>JANZLQ010000095.1:32160094-32208571 GCA_026212715.1 Elanus axillaris
CCAGACAGCACCATCCCATCCACCTTACATACCAAAAAAAACCAGACTAAGAGGAGCTGGTTTGGACTCTGCTCCCAAATTCCCAGAATCCTCAGAGATTTGCAAAGCAAAGATTGAGAGCCCCTCGCCAAGGATGTGTAAATGCAGTCTTTACTCCCAAAACCTGAAGGTGCCTGCAGGCATCTGTGTCTTCCCTTGCCTGGCAGAGCAGGTAGGTGAGGCGAAGTGTAGGACACAGCTCTGGCTGTATGTACTGAGTGGTTCAGAATTGGCTAACCCAGTGGGCAGACAGGCTAATGCTAAACTTGTGTGAAGACGCACCCGAGTTCAAAGGCTGGGAGTGTTTCATCCGCTACCAAAAGATGACATCAACTGGACCAAAACTATAAACAAACACTCCAGTTTACCAGAGCCACAGATTACTAACAGCTCCGTTTAATAGTCAGTTAAATTATCATCTGGAGTTTTACATAGTGTTACAATGATTTTTTGTTGTTGTTGTTGCTGTTGTTTAGAAGGTTTTGGTGGGTTTGTTTTTTTTTAGTAATCTGGAAGGGTTTTGTGTTTCTTGCCACGTGGCTATCTCACCCTAAAGCACCCTACTTTCAATCTACAGTAGTAAAACGTCACATTAGAGTTTTAATAGAACATCAAGGAACATGAATTGTAGCCATCTTTGTAAAGAAAAGGACCAAACCATCTTTATATGTTAAATAACTCCACAACAAGTAAAAGGTAGTAATGCTATTACAGGAATACGGGTGCAGCAACGAAAAGATAACAACCCAGAGGTTCATCTCAGGTGAATGATCACTCATTAATTCATAAATAAAACAAGAAGAGAGGGCAGAGGAGCAAGAGAGGTTGCAGAAATGGATGGAAAATGGTGTCTTCTCCAGCTTTCATGTTGTTGGCAGCATGGGAAGAACTAGGAGTCCAAGAGAGAAAATACTGTGCAGACCCAGTAGTAGGACCCTGCAGCAGATGTGGACGGTGTCAGCTCTGCAGGGAAGGGCATGCCTTGGGGCTCACCCACGGCTGGTTTGGGTGAGCAAGCCCCATACAACACATCTCACCAAGGCCAGATCCGCAGCCATGGTGCAGCCCCCCCACTCCAGTCTGGGCCCCCATGGCAAGCTGCTGGAATTTGTCTGAGATGGGCTCATGTTAGTTGAGGGATTTTGGCAAGAAAAACCAAGTTTGGGCAAAATTCTGATTTGCAAAGCCAGAGTGAGGAAACCAGGAAGGAAGCCTTTACAAAGCCAGGGCCATTGTGAAAACAGCCCCACAGATGTGCCACACTACAGTACAGTGGGTGCAGCAATGCCGTGGTGGTCAACCAAGCAGAGCACAGCCCCACCAGCAGACTGAGCAGTCTGTCACGGGATGGGGATGCTGAGTCCCATCCAACACTGCAAGAGTGCTGCCAAAGGACCTTGGATGGGTGGCTTTCCCCTTGCCCTCCAGGGTTGTCCATCTCCCAGCCCATGGAGAAGCTGGGGGCGAGGAAGAAGAGTCCAGCCGAGATGGCTGATGGTGCTGCGGGATTTTGTTTGACCACGCAAGGGCTTTGAAATGTGAGCACAGAAGCAGAACAGAAATATCTGCAGAGCCCCAGTGCAAATCTTGGGGCCAGATGAAAAAGTAACCTAGGCAGGTGTGAATGCATGTGGTGTTCAGGGTTTTCCTGGCAGTGTTGTGGCAAGTGGCTGGCAGACTGCACTGCTCCCGTCCCTGCTGCTGCACCTAGTAAGCAATAAAAGAGAGAAGTCTGCTTCCCAAAGGAAAACAGTCTGCTTTTCATATAAAGGCCACATAAGCAGTATTACTTGGTGAGCAACCAACTTGCATCTGGGCCAGAGCAGCCTTCGTTCAAGCATCCCTTTGAGGCACTGAGCGGAGGTGCCCTTTGCCCATCCCTGGACAGCTGCCTGGCTGGATGTTAAAAGTTGTCTAGCATCTGCTGGGAGAAACAAGAGGATAAACCAAAGTGTCTTGGCCAAGACTGCCAGTGGCTGAAAGGAAAAGGAGCAATGGCTCAGTAGAGATCACCTGCCCACATATATCTACATACAGAGACGGCGCTGGTCTTGCTCTGAGCCCCAAGCCCTTGGCAGCATCAGGCACATCAAAATATATGAAGAAACATATAAGAAAAAGCCAGATGGATCCAATAGACCTCCTTCTTGCAAAGAGCAGGCATTTGCCTGATGACCCCTGCTAGACACATTCATCACAGAAACAACATGGGGATGCCCAGGTAATACTGACTGCTGGTGGCTGCTCCCAGCAGCTCCCCAGTCCAGGCCAGCTGCCCCTGGAGGAGAGGTCTGCCCATGAGAAGGGAAGAGCAAACACTGTGTGATCCTGCAGGAAGATACTGAACTGCTGTTTTGCAAATACTGTACTGCGGTGCTGTCGGCTGTGACTGGCTGCGGACCACAGCTGCCTCCCTCTCAGAACCATGCAAATAGTCGAGCCATGTCCTTGGCAGGTAAGAGGAGGAATGAGGCAGAAAATTGTAAGAGACAGGCTGAAGATTGCTCCTGCCAAGAGTGAAAAAATGAAAAGGAAATTTCTCTCTGAAGAGGCATCATAAAAATCCCACTGTAGGGCTCCTGGCTTGTCCAGTTCAAAGGTGCACAGCTGGCAAGTCCAGAGTTGCCTCCTCTGAAAACCAGGCTGGAAGCTGAAGCTAAAAGGAAGCTGTTTGCTGCCTCCAACACCATCAGTGGTAATAGCGTTTTGGAGAACAGTTTGCTCTGAACCAAGACCAACGTCCCAGGACAACCCCAGTTCTCTGGTTTAAAAAAACAAAGTCACTGGTGAGAGCTGCAGATGTGAACCTGAACACAGGCAAACAACACCCCCAGAAGCCTGCCCGCAACACTGTGTCACTGAGCAGTCTCTGGGACCAGGACCTCCAGGACCATCCTGCACTGCCGTGTCAGGGTACGCTACACCCCACTCCCCTCACCATGCAGAGCCTAGGCTATGCCACAGCTACAGGGTGGCTGATGCAGAAGGCAGCCTCATCCATGCCATGTGGGTGCTATTTTCTTGGCTGGAGGTCTCCTGAGCAGTAGTTTGACATTGCTTCAAAGTCTTTATTATGTAAATAATAAAGGTTTAAAAAAAAAGGTAAAAAAAAATAATGGAAGGGATTTTTAAGTTGACTTCCTAGGAATGTGGTCCCACAAGAAGAAAGCTCACAATGTCCAGCTGATCACTGGCCCTGAGGCTAAGTTGCCTTTTCCCTGGAGGACTCTGCAACTTGGAGCAGACATGGACTTTGACCATGACATAAGAACCTGAGGAGATGGGCTCACCAATGCCTCTTTCTCCTCACCCCAGCTGGTGATGCTACACCAGCCCTGCCCTGCAACGGCACCGTTACTCAGCCAGGTCTCACCCAGACCTCATGCTTTACAATTGAAAAAAAAAATAAATCCCAACGCTTTTGGCCATCCAGTGGCTGTTTTATTCAGCCATAATCATTAGTATCTCAACCTGACCTGCACACCCTACCTCCATTCTCTGAACACTGCATCACCTGCTCTCCCATCCTGGCTGTGTCACTGTGTTTCTCCCATGACCAGTGTCTCCCACCCTTGGGGAAGGTCCCCAGAGCCAGGGCAGGAATGGGGCAACAGGAGAGGGCATGCCCTCCCAACCTGCCCTCTCGACCGATGCTGAGGAACCTCCTGGCAAAATGAATAAAAGAAAACCAAGAAAACTGGGTCCCACAAGACTTCTAACTAGAAAGGCTTTTGGCCAAGTCAAAGAAGAAACTAATACTGAGTCAGTCCTGCACAGAGCAGCTGTTTTCACTCCCCGGTCCAAATTTTTGCCTCCAGAAACTTCAGCGATACCCTTCCCCCCACCCCCGCCATGGGTCCGTGTATAAAACCCTCACAAATGCCCATGGGAAGGCCGGCGTGAGAGCAGGCACCCACAACCCTCAGTAGTCCTTGTCACCATAGTCATTGTAAAGGACACTCAGCGTCTGCTCCTCACACGTCTTCTTGAGGTCCCGGCTGAGCTCCGACCAGTCGAGCCCATAGGGCTTGATCTCACTGTAGCGGCAGGCGAGGTACTTGAGGGACGAGCGCTGGAGGCTGATCTTGGGCTCTTGCAGGAGGCTGTTGCACCAGCTGCTGAGATCCCCCAGCTGCGAGAGGATGAGGCCAGCCTTCCTGCAGTGAGGGCAGGCAAGGGAAGATGCCGGGGNNNGGGGTGGGGATGGACAGCGAGGGGGCAGCAGGGGTGATGGAGACACCATGGGGTGATGGTGGGAAGGGCAGAAGGAGTGTATGAGGATAAAAAAGCAAAGACAGTTAAGGAGACCACAGGAGCTCCTCGAGGGAGAAGAGATAATGCAAGAGTCAGGCAGCATGGAGAGCAGCAGAGTGGAGCCCAGTGCTGACAGGTCGAGGAGGGATGACAGGGCGGGGGACACACACCAGCCCCATGGCAGCACTGAAAGCCTAAATGCACATGAGAACAGCCCCCACCTGGGTCAGAGATGCCTGTGCCACCATGGTGGTGCTGCACCTGCTGCACTGGTCTTGGGACTCACTTTACAGTTCCCTGCCCTGTCCTCCCTTCTTTGACCCTGTATTGTCCCCACAAGACCAGGTTTGCTGAGGGTTTAGTGAGGGTACAGTCACAGGTGTAGCTGTGAAACCCCCAACACCCCTTGGGATGGACATCATCAACAACTCAGATAGCATCACTAGTCACTGCTGCAGCTACTGGACCCCAAATATAACAGGATGGGAAAGTGGGAGCTAATAGCACTGCAGGCAGTGGGGAGAAATGCTAAAAGGTGTCAGGCATGACATGTGTGGCCAGCCCAGGGCAGTGTCACCATGCATGTCGTCTCTATGAAGTATGTGTTGCATATTTGGGAACTGTGCTGGTCACTCACAGCTTGGTGTAGAACACCTCTAGTGACATGGCAGGAAGGGCAGGGAAAAGCCAGGCATTGCAGGAGCATCATTCCCTTGCCATCATGTGGCTGAGGGGATGTGATGGAGAAGAAACGCACAGTATTGTGAGCCAGCACCTGGGACACCACTGAGCATGAAGGAGATTTAGGAAAAAATCCAACTCAAAATATCATGCCTGGCTTGTGGGGGTCTGTATGGAAGGCTGAAGGTGAGATAAAAATTATGATCCTCCTAAGATGCAATATCACAAGATATAAATACAATGAATGACACTCCTGCTACATGACTTGTAATGTTTAGTAACAGTTTAGGAAATGTGTCCCACAGGACAGCATGCAAACTAGAAGGAATATACTGAGGCATACAACATAGGTTTGATCCAAAAAGCTCTGAGAGAGCAGGGGATGTGGCAGAGCTCCCCAGTTCTTTGCATGTGGATTTTGCATCTTCCAACTGCAGAGAGCAAAACAAGGAAAGGCAGGTCATGGCAGCAGTGTTTCCTAAAGAGCTGCAACCCAGCCAAGGAAGCCAGGAGAGAAGGTTGGGTGACAGAGGGAAAGGAGGTCCAGGAAGAATCCATCTTCAGCAGAAGACAGACACGCAGCACCCCCAGGGCAACATAGACTCAGTGAGGGCTTGTCCTGGTAGCGAGAAAGTGCTAAATTACCAACCCCTCACGTTGGATGAGATATTGGAAGAGCGTAGAGGATCCTGGCCAAATATGACCTAAAGTGTGTTCTCTTAACATTTTTCCTCTTAAAATTGTGTTTTGAATGCTTTTATCAAGAAAAACAGTTTGTTCAGGTAAAACACATTATGTTCATTTTAAACTTGTCTAGCACTTTGTGTGATCTCCAGGGAACCTGACACAAGTGGAGGTAAGGGATTCAAATGAAGTGTCTTGAAGGTGAGTATTGCATGTGCCTGGAAACCCAGACAAAAGTTTAAGTGTCTTAAGAGCTGGGATAAGTTTCCTAGCCAGCTTCAAGGTCAACTGGTGGGTTAGTATAGACAGGGAAGATACATCCCCTTGGTAGCTTTAACTCAGCATCTGTTCAGGACAGAACAGGCCGTAGAGCCACAAATGGTGATGCTAGGGGAAAAACCCCTCTTTGTCACATTCTTACTTGGATAAGCAGGGGTTGTGTGTGGAGTACATGGCTGTGTTGTGGCTGGTTTGACAGTTCAATGGTACATATACCAACCATGGAGGAACATCCACAGCCCCTCCATACCTTCCTCCAGGCCAGATGCACCACAGGAGAGCTGCTTGGAGAGGAATTAATTTACCCTAGGCCCAGCCAGAGCCAACCTTGCCTTTCCTGGAGAGGAACCCTCAAGAGGTCCATCACGGAGGTGGCTGCAGCTCCAAGGGGCCAGTCTGGAGCCACCAAAAGGTTGTCCAGCTCTGCAGCCATGTGACACCCCCAGCCCCAGGGCTCACATCCAGAGCACAAAAAGAGAGGTGAAGGTGCTTAGCATGGTGCTGACTCTGGAGATAGCCACCCAAGCTGGCCAGGTCTTCCAGCCATGAGAAGGTAGCTGACCTCTAACTTGTCTTGGTCCCCACATCTAGACACCTACGCAAGGTGCCATGACTGCATCTCTTCCTCCAGCGTCACAGGTACCCTAACAGGAATGTCAAATATGATCCCACAGATTTTGGCTCAGAGCCCATAGACACCACCAGACTTCACCAGGCTTTGCAACACTTAATACTTGCTAGAAAATTACTTGCCTTTCCCTCTATTTCTTCTCCTTATGCAAAGTCCAGGGGTCTCTGCAGCCCTTCTCAGACTGGGAGGGAGTGGCTCACTTTTGTAAACCCATACAAGTTATCAGCACATACCCTCACTTCCCTCGGTCCAGCAGCCAGTGTCACCAAAAAAGGAGGCGAGCGCATCCCAAGCGAGCAGAGCCAGAAGGCAGCATGGCCGCATGGAGGAGGGGGGACATGGTAGAGTCAGTCGCGTGGGTCCACATCCAGGACTTCAAAGGAGCATCAACAACAGTCAAACAAACACTCTGTCTGCCGGCTAAATAATGTCATCTGCAAGTGATTTGTCCTGTCACCACCAGTCTGGATGCTTCGCCCTCGCAGACGATCAAACAGAAGGTCTGCTTTCCAAGATTTGTCATCACCAGAACCCACTGCAGCTGCCTAAATGTCTCTTTCCAAGTAGTGCGAGCTGCAAACACTTCATCAGCAACTTGCGTCATCCCATCCTAAGTGCTCCAGCATATCCAGAGGGTGGAATTAACCCTCTGGCTCATAGATTCACACAGCAAATGGTAACATTTGGCCAATTCAGTGGCATTGCTGGCTGCTCCATGCCAATGCACCTCTGCCTCGTGAGGCTCGAGGCGGCAGCTTCCACCACACATTCTGGCTGGTCCTTGGTCTCCTCACTGAAGCAGCAAGCAGTGATGGCAATGCTCAGCCTCAGCAATAGCAGTGGCTGTGTGACAACTCCAGTCTGTCACGTAAGGAACTTTATGTACTCACGCAAATCATCACAACAGATGTCAGATGGTCTGTGCAAACCAGGGATGGATTTCACATCTGGAAATGGAGACAGAGCAGCATCACCGCAGCTGGGCTTGAGACAAAGGTGGGACGTAAGTCCAAGCCTGCTGATCCCACTCGGTGTCGTGAGAATAAAGCAACCCTGGGCAGAGGAGCTCGTGGGAGCCTTAGCCCTAACAAGACTCCATGCACTGGGATGTTGCTACTGAGCTTTGCGGCTGTGCCTCAAAGAGCTCACATTTCTTAGAACATAAATGGGAAAAGGGAAAGAGGAGAAACCCCAGCTTTGTCCCAGGGAGTGCAAGATCTCTTAGGAGTTTCCCGCCAAAGCTGAACTAGGAGACATGCCTAAGATACTAAGTGCAAGACAGCCACCAGCTATTTGCTGAGTCTTTCTGACCACCTAGCAGAGGTTTGTAGGACAGAGAAGGTATGCAGACGATCTCAAATCCTCTGCTAGAAATCCACAAGTGATCATCTGGAGAAGAAGGGCTGGAAGACAGCTAGTGGTGAGACCAGAAAAAGGAGGTGTGGGGCATGGGGTAAGGTGGAGGCCATGCATTTCATAGATAGGTGTTGCTGACGTACATTTGAAGTAATGCTTATTTCTGGATGGGCTCAAGACTCCAGTTCTTTGGAGGCCAGATGCTATGAAACACCACTGCAGCCCACACAATCTCCCAGCCCAGCTTGCTAAACTGACTGGAAACATCCACATTACTGGGAAACAATGCAGACAAAAGCAGACGTCGAAGGACATGGGGAGAAGACAACATCTGGCTGTCTCTGCAAGCCCTTGGCATGAGGTACCCCATCCCCAGGCAGCTGGAGGGGCTGCAGTGACCTGGAGGAGCCCGGGGAGAGGACATGGTGCTCATTCAGGCATGAAGGTACTGTTTCAGCCAGGACAAGTTCAGGGCAACCTCCTCCAAAACCTGCCACGGCAGCTCAGCACTGTCTGGTCACCAAAAACAGTCGTGTCCCTGAGATCACTCCATATGACCACAGACATGGATCAAAAGGGAGAGAACATGTGCAATTCAGACGCAAGGTCAATCCACTGCCTGCTTTGGACCACAAGTGGCAATGAGTTCAACACACAGAGATGCATTCAACTCAAGCCAAAGCCCAGGAAAAGGAGGAAAGTGAAGTCTGACCTTGTCATGGCCCGGCACATGTGTATGTGTTTGCACACACTTCATCCAGCAGCTTCCACAACCAAGCTCTCCTCTGTCACCTTCTCCAGCAGGCTAGAAGTTAAAACCACCTCCTTGCACCTTCTTCCCTCCATCAATGCCTAGGGCCCTTCTCTAGCAACATGCTCTGACCACACTCTCTCCCCTTCTCACCTGCAACAACTTTCATTCCTCAAAGGTGTATTATTTTTCCAAGACCCTCTGTCTTTTTGCCTGTGGCAGTAGCTACTGAGGGAAAAAGAGAATCTCATCCCCTTCGCACCCTGCATAGCATGAATGGACTAGGCAAAACTCCAGAGGCAGTACAGGGCTGATGGGATGGACAAGGATGATGGGTTGACTGTGGCCTACTGCATTCCATGTTGTCCTGTGTTTGTGGTCCTTCAAGGGAGATTGCTGGACCCCAAACACATGCACAGCATCCAGCAAAACAGGAAACCCACTGTGAGACTCTAAGCTGTATCATCAAACAAACTCATGAGATTTGCCATAGTCACCTTCCTGGTGACCAACATCTACAAGGGATAAGCTTGTTGGTGGGCAGGCCTGCCTGCCTAGTCAACCCAGCTCCCGAGCCTACCTGGGCCCAAGCTCATCTTCACAGCGCCAGGTGAACTCCCCAAAGCTCTCATAGTGCTGGTTGTAGTGGTAAAGGACTCGGTGCAGGCTGGGAGAACCCAGGTCCAGCAGAGTGTTATAGGCTGTTTGCTGCTCCTTGCCGCTGGTGTAGCCATTGAAGAGGTTGTAAATCTTGTCTGCTATTTCTGGGCAGAAGGACAGAGTATTCAGCAGGGTGCAAGGAAAGGCATGAACAAAGCCCACCAGGCTAAAGCTAAGCTTTACGGAAACCAAGACCAGAGCCAAGATTTGTCCCCTGTACCATATCAAGACTAGGTCCCAATGGAGGAGCAACAGAGTAGATGGCATCCCCTGGACTCAGTCCAGGTTAGGTTCCCACAGTTTGTTCTGATTAGGAAAAGAAACGGGTGGTGTCAAAACAAACAGGTACTGTTAGTGAAATACCATTTATTTATGAGAAGGAACACAACTGGGGTTTCTTGAGCACAGCCACCACCTACAGTAACATTTGCTTTCTGGGCAGGACAGGCAGGTCTTCTTGCCTATTTCGGTATGTCCTGGATTCCTGCCCCTCCACTCATCCTCCCACACCTCCACCAGCACAGAGTGCCTCTGTGTTTGTTTGCAGAGAGGATATGTGCCTCCTGCTGCCCTCCACACCACCCCTCACCACCACATGGCAGCACCTGGGCCACCATAGGTGAAGGAGATGTTACAGCCAGGACACGAGATGTGTGTGTGGACACACTGGAAGGGGGAACTCCCTGTTGCTGGTACCAAGTATCAGCGTCCAGCAGCTCCCCTCCCTCCATCTCACCTTGAGCTTTCACATCGTCTACCACAGGGCAGGGAGTCTTGACTGTCACGTCACTGGACCTGGAGCGTCTTCCTGTGTTATCAACTCCCCAGAGCGTGAACCTGGCCAAGAAGCAAAAAGGTGAAGCTCTGGACTCCCAAGGCCTCATGCAAACACAGGCAGCATCAGGCAGGAGCACCACAGTCAGGGTAGCAGTGCTGCCATGGGCATGGTACGGGGGAGGCAACTCACATGTAGGTGGTGTCGGGCTCCAGGCAGCGAATGATGAGGGAGATGGTGGAGGAGAGCCTGTCAGGCACTTGGGCCGGCATGGCGCAGGGTGACTTGGCACCAGAGATGATGTCATCCACGAAGCTCAGCAGCGTCTCTAGGGAGAGAGGGGAGAGCCGCAGGTGTTGACATAGGTGTCCCTGGGGTTGTGGAAAGCCCCTGAGGTCTGTGCCCACTACCATGCTGCCTGGTGCCAAGGGAGACCAAGGCTCATGCATGAGGTTGGTGCAGAGATGGACCCATTGCTTTTCCAGCAAGGCTCACCACCGTGGTGTGGAGCTGCCACTTCTGCAGCATGGTGGGCAGGAGAGGGGCTGCTTTCTCTTCCACAGGTTACTGGATATGCTGCAGCATCCCCTTGCAAAGAGAGAGACAGAGGCTCTCCTCCAAAATCTCCATTCCACCCTCCCCAGGAAGAATCAATGGAGTGCCCACTCACCTGTCTCCACCTTGGAGTGGTCCATTCTGTCGGTGACTTTCTCTTGTCGGAGGAGGTAGTCGACGATCTGCACCCCGATGGGAGGCTCCGAGTGCCCCCACTCCAGCACCACCAGTGTGCTGCTGGGCTCATGAACGGTGGAGAGCCGCAGGCTGGGGGGCAATGCTGGCTGGTCAGCGTCTTCGGAGGGCAAAGTCTGCTGGCTGTCCCCACCACCCACCCATGTTCACCCTTACCCATGTCTATCACCACCTTGCTCCTCCTCTGTGCCTTAAAAAGGCAACAAAACCACCAGGCTGAGGCACACAGATGGGAGATGTGCAGAGGACAACCTCTCCAGCCAGTCTCCATGGCTGGTGCAAAAGGCAGCATGACTGTGTTTACTAGTGCCACTCACTGCTGTGCAGACCACAGGCAAATGCACCAGAAATGAGTTGGTTTCTGTAAGGTAGTATGTAGGGACTCTTTTTGCATTACTCTCTCACAGCAAAAGGGCTTCAAAGCCATTAACCCATGGGAGAGTGACCTCAGGAGAGAAGAGACTCCCCCTCTCCTACCCCTCTTGGGTCTGGGCATGCTGGTTCAAAGGGCTCCTTCCCTGGGGTTTCTCTACCAGGATGGGTCAAAAAACAGCTCCCCAGTCCTCAGCTGAATTTAGAAAAGACACTGCATCTCTGCACCCTCTGCCTGATTTCCAGATCCCCCATCTGCTTGCAAACCTGTCCCATAAAGCCACCCCAGCCTGACCACCTCCTGCCACCACACCATGAGTCATCGCCGCCTCCTCCCAGACCCATCACACCAAGAGGCCAGGCTGGGCATGCATGGAGACCTACATGGGGTGAGGGAGAGGTGCGCAGGTGGGCAGCCCATCAGCCCCGAAGGCACTCGAGTCACAGCGGCACCAGTCCTCGATGACATCCCCGCTGCCCGAGCACCACAGCGAGCTCATGGTGGCCTCCTGCAAGAGCTGGGAGAGAGAAGGGGGTGAGCACCAGGCAGGTGAGCTCCCAACCCACCACCACTCGAGTCAGTGCTTATCCATCCCCCAGTTGGTTCAGTACAGTTCGTCTACCCTGGACAGAAGGACTGGCCAACAGGCAAGGGCTGCCGCAGCTTGACATGATGCTACCAGTACAAGCTGCCTGCAAAGACCACCCTCCTGCTGTCCTCCCACCCCCCATGCCCACCCCAACACCCCCAGCCAGTGGATCCTCACCCGCTGGGTCTGGTTGTTTGTGACCAGCTCATAGATGGGGGCCGCTTTGGTGACCTCCAGCAGGATGGGCTCGGCTGGCACATCAGGACTGGAGGCGACATGGCAGAGTGGGCAGGAGGAGGGGCAGCGCCCACGGCTCTGGCACTCCATCCGCACACCAGCTGCCATGCGCTTGGTGCCCGACTCGGAGAGGCTGGCGATGTACTCGGGGAAGGTGAGCACCTTGGGGTCCCGCTCGCGCTCCTCTGACTCATCTGAGGGGGAGTTTCCTGGGTAAGAAGGAAAAGAGGGGCACCAGGGTGGGCTCCAAGCCATCAATAAGGGGATGCAAGGGGGCTAGAGCCCTGCCTCTCCACGCAGGAGAGAGGCAATGCCACCCAGAGGATCCCCTGTATCCTTAAGAACTCCCCATTTGCTCTCTAGGGATGAAATGTTCATTGGTCTTCAGAGGAGGAATCAGGACTGAAAAGTCCACCCTGGCCTCTACCATGGCAGGTCCTTTTCTCTCCCCGTGCCTCAGTTGCCCCAGCCCCAGCCCTTTGATTGGCACTGGGACAGACTACCCTTGCAGCGTGTCCCCACGAGAGGGAGCCTTCTTCATGTGGCTGGAGACTCATGAAGGATCTGCCTGGGCACCTTCACCCCACACTGATGCCCTGCCAAAGACCCCAGCCAAACCCTCCACTGCAAAAGCCCTGCTGGTCCAACAGCTCACTTCTTCGCTCAGCTTCCTCGGTTCCCAATGACCCTGATCAAAGGTGGTGTGACAGAGCACATTGGAGACCAGAGACCATGAGTGACAGACAACACTGACTCGGTGCCCGCCTCCCCCAGCCCCCTCCTGCAAATGTCTGTAGCCTTGAACACTGAAGAGCTCAGAATGAGCAGGGAAGACTTGCTAGTGCCTCACAATGCACAGAAAGCTCCCAAGATGGCTACAAAGCCACCAAGCTCCTCTCCAGCCCCTCCACACCTCCCGAACCCACAGGAAAAGGGAGATGAGGAGCAGTTCCCTTTCAGGAGCTGGTTCAAGCCTGGTTCCTCCTGCCTCTTCATACTGCCATGGGGCATGATGGAGGTGGACAAAGTTATAGCCAGGCAAGGAAATAGGGTCTCTCCCTAATGGCTTAGATTGCAAGGCACCAACACAAAGCAAAAGAAAATGGTGAGATGGAGGCAGATACATTCGCCGGGACCGCAGACCCCCAGCCAGACTGTGACAAGCCTGAAGGCTTGTTTACCCTCTGCCCCATGCACATGGGGGAATATCTGCAGGTCCTACCCTGCCAACCTTCAGGCCACCCTGCAACCCAACTGGCTCAGAAAAAAGATCTGCAGCAGGAAAGCATCACCATGGTCTATGTTTTTCCCAGCTCCACGCAAAGGTACCTGATGCTGGGTGCCACCATGTCTTCGCTGCATGGGGCAATTAGCCAGACCCTGCATTTCGTGGGCTTCTCTCCAGCACTTCCATAGCAGGAAATATTTTGGCACAAAGGGAAAAGTCCTGGCACAGAATTCAAGAAGGTAGGATCTGCCCACCACTGCTCCGCCCTGGCTAGCATCACCCTGCCACTGTGAGCCTTGCCATGCAGGGGAATGGTGCTTTTCACCCAAAACCCCTGCCAAAGGGTGTCCCTGATTCTATACTGAAGAAAGATGGGCCCAGAGGGACCACTCATGATGGTCGGTGGGGTCAGAGGAAGCCGAAAGATGCCCCGGCAAAGCCTTGCCCCTGGGGCAGGCTCAGGACATTGCCAGAGGTAGCTTGGTACGGGCTGGCTGCTGCGGGGAGCCACTGGAGAGCACGTCCATGGCTCAAAGGAAGATCTTCCTGTTGCAAGGGTTTGCTAAGAAATGGGCCAGCTCTAGCCTACCCTCAAGACTCCTGCAAAGAAAACAAGGCTGTTAAACAAAACCCACAGTACAAGACCATTGCTCCACTCCCCCAGCAAGCTAGAAATGGATCGCTTTGGGCTGGCTGTGAATTGCAGCTTAGCAGGCGCCAAGGGAAAGCAGAGGAGCCAGCGAATGATTTGTCTCTTGCAATTTCTCAATCGATATCCAGCTCCTGACGTTTGCAAACAAAAAGCAAAGGAGGGAAAGTGGCAGGTGCCAGAGCGAAACCGAAATGTGATATTGTGGGTGGAAAGAGACTGCCAGACCTGAAAAGCCTCCAAGCAGGAAAATCAAAGAGGAGGAAATTGCAGAAGAAAAAAAGTACTTGCAATCAAAAGATGCTACATCTGGAGACAGCCCACAGCAAAACAGCAATGGGTCTGTACTCTCGCAGGTGGGCTTGGGAAGAAGTCAAGGCTCCAGGAGGTCTGAGCCCACAGGATCCAGACTCAAGCTCAGAAAGAAGCCTTTCCCACACAAGAGCCCTGGAGAGAAAACAAATGTCTTCGCGGCCAGGGCACAGCAAGAGCAGCACCATAGCCTGGTGCCAATACTGAGAATTATGAAGCTTCATGCTGGAAACAATGCAGCGGTCAGGGTGCCTGCAAGCTCCAAGCTCACGCTGCCTGCACCCAGGAGCTTCTGGGCAGGGGACAGCAGACCAAGGTCACCTAAAATGCAGCAGCTCTGCTCAGCATCCTCCACGTCTGGGCTTGGGAGGTGGCTCTTGCTTGCCGCCCAAGCCTGGGTGATACAACCCAATGTCCCCAGCACAGGCAGCAAAACGCCTCCAGGCAGCTTTGCAAAGGCCAGCACAAGAGGTGTTGTGGTCCTGGTGACAGCTGGCAGCAGGCAGGCATCAGGCTGCCTCTGCTTTTGGAAAGCTCGCATCCAAATCAGCCATTGCCCGCCTGCAAAACCCCTTCCACAGGGGATCTGTCACACCTTGCTGCAGTGAGGGCACCAGAGGGGATGCAGCAGTGCTGGATGCCCACTGCACCATGGCAAACCTCACCTCCCAGTTCATGACTGGTTTTCAGACATTAAAAGCACAGTGCTGACAGCCTGGGAGAAGAAAACACATAAGAGGGAGAAAAGTCTGGCCGCAGGATGCAAGTGGAAGAGAACAGATATGGCAGAGACAAAAGGAAGGAAGGAACAGGATTAAAGACAAATAACAGTTAAGTCCAGAATCAGGCAGGACGGCTTGGTGGGATTAGTGCATTCGTCTTTCATGTCCCTAGGGATGTGGGTATTTATCTTCCTTTCTGGCCCAGACTAATGCCTGCTGCAGTCCACAGGAGTCCTTTGGCCAGCTTCAAAGGGTATGAGAGCAATGTGTAAATAAAAGGATGAGATGGGATGCAGCCCTCCTGCGGGTGTGGCACTTTCCCTGCTATGCTGGAAGCAAACCCAGCTTCCCACTCCCATGGGGTGGCTGTGGTGACCCTTCCTGGGGACAAGTGGGGCTCCTACCTTTGCTGATGTCCTCATACTCCAGCCAGAGCTGCCGCTGGACCTGCCTGTTGGGATACCAGATGGAGCAGGACTCCTCAAAACCATACACTGCCTCCTGGATGTAGTGGTTGCCAAACTGGTCCAGCAGTGCCACGAAATCTCCACGGGAGGTGGCCCCATCCAGAGAGTGGAGTGCATTGCTGAAGGCTGGGGAGGAGATGGGAGGAGATGTACATATCCCAAGAGGACCCCAAGACCTTGCCACCTCCTTACACACTTGTGATGGGCAACCAACCTCTGAGCCCATCACTTGCCAGAAGAAGGCTGTGTGTCTTCTCGCCACCCCTTTTTCCCTTCTTCCCCCCAGCCCCACACACTTACACTGGGAGATGGTCAGTTGGTTGAGCCGGACATGGTACATGACAGACTGCACCTTCCAATGTTGCAACAGGGGGTACCCAGACACCTCACTGAAGTTCACCATCCCTGCCAGAGAAAGGACATAGGGGCTTAGTGCCACTGCCCAAGGATGTCTTACCATGGGAATAGCTGCAGCTTCTCATGCTGTGGCCAGGGCAACGCAGCCAGCAGGGTGGGAAGAAGCCAGGGGAGAGGACTGTGTAGACACCACATCCCCCCAGGAAGGCAGCGATGCATTCAGAGCTGAGGGTCAGCTGCTCCCCAGCAATTAAAATCATGGCTTTGAAGGAAAACACGTGGGCTCGTTTCATCCTGCCGTCCGGGACTCTGCGTTGGAAGATAACGAGCCTCCTCCTGCATCCCCTCCTGCTTCCTTCCTGGCGCCCGCTCCCAAGACATGCCCAGGTGTGCTAATTATTTCACTAATGAGAGTTGTGCTTTTTAACGAGCTGTTTGCAGGCCTGGGAACGGTCACCGTCACGCCACATGTGCCAACTGCAGCCAACCAAGAGACCCTGGGTCCCATTTGGCTGGGACTGAGCCAAGCAGGACACACGTGTACAGAAGAAATAGCACACCTGTCAATGTGGGACATTATGGCAGTGCTGGGGCTAAGCAGGACCTGGGGTTTCTCCTTCTCCAGGCAAAGACATGCCCTTCTTCAGCCATTTAACTGTGTGTTATGGGAGCCAGAAATTCATGGAGATCAGGGCTGGGTGGTCACTTCATCCTGCCCAAGGCACAAGCCAAAGTGCATGGCAGCTCAGCTTCCATGAGCAGAGGGACAGAGATGCCACCAAACCTAGGACAAAGGCCCAGAAAGGCAACAGAAGGGTGCTCATGGCTCTGATTTTGGTGACCGGAGCATCCCTTGGTGAGCCACAGCAGGATGCTGGGACACAGCCACCTCCTCCCTTGCAGCTCCACTGCCATACAGCCAACACGGCACACCTCGGTGCCAAGATGGCATGCTCAGCAGTGAAGCGGCAGACTCTGCTGCTAAACAGCTACACAGCAGGAGTTCAGGAGGATAACAACGAGCATTCCCCCCTCCATAACAAGAAACGAAGGTGGAGGATATGGAGGATAAGATCCTTTGCCTTCCAGTGCCTCTCCCTTTGGTGCTGGCTGCTACCAACAGCTTCAAAGCCTTGCTCTTCCCTGCAAAGTGTTTATGCTAAAACAACCCTTCCTTATGCAGCAGCTCTGCCTCTCATGTATTCACAGCAATATACAGATCTGCTTACTGACAAGCAGAGAAGATTTTACTTCTTTTCCTTTTTTTTTTTTTTTGGCCTTAATCAGCTACAAAGAGCCAGCAGAGCAGTGGGAAATGAATAGGATAATTTACTGGCTTCTGCCTCCTCGGCATAACTGTCAGCAGAGTCCCCATCAACCCCACCATGATGCTGAGGCCATGGTGGCACCATCTTCATTACATCTGTGTAACCATGTCCATGCAGTGGGGAGGACAGCAGAGCCCCATTGGGAGGCAGGTGTCCTCCAGCACCTCTAGGCAGGGCTGAGCACCCCCATGGGTGACTGACTGAGGTGGCTCCCCAAGGGGACCTCAGCCCTGCCAGGACCTGCCAGCACCCTCCTCCCTGCCTGCATCTGCCTGCACACACACCTACATTGCCAAGCACCCCATCAGGGCAACCAGCACCTGTTGGACCCTGGGTGCAGTACACAGGAGCCCCCCGAAACCCTCATGGGAGCTCTGTCAAATGGGGTGAATGCACAAGGTCCTGTATGAGACCACCCTGCAGACACCTTTCAAAACACTTTACTATCCACATCCGTCATTCAGTAGCTCCCCAGTGTCCTTGGCCATTTCAGCCAACAGCAATAAGCACCTAGGAAACAAAGGCTATTCAGGAGTGCTGGCAACTTGGTGGAAGAAAGGTAAATCCTTGAAGGTTGTCTAGGAATCCATGATAACCCTGTCACTCAAGGGCCATGATGCCCTGGCAGGACAAACCAAAACATTTTGGTTTGGTGTGGCACGTCTTGAATGTTTTGTTACGTCAGCAAAGTGTTTGATTTGGAAATCACATTAAAGTTGTTTGCAAACCTTTTTTGCCTTGAATAAAAAAAAAATCCTTTTTGTAAATATCCCAAATATCCAATGGTCGCTTGAGTTTTTATGCCACACAATTAATTTACAGCCTCTCCCTCTCCTTCATTTTTAATGCCTTCCTCTTACCACTGCTGCTGCTGCAGGTGAGCACGGGATGCTAAAGCCAGACTAACCCTCAGTAGATTTAACCCCCAGGAGGGATAGGTGCCAAAGCACACCAGCAGCTGCCCCATTGGGAAAGGCGCGGGTCCAGCCAGACTCACTTACCAGTGAGGAACTCAGGGTCAGGCATGGGGTCGGAGAGCTCCTCTTGGCACTGGTTCTCCAGGGGCACCGTGGCCACCACCAGCCCATCTGGCAGCTGCTGCTCCAGGCCACGGGCAAAGTTGTTCTGCCTGGAATTTAATTGCAGTGAGGAGGGCAGGGCTGGAGGACAGTGAACTGCCTGGGATCATCCCCACCAGCTGCTGACCCATCCCAAAAAGCCACTCAGCACCAAGCCTTTCCTTTGGCCATGGGTTACAAAGATGTCTACTCAGTGGAAAGCTTCAGATGTGCCCTCCCCAGCAGCCCCTCCATATCCTGCAAAGCTTGGCCAGATGTGGATGGACCAGGCAGTCTGCTAAGGTCCAGACCAAGACCTTCTTGCAGTGGACAGCAAGGTCAGACCCTGCTAGGATCACCTCCCCACATCCCCAACTCACCTGAATGTCCCTTTGAGCACCTGCCCTGCAGCAACCTCCTTGGAGTGGTTGTTGTAGCCATAGAAGATCTCCCCAAAGAGTGTCTGGTTCATGGGCAGCTCACGGGGCTCACCACAGTCCCCTGCCTCAGGGCATGACTCCGAGATGAGCTGGCATGACCGCCCATCCGTGCCCAGCTTGTAGTCCTCGATGCACCTGAGAAGCCAGCCCAGGGTCCACCATCAGCTGCAGCCCCCACTAGTGGAGACTGGGACCACCAGGCCACCCCAGCAGGGACACCAGGAATGGAGGAGACCTCCTTCCCAAGCCACCCAACTCTATGAGGTCAGGGTAGCAGGAGCAAGGTACAGCAGCACCTCAGGGCTGTCCCCATGGCCAGGGCAGTGATGAGGCACTCACCCGCAGAACATGAAGATGTTGTAGAGCAGGGGGTCTTCGGGCAGGGGGACCATCTGTTGCAGGCACAGCTGCTCACAGCCCCCATTGAAGCCATCTGAGCAGTCCACACCGACATGACGGTCATAGCAGCCTGTGCCATCTTTCATGGGGCTCAGTCCTGTTGGGCACTGGTAGGGGGGAAGAAAGAGGTGAAGTCCCCAGGGAAGAAATCTGGCCCCTGGGGTGAGATGGAGGAGAGTGCTCTGGCACTGCTCTCCATTGGAAATTGCAGCCTAAGTGATGCTCGGGTTCTGTGGCAACACCATCCACAGCTGCAGGTATTCCTCCTGCCTCCTCTGCCCCTGGGGAGCGCAGCCCCTGGAGTGGGAGCCCCCCAAGCCACCCTCCACAAAGGTAATGTGCTGGCATCAACCCTGCTCACTGGCATCCAGCTCCAGTGACTGCCAAAGCAGCGCTGTCCTTTCCAAACCCACTGGCTGCCGTATGCTCACAGCCTCTTCACCCTGATATCTAGCTCTGGTGGCATCGCAGCAGGACACCCCAGCCCCACAGACCCTTCCATTTCAGGGCACATGCTTCCCCTGCAGAGCAAAGCAGCTGCAGCAGTGACAGGGGACACAAATGAGAGATGTGGAACCTCCCAGAGAGCCAGCAAGCAGATGGGCTCTCGCTCCCTCATGTGCATGTGCAACAAGGCCAGAGACGGAGGAGATGAGAGCCCAGAAACATCTCTTCCCACTGCAAAACCAACCCCAAAATATCCATCCCGAGGTGATGGGAAGGGAGGAGGGGTGCAGCCCTTCCCCCTCTGCCCTCCACCTCCTTGCTCACACCAAAGGAGATTTGCAGGTCCCTGGGGGGCCACGCACCACACAGCCTGTTGAGTCCAGCTTGCGGTCCGAGATGCAGCGGAAGTTCTTGCTGCAGCCCCCGTTGTCTCGGGAGCAGTCACGGACAGGGCCAAAGGAGTCAAGGAGGACCTCCAGGCTGTCGAAGGAGGAGGAGGTCATCAGCTCTTCCCTGCGAGGAGGAGGAGAAGTTGCTTCACTGCTCCAATGAGACATTGTGAATGCATGCATGACCATGGCTGCCACGTGGGTTTTTCCAGAGTTCAGGTTTCCCTTGGGCTGACAATGAACTAAACAGCAAGCAAGCTTTTTAGAGGGATGCATGAGCTACTGAGATGATGACAGCTACCTCCGAAGGCTCAGCTTTGCAGTCACTAAAGAGGGGCAGGTTAATGGACACACTAATCTCTACCTGCAAAATGCGGGGCAGGGGTCCCAGCTCACATCAACCCCCATGTGCTTTGGGTTGGTCCTCTCACTCTAGGGACGCACTGCCAGTTTATTTGCTGAAGCGCCTCCTAAACACCCTCACCCCACTATCACACCTACCTGACCTCCACTGCATCTTCCATCACTGTCATGTCGGTCTTGCACTTGGCTGAGGGGTTGATGGCCAGCTCAGCTGGTGGGATGACAAAGCTCTTGCTCAGTGGCAGCCACATGCCTTCTCCTAGGGTGTAGGTGAACCTGCCAGGGAGAGAAGCAAAGGCCAGCATGGAGTGAAACGCTGAGCCCAGAGGGCTACCTCTACCAAAAACAAAGCCCTTGAACTTCTCCTTGCCCTGCAGGGATGCCAGCCTGTGCAAAGGCAGATGAGTAGGGTAAAGTGGGGCAGCTCCTCCAAATGCACCTCAATGACCCCCAAAAGCACATGTAATTTAGGTAATTAAAAAAAAAAAAAAAAGGCAGGCACTTCCCTTTTCAGTAGAAATCCTCCTTCAGAGCCTAAACCTCTCTCTCATCACGAATGGAGAGGAGGAACTGGCCGCTGGGCACCCAGCATCCCACATGGCAGCTGTGGTAGGACCTTCCCAGACATGCTCACATGTCCCCAGGAGGTGGCACAGGACAGCCATGCTCAGCCCTGCCAGCTGGAGTACCAGCCTGCCCATATGCCCTGAGTGATATTTTTGAGCTCCAAAATGTGCTGACCAGGTTGCCTTTACCGCTTACCGAAAAATCTTGTCGGACGGCTGCTCACCCAGCACCAAGTCAAAGCCACGCTGGAAGATGGTGTATGGCCAGGGCCTAGAAGAGAAACACAGGAGCATCACACTGGCATCACGCTCCTGCTGTCACTCACAGCCCAAAACACTTCCCCTGCTTGGCCCCCAGCTCACATGCAGAGGGGTCCTGAGATGACACAGTTCAAACCAAGACAGGACAAGGTGATAAAATAGCCCCACATCCAAGATCTTAATTTTGGGGTTCCTACAACATCACATCCTCACCCCAGCCCCAACCTGCCAATGGGTCATTGGTATATTGCATCCTTTATTTTGGAGTACAGTGCACTCGTCCCCCTTGCATCCATGAGCCTCATGCTTCTGCATGCTCGGGTACTGCCCACCCAGCTCCCATTTTAGAGATTTGCATCACAGCCATCAAATTGCAAGAAGAAAACCAAAAGGCAGCTGAATCCTCTCTCTGCAAGGCTTTTGCAAGGGAGCATGCCAGGTCTGGGGCCACAGCTTCACCACCTGCCTTATTCCCTTGGGTCTCATTGTTTCAGAAGAGGAGCTGAGGAAGCCACAGCCCCTGTGGGACTTTGCAAAGGGGTCTGGAAGACAAGGTGGAAGCTTGGAGCCAAGCAGGAGGCTGGAGAGCTGATGGCCCCATCTCTCAATCCCTGCTGCCCTAGATTGCACAGAATGATGTGCAACCATCATTTGGTGGCCGGTGCCCTTCGGTGGGACACCCAAGGCCACCACACCTTGCAGCATGCATCCCCAGCAGCATAGCCCTGCTGGCAGAGCATCACTTGCAGAGCAAGGCTAACAAGGCAGAGCAAGGGGAGGCACAGAGACCTGACCACAGTGGGCTTTGAATCAGGCAACACAAACACCGCTCCCAAGTCCTAAAGCTCCAAATCCCTTTTGCAAGAGCTCAGAGCTGGGGCGAGAAAGAGATTTTCCATCCTATCGCATCACTACTGTTAAAATTCAGGGTGAGAGTATCAGGTGCTGCCAACAAGCCTGGGGATTTTCTCCAGAGGCAATTACATCTCTCCTGCACAAGCACTTTAATTTCTAATCTGAAGTTATTTCAGCAAATACAAAAAAATAAAATAAAAAATAAAAAATCCTGATTGCAGGATTACAGTGCGCCATCTCATTTCCTCGCTGGGATACAATGCCATTTTCCCGTCCAGTCGGCTGGGAGCGGGGGATTACATTCAGCCCGCAGATCGGATTGCCCTGAATGAGGTCAGCTTCGGCCGGAAAGCGATGTGCTCCTTGCGTCTCGCCGATGCCTTGAATGCTTCACGCCTCCGCCTTCCAGCGCTCCCGCAGATGGGTTTTATTCTTGCTTCTCAGGAGCACGCCAGGCAGGGAACAAAAGCAGAGACAAGGTATTGTTCCCCATTGACTCGGGTGGAAAAGCAGTTATGAAGAGCTGCTCTTGGCTTGCAGCATAGCTCAGCACCGGGGCAGGTGCTGCGGAAGCATGGTGGCTCCGGACCTTGGCCAGTTGGCACATCTGGCAGCCCATGGATGCCAACACATCCAGGACGTGCAGCCGGTGGGACTGGGCCTGCCTAGGACATGGAAATCAGTGCCTGGGCTATGTTGCGTCCACCCAGGGTGTGATTTCCAACTGTGGCTAACATTCATGTGATGATGGCTTTGAGCCAGGGAAAAGGTTTCCGTTCCAGGTAGGGATCATGTGGCATCTCCCCAGCCTACCTCACTTTGCCTCTATTGGGGTCAAAAAAGGACTGTTTAAAAGGGATGCTCAGCCTCTAGCTATGTGCCTACATGGCAGAGGACAACCAATGCTGCCAGGCACCACTGTGTCTGTGGAGACAGTACCTTCTGCAGGTAAGCCCTGAGATGGCCTCCATACAAGACCTTCAGCTCAATAAGAGGCATTTATCCATCCTCATCTCCAAGGAACCTCTCCAGGAGCTCAGTGCCAACATTTCCACCCACACATTCTTGCTGACTTGTGCCTTCTGCTGCAGAGGATGGGGCGAGATCTCCTCCCTCAAGCACACCTCACCTCCTCCATCACTGCCTTTTGCCCCCGTGCCTCTGCCGCTGTTTCACCCCTCCTTCCTCTCCCATGCACGCAAATGTGTACCCACGTGCCTGTCTCCCTCCCCACTTTCTGTGATCACTGGAGGCACCTTGCTGCTCTGGTTTTTGTTGCTCTTGGCAGGTATTTTTGTTGCTCTTCAGTGGTCTTCAGAGCTCACAAAGGAAAGCAGGACTGACCAGAAGCAGCTCTGTGCCTGATCGGGTTGGATTAAATGGGCCAGAAATGACAGCTCTCAGCTCCCTGCAAGCCTTGGCACTCAAGTAGGCATCTGAAACAACAAAACGGGGGATCACCAGGGCAGCTGGGAACCAGCAAACTCCCCACACTCAGTCAGCAAGTTCCCACAGCCAAAGTGCTGCCAGTGCATCCCCAGGGTGATTTTCAGGCCTCTTTGTGTTTTCCTGCTGGACCATCAGCTATGCCTTGCTCCAGATCTGGACTTGAGTGGAAGCTCCCAAAATACTTGCTAAACCCTCTGGACCTGGTGCTGGTGATGCTCTGACCCACCTCAACAGCACCCTGGCCACATCACTGCAAGGCGATGAGGCCAGACTAACTTCCAGCATCAAGAACTGTGCTCCCGCTGGTCCTTGCTCCCTGCAAAGCTCTTCTAGACAAGATGAGTGGAATGAAGAATCAAAGACCGGTCCCTGCAGGATGCGACCGCAATGAGCTAACTTGGAGCAGCTGGTTTGAGGGGAGTTGGCAGGGAGCCTGCAGGAATGGGTCTTTGCAGAAGGCACTGAAAAGCTGCTACACGAGCATGGCTGAAATGCCACTGGAGGAGAAGGTGGTCAGCTGTTACACACTGAAATAGGTGACCTCACATCTGGTTCCCCAGAGCCTCAAAGCATCAGTTCCAAGTGCATGCTGGGAGTGGGCAGCACGGATGAAGGTGCTCACTGCATCCCTTCAGTGGTGGCTCAGGAGTTCAAGCCCAGGCTGAATGGCCCAGAAGCATCCCTGCAGCACCTGCATGCCTCCTGCAGCCCCAAGACCCACTCCCCACAATGACCAAAGTGGGGACCCAAGAAGGCCCAACACCACCTTGATGGGGGGCGAGCAGAGAGCAGACATGACACAAGCACCGAGCTACCAACTTCTTCTGCCGGCAATGCCCATCCCGGCTCCTCTCTAACTTCACTTTGCTTTGCAATGGCTTTGCTCGGGCTTCAGCTGCTGATGCCTCTCCCGTTCCCAACTCCCCACCCCCTGCCATCCCTTCCAAGCAGCTCTTTATTAAAAATGCTAATGCCAGCACTTTCTCCCTGGGCTGCCCGTAAATCTGCGAGGAGAATGGGGTGGGAGGAGGAGGCGGATGGGTGGTTTGGTGAAAGGATCTGAAAGAAAGAGAAGCTTTTTATCTGGCCGTCCTTCAAGCTTGCAAAGCCGAGGCACACAGCAGGGGATGGAGAAAGGCAGAGAGGGAAAAAAAAGATAGAAAAAGAGGTGGGGAAAAAAAAGAGAAGAAAAAAGACTTTAAGCAGGAAATGTGCTGTGCCTGTCATTTCAGAGTGTCCCCGGCTCCTCTGTGGGGTTGGGAGTGGATGATGCGTGGGGATGGGACAGGAGGAGCAGGTACATGGCCAGGGAGGGACATAACTGCATGCAGAAGAGAAGAGGCACCATGGGGAGGGGAGGTGGGTGAGCAGGGCACTGGCTGTTGCGCTAATTCGGGACCTGTGCTGGAAGAAATGGCTGCAAGGCTGCGGGGTAGAGAAAGGGGTAACTTGCCCTGCATGGGACAGGGCATGGGGTGGCCCCACTTGCCAACTGCTAGAAGAGGGTGAGAGCACCCAATCAGATGCATTCACCACATTGCCTTAAACTGGCCTAAAACCTTCCCATGCCAGGGTGAAGCCCATTACAAGTTGAAAGGGCATGTTGTTAAAGACCCCTTAAATGCAGACCATCTTAAATCTCATCAGGGTGTCTGAAAAGGGCACGTAGGCAAGAAGAGCACGTGGGGATAGGAAATCCACGGACTATCGCATGATGGACCTAAGGGCTGAGATGAAGAAGTACTAAATGCGGGCAGGTAACAGACAGAATGAGAATGAGCTGATTTGACTTTTGGTCGAGTTACACTATGAACTAACCGCAGGAATTTAGTTTGATGAGCAAAGACAAGGCAGTGTCGGTTGGATTGTTGGAAACTGCATCCTACCAGGGAAACATTAATGAGTAAGAGCCGAAAAGCAGCTAATTAACAATGCATATCAAAGTAGGAAGACAGACTGTGAACACACAAACAGCATCAGCCAGATTTGTTTAAAACAGCTGAAGAGCAGTACAAAAAAAGCAGTTGATCAAATGTATCTGCTATCCATGATCAAAAAGATCTTATTTTTTGAAAAACTGATGAAAATTTAGGGACCGGATAGGTTGGGTAAAAGATGTACTGCAGAGGCATGGATCTCAGCATGGTACCCAAAATACACACAACACATAAAGCCTCACTGCCATCACCAATAAAGTTCAAAGATGAGCTTGCCTTCATGAGCAAAATTAGATGCTGCTGAGTGAACAGACACTGAGTGAACCCATAATCGCGGTAAATAAAAATAAACCAATGGCAAACCTATCTAAACCAAGGGGTTGAAATGAGTTTTCAGATAAAAACACCACCCTAGGAAAACAAAAGAGGTCATAGCCAGACCACATTGCTCCCAAGCACACCAAGGGATTTGGCAGAGCCCCCAGGTCCTGCCTTGCTGACCTCCCCTTTGCTAAGAGCCAATGTGGCTTCTCGGAGGACTGACTCGCCGCCTGGCTTGCACTACCCATGGCTGCAGCACATCACTCCAATGTTGGAGGGGTTAGGAGGATATTAGACAAACAATGGTCAGAAACAGTTCAGGCACAGTTGATTTCACCTTGAGATAGGGGGAGAGAGTAGAGGATTTGCAGACATCTCTTTCAGGTAAGCCTGTGGGCAACCTTGTTAGGCCAGAGCTGGGAGCAAGCTGACAAGTGCAACAAAATACAGCACGGCCTGGCAGCTCAACCTCCACAACAAAAAGCATAAATACCAGGTTAAAATTACAAGTTATTGAGTTAAATAGGCTCTGACAAGATGGTTCTGCTGGACCAAAGAGAGTTCATCACAGACATGACCATGTGGAGGACAAGGGTTCACAGGGGACACCTTGGACAGGTAGAAGAGACCTCCACCATCATAAGCCCTTGCAGGCAGAGCTGCACCAAGCAGCACCTGGACATCAGAAACAGATCGCAGCACAGAAAAATCTTCACTGAACATCAAGCTGGCCTTGGCATTGCGATGCTTAGTGTTGACAGGCTTTCAAGAGCCCCTGTAAATTGTTTCAGCTGCTACCATTTTCTGAAACAAAAATCTGATAAGTTCAAGGAAGAAACACAGAATGACCCTGGTTTCAAACAGCTCGAGAGAGGAGCTCTCAAAGGGTGGTGCTGAAAAAGTCCTGACACTGGAGCATTCCAGCCTTCTTGAGAGTCCGGAGGAGGGCAGAAGGACTTTGACCGCCCCACCATGGTCTAGGGCTTGCACCTTGGGGAAAAAGAGATCTGCTAGGTTTCTCTGCCCCAAACAGAAAAATATGTTGGAAATGCCGCGTAATAATTTGTCATAGCCAACTCTGATATATAAGAAAAGACCCAAGACAACGTGTATCCCGGTCAGGTATGAACACTGTTGCAGGAAGAAAAGCAGAGGTTCAAGCATGAGCATGGAGAAGGCTCCCATGGGGGCATCAGGATGGAGCTGGGTCTGAAAAGCTGCCTCAAATCCCCTGGAGGAATGGAGTGGGTTCAGAGTACCTGTTGGGTTGGCATTGCTGAGACTAAAGCTGAGTCTGGAACTGTGAACAGGTCCGAAGGGCTGCAGGAATAGATTTTTCCTTCCTGTCCTTGGCTTCTCCTGTTTGTTACCATCTATATTTTTTCCCAATTCACCTGAAAGCAACTTTTTCTCCACTTTTGCTTTAGACAATGGAGCAGCTAGATTGGGAAGAAGCTAGAGAAGAGCAATGTGCATGGGAGGAAAAGTGTGAAGCTGCAGACCGATGCCCAGGAGGAAAGGAAAAGCAGAGGGAAAGGCAGCAAATGCTTCTGCACCTGTGCTTATCCATTTTTACTATCCACCTCAATGAACAAAGTCATTTGCCTTCTTGCTTTTTGCAGGGTGGTGGTCCCAGCACACTGCTGGTAGCTCTGACGGAAGCACAGGCTGGCAACAAAGCCATGTGTGGTCATGGGTGGCTGTGGGCTCTTTTCAACCCACTACAAGACACTCCTAAACTCAAAATGTCCCCAAACAGGGAAGTCCCCAGGAGGGGGAATACCCCCTCCCACACCTGAGTCCCCATCACTCAGTGCATCTTATTAGATGGGCACAGAGTTGCTGGGGACATCTCTGTCAGACACTTGTCCTCTGGGGTTGAACAGGGCAGGGAGCTGTATTTCGGCCTGTATTTTCCCTGTGGTACCTCGCAGTGGTTTGGGGACTCAGACCACACCATTCAGCACATCCCCAGCACAGGTTACCTGTCTCACGAGCATCACCGTGTCCCCAGCCTGGCTCAAGGCACCCACAATGACAGCCGCCCTTGTCTCCCACAGCTGGTGCTCCACACTGGATTTAATTGCTCAATTGCTTTTAAAATAAAAAAAAAAAAAACACCAGAGGGGGCTGGAGACAGAGCAGCCATGCTCTCCCCGGCCCCACTTCAAAGGGATGCAGCAAGGGGCCGGCCGGTGGGGGCAGCCCCCCATGGCTGCCTCCTCGAGTGCAGCAGCACGGCAGGGGTGCTGCCAAGCCCAGCCTTTGATGATTTTCTCTTCCTGCTGTGAAGACTAATGAGTTCAGAGAAGGCGTCCTGCCATGCACGGGGCTGCCGATCCAGCAGTGACACAATGAGACGAAGGGAGGAAAAAGGGGGTTGGAGGTGCCATTGCACATGGAGCCTCTGGTTCTGGGGGTATATTGGTTTTCTGTACACTACCTCCAGCCATCCCTGGAAGTTTACATCTGCACATCAGAGACCCATGAGTGTTGAGGACCAGATGCAGCATCCTTTGAGGGTTAACAGAGAGATGGGGAGGTTTGGGATCCCCCACCAAATTGCTGCCAAAACATCAGAAAAATTTCCCTTTGCACTTCCAGGGGTGTAAAGCTGTGGAGCAGACAGCAAATGCACTGTTCCCTCAGGCCATGGCATCAAAGCATCTAATTTGCCCAGTTTTCCATGGGATGTACGCATCCCACAGCCTCCTTCCTCCACAGAGGTCCACAGCCCGACCTCAGCCCTCCTCTGATGCCTTGCACACCCAAACCAAAAGCCCCATGAAGCACAGGATGCCAAGGAGAGTCCCCACAAGGGGAAGAGGAGCAGCTTTGATCTTCTCCAGGGGGTGTTTACTCTGAAACCTAGCCATGGCCTCTTTTACATCATCTCTGATTACTTCCAAGAATAGAAATCCTCACCTCCCACAGACCTGCTGCAGAGCACAGCCATGTGCTGACCTTACAATTCACCAAGACTCCTCTAACTCTTTCACACAAGAGGATTTGCCACAGTGCTGCTACACTGCTGTTGAAGCTGAGCAGCTCATGCATGGATGGACCAAGCCTGGGCATGTTGTGGCAGGCGCACTCACCCCTGGTTCGTTCCCCACTCGTTCCGGATGCAGAGATGCTTATGCACGGGGTCCTTCATGTAACCTTCGTAGCAGAGACACTCACCTATGGAGAAAGGGGGGGACATGAAGGACATGGGAGGACAAGGCTTTCCACATGCTTCCATGCCAAACCCAGCCTGCAGCCGACTGAGGCACCCAGCAGCTCTGTTCTTGCACATGGAGCAAGGCGAGAAAGCTGCGATGAGCAGGCAGAGGTGAGCTCCCAAACCTACCCCAGCTGCCTGACCACCTACCAGTCTCGGGGTCACACTGGTGCTCACAGGGGTCGAGGAGGCGCCGGGCGCAGAGATCCAGGGCCCAGGGCCCACTGGAGTTTTGTTGGGAGAAGAGGACGACCTGCGCCGGGTTCAGCCAGTCACTGGCATCCAGCTGGCTCCCCTCCAGCAGGATGAACCGGCTCCCTGCCACCGAGAGGGAAGTCAGTGGTGGCAACCTGCTGCCGTCCCCTCCATCCTGTGATGGTCCCCTCCATCCCGTGATGGATCCCTCCATCCCCGGTCCATCCCCTCCATCCTGAGTCAGTGCCCTCTGTTCTGCAAAAGCCCCCTCTGTTTCACAGTCAATATCTCTGTCCTGTGTCCATCCTCTCTACCCTATGATGGCCCTCTCTATGCCATGCCTGTCTCCTCCATCCCATGACAGACCCCTCCATCCTGTACCTGTCCCCTCTGTCCCACAACAGCCACCACCATCCCACACCCATCCCCTCCATCCCATGCATGTCCCCCCTGTCCCACAATGGTCCCCTCAGACCTGTGCCCATCCCGTCCATCCTGCACCCATCCACTGTGTCCCGCACTGGTACCCTCTATCCCACGCCTGTCCCCTCCATCCTGTACCCATCACCTCTGTCCCACAAGAGCCAGCTCTGTCCTGCATCTGTCTCCTCTGTCCTGTGCCCCTCCCCTTCATCCTGTACCCCTCCATCCCTTGCTCCCACACTGGTACCCTCCATCTCCCCCCTGTCCACTCTGTCCTGCACCCATCCCCTCCACCCCACAACAGCCACCTCTGTCCTCCACCTATCCCCTCTGTCCTGTGCCCACCCCCTCCATCCCATGCCCATCCCATCTGTGCCACACTGGCACCCTCCATTCCACACCTGTCCTCTCCATCATCCCCTCCTCCCCTCCATCACAGCTTACAGAATGGGGCAGGAGGGGGTGGGTAAGACTGTGGGGTGCTCACCAT
The DNA here is from genome assembly GCA_026212715.1 of Elanus axillaris. Classification (NCBI taxonomy): domain Eukaryota; kingdom Metazoa; phylum Chordata; class Aves; order Accipitriformes; family Accipitridae; genus Elanus; species Elanus axillaris. The sequence goes on from JANZLQ010000095.1 coordinate 32,190,033, forward strand.
CGGCAATGAGGTGCTCAGGGACATGGAGGGTGATCTTGACGACAAGGGGGCAGCTCATGTGGGAAGAGCACACGAGGCTGATGACGCAGCTCGTCACACTGATGAGGGTCAGTGTGGTTTTGTTCACAGGGCTCCGCGGGGACCCCACTGCAAACATGAAAGCACAGTCAAACCCAAGACTTGAGGGACCCAGGAAGATCCTGGGGTGCAGCCAGGAGACCTCAGGGTGCAGAGACCCTGCCCAACCCCCTGGAAATCCAGTGGAAATCCAATCAGGCGGTGTCGCTTTGAATTTTCAAGAGCATGAAGCAGCCTTTGACATGGAACCCTTCCTTCTGCCTGCTGTGGCCGGGCTCATCCTGAGCCCCTACAAACTGGGCTGTCCCACACCCCTGCACCACAGCATGCTGAGACCTTTGCAGCAGCAGGATTTTAAAGCAGAGTAGAGATTTTCAGGAGAAGAAATGCAATATCCCTTTTTTTCCCCCTTCCTTCTTCTCAGTGCTTCTCTTGGGCTAATTTTGCCATGACAACAGCCTCCTGGATGCCTCTGAAAAAGTGCAGGAGAGCTCTAACTGCTAAGAGCATGCAGGTCTTTGACTTCTAATCTCTCAGCTGAAGAAGCTGAGTGGAAAAAGCTGGCTGGGGGCTGAGCTATCCCCTGCAGAGACAAAGCCTGAACCAGCCTCCCAGCACTCAGCGTGGGCACTGGGGGTAAAGGAGATCCCAATCCCACCACTCCCAGAAAAACAAGGCACCATCCAGCAAACAAGGCTCAGTGAGGGAAAACAGACACAAACTCTCCCTGGAGGAGAAAACCTCCCAGGGGGATGGTGCAGGGAAGTGGGGTGAGACTCTTGCCTGGGGACCAAGCCTGTTCCCATCCTCTGCTGCACATACAGCTCATACATGCACAGTGCCAGAGCAAACCCGCAGCAGCACTGTGCCGAGCGGCAGCACAGGAGCTCACGGGCCAGCCTTTGAAGCGTGTTAATCATTAATACACACCAGACCTCAGCAGAAGCCTCCAGCAAAAAATCAGAATATATTTCATCCTCTGCTGAGAAACTCCACCGGATAGCAGCAGCAGCCCGCTACGGGAGCAGGGACCGGCACCTGCCCATAGCAGCTCAGATCACACCTGGGTTTCCATCTTTTGCCAATGGAAAGTCTCCAAACCTGGAGAGGTGACAGCAAACAAGGCAAGGGGGCCACAGCTCACTGCCCACCTCTGCACCTGTACCCACCTCGGCTGCGCCTCCGGCTCCTCGAAGGATCTGTGTAGAAGGTCAGCTGGGGATCGGTGTCCGCTTCTGTCCCTGAGTCCCCCTCAGGGTTGAGAAAGGCTGAGCCAGCTGCAGGGGACACCAAGTGTGGTCACGGTGGGGCTGGCACCATGCTACCCCAAGCTGCCGCATCCTACAACACCCTTTCAGGGCAGGCCTTGCCTTTAAGACCAGCAGCCTTGTCTGCTGGGCGCAGCAGGGACACCCCTTCCCACCACATACAGCCATTCCCCCTACCATGGCTCCCATTACCTTGAAACTTTTCCTGTCGCCATGCCAGTATCCTAAAATATTTACTGTGACAAACACCCTCTGCATCTTTGTGGCCAACCAACCCAACATCATTTGCATCTTTGCAGACACCATTTTTCTGCTTCACCCTCACCCAAACCCTTCTTTCCATGCTCTCGCTGGCCCTGTGTCTCCATGAGGGTGAGTCACTGGAGCTTGAGTAGCTGGAAGCCCAGAGCACCCCGTCCATCCCAGGGACCCCCTACCTCGCGCTTTGTTGTTGATGCGCTTGCGCTGGCTGCTGGAGGTGTGGGACAGCAGTGTGGCTTGCTGGTGGTTCGAGTCCACGGGGCTGGTGGCGATGATGTTGTCCTTGTACTTGTTCATCAGGGACAGCTTGGCATTATCACTCCCTGAGCAGATAGAATTGAAGGCAAAATCTTTCAGGGATAAAGATTTTTTAAAAAGAGGGAGGTGAGAAAGAGAGAGATTTCCTTGGATCCACCTCCAGCATCTGCATGAGGCAACCAGGGTGCCATGGCCAATGGGCTGAGCTGCCCCCAATGCACCCCCATGAGCATCTCAAAGCTTGAAGGGAACCTGCCACCTCTACCAAGCTAGCCAAAACCTGAGATTTAACATTCAGCCTCTCAGGCACTTCTGCATACCCAGGTCTGTAAAGAAAACCCCTGGAGAGCTATAGGAACCACATCGTGGTCTTCCCAAACCACATCTCAGCTGAGAAGGCTCCAGCTGGATGGCTCAGTTGGTAATACAGCCAACAAGCAAGTGTGTTACAAGCTTCAAAGAATCCCTGCTGGTGATCAGAAGACAGTGTTAACTCTGAACCATACTGATGGCAAGTGTAATTTTGATACTAAAAACCTCAGCTGAAGAAGACACCAGAAATCCTGGGATATAGAATGGAATTTTGGGGGTCACCACAGGGTAGTTCAGAGGATACACCATTCTGGTTCTCCATCAGGGCACAGGAATCATAGCCCTTCCCTTCAGAGCTCCACCCTGCATTGTCCCAGCCACATACCACTCAGCAGGGACTGCTCTCAACTGGCTGCAAGGTCTCTGAACAATGGAAGCACCTTCAGAGTGCCACCAGCATCTCACACACAACAAAAACCCAGAGAAAGAGGGAAAATGCTCAAGTGAAAACATGTGTATGGAATGATGGAGACAGGACAAGTTGGAAAGGACTCAGCTAAGCCCATGCCCCCCTGTCCCATCCCCACCTGGTGTGAGGTCCATGCTGGCCTTCTCATTGCAGCCCTGCAGCGAGTCCAGGGTGCGGGTGACCTGGCTGGCGAAGTCCTCCCCACCGTTCATGCACTCGCGCTGGAGGTGGTGCCGCAGGTCGGTGATATCATACTCGTAGCCGTCCAGGATTGGGGTCTCGCGGATGCTGAGTGTCCCGCTGGAGTTGTGGCCCTGCACGCGGGCATTGCGCAGGCTCTCCCGCCCATGGCCCCCGATCAGCACTGAGGGGATGTAGTGGATCTCATTGGCTGCCTCGGCACTGGCACTTTTCTGGGGCTGCGGCACTCGGCGCCGCTTGCACCACCGCCGGCGGGTGTAGAGGATCATCACCAGGCAGAGGATGGAGAGCAGCAGGGCGATCATCCCTCCCTGGGGGCACAAATGCAAGCAGGGCTCAGCCAGAGACCAGTGCCGGCCACCCCCCAGGAATGCAAACACCTCGGGGATGCTCCAGGCTGGCCAAAGCAAAGGCAATGGCAAGAGGAGCCCGGTCATGCCGATAAGAGGGTGCTGGCACAAGGAGCACCCAGAGTTGGCCAAGTGCTCCCAGCTGAAGCCTGCCTCAATCTGGACCAGCTTTGAAGTCACTACCGAGGCATGAAAAAGCAGCATTTAAAGCAGAGCGTGTTTTGTTTCACTCTCTCATGACACGTCTGTGAAAGCAGAGATCAGATTTATTCCAGGCAAACGCTCCTACAGGCAACTTTTTCTGACCCATTTCCAACCAGTTTCAGGGCTGTCACTCTCAATCTTGGGAGATTTTCCCAGGGTATCCTGCAGAAATTGCAGCACAGATTAAAGGAGATCAAGGCTCAAGACAGCCAGATGACTGAAGCATTGTTTGGGGAACGCCAAGGGGGAAGAGACCGAAAAAGCTCCCGCCCCACAAGGACGGAACCCAAAACTGCACCCAGCCCTGCCACCTCGCCACCCTCACCCTGCCCCAGGTCACCCTCCTGCACAGACATCATCATTGCACACAGATAGAGGTGGCAAGATGAAAGCCCAAGCTGGCCCTTTACACCCAATCTGCTAATTAATAATAATAATAATAATCATCATCATCATCATCATGCAGAGTAAGCTAAGAGCTCCATGTCCATCCATGGCTCTGGTTCCCTTCCTCTTTTCTATTCAATAGGTGATCTTGATAAAATAAAATATTAGTAATAAGCTGCTCCATTAGGATAAAACATTAAGGGAATTATTGAATGAGAAGCAGGAGAGACAGCTGGAAAAGGAGCTCTAATGGCCATTACAGTTTAACCCTCTTTTATTCCCAGGATGACGGAGCTGCAATGCACCCTCCCAGCCTCTTTCCAAACTTTCTTTAAAAAAAAAGGAAAGAAAAAACAAAGAAACTCCAGTGATTAAGGAGACAAGCAGTCCAGCAGAGGAGTGGGGGCTGGCTGGCATGTGACTTCTGTCTGGCCAGGAGCCTGCAGCCAAGCGGATAGGAAATCTCTGGCTGGGGCTGAAAACTGCCACTGGATTAATTTCTGGCTGTGCTCATACTGAGTTTTTTAGTGGTAAAGTCAGAGCCAATGCTCTATCGCATTCAAATCCCTTTGAGTTGCTCTGATCCCTAAATAAGTGGGGGCTATCCCCATCGCCACCAGAGATGGCCTCCCATGTCATGGCTCTCCATCAGCCTGGGGAAGGGTCCACCTGCAGATGGGGTGACAAGCAGATGGGAGTAATACTGGGGCATTCCTGGCTTTCCTTTGCTTCCCTCTGTACGCACATTACATCCCCCAAACACCAGAGAGCTCTACCATATGCCTGTGGTGGTAAACAAGGGAGAGCAAGCTGGAGCTCGAGTCAGGTGGGCAGCCCATTTGTTTAGGACTGCGTCTGTGAGTCTTCAAAAAAGACCTGTTATTTAATTGAAACTGAATTTCTTCTGTCCTGATAGTCTGAGACCTCAAACTATCCCTGAGGAAAAGCAGCCTGTGGCCACCTAAGATGAGGATGAAAACCAGAGCTTGAGTCCCCTCCACCCACTGCTCATTGGAGCGGGTCAGGGCATCACCTCAGACCCCAGTTCCTCTCCATGGGAGCACAGAAATCCCATTCTGCCTTCATCCCCCCTCAACCCAGCACTCGCACAATGGCTGTGAGAGCAGTCCTCCACTGGACAGGCGCAGGATCGCTTCTCACAGTCCACGTGCGGATCTCTGTCACAATGGATACAACCCCTCGCTCACACTTCTTCTCTTGGCAACCACACGGGAAAGAAAGAAAATCAGCCTTGAAAAGTCCACGTGATCCTGACTTCTGGCACAAAAGCCAACCTCTATTTGTCAGGCCATAAGGATGCTGCCAGAGCAGAGCTGAGAGTGATGGGGAGAAAGGGGGAGAGGGAGGATTCAATCTGTATTTACACATTTTGGTACAAGAGCAATGAGTTGCAGACATCCTTTTCATCAGCTCAACAATAAGCCTTGTTTCAGGCACTCCTGTCTCAATCTTGGGATTCAGAGGTACCCAAGAAGACCAAGACCACGGTGGCAGAGTGGGGCCAGCCTCTCCGGAGGTGATGCATCCTCTCCGGAGTGGCTGGGAATGGACAATATAAAAAAAAAAGATAACCGTGCAAAATGTTTTCAGGGGTGGCTTTGCCAGTGTTTTGGTTTTTTTCCTCCAGACTAATCAAGCACAAATGATGGAGGAGAAACCTGGCCTGGGGCTGCAATCTGGAAGAGCTATTGACGCTCTCATTAGAGTAGGCACCATTAAACAGCTTGTTTGCAGCCTCGGCAACACATTGTCTCCAGCTAATTATCTTCCAGTGGCACAAAAATTGTCAGATTCTTCAAATTTTTTCCAACATAACAAAAGGAAACAACCAACAAACCACAGATCCATCTCCAACACACAGATCTCTGTCTCACCCTCCTTTCTCTGCCATCAAAACCTCACCCCTGCATATCTGGGGGGAGGAGAAAAGCTGTGCAGCCTCCGCGCTTGGGATGCTCTTGCTTACTGCACGCTGCGAAACAGTGGCTGCAGCTCTGATAAAAGTAGCGCTGACAGTGCCCAATGGCACCGTGACACCCACCGCGTGCTGGAGCAGCGCGTGCTGGGCACCATCCACAGGGCAAAGGGCTCCTGACCAAGTGAATGTGAATTAACCCTGGGTTAAGGTGGTTGAGACCTTCAAAGGCCAGTACCCCCCAGGGATAAAAGCATTCCTGCAAACATATTTGCAAAGTGATGAAAACTAAGGGAGAGGTTTAAAGCAGCCTGATGTTAAAGCACCCTGCATGCAGTATCATTCGGAGAGGTGCCCAAGGCATCTAACCAGCTCCCAAAGGTGGGCTCCACTCCCTATCCTAGGGCAGCTGGAGCCAGACGGGGAAATATATGGCTTTTCAAAAGCCCCTATATTTTCTACAGGCTTCTGGACACCTAAACAGGGCTTGCCTTCCCATCACATACCATGACAGAGATGTGGAGGATCCTCAGCTCCTCTTCTGCCGACTCAGTCTGGGGCTCGTCTGTGGGGTCAAAGCCAGGCAGGTTGGGGGCCCCATCTTGGTGATGGATGTGGAAGAGCAACGTGCCATTCTCCAGCCACTGCTGCCGCCAGCGCACCAGTGGGATGTCATCTGTGTTGCCTGAGATCTCTGAAAAAGCAAACCCAGTCATGCGGGAAATGTAGAGGAGAGGAGTGACGGGGGACATTTGCCTTTTCCCCAGAAACGGGTGGAGGGACCAAGGGACACAGACAGGAGGCTGCCTCAGGTCACCTCCTGCCAGCACCATGGCTGCCCCTACACAACCCACACCCTGAAGGATTAAAGTGGAATAAAATCATATTTCTGGGTAAAATCCAGATGTGGGCCCATCCAAAACTCCAGATGTGGTGCAGGGACAGAGCACTTACTGACGGCATCTCGAGGCCAGAGCCAGGGAGCCCAGCAGCTTCTTTCCAGCCCTAAATTGGATAGGTTTCACCTATGTGCTTCATGATAAACACAGCTCCAGCCATGGAGAGCAGAGGATATAGGACAACTTCTCAGTGGCACTAATGGGATCGTTGGGACCATGCTGCAAATTATTGCGGACAGAAAATATTTCCCATCCTTTGTGAATGGAGAAACATGCATGTGGCTGCAATTGCACCTGCAGCTATGGCTCTGATAGAGGTGCATTCAGAGCTTTTCTGTCTTTAACCATTTTTTACATCTCCCTACGCAGGACTCGGGCCTAAGATCTGCAGATGTACCTGCACCTTCTGCCCAAACACCCTGACTTTACCCAGGTACCTTTAACTTCAGGGTTTGGGGGTAGTGGGACAGATGGGCAGAGCTGGGCTGAGGAGTGATGGCAGCAGAGGACACCCAAGCAGGAGGAGCAGCTGAGGATGGGGACAAAACATGTGCTGCAGGACACTAAATGCCAAATCAAACCAAATTCACCTGGCTGACTCCAAAGTTTCAGGGACATCCTATGGCTGGCTCTTAGCAAAAGGGAGGGTGACACCAGCACATCCCTAGGAGAAATGGGCACTGTTTTTATCACCACCTCCATCTCAGATCAGATCACCTTGATCACCATCTCAAATAACCTAGATGTCAGCCATCAGCTCACGCCTGCCATTTGCCTATTAGTTATTTTTTCCTGAAAATGTAAGCTTCAGTTGCATTTGTTGGAATGATCATTAAAAATGTGACGAGCTTCCCAGCAGGACGCAGCTTCCCCTCCTGTCTCTGCCCAATGGGAATGATCCAGCCAGACCCGTCCACTCCGTGCCATTTGTAGCCATGCATTTTGATGGCAGTGGGAAAGAGCCCAGCTCGTTTTGCAAATTGTCATCTTTATTTTGCTTGTTTCATGCTGCCTTCAAATGAAAACTGGAATTCAATTACAGTGCTGAAAAACAACATTTTAAATTTACCGTTAATTAATTTCATTAGGCTGCCTTAAGTGAGCTAGCTACCGGGGAGGGGGGTAAAAATCTGCATCAGGAACCAGGTTCATCCTCCCAGACTGACTTGATTAATCAAAAGAAACATTAGCTGCAGAGAGCGAATTGGCAGATTGTTTCTGCTCAGCACGGGCCATATTTCTGATGGTAATCAGTGTGCTTTGAGTGTCCCAAGCAGAGAGATACTGAACTCTCCTCGATGACACCAGGAAGCAAAACCAGGGGGAGTTAAAGCATCTAGGAAGCCAGAAGCACTTTTGAAATTCCCTCTAACCACTGAGCTGCGTGTTTAGGCACACAGAGCCCCTTTGAAAAGCTGGTCCTGGGAGCCAGGAGGGTTTGAAAAAGTAGATCTCCTCCTCTCCCACCTGGTCTTTATTCATGGGCTGAAAGGGGAAAACAAGCTTTCCTGCTTCCCCAACTCCCCACGGCTTCTCAACTTCAAATGAACCAGCTCAAATGGAAGAAAATATTCTCCCCGCACCTGCCTGCTAACGTGAAATTAGGAGTAATTAAGGCAAGAGCTTTTATGCACAACAGGAACTCAACGTACTGACATTTGGAAAAATGTAAATACCAGCATTTGTTCCATTGTAAAGAGTGAAAATAATAGATACTAAGTATATGACATTGTGACATTTAGAAAGCTAGAGTTAAAGATGTTTTCCCCCTGATCTGACATATCATTGAAAAAGCAGCACCCTTCAGCTCATTAATATTTGAGGAGGACTCCTTGATGGAAGTTATTTAAATGATTAATAGATTATAGTAAATTTAAGCCTTGAAATAGGTTGTCATAATTTCAAATTTATTTAAACAGGCTTATTTTTAAAAAGAAAAATGTATTTCAATAAAAAATTGATTCTTGTTTTAAAAGAGCACAATCTAGCCACAGAGCCTGAGTGCGTTATCCTCTCCCACCAGACATCACAACACAACCCCACTGCTGCAACGCACACAAGTTCGAAGGGCTAGAGACAGACGAAAACACCCCAGAAATCAACTGCCATCACCCCAAACTGACAGGCTATGACTGCTCCATCACATTGCAGGACAAGGCTGCTCCACCGCCTCTGCTTCTGCCCTGGGCAAAGACTCTTGAAGGCAGTGACTGGATGAGTGAGCTTCAACCTCGGACCTCCTCCTCGAGGGTTGTAGCAATATGTCAGCTGCACCTATCCCATTCCATTTCTACTTGAAAAAATTGTACATACAAATGCTTTCCTGGGCCCATGATGTCTCCTGGAGTTTGGTTCAAGCAAGACCAAGACAAGACAACCAAGATAAAGATGAAGACCAAGACCAAGATTCCTCCCTAACACAGCACTGCTTTACTCTCTCTTCTCCCAGTCCAATGAATTCCACTTTTATCTTTGTCTTGCTCTCAAAGCAGACATCTCATCACCTGATGGGAGATGCTACAGTGACCCATGTAGCCAGCTGGGGCCATTTACCTAGATGCCATAGGGGTTCAGCTCTGCCATGGGGCTGGCAGGTTCCAGTCCTACTGGCCAGCTCATACTGTGGGGCCAGGAGACACCAGAAGAGGTAGGAAAGTGGGCAGAAAGCCAAAAAAAAAAAAAAAGGCAGGGGGGAGAGGACACTTTCAAGTTCAAAGTTTGAAAGATATTGATGATAGGCCTGGTCCCTGCATGGCTTTCATTAAAGCCTTGGATATGAAGCCATTAGCACTAATATTAACTTCTTGCACCTCTGTTAAAAAATAGCCTGCCTGAGTCAGGGGTTAATAACAGTAGGACACCACTAATTAGGCTGTGCCGCATTCACCTGGTATCAAACGTGGCCCAGGTCCTTCATATCTACAGGAGCAGCAGCCTCCAAAGACCCCGGCTGATGCTTTCAACATAACGGCCGCGGCTGCTCCCCTCCCAGACCATCTGTGGGGGAAGGAAGCGAGGGAAGGAAAGGTTGTAGAGGAGCAAACTGAGGAGAGGATAAAAGTACAGATGAAGTTGCTGGAGGTGGCTGGATTTATACCACTTCATTATTGATCATCCCCAAATAACCTCATTTCCCTAGGGACAGCTATTCCAACCAAAGCAAACCCAGTCCTTCTAGAGGCAACACCTCTGCATCTCCCAATTTTGGGAGGCAACACCTCTGCTGCAGCCCAATTCTGTACCCGAGCTGGTGCAATGCCAAAACTGTGGCCCCTGAGCCCAACATCGACATGGACCCATTCCTGCATCCTCATTGCCCCACCAAGACCTGGCATCGTGGCACACAAAGAGAGCAACTAACTCCCCTTAAAAACACACACCAGCTTTTTGATGAAAAAATAAAACCGGCAGAACAATTTTCCTTTCCATTTGGAAGCGTTTTTGCACTAATAGACGCCTCCGATTAGTCAAATGAACTCTGCCATAATGCCAGTCTCTGCAGACCCATTTCATACAGCAGAGTGCAGATTTTGACTTGGACTTATATTTCCTCATTAACATTTAAACCTGGCTTATTTTCCATCCGGAACCTGACTGTGTTTTTATTTAAGTTCCCCATTAGCTAAGGCTTTTGCTCTGTGTCTAAACCTCGCACATCTTTAAAGGGCTCTAACTCAGCTAAAGCAAACCCTGGCCTTGCACTCCTCCAAGGGTCTCCGATGTCTGAAGTAACTCAGGAGACCTTCCCACCATGAGCCACTCGCACTCACTGCTGGGACCTCAGGCCTTGATTACTATCAATTGAGATGTCAAAACACATATCCTGATATTTAACTCGTTTTTACTTCGAGGTTTTTGTGACACATCTTTCATGGGATAATATTCATGTTTTTATGGGTCCATTTAAAAATATCACATTCATCACTGACTATCCATATTTTATTTGCATTTTTTTTCCCCGTCTCCAGTCTCAGGTAGGAAAAACCAGCTCATTCTGTAGGTCATTCTACTTTTCAAGACAATCCAGCTTTTCCATACCTGTAAACACAAACCTCACTTTATCTATTAGGAAACTGCTTCATGGAAGAGGGCACCTTGGGCAAAATTTCCAAAAGACCCATGGCAGAACCTAAAGGATCAAGGAAAAGGCACCTGCTGTATCTGAAGCCACTCTCTGGCTAGGTCAGAAAGATCACTCCACCACGATGTCTGCACGTGAGGCTGGTACACGTGAAGCCATTAGCTGTCATAGCAAGGCTGACAGCTAACCAGGTTTCTCCTTGAAACATAGGGTGCCTTTGCTTTTAGGAAGGTCATGATTACATTTCAAAGCTGCAGCCATGCCTTAGCCTTGAACTGGGATTTTGGTCTTGAATATTCCATGGCCCTAATTCATGCCTGTCTTTAAGAACAAAACCCTCCATCACTCTAGGACTAACATTGTGCTGTACAGCCATTTCCAGAGCAAAGGACACCAATTCATCATTAGTGGTTCTGAGCTGACCGGGTTTGCTCTGCAGCTGCTGACCTTACAACACTATGTGCCACATTGCCCTGCTCTCCCAAGGACATGCCCAACCACACCTGTGCGGCATCCCTTCCGAGGTTATTTTTCCACCGCTTTTGTCAATTTTGACCAAAAGCTGGGAAAAACAACAATCAGACTGGGACATTCACTGGTGTTTGATTTTCATTCCTGTTTTGTTAGTCTAGGCCCATTTGCCGTAACTGTGAACTACAGAGGAGATGTAGGAAGAGAGACAAATCCAGCTCCTGGACCAACACTTGGGAGACATGGTCATGTAAAAAAACCCCAAAGCCCCACACCACAACAATGACCAAAAGCAAAATAAGGAGAATGTATGACAACAACCTACAAGATGCAAGGTTGATATATAAACCCCAGAACTGACCACATCTGTAGTCAATATCCCACCCTGCAATGCCATCACAGCACCTCTTCCAGAGGGAAACCCAGGTCTCTATGGAAAGAGCCCAAATGATGGAGAAGCTCCCAATCAGCCATGGAAAATTACTGCCCTGGCTAAATTGCCTCCCAGAAAATCAGTGAGATGGAGAGCATGAACCCCTCAGCCCAGATGGTGCCCATGTACAAGCAGTGGAGGAGGACAGCTGCTGAACTCCACCAGCACAACAGCTATCACTCAGAAAGGTTGAGCAACCAGAGAAGCAAAACTTGGCAGAGGAGACCCCAATCGCTTAAAAAAGCTCTTGTGCATCATGGAAATACAGACCAGTACATTCTACTTCTGCCCTGGACAGTTTGTTAGAGGAACCAGTAGGTGCGTGGGTAAATTTGGGTCGCTCAACACTGTAAGCCGGTAGGTAAGGGTGATCCAGTTTGAGGGACTCATTTCAAAGAGTTCATGTCAAAATCCACCCTCAAAGTTTCCCAAAGCACCAAAGTGGGGTTGGGATAAGAAGGAAAGTCCTCTTGAAGCCCACCAGGTGGGGGACGAGTAAGAGGTTAGTTTTCACAATGAAAGGAGGTTACCAAGAAGCCCCGTGGAGATCTTTGTTAGGACCTTGGCTGTTCAGAAATGCTGTAGAAGAGGAGGCGATGACAAAGTTGGTCACCAATGCTAAATTTAGTCTCCTCAAAGCTAAAGCTGCGAAGTGCTGGAGGAAAGTGGGCAAGGAAGTGGGCAGGTGAAATTCAACTTTGGTGGAAGCAAGCTGATCTCAAATCCTGCAAGTGGTTTTCAGGTCAGCCATCTCATAACAGAGGAGGCAAATTTTGGAAGGTTGGGAGGAGGGGTACAAGGAAGATGAGATGTTGCAAACGGCTTTGTGGAGAGGAGAAACCAACTGCATTAGGATTCTTCAGCAAGGAAAACAAACAACTGAGCAGGGACATGATAAAAGCCTATAAAATCATGAAGCCAGTGGAGCAGTGGGAAAGGCAATGATTATTCACTATTTCTCGCTTTGCAAGAGTCAGGCATGTAAAAACTAACAAAAGCCTCTGTTTCATCCACCATAAAGTCTTAAAGCACTGAGAAAGGAACCAAATTCAGCGAAGACAGAGCTGCCAGTGGCTGTCAAGCCAGACAGCCCAGAGACAAATTCCAGCTTGAGAAATCCCTGCAGCACAGACCTTGGCAGTAGGGAAAGGACCACACTATATATGCTGAATTTTTAGCAGTTTTTCCCCCAATTATCAGCTACTTGCTATGGCTGGAGATGCCAAGGGACCACAAGCCTGCTGCGCCCCACACTTCCCAGTGTCTTGGGAATGGAGGGTGGCTGCAAAGCCAGGTAAGTGCTACCCAGGCCACCTTTCAAGAATGCATCCCACATCCACATGTCCCTTTAGGAGCAGCTGAGACCCTCTGCTCGTCCAGGCCCTGTCTTGCTGAGGGAAGGAGACCCCAAGGCAACTCCCTCCCATTAAGAGAGCCCATCAACACCCAGCCAGCAACTCCCCCCTCCAAATCCCAGCCTTCCATGCCATCAGACCCTACAGACCCAAGACGCCTGCCAAGATTACCTTCAGCTTTCCAAGCCAGCCAGTGATTTTCATGGGGAGGCAAAGGGCTATTTATATCCATCGTGGGCTGGCAGGGAAGGTAATGGCCAGCCACTCCAGCCCATCTGCCAGGCACTTAGCAAGACATCGGAGCATATCGTACAGGCGAGGTCAGGCAGCGGCGGAGGTGGGACAGGTGGGGGTGGGGGGGGATGCATTACAGCGATGACATGGACTTCACTTCAAGGGTAAACTTCAGCCTGCTCCCGCAGACTAATTTGTTTAAGTGCTTGTTGCGCCGAGGCCAAGAGGTTGGGCAAATTAGACATTATTTTGGCATTTTCATACTCAGCACAGGAAACGAGCACGACCGCTCATTCCTCATCTCCTGGGGGGAAAGCCAGGACCTGCCGGTCTTCTGGGACATGGGAGGGGCAAGGTGGCCCTCCCAGGGGGTGAAACAGGATTGAAATAACCCTGTCTGCTCTCCTGCCAACAGCAGGGCCAAGAGTTCTATCAAGAGGTGATCCTCCTCTTCCTCCCACCTCCTCTGGAGGGACTAATGCTGGTCTTGGGGGCAGGACGAATCCTCACCAGTGGCCCCATACTGGGATGGAGAAGGCAGGTGCGGGGTACTGCTGACTCAGCCTAATGTCATAAACTCTTTGGTGCTTAGGAGCTCTTACTCAATTTCAAGCTCCATTTTCAAGTTTGTGGAGAGGCTCTGAAAAATAATGGGGAGAATGAAAAAAAAAAAAAAGAAGGAAGAAAGATGTAGAAGGGGAAAAAGTTAACTGTGCATCTTGAATTTATCACTCTTGAAAGAAGAGCTTGTCAAGAGGGCCAGAGACCAGCCAGTGCACAGTGATCAATGGGAGGACTTTTGGGTCTAGTCAAGCTTGTTTCAGATTTACAGGAACTGAATGGAGGCATAAATCTGTTGCCGCCTGACGAAAATGGAGGTAATTAAACCTGCAGGTGTATATAATTGTCATATTGATGATCTATATAAATCAGCAGAGCCAGCAGAGGCACAAAGCACCACGTTGAACACAGAGCTTCCCCATGAGAAGCTGTTTGCCCAGCTGCCTGGCCAGGGGACAGGGCTGGTGAGTGCAGGACACAGCCCTGGGGACACCCCTCTCACTCGCACAGACCTGCCCATCACCGTGAGAGACCTTCTCCAGATTGGCCTCATGGGCAAAAAAAGCAGCAGGAACCCCTGCTGCTTCCAATGGATGCAATTACCTGTGGTCTTATCCTGGCTACTGCAAAATCTCCGGTGACTTCAGGAGGATGAAAACGGGACCCCACGCGTTGAGATGCCTGACCATGGATGCCGCAGGGGGCTCTTTGCAGCTGCTTTGAAGCTCTGAGCCCAGGTGCAAGTGGGGCACTGACTTGATCTTGTAGCAACTCTTTTTTTTTTTTTTTAATTTATTTTAACCTTTGTTATTTTGGGAACTTTGAAGCCTAAGCTGCTCCGAGGTGGCTGCCTTTGTAGAAAGGACAGAAAGTGCAGAGTGGGGATTTGAAAGAGGTGGAGAAATAGGGAGGGGAAGAAATGGTGCTTTGCAGCTAAGGTTTACAACAGCTCCTTCACCGTTTCTCCCACATCCCAACAAAGCCACTCCGGGAGGCACTCGGGGCTTTTACCAGCAGCTACAGGAAGTCTGGATGCAAAGCAACCATGGTGTCTTCCATTTATCTAACACTGCGACCCAGAGAAATCTCAAACACTTTTGCATCCCTTCTCCCACCACTCAATGGGACAACCCTCAGTCCTTGGGGTGGCTGCAGAGCATCCTTCCCAGTTGCCACAACTCAGTCCCACTGATGGCACGCACGTCAGTGCCACAAGGACACATTTATTCCTGCTGTGCTGGGAAGGACAGGAACATGAGAGAGGGCTTTCCCATCATCTTTGCCAGCCAAGCCCCCCTCGCACATGCCCACGGGCAGACCCCGCTTCCCAGGTCGAGCACTACATACGTGCAGCAATTGGATAATTAAAAATTAAGCAAGTGCTTCTGCATTGCAGTCCAAATTATGTAACACTGCTCTTCAGTTTC
Organism: Elanus axillaris; assembly: GCA_026212715.1. NCBI lineage: Eukaryota > Metazoa > Chordata > Aves > Accipitriformes > Accipitridae > Elanus > Elanus axillaris. Next base: position 32,205,218 of record JANZLQ010000095.1, read on the forward strand.
AGCACCCATCAGCTTTCATGTGATCACACAGCAGCACAGCCCTGCCTGTATTTACCTGCCTGTCTTTTCAGGCAGGGCTGGCACCATTGGTAGGGAAAAGGAAACCCTGATGTCATAACCACAGGCAGAAAGTTCCCTCACATTCACATGGGGAAAAAAAGGAGGAAAATCTACTGATTTTCTTAGTCCAGTGCTGAAATCTGAGATGGCCAGAAAAAGAGGATGGAGCCGGGATGCTCCAGCCCAACCAAGTGCCAAAGGTGACCCTGGCCAGGACAGCACCCCTGTGACCAGGGGTTTTCTGAGCAAGGGGCTACTGCCTCTTGCTCCTCCTGTGCCAAAGGGAAACAGCATCCCTTTTTAACAAATAAGCAGCATTTCTGTAAGCAAACAAAATTAAATCAAGGCGAGGAAGTGAGCTGTGTTTTTGGTATCTCCAGAGGGAAGAGCCCTGCCAGACTCTGAGCACCTGGTAACAGCAAACTCCTGCATTTACAGATACATATTTACTTTAACCCCGCAGGCTCTGGCTGTTGCCAAGACCGGGACTCAGAGACCCATCCTGCCACCTCCTCCCTTCCTTGGCCAGAACCCCACTGAATACACAGCCATGGCCCCTGCAGTGCTATTCCCATGACATGGACGCTGCCACATGGTGTGAAATCAGCCATTAATTCCTGCTGTGATCAGCTCCAAAGAGTGCTATTGGGCTTCGTGCATGGTGGCTTCAAGAAGCCACCAGGGATGCCGCGGCTCACACCCATGGTGAGTGGCTCTGCCAGTACCTTCCAATGCCCCTTGGCGTTTGTGTAGTCCCTCCCGTGGTTTACTACCTCCTGCCATTGTGTCTCTCCTCCCACCTCACAGCCCTTCCTTTCCCCACCTCCCTCCATCACCCCAATGCTTTCCTGCTGCTGTTTCACACACATGCTGCTTTTCATCCCACAGCACATGAAAAGCCTTTCTTCCCTGGCACTGAGCTTTAATTACAAGGAGGCCGGTTCCAGCCCGGGCTGACCACACCATCATCGTCCCGCGGGGAGATGTGCACCACGTCCATCCCACAAACCTCTGCATCCCTCGTTCAGGCGTCAGCCCCAGTGCCCACAGGGCATCCCTTCACCCCAGTTTGTGCTGGCCGGCGTTGGTGGGGACTGGGGGGTGATGCTTGGGGTGGGCAGCTTGAAGCTGAGTCCTCCAGCTGTTAACCAGTGATGTGCCTTACTTGACAAGCAAGAAAGGGGGAGAACGTGATAATAAAAAGCTGTGGAAGCCAGCCCAGGTCCAAGGTTGACTAAACAGGCTCAAGCATATAATGCGCTCCCCTCCCCAGCTCACAGGCACTTCCACCATCCACCGAGGGGACTGCACTACTTCTCTCACACAGCAGGTCTGAGCTCACCAGGAGTGCCGTACACCTGGGAAGAAAGCAGCTCCTGCTGAAAAGCTAATAACATTGATTTGATTTTTCCCTGGAAGGATGTTTCAGGCACTGTCTTGCTTGTGGATGCTCGGACACACATCCCAGCCCAGCTAAAGCTGCGCCTTGGCATAAGCTGGGATGAGACCCCTGCAGCTCCCCACTCATGGGCTGGCAAAGACATTTCTAATTCCCCTCAAATTCCCAGGCCACATGTGTCACATCTGCAGAGACAAACTCCCTGGCTTGCCCCTTTTGCCAGCAAGAAAGCCAGCAGCTCCACAGCAGTGCAACAGCTCTCGAGTCCCATCACTGCTCCTCTCCAGAGCTCTCCCAAAGTGGCGAAAGCCAGAGCCCAGTTATTTCTGGCTGAGCAATAGAGGAAAGGTTGGGGAGATGCAGCTCTGGGATGGGAAAACAGCTCCACGCTGCCATGACTGCCACCGGGAAAACAGCACAGAGAGGAGCTTGGGGCTGGCCCAGGGCGGTGGGAGGCACAGCGGACTGTCTGGTTTAAACCTGACGTTTCCAGGAGATTTCCCAGCAGCTGAGGATACCAAGGACATCATTAGGGGAGCAGATGGGCTGAGAGCAGTCTGCGCTCAGCCGGACTTAGCCCCACTGGCATCCTGCAGCCACGGCTGCAAAGTTGACCCTGGCAAGAAAATTTGGGAGCATGATGTCTCCTCTCCCAGGCATCTCGCCTTGCCCACCGAAGCTGGCAGCTTGACTGATCCCCACAGGAGCCTCTCTGCTGTGACACAACCCTTCTCAGCAGGACGAAGGGCACTACCTCCTGATGCCACACACGTAAAGACAAATCACCCCGACCTGTGCTGAGCTGCCTGCCCCCATGCTGGAGCTGTGCCCTTTAGTCATTTCTCATATCCTCACTCCTCCTGCAGCACCCTGAGCCCTTTGCTCACACAGACACTCCCTCCAAACCCTCCACCTACAGAGCTACGAAGGGGGTTTTTAAGCCTTAAGCCACCTCTTCTAAAACAAAAAAAAAAACCACCCTGCTTCTTCTGTGGTGGAGAAACCCCATTACAAGAGGGTATTTGGTGGCTGCGGGGCAGCAGCACCGAGAAGCACCGGGAGTCCACCAGCCTGGGGTAGCTAGTTCCCAGCACCGTGCCCTCTATTGCTCCCCTTGGGATGCTCAAATTAATTGCCTTGTCTTCTGGACCTTTTAGCTGGAACAAATAAAAGAAAAAGGGCGGGTGCCAAAACCCATAACAAGGTCTCCAGTTCCTCTGAGCTACAAGGGCTGCTTTAAATTTCGGGGGTTTTTTCTTTTTTTTTATTTGAAGGAGGTTTCCATGGTAACTGTCTCCCATCATACAAGAGCCTGTCCCCGGGATATTTCAGGGTTGCTAATATCTGCTTTCCCAGGCAGCCACTGTGTTGTGACGGTGACATCGCAACTGGGTTTTTTGGCAGGGGAGGAGGGTAGGGGTGCAGGAGAGAGGAACAGGAGGTGCCACTACCAAAAACCAAGGTCAAGGTCCTGCCTGTACCTGGTTTCCCCTGCCCATCAGGCAGACCTTCATCCCAAAGGGCTCTGGCAGCCAGGTGATGGTTTTGCTTGGACTGCGGACCCAATTCAGGGAGCACTCCCAAGGCAACACAGCCCTCACCGGGCCAAGCAGAAGCAATGTGTCCAAGCAAGGGCATGGGCATGGTTTCCTTAACATCTCCTGCTGCCTTCTCCAACCCTTCTCCAATGTCTTTCCTCCACCAGGTTAATTTTCAGCTGGATCAGCTCCCCACAGGAGCAAAGCCAGCTTTCTGCATCCGCCATAGCTGCTTGATCTGCTATGCTCGTTAGTCATCCTAATTACTGAAATGTCTCAGAGTCAGCTAGGAAAGGGACTGTATCTCCTCTTGCATCAAGGCCGTGGACCCCAAACTTCTGTGACTGACATGCCACC
>JANZLQ010000095.1:32221932-32236707 GCA_026212715.1 Elanus axillaris
CCCCCCCCCGCAGAAGCACCCATCCTCTCCGGGGAGGGGGCTGTAGAGATGCTCTTCCCCAGCTCTTGTGCAGGACTGTTCTTCCCCAGCCCTGGAGACCCACCTGCAGGGCTGCTCCGGGCCGAGAGCTCAGCACAAGGCGGGGGAAGCCGGCGCTGCTGCTGCCTTTGCTGAGCTGGGGGGAGTTGTATTTTGCACATTGCTCTTTTAAGAGGCTTCTTGCCTGTGGGTGTGAAAGTCTCGGGTGAGCAAAGCCAGAGGGCAGAACACATGGTACTGGTGCGACTCGCTGCACGCAGCTGCTATCTCCCCCGATGGCAGCCCAGGCTTCATCTTATTTGATGTCTTATGCAAATCCTTAGCTCCCTGAGTCCTGGGATTTTCTGCTATTTTCTTTTATTCTCATCTTCAAGTGTCTCGCTCTTAAGGATGCAAAGAAAAGCTAATAAAAGGAACCCAATTCATCAAGTCTTGCAGGTTTTTAAACGAGTCTCATGAGCTGGGGGGGGGCGAAGGCTGTGACACTAAGTCATTTAGCAATAGTGACTGAAAGGGCTATGGGGGTTGGTTTGCAGGAGCCTAGTGAGAATCGGTTCACAGCCACCATTGTGATCTTTTACACTACTGCTCGGGCAGGGATGGCAGGCTCTGAGGTGGCTGTCCCCACGCTTGCTGCCCAGAGCCATGTCTCCGTAGGCTGGGTGCCAGGTGGCTGACAGCACCCTGCCGTGCCCACTTTGCCAGCGATTACCGTGCTGCTGTCGCTCCGGCGGTGCCTGGCTCACTCTCTTAATTACCCCAGCAGATCAATGAGGCCCCGGCGCTTCCTTGGGAGCATATGGATGCGAGCCCAGCAGCACGATGCACCATGTTGAAAGCTGCTCATTGCAAACCACGACAGAGCAAGGAGGGGGGCAGAGGAGGCAGCAGCACAGGCAGGGAGAGGCAGGGCTTGAGTGCAAGGGAGCTGGGTCCCATGAAGCCAAGTGAGGTTCGTGGTTCCAGAGCTGAGCATCCTGCAGGATTGAGCTCTTTGGGATTGTCTGTCCTGGGAGGTGCAAGTGGCAGAACAAGAGGTGCCCTGTGCGCCTGCGTGAATTCATGTAGGCACAGCTCAGCAGAGTCAATCCACTTCAGAAACTAAACTGCACTTAGCCTCTGCCCAGACTCTCTTAAGTGGCCTTAATTTGATAAAGCTTTCCCACATTTAATGAGAAGGTGACTCAGTCGCTAAGTTTGATGTTCATTCCCACTAAAAGGCATTCACAGGGAGGTCAAGACCCATCCCCACCGCTCCCTGCTCCCACATGGATGCACTTTTGCTCTTGCTGTGCCCCAGGGACCAGCCCCTGTGGCTAGGCATGTCCCACAGCTCTGCCACCAACAGGTATCACTCTGCCTGGTGCAGACATCGGCTGCAGCTTTTGCTCCAGGCTTCAGCTCAGCATGTACAGGGGGTAGTGCCTGAGTCCATCCAGAGTCCCATGCTTCCCCATGGCACCCAACAAATACCACTGCAGCCACTTCCCAGCACACACTTCCTAGTTTATCTATCTCTAGATCTGCTCCTGCAGCATGAAAGGGCAGAAATCAATGTTAATGTCCCTGACAATTAGCTAACATCTTAATTATCAAACTCAGCCTGATTAGTGGTGGAGTGCACGGCTCCAGAGATGCGTCAGCATGGAAGCAAGCAGGACCTCGGCATAACTCTGCAGGATGTTGCTGCTGTCACCATCGTCTCCAAGGGCAGTAGAGAAAGGCTCTTGCAGCTCACACGAGCTGCTCACCAGGCACTCAAGCACCCCTGTCCACACCTCACACCATCCTGCCTCAGTCTCTCGAGCTATTTTGGGTGAGGACACCCACCACAGAAGCAATGCCCTTGCCATTTCAAGGGTGGGAGGGAGCCTCTAGAAATTGTAACAAGCTATTTTTAAGATGCAGCTCGTGACAAGTGACAGTCTGGGCCATGCATCGGCTGTCACTGGAGGGACACTGGAGTGTTCTGCTGCAGGCAACAGGGACGTGGAGAGCTGCAACAAGATCAGGAGGACTTGGGCAGGAAGGAGGTTGTGGTCCTGGGAAAGTTTGCCAAGAATATTTGCATTGGTACTCTTCTTTCTTTGCTTTAAAGTTCTTATAGCAGGGGGAAGGAAAAAAAAATTAACAGGCTGGAAGTTTTCCAACTTTGGTGATGAAAAACCTTAAAAAAAAAAAAAAAAGAGTAGTCAGATGCTTCTCATCAAATCTTGATTCTTTTAGATCAAGGAAAAGTGATTAGAAAGTTATTTCCAGCTCTAGTAGTAAGGTCAAGGGAGTTACTCATTTCCAAAGAGCTTTGCTCTCCCTGGCATCCCAGGAGGACGCTGGTGTGAGCAGGCGGAGGTACACTCCGATAAGCATTGCCCCCAAGCCTGCAGAGCAGCAGCAGCAACCCCTCAGCAAAACCAGAGCCACCCGCCATGCATCTGTGCAGGCTAAGGACTATATGGAGCTATAGCAATTTCTGCATGTACTTATTTTATATAACCCCTGATCGATACAAGCAAATAAATTAGCCTGACTAAAGATGGTGAAAGAAAGCTGCTCCTCGGGGATAAGCTTGCTGTGTAACTCAGCACAGCCCCCATGCAGGCTCTCCTGCCCATGGTGGCTTGCCCGTTCCCACCTGACTTGGGGCTTCAAGTGTCTGTTGGCAAGGATGCTTGTGTGCGTCAGCACCTGTCCCCAAGCAAAAGCCTGGCTCAGAGGTGCCAGCACTTACAGTGTAAATAAGAGGCAGGTATAAATAAGAGCTCACTTAGCAAGGTTGCAAACTTTGCTGCTTTAAGGGACTCTGCATGCCAGGAGGGGACCTTTGCTGGATTTGCACCAGCCAAGTGCTGGAAATACCCAGTTCTGACTATTTTTATTGCTCTGTAGTAAAACACGAGGTGGCCACAAGGAAACATCTTGTGTTTGGCCATGAATCTCAGAATAAGTTCCCCAGAGAAAGCCGCAGAACAGGCTGAAATGGTTTCTAGCTGGTCTGGGGACTGCAGCCCAAGGGAAGAGGTGGCCTAAGGTGGCTCCATCCCTAATATCTGTCCCCACCATGGTCACCCAGAAGAGGTTTGCTGCCTTGAGCTGCAGTGCTGGGAGGTGAGATGGGAGAGAGGGTCTAGAGAAGGACAGCATGGGGAGCCCCTCTTGGGGAAGGGGTATCCCCTGTGGTGGTGGTGGCAGGGGGCTGGTCAGCAGTGGTGGGAAGCTGTTAGCACCCAGGATGGTTTGCTGGAAGAGATAGTGTTTTGCCTGTTCCCCCCAAAATAATCCCTTCTGTGCTTTGAATCAAAGGAAGGATGCTTCCATGTCCTCCTGATTTACTCCAAGAAAGCCTCAGGGAAGGCAGGGGTGTGACTGGTGTCAGACCACCCATGCCAGTCTGTGGTGAAGTGGTGATGGATGGGGCCAGTTGCTCACAGCACTCGTGGAAAAGCATCCCCTTGGCTGTATAGACCCAGGTGGAGGGAGAGGGAACCAGCCATGGAGCAGGGCCTGCCCCCCGGACCAGCCCCACCTCAGCTCAAGGTGGTTCAGGAGCTACATAAAAGCCACAGACAATGACATGGGATGAGGAGATTGGCCATGCCAAGCCCTTTTGTGGTGCAACAGGCAGGCTACCTAGCACACCAGCAATTTAAGCAAGGTGTTTTGCTGGCACAGCCATATTTAATGCTATAAGCAGTGTGTTTCCGTGAGCAGGGTTTAGAAGGATGCTGTTCAAGGACTGTTTTCGCCTCAGCTTCTGAAAGCCTGAATGCTGCTTTCCTCCCTGCTATATGGGAGAGGGACCAAGTCACAAAGGGTTTAGCCCATACTCAGCATCTAAACCATCCACAGGGTTTGCTGCCAGGCTCTGGCTCCCACCATACCCTCCTGGGCACGGCAGCCTGTCCTGGCTCCCTGGCTCTCCCTGTACAGCGCAGCAGCAGGACCCACAGCTGCAGGGCAGCACAAGACGGGGGCAGATGGGAGGGTTTAATCCTGAGCCTTGTGTGTTCCTTCAGTCCCCAGGCCACCTCAGTTTTAATTGCATCTGCAGGTATTCCTGGGGAGGAGAGCAAGGTGCTTGCCTGTTTCAGGCAGCCGCTGCATCCCAGCTGCCTGCTTTCCCCTGGCCCAGCTTTGGTTGCAGGCAGGGAGGATTTCAGAGCAGCCGAAGTGCTTCAGCTGCTCAGCCATCACCCACACGTGGCAGCGCATGAGCAGCTCTGTGAGCAGTCAGCATTGGGTCCTGCCACGTTTTGGGGGGGACAGATGCCCCCTCCAACACTCAATGCACAGAGTGAGGAAACCAGCCTGACATTGCCAGTCCCCCTGCCCACCCCAGCATGGGGGCCTCTTCGTTTGAGCCAGGATTTGGCCATGGGGGACTCCACGTGGCAGGAGCAGAAAGCAACAACCAAGGTATTAGGTGGCTACCTGCAAGACTGGGAGAAACCAGGGTGATACATAGAAAGATAGTGCGGGGGGNNNAGCAACAACCCTGCCTGCTGCTCCGGCCCACCCCTGCCTGCCCCACTGCCCCAGCACCCCCAATCTGGTGATACAAAAATCTCAGCTTTGTTTAAAAGTCAGCCTTGAGGGCTGATGGAGAAGCTGAGAAAGTACAGTCAAAGTGCACCCTTAAGGGTTTAAAAATAGAAGAGAGGAAGAAAAAAAAATTAAAAAAATAATAATACATGTTAAAGCACGATGATTCATCTGGCAAAGCCCTGTTTGGGAGAACACAAGGCTGGTGTGTGCTCAGCAGGGGCAAGCATTTGGGCTCCAGGCCCCACCAGCCACCTTCCCGGAATAAAAATCACCTCCCCTGGAAGCACTGCAGTGATGAGGTCCCTATTTTTAGCCAAACAGCTCTTGCTGCCTGGCAGGACACCTCACCTCAGCCCAGCTCTGCCAGACCTTGCAGCTCGCTGACTCCTACCTTCAGTTGCAAACTCAGGCTCTGGGCCCAGGGCCGCTGCTCCCAGCAAAGCTCCATCTTTACTCCTGCAGATACTGCTGGGCTATGAGAGCAGAAAGGTCTTGGCTTGATAAAAAAGCCAATTGCATTCAAAGCACCAGTGCCATCAACCCAGCCAGCCTTGGGGTAGACCTCCATTCATCCATCCACCCATCCATTATCTCAGCCACTGGCAGGATGCAAAGGAAAGTCTAATATTTTCCAGCTCCCTATGCTTATTAATTTTTAGCCCCCCCCAAAAGAAGCTACATGTACTCGTGATGGGCAACCCCAAAGTGCAGGGCACAGAGACAGGCCACTTTCTCCACTGCATGGGCACCCTGTAGCAGCAAGCTTGGCTTGCCAGGCTGATTCACAGCAGAGAAAAATGTAAAGAAAAAGCCAGAAATTTCTCAAACAGGCATTAGCCAGGTTTTCATTTAACTTCAGCAGCAGCCAGCACCCCTAACTCCATAAGCTCTTACCTCCTGTAGCACAACCAGTCTTTGCCTGATGCATGGCTCTCCCCAGAGCAGAGCTTTCCCTTCATCAGCAGCTTCCCCAGAAGCAAACCCCTACCCTTCCCTTAGCTTGTCATTGCATCTGGTTTATAGCCATGCCGAAATGGCCCCACCTGGCATCTTGCCTGATGCGGCCACCTGGTGCCACTGGCCTCATGGGCTCCCTGCTTTGCACGGTGCCGTTGCAGGGCAGGGCTGTCCCAGAGGATCGCCGTGGGGGCAAGAGAATGAAGAAGCCAGTCGGGCAGCAGCAGGATGGGGCGGCAGGACCTCCCGCGTGCTGACGGGCCCCCGCCGATGCTCCCGTGGCCGCTGGCCCTCCTGGCCCTGAGCGCCTGCTGCCGCTGGGGGGTGGCCAGCGGGGCGGGTGGCACGGTGCCCCAGCAGCATGCCGCCCCTGCAACCCCTTCCTCCTCCTCCTCATCTTCCTCTTCCTCTGGCCGAGCACCCCTCGACTGGCTCCTTACCGACCGGGGACCCTTCTACCGAGCCCAGGAGTATGTGGATTTCATGGAGCGCTACCGGCAAGGTTTCACCACCAGGTACAGGATCTACAGGTGAGCAGCAGCGCTGGGGGCCAGCCCTTCAGCAGGCACCCTGGGAAGGGGGCTTCAGTGCAGGGGTCTGCGGGGGGGACACAGCAGAACAGACCCCTGTGTGCGGGAGGAGGCTGCCCATTGGGACAGATGGCAGGTGGGTGTTTGTGAGGTGCTGCTTTCTCGTGGAGTAGAATATCAGCCCCCCAAGATGCTCATGGCATAGCTGGGATGGACTCCAGGCAGGATTTGCCCTGAGCTGGATGTGATTTGGTGTGCAGGTTGAGATGGGATCAGCCCTTATGGCGGGAGGCACAGAGGGATGCTCCTTTCTCCTTTTGCCATGCACAGACATCTCTGTGCAGAACTACTGAGCCTGCCTGGAGTGCAAGCCATTTGGGGCTGGGATGCTGCTGGGGCTCACAAAAAGCCACCCTGACTGACCCCCTGGCATGTCCCCAGTGCTGTGACCCCATAGACTGCAGCAGTGGGATGCTATGTGCATGGGGGCTTATGCTGGAGGGGGTTTCTTGCCAGTAGAGAACCAGGTTCAACAGCAGTGGGCTCCACTGACCCCAGCAAAGGGCCACCCCCTGATAGCCAGTGTGGGAAACCCACTCCACCACCGGAACTGGGGCTGTCACCTCCTGCTAATGAGCCCTTTTCTCTTCCTCTCCTTGCTGGTGCCAAGCCCTGGGGGTTTCCAGCAGCAGAGCAAAGCCCAGCCACTGCCTTCAGGAGAAGCTGACGTGGGTGCCTTGTTATGCAGCTCAGCAACCCTAGAGAGCTCCTCTCCCCCCTCACCCCCTTCCTATGTGCTGACGCTGCCATGCCGAGGGACCCACATCCTCCAGGGATGCTGCTGGTGACAGTAGTGGGACGAGAAGGAGCAGCCAGAGGGGTGGCAGCTGGCTTGCACCTCCTCTGAGGCAGAGAGCCTGCTAGCAGCCTTTGGGGCTTTGCCTGCAGGACAGGATGGGGGTACCTGGTGCAGGGCTCCTGGCCCCCTTAGGCCCCATGCATCAGCACTCAGGGACCATGTGTGCGAGGGGAGATGCAGCATCCCCCTCCCTCCCCGGCCACCTCCAGATCCAGCTCCGCTCCTGGCCCCAACTTCCCACTTTCTGGGCCCAAAAGTCATGATGGGAGGCCACCCAGCACCCGCTGAGCCCCCTCAGCGGCTTTGCGTCCATCCACCCCACCACCCTCCTCCTCCTCCTTCTCCTCCTTCTCCCCCCTTTCCCAACCAGCCTTAATTAAACTGTCTGAAAGCCACTGCCTGGTTTTAATTAGAGCAAAATGCTGAAGATTAGGCTGAAATCGGCTGCTGGTTATTTCCAGGGCTGTTGGTTGGTTCAAGACAGTGGCAGCCTGGCGGTTACAACCCATCCCCAGGGCCAGGCAATGCCAGGGTGGGGGGCCTGGGAGGCACATTCACAGCCTCTGGGGCTATGAGGGGACCCACCATCAAACCTACCACATCCCAACGCCTCCAGCTTCCTACAAAATGCTGCTGATACTTAAAACCATGAAATCCCCAGATGTCGGATTTTCACCCAGATCCATATGCATGGGAATGGAGGATGGATGAGGCCCATACAGCTCAGCGGGCTGGAAAAGGCTCTGTCCCTGCCCAGGGCTGTGATTAATGCCAGCCGGAGGTTCCTGATTAATCAATATCAGGCATCTCCGCTGCTTGTAGCTCATTATCACCATTGATGGCTTAAGGAGGGACAATGCTTTCGTACTGGCTGGATCTATAGCTGGTGAGTGCGTGCAGCAGGTCCTTCACCTCTGCTGCGGCGATGGGGAGGTCAGGATGGTCCCAATGGGAGTTTTTCTACCTACTGATCCCCTGCCCTGAGGTGGACACTGGGGACAGCAGAGGGGACAGTGTGCAAATGGCATGGACGGACTGGCTTTGAACCCTCTCTCCACCGCTGCTTTCTTCCCACAGAGAGTTTGCTCGCTGGAAGGTGAATAATTTGGCCTTGGAGAGGAAAGACTTCTTCAGCCTGCCACTCCCCCTGGCCCCTGAATTCATCCGCAACATCCGTCTGCTGGGACGCCGGCCCAGCCCCCAGCAGATCACTGACAGCCTCATCAAAAAGTATGGGACCCACTTCTTGCTCGCCGCCACTCTGGGAGGTGAGTGCCGCTGGGTGCTCGCTCCCTGCTCACTCCCTGCTTGCTTCCCTCGCACAAGGCAGTGTGCAAAAGAGAGTGGGTGGGAAAATAAGCACCACAGGAGAAATGCAGCCAAGAAGGGGAATGGGGAGGACCCCAGCAGCCCCCTGAAAGTGTCGCATGTCACCCCCAGGAGAGGAGTCCCTGACCATTTTTGTGGACAAGCGCAAGCTGAGCCGGAGGGCAGAGCCTGCCGGCGGGGCCGGGAACAGCTCGGGGGTCTCGCTGGAGACCCTGCACCAGCTGGCAGCCTCCTACTTCATCGACCGGGAGACCACACTGCGCCGGCTCCACCACATCCAGATCGCCACGGCTGCCATCAAGGTAGGCAAGGGTGCAAGGGAGAGGGTAGTGCGGGCAGACAGTGGCCCCGGGACTCGCCAGTGGCTCTTCAAAGCTGGCTGAGACCCTGAAGCAGCATCACAGCCTGGGCAGGGGAGACAGAGGGGGAGAGCAGGCAAAGTTAGCACATCCATGTTATTTATGGGAAATTGGGCATGCTAATGAAGGCACATTTTTCAGCGGACTGCAGGCAGGGCTGCTGCCTGTCAACAAGCCAATTAGCAGGCAATTAGTTCTCCTCTCCAAGCACCACCTTGCTACAGGGAGTGGGGCATGGCAAGCCTGGCCGGAGGTATCTGCAGCACTTTCAGTGGGGTGGCACACACCCTGGGTCCCCTCCTGTGTCCCTGACCACCTGCGGGTCCTTCCCTTAGGTGACTGAAACACGGACGGGGCCACTCGGCTGCAGCAACTATGACAACCTGGACTCAGTGAGCTCTGTCCTGGTGCAGAGCCCTGAGAACAAAGTGCAGCTCCAAGGTAGGACCGGGCTGGTGGGGATGTGGTAATGGACGAGTGCCACCATGGGATGGCCTCAGGGGAAGATGCTGGCTCAAGATGCTGCTTTTAATTTAAGGGCTGGGGAGGAGGGAGGATGAAAATAATCAAAGCTGGGCAGGATGAGGTTGTTGCTCATCTGCCAAGAGGAGCCAAGATCGATGCAGAGCCCAGACAAGTGGCTCCACAGCAAATTGATATGAAAATCATGCAAGGGTGGGAGCCCAGGGAGGGGGAAGGCTCATTCCCTCCTTGCCCAGGCGATGTTTTCGAGGGGCTCCACGCATGCCCTGATACTCTCAGGGCTGCCTTCTACTCACAGGGCTGCAGACAGTGCTTCCCTCCTACCTGCGGGAGAGGTTCGTGGCGGCCGCCCTCAGCTACATCGCCTGCAGCTCGGCTGGGGAGCTGGTGTGCCACCGAAGTGACTGCCGCTGCCAGTGCCAGCCAGCCTTTCCCCACTGCAACTGCCCAGAGGCCGACATCCAGGCACTGGAGAGCAGCCTGGCCCAGCTCCGGCGAGCCTGGGAGAGCCACCACAGCCAGTTCGAGGAGTCAGGTGAGGCTGGGGAGACCCCACCAAGCATCTCCTTCCATGCAACCCCTCCTTTGGGAGCAGCCCAGGCTGGGCAGTGGGGCTCCAGGGCAAGATCCAGGGTGGTCGTCTCACTGTGAAGACCTGACAGCCCAGGTGGAGGGAGGTTGCTTCCAGCCCTACCACCTTAATTGCTTGCTCTCCTGGCTCTGCTGACACCATCTTTCTCCCCCCGCAGAAGAGTTTCAGGCCCTGGTGAAGAGGCTCCCTGGGGACCATTTCCTGAATAGGACAACCATCTCCCACTTCTGGGCCATGGACCTGGATGTCCAGCATCGCTACCAGCAGCTGGGCACCAGCCTGAAGCTGCTCTCCAGGAAAACCCACCGACTCATCCGGCGGCTCTTCAACCTCAGCAAACGCTGCCACCGGCAACCTCGCTTCAAACTGCCGAAGGAGAGGTAGGGTGCCATGGCATCCCTGTCCCATGCTGGGGACACTGCTCAGAGCCCTGGAGGGGGCTCAGACCCATGAACTACCTCCCCATGGATGGGACTGGAGGAGCTCCTGCCTTGCTGGAGGGATGCTCGGGGGTGAGCAGGCAGCAGGGGCAGCCATGCCACCCTGGGATGTGGCCCTGAGAGGTTGGGTCCAAGCCTGGAGGTGGAAAATGGGGCTCAGATCACAGAGGTCCACCAGTGGTGCAGAAAAATGAGCACATAGTGGGCAGCTCTTCCATCCCTAGGGAAAGTTGGTCATGCCCCAAAAGATGTCATGTAAGCATCTCTCCTCCCGTGTCTCTTCTCCACCAGGTCCCTCCCTTACTGGTGGAGCCGCGCACAGTCACTCCTGTACTGCAGTGAGACCACCGTGCCTGGGACCTTCCTGGAAGAAAGCCACAGTTGCACATGTCCCTCCGACCAGCCCTCCTGCCAGGGGTCCATACCATGTGCCTTGGGCGAGGGGCCAGCCTGCGCCAGCTGTGCGGAGGACAACAGCACCCGCTGCGGGACCTGCAACCATGGATACGTGCTCACCCAGGGCTTCTGCCGCCCTGAGGTGGCTGACTCGCTGGAGCACTACCTGGGGCTGGAGACAGACCTGCAGGACTTGGAGCTCAAGTACCTCCTGCAGAAACGGGACAGCCGCATTGAGGTACACTCCATCTTCATCAGCAACGACATGCGGCTGGGGAGCTGGTTTGACCCCTCCTGGAGGAAACGCATGCTCTTGACCCTGAAGAGCAACAAGTACAAGCCCGGGCTGGTTCACGTGATGTTGGCCCTCTCCCTCCAGATCTGCCTCACCAAGAACAGCACGCTGGAGCCTGTCATGGCCATCTACGTCAACCCCTTTGGGGGAAGCCACTCGGAGAGCTGGTTCATGCCTGTCAACGAGGCCAGCTTCCCAGACTGGGAAAGGACTAATGTAGATGCCTCTGCCCAGTGCCAAAACTGGACGCTCACCTTGGGCAACAAGTGGAAGACCTTCTTTGAAACGGTCCATGTCTACTTGCGGAGCCGCATCAAGTCTCTGGATGACAGCTCCAACGAGACAATCTACTATGAACCCCTGGAGATGGCAGATCCCTCCAAGAACCTAGGGTACATGAAAATCAACAGCTTGCAAGTCTTCGGCTACAGCCTGCCCTTTGAATCGGATGCTATTCGTGACCTGATCCTTCAGCTGGACTACCCCTACACCCAGGGCTCCCAGGACTCGGCCATGCTCCAGCTGTTGGAGATCAGGGACCGGGTGAATAGGTTGTCACCCCCTGGCAAAACCCGCCTCGACCTCTTCACTTGCTTGCTTCGCCACAGGCTCAAGTTGGCTAACAATGAGGTGGCGAGGATCCAGTCCTCCCTGAGGGCCTTCAATGCCAAGCTGCCCAATGCACTAGAGCAGGAGACAAGCAAACTCTGCAGCTAACGGCTGGGGCTGCTCGGATCTCAGAGCAATGTGGGCCAGGAGAAAGGACTCCCCAGGGCGGAGGGAAATAACCGCCCTAAAATATTAAATCAAGGCCTTACCTTAGTGCCAACCGCGTGCTTCCATGCTACACCCAGCGACTGGCCAAAGAGATGCAGGGCTCAAGCAGACAGAGGACACCAGTGGGACTATGGAGGAGGGATGGCTTATGCAGGGCAGACTGGCTCCAAGCTCGGGGACGATGCCAGCATGGCTGCCCCATCGGTGCCTGGGGGAATGTGCCGATGGCCAGTGAGGATGTGGCTTGGCCAGAGGCAGCTGCAAGTCCTGCTGGAGCAGATGCCCAACCCACCACGAGGTTCCCCTAGTGGCAGCCTTCTTGGTGCCCCAACTTTTGTAGTCTTTTTAAGAGAGGTTTCTACTGGCACCTTCACTTTCGCATCCCTTGCGATCCTTCCTGCAGCCGTGCCCTCACACACGGTGCCGGAGGGACCACACCACAGGCCCCAAGACCCAGCAGATCTCCCCTGGGGCCTCTCCAGGAGCATCTCTTGACTGCTGTGGTACCAAGGCATTGTCACCCCTTGTGTGGGAAGGAGCTGGCACCTGCCCCATGGACGCTACCATCACAGACACTGGGAGACCTCTGGGCTGCAATTCCTTACAAAAAACAAAAACAAAAAAGAAACCTAAAACAAAAGAAAGAAAGAAAAAAAAAAGTTTTATTTATGTATTTATTTATTTGTTTTGTTTGGGAGGGTTTTTTTTAAGCCTATTTATTTGGGGAGTGTCATTTCTTGTCGGTGGCTCCAGCCAAGAGACATCTTAGTATAATGTATCTGTTTAATATATTTTTTAAAAAAATGCCTTTTTTGAGCAAAAGAGCAACCAAAACTAACTGAGATTAAAAAAAAAAAAAAAGTTACTGTCATCTCTGGCCCTGGCTTTTCCCTTGCTGTGTGGCAGGATGGGAGGGAGAGGACACTCCTGCGGGTGTCTGGCAGCTGTGTCCCCCTGGTGACTCTGCACCATCCTGCTCTCTGGATTTTAGCCGAGCCTCCTGAGGCAAGGAGATGCTACCACATGGGCTGGCCATCTGTCCCCTGTCCATGTCTTCATTAACTCAGAGGGATGGGGCTCTGAGGTGGCCCATTAAGACCACTGAACATGCCTGGAGGCAAAGCGAGATCCTGCCCACACCTGGAGCTGGCAGCTCCTGCCTGCTCCCCCCAGCTTTCACTTTTGCTCCTAGCAAGATGCCTGGACCAGATGCTCCCCGAGCTGGTGGGAAGGACCCATGTGGCATCAGCCACATCTCATGTCCAACCTCCTCCTGGTCCCACATAAACATCCACCATGCCTCAGGGTGAGCAGTGCTGTGGCTTGATTGCCCGCTGTGGCACATGCCACCTCTTTGGGCATATCAAGTGTGGACCTTGGGAGCTTCACTTGATGACCCTTAGCTCTGGTAGGGGGAAGAGACAGGAGATATCTGACCATCAGCCCCTCCTTCTGGCCAGTTACAACTGTATAGACAGGTATGACAGTCATCTCTGTGTCCTAACTCTATTTCTTGGTCTGTATGCATAAGTTGCTCCATACTTTTAGTATCTTCATTGACATCTTCAAGGCCTTCACTCTCTCAGAAAGGACCCCAAACCACGTGCAACCCATCCTGGACACCTTCCTCTGCTACACCCAGTGCTGGCATCAAGGGGTAGTGGGTTTCCCAAGGTCACCATCTCCATCAGCCCCTCTGCCAGGGACCCTGTGGTATTTCCAGTGCCCACTCAGCTCAGCCCAGTGAGTCAGGATGAAGAGCCAGGTGGTGGGAGCATGCGAGCTGGCAGCTGACGGCTCGGTGGAGCTGGGCTCCCCTCCCTCTTTTGCTGGTGCTGCTGCTGCTGCGCTTGGTGCCTGACCAGAATATCAAGCAGCAGCACTGCCTGGCTGTTGGGTGGAAACACTGGGTATCCAGACAAGAAGAGCTCACCGCTTCGGTGGCTGCCCTAATTTCTTGGCCAAGGACAGGCCAGAAAGAGGAAGGAGCCAACCCTCCAACATGCAGCATCCTCAAAGGAGGGGGTACAGGGCAGAGGGGATGGGCAGAATGCAGGGAAAAGGAGAGGGTGGGAAAAAAAGTGTATCGGTGTGCAGATCTGAGTCCGCTTCCTAATCCTCCCTGGCTGGCAAAACTTGCCTGCTTGGATGCTGCAAAAGCGGTGGTAACCCAAACTCATCCATCCTGCTTCTGTCACCCTCCTGTTCCCTGCTCTCCTCCATCCTTGGGTTGGGCAGATAAAGAGATAAGCAGGAGGAAAATAACACCAGGAGAGATAAAGGGATAGGTGAGAAGAAAATAAAACAGGAGTAGATAAACCGTGCTTGCTATTTATATTCCCTGTCTAATCTATCAATCCATCAGGCCGGCTATTGTGGTTATAGCATCCCTCAAACTGTCACCTGAACTTCTCCATACATCTGTCTTCCTTTGCCCACATCTACTCCCTTGTCTACCAGTCTTAAAGCAAAAAAAAAAAAAAAAAATCAGGCAATTAAACACACCTGGAGGAAACAAGAAGTCAAAGCCATCATCTTGGCTCCCCGGGGGAAGCCAGCAGACATCTGCCTGGGGATGAGGAGGGTATAGGCAGGAGGCCCGACAGTTCTGCCTGCTCCTGAGGAGACAAGGCTGCCAGGAGGCTTCTCAGCTAGAAAGACCATTTTGGCTTCTGCTACACATCTTTCTGGGCCGTCACATCACTTCTTCTCCTCATCGTCACGTGGGCCATGCGTCAGGCTAATGTTCCTTGGCTCCATCCTCTGTCTACTCCGGACAGAGCACTTCCTACCATGCTTTTTGGCACCCTTAACCAGTCATACATCCTAAAGCCACCTGAACATAAATGCAAGAGCCATCAGGATGTCTGGCAGCATCTCGAGGAACCGCTGGCCAACACATGGTGGAGTGGCTTCCACCCAGCAGGGGACTGACCCCGGGCTTCTCCACCTTGGTACTGGCTCCAGAGGCAGGCAGATGATGCTCTGAGAGTTATGGTCTCACGTGAGGGACGGAGGCAGATGAAGACTGTTTACTTTCAATTTCATGCAAAAAAAAAGGCAAAAAGGGGCAGGCAGCTGGATGGATGCACCATCAGTACTTTGCATCCTTGACAGTTGCCCCCCAGGCTGGCAGGCAGAGCAGAGCTGAAGCCTCCCCTCCCCACAGCACCCCCC
>JANZLQ010000095.1:32250589-32261206 GCA_026212715.1 Elanus axillaris
CCCTTGCCTGATGCCCTCCGCAGCCCAGGAGCCTTCACTGGCTCTGACCAAAGGCTTTCACGCCCAGAAGCAATCGGGCACTTGTGCTTCCCTCCAGCATGAATTACTGCCAAGGGAGCTGAAGGTAAGGAGTCACCAGGGATTTTCAGCTAGCCCTGCTGGTTAATGCACCCACGGGGATGTAAATCAAAGCAAAGGGAAGGCAGATGATTGCACAACAGCTCAAGGGATATACTGCACATGTCTAACCCCTGCAACTCCCTGCCACAAGGCACCAGGAATGTTGTGGGGTTTTTTTCAGGTTTAAAGACCTTCCTATGCCTAACATATCCAAAATAATTCTTTATGAAGGACTAAAAAACAGACAAGAGCTCTACAAGAGAAAGAGGTATGTCTCAAATTCCAGCATGGCTATCCAATGCAGAAGGTGCCCGTCAGCAACCAAGAACCCAGACTGCCCTCTGCTCTGGCCAGCCAGGCCTTAGGTAATGTCCTATATAAAGTACTTGCATCCGCACACTGCCCCGGTGAGCATCTCAGAAATATTGCCTCACTGCCTAATATATGCATTGGGTTTTGCTCAGCTTTTGAACCAGCAGGTCGCCTTGTCGTTAATTAATGCATCGCTAAAATTATGTTTGGGGGCTACTAAGGTTTATTAGGTAGAAAATTATTTCAAATACAGAGAACAGGCAGTAAAGATTGGAAATATGTTTTCAAGTATAAAGCTAATTGCTACAGGGAATCCCTTTGGGATCCATTTGGAGCCCTTGCTTTTATATTTCCTTCCTCTGTTAATGACCCAGCCAAGGTTTGTAAAACAGCAAATGCACAACTGTGTGCTGATGGTGTGACACCCTGCATGCCGGCAGCCGGCACGAGGTGGGATCCACTGTGTCTCCATGGTGGTGCTGGTGGCCAGAGCAGTCCTCAGCCATGTGCCCTGTTGCAGCAGACCAGGGCAACCTGGCAGTGGTGGTGACCACGTTGGGTCCAGCTCTGGCCTCAGCTGTGGGGCTGCTCACCATCCTTCTGCTCTCTGCAGGAGTCCATGGAGCCCATCCCATTCCCACCCTCTTGCTGACATGGGTATTTCTGAAGAGGAACAGCAAGAGAAGGCTCTGCCACTCCCAGGAGAGCCTCATGCAGGTCCCACAGCCACACTGGTGTTGGCAACTGGGCTTGAGGTCTCCATGGGTCCAGAAGCAAGACTGCATAAATGCAACCTTGAAAGTGAGACTAGCCTAAGGCCAGACCTGTGACCAAAGGACTTTGCTTTTACATCCTAGCGACCCCAAAGTACCTGTTTGTCTGAGAAAAGATGTCCTGCCTCAGGGTGACATCCTGCAGGCCTCCAGTCATCCCAGCAGGAAGGAGCAAGTCCTTGTTTCCAGGAAGGTTTCCGTTTCTCACAGGCAGGGTCACTTCATTAAGGGACAAAAATTAAAATATACCAGCCTAGGCTCAGCTGCAATCAAATCAGGAATTGCCAAGACAGCCTACCTTGCAGAGCATCTCATGAGGATGCTGCAAAGGCAGGGGTCAAGAGCAAGGTCCTCCCTGGCTTCTCGCCGTGACACCTGGCTCCTGACATCGACAGCAAAGCCCCTGCTGACCTGCCCTGTGCAGGGATGCCACACGCTGCCACCCGGACAGGCGTTCATGCACGCTTAAGTGCTTTTCTGGACCACAGCCCAAGTGAACTGAGGTGTTTTGAGTGGCACAGATGGGATTTTTCTTCTTTCTGTTTTTTACCCTGACGGTGCCCTCCAAGATGTAAATAACTGCACAGTGGTGACCTGGACAGGTGACTGACCTGGACAAACACAGAACAGTTTTATTCATAAAAACCATCCTTGCTCCCCACTTAATTTGATGATGGGGGGAGACATTAAGCTGTCTTATTTGCTATGTCCAGCCACCACTTGCTCTATTTTATTTTGCTTCCTAGACAAAGTATCTCTGCCTATAACTGCCCCTCCTTCCAGCCCCTTTGAGGCACACAAGATTTCAACAAAAGTCAGGAATGGGGATCCTGCTCCCGGTCTCGGCTTGGAGGGTCTGGATGTCAGCAGGGCTGCCAAGGAATGCAAACATCTGCTCATCCATCACCCGGGGACATCCACAAACTGAGCCTGTCACAACTCCAACGCCAGGCAGAGCAGGCTGGAGTCTATCAGAAATTGGGATATGTTGATACTCCCTCTTCCTCCAGTGAAAGAGTTGCCCTGGGAGTGTGAGGGCAGTTAGCAGTGCTGGGAAAATTGTGCCGTGCTGCCCCAAACAAGCCACCCTCTACAATTTCTCCTTCTAGACAATACCAACAACAAAAAAAAAACCCACCAATTCACAGCCAAAAACAATGCCAATTTTTTTTTTTTTAAAGAAGCTGTAGGCAGTGAAGGAGGCCACCTTGTCCAGTGCCCATGGCCAGGCTGGAGCTCTGGCCATGTCCAGTCATTCCCAACTCAATCCCTGCCACAACTGGAAGACAAAACCAAATAATTCCATCACCACTGGATTTTATTCACCTCCTACTGCCATGGCTGCCTCTCCTGCCTGGACCGCAGACTTTTTGAGGTAAGACATGGCTCTCCCTAAGAGGATCTCCTAGCACTGGCATGGCCCAGCTCATTTCAGCAGCGGGGACGTCTCTGTCATTAGTAGCCAAGTGAGGGACCATGTACGCTTGAAAGCAAAGCCTGGTTTCAAGACATCTTCATTGGATGCAGCCCGTGTTAGGCAGACAGTGCCCAGCAGGCATCACCTCCTAGGCTCAGCACTGTGCAATTAGTGTGGCGTTACAAAGTTTTTCTTTAACCATGCCATGAACGTGGAGCTGGTGGTTACGGGCTCCCAGAGACTGTAGTTCAAACAGCTTCATCTCTCTGCTTTGGCAGCAGGCAGGCAGGCACGTCTGCTCCCTGCGCCGTTACAGAAACAACGCTCTTTGTAATGCAGATCCTGCCCCGCTTTGTTCCCTGCATCTTTGTAGGTGCCGGATTTACAACGCCTTTGCATCTTGATCACTGCCCTTACACCAAGGCCCGCTGTACTGTCAGTGTACGCGGAGCTCTCCTTAGCGTTCAGAACTGTGCAAACCCGGGAGCCTTTTACCTCCCTCAGCTTCTCTTGACTGATGCTCAGGCAGGGAGACATAGTGATGCAAAGCCCAGGGTCAGCAACAGACGGCCAGGTCACAGGATGCTTTTTAAGATCAAGTCCTCGATTCAGAAAGCTGCTCAGAGGAGCAGTTATTCACATGTCTGTCCTGGTGCCAGCAAGGGGGAGATCACAGATGAGAGCAAATTACTGCTCATGCAACAGCAGCTGGAGACATCAGCCCCCTCCAGGCACAGGCAACCCCTGCACAACGGGAAGCTGCATCCAGAGAGCTTCAGATGGAGATGGATTTGGGTTCCCTGCAATGCTGAGGCTCACCTCCCCCCCCCGACGCAGGTGTCTGCCCCAGCCTGTCTCCCCTGTCCTCCACCAACAAGCTCAAGCTGCCAAGGGGAATATGGCTCACAGTCTGCTGGCAGACGCCCCATCCTTTTCAATTACGTGCAGTCCAATTCCCATCACGAGGAAGCAAGCCAGGAGGAAATGCCACCGAAGTCAGCGGAGTCGTGCTGCATAGTCTGGAGCGAGCGGGAGGAGATGCTAAGCCTGGCCTACACACATCATCTGGGCTTCTTACGCCTGCCCCGTACTGGCTCAATCCTCATTTACATTTATGGCATCCATTCCCAAACCGGCAGGACGTGTTTACAATTAATGAGGGACGTGGGGAGACATGTCCTCTTCTCTTTAAAGCCAAACATCAGACATTGTAGCAGCCTCTGCTCCCTGCAATGGAAAGCCTGCACATCTCCCCAGCTACCAGCCTAAAAGCCAAACCGCACAGCCTTGACCCCAGCAAACATCACCCACTGAAACACACAGCTCTAATTTAAACCTTTTCCGGGCTAGAGCCTTAATGATCTGTGGGCTTTGAGCCCTCAGCCAAGCTTAGCCCAGTCACCAGGATGCACCACAGAAGTAGGTACCAGCACTGATATCATCTGGGGTGCAGCCAACACACCCCAAGACTTTGGCAGCCACCAGCCAAAGGAGTGGATGCTACGAGGCTGTTCCTGCTGGCCCAGCTCCCAGATTAGAGGAGCAAGCCCCCTTTTTACTGCTTGCCCTCTCCCCAGGCTTAGGACAGCTCAGAAAGGCAGCTCAGAACATCCAAGAGCTGCCCAGGATCTCCAGCCCGGTGCTTCTGTTAGACCAAAGGGTCTGGAGACACGGACCAAAGGGTCTGGAGACACGGCCATGCCCCAGGCTGCAGGACCGACCCAAGGAAAGTCCAAAAGCCCCCACTATAATGTGGCACGGGAAGCAAACAAGGAAGATTAGCAGCTCCATGAATTTCCTAGGGCCTTGTAACAGCAGAGGAATTACTTCAGAAAATGGTAAGATCTGAGGAAGCCTCCAGGCACCAGAAAGAAGCCAAATAAAGCCCTGTGCTCCCTGTTGGCTGACCAGGGAAATTACTCTGTGTCCCCAAGTGTGTTTCCAGCTGTGGCCACTCTCCACCACCTCAGAAAGAGACAGGACCACCACTAAACCCAGGAGTCAAATTAGGCATCAATGGAGACAAGGATTCCTCCCTGGACCCTAGGGAGGACAGCAGATGCCCTGAGGCATGGGATTAATGTAAACTAAAGACAGCAAGAACAAAAATCAATCCAGTCTCACTTCAACACAGCAAATACTGAAGGTCTCTCCCCTGTGGAAAGGCTCTGAATGGATAATCCTTCCCATAAATATTGACAGCTGTCTTGAAACAGTGGCTGTCCCTTCCCACCCACCATCCCTTTTGAAGGCCACTCCAGAATGATCTCTTTCAAGCCTCAGAAATTGCTTCTAAAATCCCATCTAAATTTATTTATGACCAGCTTACCACACAGGGATGCATCTTTCTCAACCAGAGCTCTTACAAAAGCCACCACATTAACAACTGGATGTCTTTTAAACCCTACTGGGGGCTAAATCTAATCCCACTTACTATAGAAAATCTAGGATGCAGCCAAAGTATTTACCCTGTCCTGAGGCGGGGACCCTTGGTAGGACCCTCAGGCCTCTGCCTCCTCCATCGCCCTTGGGAGGAGCAGGTAGGGAGAGTGACTGAACTTCTTAAAGCCTGGTCCAATGCCCCCAGAAATGTATTTATAGACTATGTGGCTGGAACATCATAAATTTCTATTTCACCTCCACAAAGGCTATTTTGGGCTTGCCTGCCATGGAGACCAGGCCAGCAGGGAGCAGAACCTGGCCCTTTCCTTGAGCAGCAGTTAATACCAAGCAAGGAGAAACATATCCATCCAGACATCTGGAGTGGGAGGAGGTCTCTGTTGTCTGCAGGACCACATGACAGCCTTTCCAGCCTGTATTGCAGGGGCTCAGGCCATTCTTCAAATGCCTTGCCACGTTCTAAGCGATTTCTACCTGCCATTTCACACCAGGAAGGACCACTATGCTTCTGAGACCTTTCAGAAACTTAAATAGTCAGAGCCTATCAAGACATTTGCAGCTGTAAGAGTCAGTGGTGGAGGGAAATGCTATCCATCTCCAGGAGTAGATGCTGAGGGGCTGAAAACTAGCATCAGGCCCCCAGGACCTCCTAGAGATACACTGAGTACCAGGGCTGGCTGGGAACCTGGCCTCCAGAAGAATGCCATAGACAAACAGCACGCCTGGTCCATCTTTTATAAGGCCACAGGAATTCAGAGGGTCATTCCACCCCACTAAAGGTTTGGGATTTAGATGCTCAGCGATATGGTTGGACCAATTTCCTTGATCTTTTATTACCCTGGTAAATAATTTATTAGGACAGCCATTTTAAAAAATCCCATAAAAGACCCATAAAACATATTTATCACACACAAAAAATCCAGCTCCTCGGCTCCAACCAACAGCTGAAAACTTGTTTGTATACTTCACTGCACATAAACTAACCAATGCCTTGTGACAGCTTTAAGCTTTTTAACAGCTCTCTCCCTGCTGCTCTTTATTTCCATTTTTCTCTATATGATTTCAGAAGAAAAAATAAAAGAACCACCAACCTCAACAGGAGACGTTTCTCCTTTTGGACAGATATTGACAATTGGGAACTGCCCCCCAGTTTTCCTGACACGCATTAACTTTAGCAGATGATGCTTCTTTGGGCTGAAGAACACAAGTCAAAGCTGTGGTTATTCATAGCACATTGGGACACCAAATTTGGCAGTGGTACACAGAGGGGTGGATGCGTGTGTGACCAAGGTGCTAGTGCCACAAACATCAAGCTACCTCTTTGCGCCTCAGTTCCCCTCCTGAGATCAGGAGCATCCATAAGGCCTTTCTGTCATCTTCTGCTGGCAGAGGGCAGGGTCTTTTTTTTTTGTCCAAGACTTCAATAAATGGAGAATCCAAAGAAAGGGCTGAGGAATGTGTTTTCCCACCCAAAACATGTACAAGCCACATGCACCAGAGCTTTTTGGCACTCCCTTGGACACCAGAGGATCCAGTCAGATGAAGCCTGGCCAGGACGAGACTCAGCTTGCTGCCAAAATACAAAACTAGAACCCAAACCACATTTATTGCTGCAAGTGGGATGCCTGCTGGCAGGTAGTTACACAGCCTCCAAAAGCAGACCAACCCACATCCCCCTGCACTGTGCCTGCAAGCCCAGACCTCATCAGGGACAGCTTTGCCCTGCAAAATGCCAACAAACACAGACGACCTGGCCTGGAGCAACCAACCTTCACACACTGGGATGGCCTGAGGGGTTCTTTTCCTCTTCCCAGGAGCAAGGGTTGATGTGGGAGCAGCAGTGAGGCCGGATCAAGCCTGGAGTCCCTCTGCTGTGATGCGGAGGTGATCTTCCAACCATGCAGAGAAGCACTCTGAGGAGGGAGAGCACAGTCCTCCCATGCTGGGTCAGAGGAGCTGGTCATCAGAGGGCTGCCAAAGTACACAGACACCCAGGCGTGCACAAAGCCTGCTCCAGATGGCATCTGTCAGAGGGAGCCAGGAGCTGTCTGGGTCAGAGTGCTCCCCATGCACGATTTGGCTCTTCCCCGTTCCCAGATATCTCCAAAAACTCTCATCCCAGTCCTGGTTCCAACACGGGAGCGATGTAATCCAGTAAAATGCCTTTTCAGGACACGGCCAACATGTTCACTATGCTCCCGCCTTCACTCAGCTTCCCCTCTGCTTTCCCAAAGCCCACACCAGGCACTTGAGCTGCAGCTGCTTTCACACTTGCATGAGCCAAAATTCTCCTGTCCACACTGGCTTGTTCTCCATAACAGCTGTTCTCTGCCTCCACCACTTGTTCCACAGAAAGATCAGAAGTTCAGAGCAAACTCGAGCAGCCAGCATGGCCATATAATGAAGAACAAGTTATGAAAAGAAGGTCAGTGGTCAAAGTAAGCTGAGGCTAGAGTCTCTGCATACTGGGCATCACTTCTGCCCAGCTTCAGTGCCACCCTGGCTATGGGTACACTTACAGGGCATGTGAAAGCTCATCTGAGCCAGTGAAGGTAGTCCAGCTCCATTGTAAGCCAGTGTCCGAAGCAGGTTAAAGCCCAGCAGACCAACACATCTTCTGTGCTCATGGAGGCTGAGACAGAGTGTGGATATAAGGGGCACAGAGAGCCTTTTTCTATTAGATCCCAGTGTTGCCACTGCTGGCTCTCTCCTCACCCCCTTCTCCTTCAGCTGCTCCCTTGTTGTTTCTTCCTAATATCTCCCTGCCAAGTCCTGCCAGCACACCCCCCGAGTCCCAGCAAGACCACTGAGGAACCAGCTGGTCAGGACAACCCCTGTGCCCACCATCCCATGCAGCTCAGCACAGGTCCCAGCAGTACATGCTGTCCTCGGTGGAGGCCAGCAAGGATGCATCTCCCACAGCAGGGCCGCCACATTTCCCTCCTTCCTCCTCAGGGGAGCTTCATCACTACCACCAATGGAAGGAAGCAAAATGGACACCACGAGCTGCAGTATGGATTAGATCTCTCTGAGTTTTCCTAGGACAGAGATACAGCCCAGTGCTGCAGACCTGAGCAGATCCTTTTGGCCAGGGAACAGACTGTGGCCGGCCCAGGAGAGGCTGGAATTCCAGGCTCAACGTTGGAGCCTCTCCCACCTTCACCAAGTCCCGCAGCTCCTTTGGCTGCTGCTTCCAAACTCATGAGCACTTTAGCTGTTAACTCCATTTGCAGATTTAAAAGTCAAACCCTGCCACAGGAAATTAAAAGATAATGCAAGGAATTATTTAAAAAATTAATCTTTATTACTCTCCACTCCCAAGCTGCTAATAAAAAAATGTGTTCCTCATGCAGTCTCTATAAAAACAGGTTATAAAGCAGAGGAAGAGAGGAAAGCAGATGCTTTAAAAAAACATCTTTCGTCTCTCCACCCTGCCTGCCTGCCATAGCCATTCATCTGCACCTGTGTGTCAGTTCCCAGCACTTTCCAACCCAGTCAGCCCCTTTTACCCTGCTAGGTAGTGATTCCCCATTTCAATCTCATCCCCCTTGTCCTCCCTGCTTTACATTTCCAGGAGATCAACAACCCTGGTCCAGAGAGCAGCCTAGAAGGTGGTTTAATGGCACACCTTCCTTGCTCAGGTATCTCTGAGCACTGTATAAACCAAGATGAATTATAGCTCATTACAGAAAGGGCAGGCATTTGGGAAGTAAACAAAGCAGCTATTACAGAAGCCAGCAATAACTCCACAACAATGGAGCAGGGTTGATCATGCAGGAAACCATGCCTGAAAGAGAGGTCAAGGATCCTTGGCAGTTCTCAGAAAGCAGTGTAAGAGGCTGAGAGGCAGGTGGCAATTGCACAGGTTTATTCAGAAGATGTTTCTGTCTAGGGCTATGCTCAAGAAAGAAGCACGGTCCTTGGTTCTAGCTGCTGCTTGAGCCCATGGAGCCAGAAATGGGACTGCAAACTACTTTTGTGTTATGACAGCTGGCATCAGTTAGCCAGGTTTTGGTAGGTCCAAGAGCCACCACAATTGCACAAGAGCACCCAGTCTAGCACATAAGAGTGATGAAGAACCAAGAGCCATCAAACCCACCAGCTGTGTCCATGCTCCAGCAGAAGACACAGCCATGAGCACAGATCTGTGTCCTGTCAGCCTTCTGGCCAGCTTAGGCATGTGTCTGGTCTGGGCCTTCTCAGGAAGACACCCACCACCAGTGCTCCTGCCAAAGAGGTGCCCTTGAGTCTGGTGGAAACACAGCCAGGCCTGGAAGGAGCAGAGGACTTCACAAATGGAGAAACCAAGAGCTGCTGCATCGCACCACCAGTCCAGCATGAAAGATGGCTCCCTTAGCTGCTCCATGCCCAGAGCTGGGGTTGGGGCAAAGGAGCCAGCCCAGGCACCAGCAAGCCCCAGAACATGCCCTGATGGCCACTACTGCAGAAGCAGCCTCAGGGGAGCTGTAAAGTCCAACCCCCCCTCCCCAGTTGAGCAGTACAGGCACCAAAACCACTCCCATCTCTCCTCCGGGCAGCGTGCAGGGGTTTCAGACCAGGACAGGCAGCTCCACACCTTCTCTTCATCAGGGATAAAAGGAGCATTTGGCCTTTTCTGACTCCAGGAAGGGCAGAAGCAGTCTGGAAATAAAGCACTGGTGAGGAACAGATGCCCAGGGTAGAGGAAGGAGAAAAGCAGAAACACAAGCAGGTTCAGACGTGACACACACACACACGAAGGGGGACACGGCAGTACAGCGAGGCAGGAGGTGGCTTTCTGAGGGGAGGTTGACTATGATTGATGGCACCACACTGCATTCTCACTGATGTAGAAAATTAGAGAGAGATCACTTCAGATATTGGCCCACCCGAGACACTTGTTGTGTCCATCTCCTGTACACAGGCGCCTCTCCCGGGAGCTCTCCCTCTGGCTTGTAGGCTCATTATTCAGAGTGCTGAACTGGGAAAAGCAACACTATTTTATCCCCCCCCACCCCCCTTCAACTACTTGATTGTATTATTCTTGGAAACACGTAAGACACCAATTTTCTCGCTCAGCTACTTGAGGGAAAGTTTGCTTGGTTCTCCTCAGCTAGGAAAAAGTAGCCCTTCACTTTTTTCTTTCTCTCCTTGCCCAAGGCAGGGAAGAGGCTCTAGAAAAGATAGGAGCTGTTTTTTCAGATGGAAATAGCTCCCTAAAAAGCAGTGACTCATGCTCCACCCTAGAGTGGATCTGATAGTTGGTAACCACAGTGAGCAATGCTGCTCTCTTAATGTAGCCTTGTGCTAATGTCCTCCTGGCAGGATGGTCCTCTCCTGGCTTCCCATCCCTTTACCATTTAATGAGTTGCTGTTTTTTCTTCCCTTTTACCATGGCTGATTTTGTCCCTCCTTTGCCTTTCTGTGTCCTGGTTTCAGCTGGGATAGAGTTAATTGTCTTCCTAGTAGCTGGTACGGTGTTATGTTTTGAGTTCAGTATGAGGAGAATGTTGATAACACACTGATGTTTTCAGTTGTCGCTAAGTAATGTTTAGTCTAAAGTCAAGGATTTTTCAGCTTCTCATGCCCAGCCAGCAAGAAGGCTGGAGGGGCACA
>JANZLQ010000095.1:32276039-32306547 GCA_026212715.1 Elanus axillaris
TTAATAGGACAGAAAAGGAAGGGAAAATAACAATAATGACAACAGAATATATAAAACAAATAATGCACGATACAATTGCTCACAACCCACTGACTGATGTCCAGCCAATCCCCAAGCTGCAGTGCCCCCAGCCAACTTCCCCCTGTGTACATACTGGTCATGATGTAATAAGGTATAGAATATCCCTTTGGCTCATTTAGGTCAGCTGTCCTTGCTGTGTCCCCTCCCAGTTTCTTGTGGACTCCCAGCCTCTGCTGGCAGGGCAGTATGAAAAGCTGAGAAGTCCTTGACTTAGTATAAACACTGCTTAGCAACAACTAAAATCAGTGTGTTATCAACACTATTCTCATCCTGAATCCAAAACACAGCACTATACCAGCTACTAAGAAGAAAATTAACTTTATTCCAGCTGAAACCAGGACAGTTGGAAAAAGCTGTTGACCTAGAAGAGTGCAGTAACACACAGCCCCTATGCCAGGCTATTTTCCCTGGGATGCTCTGGGCCTCGTTTAACCTCTACCCACAAACATGAGACAAGGCATCAAAAACCCGAGCCTTCCTCCCAGTACAGTTGGCCCACATCCCCAGTAATCCTCACTGCCCGGCCTGAGCATGCTCCCATTCACGCTGGAGCAGATGGAACAGAGAGGAGAATCACCATGCTCCTTTGCACCTTTCCCAGTTGAACTCAGGATCAGCTTCTTGGAGCAAGTCACTGCCCTGACAGCCTGAGATCTGCCCCCAAACATGCTCATACAAAACGCCTGCAGGCAGCAACAACACATGCGCATGTTCCCAGAACTCTATAGAGCAGAGCCTGAATTTTGAGGGCAGCCTCTGGAGGAAAGCAGGTAATAATTATATGAATGAATAGGAGAAGTTAGGACCATCAGACAGCACAGCATCACTGCCTCCCAGAAAAAGGCAGTGGGCCTGAGTGGATTAATTAGTGCTGGAACACGAAGCTGGTGCCACTGGAGCTCAGATGCCCCAAACCCCAACCTCACAGCCCCCTCCAACAAGAGTTTTCTGAGCTCAGCTTACCCCTTCCCTCTGCCTGCTGCCTTTAAGACAGCATGCAGCACAACAGCTGGGAAAGCCAATCTGGTCCAAATTTTGTTACAATCCTGCTGGTTTTTATCCTTGTTTACCAGCATTAATTTTAATGGCTTTCCCTACATTAACTTTGTCCTGAACCGGTTGAAGGAAAATTCCTGCTCACTTGCCTTCTGGAGAACAGCCTGGGTAATTTTCCCTTGTCACATAACTGGCCCGCCTGGGCTCCTCAGGAATGACAACAACACTGTGTACTTTGTTGAGGGCAATAAACTTCCCAAGGCTGGAGGAGGAGGATTTACATATCCTTGAATACACTGGCCATTCTTTGTTCAGTTTGGGTCTTGGCTTGTGCTGGTCCAGCAGGTGGAAATTTCTTCCTCCTGTTCAGCATGGAAGGGAACTACTGAGCCTGCACCAAGGAAATGTAACGCTTCCAGGCAAAGTAGCAACCTCTCCAAGTTGGGGCAGCTTTGGGCTGGGTTCATCGCTGGCCATCTGAGTCTCATTTTCCCCTGGAATCATTAAATATGCCTGTAAAACAAGTCCTGAAAGGGATAATGGTGCTAGAATATGCATGAAGAATGTTTCAGGGAAGTGGGGAGCAGGAAGAGAGGATGCCTTGTCCTCCACACCAGCCCTCTGCTCTGCAATGCCCAACTTTGCCCATGCTGGCAGAGTTGGGCATCACCCAAAAGGCAGTGCCCCTATTTGTGCTGTCTCATGTGTCCCGCACACCTTTATTCACAGAAGGGGAGCAGAAGTGAGGATGATGCAATGCCTGAGCTTTCTCTCTCCTGTCCACTCTCCCTCTTCTCATCTCTGGCTCCTTCCAGCCACCATCCTGGCTTCCTGAAAGAGACATCACAACTCCATCCAGGCTGTGCTCTGCAGGAAAGAAAGATTGTCCTTCCCTTTGCTCACCAGAGGCTGTGAGCTGTGGTCCCCCTCCTTCCTCCAGTTCACAGAAAGGTGTGATGGCTCAGGCCATGGGAAGGAAGAGAAACACTCTTTCAACACCTTTTTCTCCCCATTAAAAAACCAGGGCAACAGCTCTTTCCACCAAAGAAATGCAAGGGTTCAGCTCAGGCATGCTTCCAGAGTTTTCTGTCTCTGACAGCATAAAAAAGGAATATGGTTACACCAAGGGAAGCTATTTGATTTATCACATGATGCCCATACTTTAAAAGTACAGATGTTCCTCCATGCTCCAAGGGGCGATTGAGAAGACAGAGAGCTCAAAAAATCCCACTAAATCCAACCACAAGCACCTGGGCTGCTGTAGTGGGAGTGTTGCCATGGAAAGATGAGGGAGGCAGCAGTGAGATGGCTGGAGTATTCCTACCAATTAACGTGAAGAATTTTGACTGCTCTGCTGTGTTTTCTGCAAGAGCCTAGCAACCACCTCAAAAGTGTTATTCACACATCTGAGAAGTGTTTAGCAGGGTCACATGCCTAATAAGCTATGTGATCAGGGAGGGATAGCTCTCCAGACGAGGCCCCTTGAACATGGGCGCACTGCATGTACACAGCTTGGACACCTCAACTCCTGCTCCAGGAGGTTCATGCACTAGGTGCAGGCACTGGATGACAACAGACACCAGAGTGAGACTGCAGGGGGAGGGATGGGGTGACATGCAGGAGACAGAGCCACAGCTGCAGAGAGGAGAAGACCTGAAGAAGGAACTAGGTGTCCTACCTTCATGGGGCAAAACAGGGCAGCTTGTCATTGCTCAGTTCAGAGGTCCTGGCTAGAGAATCCCCATCACCAGCGATCTCTTCTACATACAAGCAAACTTGTCTGCCTGCTGCATGGGTTCACTTCAAATGTACTGTTTCCACCAAGACTCCTGCTACTCTGCCCTAATAAAACAGAAGAAACAAGACCTCGAAGATACCTTGCAGCATCTCTACTAGGCCCTAAAGAGTGAGTGACCCAGAGTCAGGACCACAACATCCTACCTTCTTCCACCCTCTGAAGTAAAGAAAAGGCAGATACTCCACATGTGCCAGTCTAGCCTCTTCCACAAAAGGGGCACTACAAACTGACAAAGAACAGCTTCTGCCCATTCATTAAATTCTTGGCATTAATTGATTCCTCTCCAACCAAGCCATAAAACCCAAAGCTGCATGCAAGCAGCATCCTAAAATATCCTTGTAAATCTCAGCCACCACATTCATTAATTACAACCCAGTGATAGTTCAGGCCATTAGTTCTGGATGGTAACTTCATTTATTCCCACGTTAATGCTCGATGTCAGTGGTTATCTCATTACCACTCTATTACTTACCTACTTAATCCATCATTGCAACCCAGGCCAGAAGGGAGGAGCAGAGTTTGCCCTGCATCTGTAGGAAGACAATGCATCAAGTGCAGAGCACCTAGGAATCACAAACAAAACACTTCTCTATCTGCAGCTGAGGTTATATCTATTAAGAGGAGGAAATTACACAGACGAGTGCTGTTAGGAACACAAACACATTCCAACATTGAAAAATTGTAGATATGGAGGATTAAGTTTCCTACTAAATCAGAACCAAAAGCTTTGGCAGGAATGGAAACACATATTAGCAGTCATACAAAAAAAAAAAAAAAAAGACCTTGACTCTGCCCTCCTCCTTGGACTCTCCTTCCTCCAAATCCCAGGTTAGATTCAAACAGTTTCTACCTTTTGTACGTTAAACACTTTGAAAAGACAGGTCAAAGTATGGGCACCGGCAGCTGCTACCTGCTGAATGCTCCAGAAAACATGCAGGCAGCATTGCAGATACCACTAGCCCTGAGTGCTAGTGAAAATACACCTAAAGCCATGTAAAGATACAATAGTTATTGGCATTTCAACATGCACCCAGCTGGAGTTCCTCATTTGGTGAGCACTTCCAGAAATGTGCTTTATCACACCTGCCACATTCCTGCCTGTCCCAGGACTTACTCCACTCACTGATCAAGTGCCCCATGGGTCTGATCAGGGTGTTTCAGCACAGCGAGACCAGCAGCTTTCCCTGACTCATTCCCTCCTTCTTCCCCCAAATACTCTTGCTGCAGACAGCATTTCAATCTTACCTGCTTGACTGAGAAAAAGGGAAGTACTTTTTAAGTTGACAGGCTGTGAAACCAAGATGTGAGCTGGGGAAAGGTTCAAAGGGACATTTCTCTTGCAGTAAGGCAGGTCCTCTTAAGAGCAAGCAAAGTGACTCTGCTCTGCCCAGATATAATGCCCATACAATAGGGCAGGTGACTGGTTTTTACTGCTTCTAGGTGACATTATATGGAAGGACTGGAATCCTCCAATGTGGAAGAAGCTGATGCCACAAAACCACGACAGAGAAAGAAGACACAGCCCCAAGATGATGTCAGGAGTGAAATATCAGTATTTTCCTCTGTGATCAGTAAACCCCCAGCTAACATGCCTGTGCTGGCAAAAGTGGGCTCTAAATGGTGCTGTGCCAGAACAACTGACAGGGCAAGCCTGCAAGATGCCACAATCAGATGTAATTAAAATACCTTTGCTGCCCTGCTCTCTATCCCCTCAGCAATGAAATCCATTACAGAGTGTGGAAAGAAAATTATGTAAAATGTCCCTAAAGCGAAGTTGTTGACACCAGTGTAGGCAGATTGATTTTGATACACCCTTGATTAAACAGCTTTCTGCAGAAGGCAAAGAGGGCAGGAAAGGAGCTGGGTGATGAGCCAGAGGACCATCCCAGAAACAGTGGCTATTGCCCAGGGAAAGTGAGTGCTGCTGCAGGGGAAAGCTGCTCCATCAACCAGCCAGAGGCTAAAACAGCCTCATCCCCCTGGGAAGCAGGCTGCAACCCTCTGCTCCAGTGCCAGGCTCCTGTCCCTGAGCTCTCTTCTGCTCCGACTCAGGCCAGCAACACCACACATCGCTGCTTCCAGCCTCCGATGAAAGGCTGTGGTGAAAGCAAGCAACAGAAAGCCTCACACAGTGCTCAGCCCATAGCAGGGCCAGCAATACTTCCATTCCCCATGGAGTTACACATCATGGAGGGGGTTCTCCAGGATGCAGTAGGATACTGTCTCCAAGCACAATTTTTCCCATAGGCATTCATAATGTCTCTCTCTTCCTCGTTCTCGCACACACAGATGCTCTTGGACTGATAAGGATTGAACTCCCTTGGCAGAGAGGGGCAAAGATAAAGTCTTCTCCCTGGACATCTATTTTTATCAAGCTGGTAGGAACTTGTTATCTTTAAGATCTTTGGCACACACAGCTGCAGGCAGCCATCAGGCTGGGAAGTTATTAGGGGTGGGCAAAAAAGAGGCAAAATCACATTAACCCTGTTTTCTCAGGAAAGCAAACAAAGAGCAAGAAGAAAGGGTGTTACAACTGGGTGTGGGCAGCTGACCTATCCAACTCTTAAAGACCTCAGAAGAGGAAACCCAGGTGGGAGAGAGGGTCAAGCATAGCCCAAGAGCTCAGAGCATGGCCTGAAGATACGTACTGCACCCAGAGCTGAGGTTAAACATCTTGAGTGAGCACAAAGGCTCTGCAACCCAAGGTGCTGCAGGCATAAGTATGGGTCATGCAGCTATACAAACTAGTGACTACTACTTACTAGTCCTGTGCCTGTGTAATTCTGGCCCACTGTGATGGCCAAGAGTTTTGCAGTTGCTGTTACCTGGTAGAGAAGGCTCACAGGCATGTCCCGCAAGAAAAGGGGCTTTTCCATCAAATATTCCTCAGGCTTTGTGCACAAAGATATTTGACTGAAGACTCCAGATCAGGAAGGAATTATAAATCAGAAAGTATAAGATGCTCAGTACCACCAGCTCCTGCAGTAGTAAAGCCCCTGTTTTTGCACAACATTCATCTCTCATTCCTAACCTACTTCAGATGGTTCAAACAGAGGCTTGAAATTTTTCATTCCCCCTGCTCCCTCCTATGACCTGAATGAAACTGAGGCAAGCAGCAAGAATCCCATACCTAGCATCCACCTTATTATTTTTCTGGGACTTGCCTGTGAGTGCCCTGTATTAACCTGACACTTGGGAACCCTGAGCTACTTGTTTTTACATACACTTTGAGACTGAGGTGGCTTTTGGTCCCAGCTCTGCTCAATGCAATGCTCAGAACCCTGGTTCATAACCGCAGTACCACTGATCTTCAGATCTGCAAATAGCTGAGGGGCAGCCAAGCTCCCTTCTGAGTCATCAGAAATCCAGCCCCATGCTAACGAATGAACCGCTCAACCAGATGCAGAGAGCACTGCGTCTCCTTCCCTGCAGCGGTCTACTCTAGGTAAGTATAATCATGTCTCCAACAAGAAAGCAGGTGTTTTAGAAACGTGTTCACCAATGCATTTCAATTAGCCATGTTTTTAAACAGCATTTCACACCCAACCCAAGTGAAAATGAAATTGCATCTCAGACAGAGGAGTGCCTTTCCAGAGAGTATCACAGTGATTTGTAGCCCCTGTTTTTGTGCCTGGGAAAGGACTGGGGTGGAGGAAAGCACCTTTATCTGAAGGCTGCCTTAAGCAAAGTCTCACATCTTTTAAAATAGGGCAAGAAGGTCACATTTAATGCTTAAGAACTTTCCTCTCAAAAAGTCATGACTCAAAACTTACCATGGCTATGTGTATGTGGGCACCCACACACAGAGAAAAAGGAGGAGTTGGTCCTTGCCCTGGTGTCTGATAGTCCATTCAGAAGCTGACATTTGAGCATTTTATTTCCCCTGAAAACAAAATACATCAGTTGAGCACTCCTGGGGAAGTAGCAGGACCACAGCAAATTCCCAGAAAGTGTTGGCAGCATTCCCTCTGCTCTGCGGCTCCGAGCGAGACAGAGTAACAGGGCACAACACATGGAGCAACAGAAGCTGAACAATGCACGTGTTACTGCAAGGAAAATTAACAATATTAGGGGGAGGAGGGGGAAGGAAAAGCACTTGCTAAGAAATACTTATTAAAACACAATTTTATCCTCATCTGACCCTAATTCCCATTAAAGAAAATCAGACATACTGGCATCGCTGCTGGGGCATTCAGGAGATATCACTGACCATCCATGTATGTAATTGCCCAGGAGGTCCCACAATGACCCCCCTCGCCTTTCCTCTGGCAATCTTAGATAGGTTGATTTAAGTCATCAGTATTTTTAAGGCCACTCAGCCCCGGTCTCCAGGCTGCCAGAGTCCTCTGATGTAGTCAAAGCATCTTCCAGTCACCCCAGACAGACTCCCAGACCAGCTAGCTCACCAGGCATCTTGTTTACCATTGCCCATCTTGGATACAAAAGGACACTCTAGTCACAAGGCCTGAAACCCCCATAGAAGATCTCCTTCCACTTCTTCAACAGAGATCAGCAACGGATGTGCCTCCCATCCAAGCAAGCCCATTGAGCTGGTGCACTCCTTAAAGAGAGGTAAATCTGCTGCCCCCAGTAGGGTCTGAGGGGCTTCAAAAGCCTTCTAGCTTAGGACCCAAGTATGCCTGCCCTACCAGTAGCTACACCACTACTTCACAGGAGCACAGACAAGACCAGATTTTACTGAGTTTAGGGACCATATGCATAAGAAATCTTGGGAAAGCTAGACACGTGCTGAGCAGTTTGACACTCATGAAAAAGGCCACTGCTGCTGACCACCCAGCAAGCAAAGGGCTTGGTGCAGCATCCCTTATCAGTCACTGTCCATCAAGCCTAATCACATGGCATAATAATATTCCCTAAACAAGTTTTACATTTTAAAAAGAATGAAAAACCAGGGGGAAAAAAAATGCTGCAATGGAAGGGGAGAGGTGAAGTTCAACCACTGTAAGAAACCCTAAAGACAAATGCACATTTCACATTTTGAAATTTGTAAGAGTTGATTTTCTGTTCTTCAGCTTCAATCACCTCTTTGCTAGTGAGATCTCGCAGTAGCCCAGGTCTCCTGAGGAAGCAGAGGCAAAGATTTTCCGAAGGATTTGTCACCCACATCTCCTCCCGCAACACTCCCTTGGGGATCTTCTAATGAGCAAGATTCTCCTTTGAAAAAAATCTGCCTTTAAAAGACTGGGCCATGGCCACAAGAAACCCAAGAGCAGTATTTCTACTTCAGACCTAGCTCCAAGCCTGGCATTCACCTGCAAGTCCTGCTGCCCTCAACCTGTTTGAGAAGGATGTTTTCGTTATTGTTCAATCTGCAATGAGTTTAGCTTCACGTCCTTCATTGGATTATTTTTATATTTAATGTCCTCTCCTCTCCTACTATTCTTTTTATAGACTGGTAATCCAAGTCCCTTGGTAAGGCTGAGTAATCTTGATCAGATTTTAATCAAAGTAAGCCAGATCCTCAGCTGCCAGTATTGATGCATCTGCCTTTAAATATTTGAACGATGCTGATTTACCCTGGCAAGGCGCGGGCCCCATCCGTTCAGAAAATTTAAATTCCTTCCTATGCATCAAGCTAAAACAACAAGACAGAACAAGCAACCTGCTGCGAAGGGGGTTTAGTTTATAAAACCAATACCCAGGATTTCAGAACTAAATGAAAATCTGAGATAATCCCTCCCCAAATCCAGCCTGGGAAAAGCACTCCGGACAGATCAGTATCAAGTAACTTCTTAAAACACACTTTTTCCTCTTGTGAAAGCTACCATCAAGTCAGAGAAAAGGTAAATTACCCACAATGCCTCACTCCTTGACATGACCCAGAGAATTCACATTTTCCACCCATAGAAAATGCATATTTTACCCATGCAGACTTCTCCAGGATGGACCTGCTTCTGCTTTGTTCAGCAATGACCCTTGTGTCACTGCCAAACCCCAGCATCCAAAATCAGCATATTAGTTGGAAAATAATGAGATTTCTGGAATACAAAATGTTGGCTCCATTTTCTTTACCTTTAAAGATGATATCTGCCAGCTTCCCTCCACAGATCAGAA
The DNA here is from genome assembly GCA_026212715.1 of Elanus axillaris. NCBI lineage: Eukaryota > Metazoa > Chordata > Aves > Accipitriformes > Accipitridae > Elanus > Elanus axillaris. The sequence goes on from JANZLQ010000095.1 coordinate 32,284,990, forward strand.
AGATAAAAAAAACACTTAGATGAAAGTGAGTCTCATCTAATCGCCTGATTCCAGGAGACAAGTTTGAGGTGGAGATGGGGTCTGTCCCACAGAACTTGTCAGTATTTGGACTGCAAATAGTGTCCAAGTGAAGCCAGAAACACACGATTGCCTAAAACACTCTGGTAAAGGCAAGACAAGCCAGTTACACTGATTTACCTCCACATTTGGGGGAAAACTCCCAACACTAATGATTTCACAGCTTCTCTTTGGTCATTTCTACTGAGACAGAAGTTTGATTTAACTTACACAAGCATCACCTGAGGAGTTACGCCAGTGCATTGCAATAAATCTGCATTTCCATCCTTATTGCTAGAATGTTGCAAGGTCTTCAGGGTTTGTCAGAACCACACTTTAGTTTAGGCCCAGTCCTGAACAGGAGGAGGAAAACAACTTGAGGATCTCAGTCCCTCCTTCCCTCAGGAGGCTGAGGTTTTCTATCCACATTTTCCAGTTGTTGGCTGGACCTGCCCTCTCTTCTACCTCCAGCTAGGTTAGCTTACAAGCAGGCAGGCTGGGATCAAATGCTCTCTTGCTCATGACTGTTATTGCCATCCTGCTTCACAACTAGATGTCTCAGTTTTGCTCTCTACAGCCCGAAGTCAAGCTGGAGGAAATACAATCACCCTCTTGCAAGAGCACAAGACACAGCCCAGCCCCTGACCTTCACTTGGACCCATGTCATGTCCTTCATGCAAGTCCAGTAAAACCAGTGACCCATTCAACTGAGCAAATACTACAGGATTAGATGCTGCCCTGCTCGGGACAAAGCCACAGGACAGTGTCATTAAGATGTTATTACTTATTAAGGGGACCAAAAATCCAGGGTGGGCATTTAAAAAAACCCATGAGTCAGCTGATGGTTATAAGGAGAAATTACAAAAAGGCAGAGCTAGGGATGAGGAAAGAGCAAGGACTTTCTTTCTTTCCCCATGGCTCCTCCACAGCCCTGTGAGTAGAAGAATGCTCCAGTGGACACAACCCCACCAATTCCTTCCCATACAGAAAGAACACTAAACAGGCAGCAGTCCCTAGTGTCATGGCCAAGGACTGACCCCAAACCCTGCAGCGGGGTTAAATCCAAGTCACCGGCAGCTCCTCCAGTCTCTAGACTTGCCAGACAAGCAACACACATGGTATTGATCTGGCTGCAGGCAGACACTTGGGAAAGCTATGGCAAAATCAACTAAGCTGGGACTCAACCCAGGTTGCATATTAATAGGCATAATAAACCATCCTGTATATAATGTCATGAAGGAGCCTATATGGAGGAGCATTTGCAGGGGGGGTTAATGAGCTTCAGATCCTGCAAGCAGACTGCATCTTTTGTCTTTTCATATTAGCTTACCCAAGCATCCCTGATTTGAGACACAGGTTCCTACAACAGATGGTCTTATTAGTGTCTGTGTGTAGTGACAAGGAGACAATAACAGGTGGCCTAGACAGCAACTAAAACACTTCAGCCCACTTGCCCCAAAACAGGTTCAAGATCATGCCAAGGGCAACCAGGATCAAAGCACAAAAATATTGTCATGCATAAGCGGTCCAAATTATCCTCACATGCCTTCTGCACTGTTAAGATCTCAGCTGGAACATGTTGTCCAGTTTGGGATGCTGATCTCCCAAGACGGTATGAACAATTGGAGACAGTCCAAAGGAGACAGACAACAGTGACTGGAAATCTATAGGAGATGGTTGGCAAGGAGAGATGTAAAGCATTTGTGATGCTCAGTCTAGAGAGGATGGAGACATGGTTACAGTCTTCAGACAAGCAAAAAGGAAAGGGGAAAAAAACACCCCACCTTTCCCCATCTGCAGAAAGGACAAGAAATTCTAAGCTTAATTTAAAACAAGGAACCTTTCAGTCAAAGATTAAGAAAAACTTTGTAAGTGTACATACGGGAAAAGCACTAGACAGTTGTCAGATCTCCACTGTTTTCTTCCAAACATCCACAGTTAAATTAAACCCTTTGGGCTACACTGCAGAAGAGCCCATAACTCTGCCACAAGGCAGTCAAGAGAGTTACGAGCTCATTCTGCACTATAGCATGGGGAACAGATAGTCCAACACCAGTGAAAAGAAATTAATTTCCTCCAGCTCATCATAAAAAACACCAAAAAACCAAAAAGCCACACAGCAGCTGCTGCTTAGAGGCACCTTTAAAAATCCTTCCAGAGTGAAAAGGCCAGCAGGGGAGGGAGTGGGTGTGTGCTTTGAGGACTGCCAGGACTGGGGGGAATGGAGAGGAAAAAGCCACAGCAAAGCTGGGCCTGCTAGGGTTGTGGCAAATAGATTGAGAAAAGCAGATCAGCAATACCTACCTGTCAAAGCAAAGCCCTGCTGAAGTCAAGAGGATGCTCCAGAAGCATTCAGAGCTGTACTCTGTTAAGTGACTCACCCAACACACACTGCTCAGCTGTGCCATCAGCAAGAGGGGTCTCATGCCCTTGCAGGACCTCCCATGGAGTCTTGGGTACTCTCTCCTCTGGCACATGCAAGCCTTGCTCTTAGCTGGTGGCTCCATCCTTCACCAGTGCTGAGACAGTCCTGTCCCCAGGTCAGGCTATTTCCATGCTGTAACTTAGGACTGAGCCCCCAAGCTGACTCCAGCACTTCATAGGTGCCAACACAAGGCAGGAACACGTGGCTGGGTGCTCTCAGCAGCCAAAGCGGAAAGAGTTTTGAGATGTTCATGGTTTTGTCTATGTCTAACCAAATAAAACAATAAATATATGTATACATATCCAACCAAATTAAATATATATTTTTATATATCCAACCAAATAAATCACAAGTACAGAAGCTCTTCAAGCCTGAGACAAAGCTGGGTGTCCCCAAACTCTCCTGAACTTTACTTTCCATGGAACATGGGCAGAAACCCAGCATTTGCACCATCCTCCCTGGATTTTTGCCCTGGCTGCCTGCTGACCTCTTGTGTGAGTAAAAAAAACAGCCATTTTGTTGGCTGCCTCATCATGGGCCTGCCCTATTCCAGATACATTGGCTTGAGCTAATTCCTGCATCACATCTTCAAGTTTGTCCAAGCCAAAACTTCTGTGCTCCATGGCCCAAACCTCCCTGGAGTTGAGCTATTCTTATAGTTTTGGCTGGATCTGGAGTTCAGGGGGCTGAGAGCTGCTTGGAGAAACCAAACTCTGCCTTTTTGCCTCCGTACTCATCAGAAAACACAGCTTTGATACAGACACATGATAAAGCCTAACCATCCAATGTAGAGTCCCCTAGTGATGCAGAGGTTTGCAGCAGGTTTCCTCCAGATCTGGCCATTCCTGCATGCCAGACCTAAATTTTCAGCCCAGAAATATTCCTCCTGAGTTTCTCCTCCCACATCAACTTATCTTTGTGTAAGACTTGGCTCAGACCATCACACTCACTGTATTTGCAAGACTAAGTGCAGTCATAGTCAGCTCACCTGAGAAGAAACTTCTTGACCTCTTCCACCACTCCTTTCCCTGTGTACATCATGGAGAGACCACGAGACACATCTGCAGTGAACTATTATTCTCTGCGCTCTGCCTCCTGCTTTGTTTATAGAGAGTTTGGGGAGATTTGTGGGCCTGGTGATGAATTATAGGGAGGAAGACAAACATATTTTACTGTTCTGGGCAAGGAATGCTGGAATCCCGTGGACATCTGGAGGAATTATTTGCAGAAAATTAACATTGTTTGTCATTTGCATGATGAACTTCTGGATCTCAAGTGAATGATGGGAAGAAACCGGTGGGAGACGTTCATTATCCTTGATAGAGTGAAGCCCCCTGACATGATGCTAAGGTCACCATGATCTATGGACCTGCTGACTGACAACTCCAAATGCTCTGGAATTGAACACACAATATAACTGGGGGCGTAAGCGATCTGCCACATTAAATGCCGAGGCGTTAATAATTGTTGCTTGCCTCTGATTGCTGGAGTTTCGGATGCACTTGTTCTGGCTGTCTCATAGGGCACGCATGTTAACTCCTTCCTGACTAATTTCATAGGACACAAAATTCAGCCAGAGGCACCTGCAGGTATCCAGGCAGCCTCACAGATTAAAACTTCCAGACTTTCTTGTTTACCTCTTGATGTGCTCTTTGGAAACATGCTCTCAGCAGCTCCCTGACACAGATTCCCCACCTCTGTCTCAGCAGCAGTTACAAATCTCAGGCGGCAGCAGATGATGTGCCTTCACCAGCCCTGCAAAAGGGAGACACTCAAATTCACAGCATGGCAGAAAAGCCCTCAAAGTTTTTCCAGTACCATGGCGTAGCACACCTCGTTCCTCTGTATGTTAATGTTTGCTGCTTGGGAGGTAACATCAGTTTTTTTCCTTGCAACTCTAACATGTACCAATGCCAGGGAGCCGTGTTTCTTGAGAGCTGGGAGCACTGTTAGCTGCAAGGCAGGGCGGCAGGCACCCAGAAGAACTGTGTCTGAGACATGTTGCTTCACTTAGGACATGGCTCTTCGTCTCAGCATCTTAGTTTCTTCCTTTGAAAAGCTGAAATATTCTTTGATCTGCTTCTGAATTGTTGTTGCTCCTAAGTCCCTGAGTTGGTGTTTCCCAAACTGGGGGTGTGAGGTCCCCTCTGCTTCCCAAGGAAAAAGGCACAACTGGAGTGCAGAAGGGATGTGAGGTCTCTCAAGAGGAGTGGTACAGGTGCATCAGCCATGGCAGCCTTATTAGAGACGGGGGCAAGAAAAGCAGATGGCACCTGGGCCTGGATCAAATTCACTCACAGAATCACTCCTCAAGTGCTTTTGTAGTCTCCTCTAAATTAATATCCCAGTGCTTTCATCCCCCTTACCTCTAAGAACAGAAAGCAGCACTCCCCTTCCTCACAAGGCTGCGGGGAAGATAAATTCACAAATGTTTCTGAGGCAAGAAAGCAGAAGAGTATATACTTGCTGAAAGATGTAATGAAAAACCCAAATGTTTTGGGTTCCAGGACGACCCCAGCATCACCACACAAGGAAAGCAAGGGAAGTCCTCTGCTGTGGACCGCAGCCTCCCCAGGAGCATGAGGGTGTAGGAATCTGAGGAGAGATAATTACACTGACAATATTCTCTGTGCAAAGGTACTGCAAAAATATGCTGACACCTTTTCTTATATCAAACGAAGTACTGCACTGATTAACACGGGCATAAAAATTCAGTCCCTGCCTTTCTGGAACATCTCGGGGCCATGATGCAGTGAACAAGTGGATGGGGCAATGCAGTTTGATTTCACCTGGGAGATGGGACAAGAGCACCCTATAGGTTTGGGGCAGGTGTGGGAGAGCCCGCACTGTACCCACCAGTGCTCTGTGAACAGCTGCAGCTCAGAGGATGGCTCCACTCCAAGTTCTGTCCCCCCTTACTGGGACTGGAGCTGAGACAGGGAAGGAAAATGAGCATCTGGAAGTCCATATGAATAAGCTAATGCCGCAGGGCTGTCAGTCATGTGCTAATACCCTTAGCTAAAGAAACATATTGATCCTGATTGCCTGGAATTGCACTTGAAAAGGGCTGGGTGACATTTCCAAGGAGACACCAGCTCCTTTCAAGTCAATTAGCTACACTGGAGGATTCATGCCGAGGGGACACACTCACCTCCGAGGAATGCCAGGAGAGAATGAGAATTGAATTAAGCCTTTTCATACACTGAGAAACAAATCCTTTAATGGCCTGTAACAGCTGACGGGACACCCAGGGTCGCCAAAAGCATGCTGGCAGCAGCTAGGTGAAGAAGTTTCCCCCTGGTGAAGCTGAGAACTGCAGAGCAGCTGAATCCTTGCTAAGGGCCCAGGAGGGCATGCAGAACCACACGGGGTAATCCTCTAGATAAGGGAGCAGAGGAAAGCAAAGTTTAAGTTCCATGTCAACAATGCATGTAAAGCTCTTCAATCCTCTCCAGGTACCTGACCTCCCTTGGAGCTCAACAGGAACACCACAGCCAAAAGCATCTCACCTGTGACTGAGAATGACCTTCCTGGAACAGGCATTTAGATGAGGTCTTTTGCCTGCTGCCTTCCCCAGAAAATACCTTCCTAATATGGATCCCAAAGACTCCTTCAGAGCCTAGGATCCCATGCAGGTTTGAAACCAGCACAGCAAATCCAAAGGCAGAGAAATTAGGGTAACTCTGCAATCCCTCTGGTTTTTCTACTTGCGGGTGCTCTGACCCGTATTTAGTTTCCATGGCTCCTTTTATGTTCCTATAAACATGAGGCTTGTGCCTGAATTCAAGGCTTTCTGGACAGCTTTACAGAGATGATTTCTTGCTCCCTTACAGCAGCTGCGGTTATTCTGTCTCAGAAGCCAAGGAGCACAACCCATCGATCCCTGTGCAGGAGGGTGAAAAGCTCCAGTGGAAAGCCTTTCAATCCATTCTGCAAGGTGAAAGTGACCCCACCAGCCCCAGAGTGACCAAGAAGCCTCAGACCTGAACAGGCCCCAGGAGTATTTGAATCTTCCTGAGTATGGCATAGGAAAAAAAAAAACAACTGGAAAGAGAAGCCAGCCTACCTGTTTTCTCCAGCCTCAGTTCTGCAACGAGCTCTGCTAACTCTCAGACACTGTGTGTTTCCTTGTGATAGCATCTCTCAGTCATAAGCCCAAAGCCATCCTGTCATGGTTTAACCCCAGCCAGCAACTAAGCACCACGCAGCTACTCACTCACTCCTCCCCTACCAGTGGGATGGGGGACATAATCAGGAAAAAAAGTAAAACGCATGGGTTGAGATAAGAATGGTTTAATACAACAGAAAAGAAGAAAGTAATAATGATAATGATAACACTAATAAAATGACAACAGTAATAGTAAAAGGATTGGAATGTACAAAAGATGCACAGTGCAATTGCTCACCACCCACAGATCAACACCCCGTTAGTCCCCGAGCGGCAATTCCCCCGCCCCCACCCCCCCAAGTTTATATACTGGATGTGACATCCCATGGTATGGAATACCCCTTTGGACAATTTGGGTCAGCTGCCCTGGCTGTGTCCTGTCCCAACTTCTTGTGCCCCTCCAGCTTTCTTGCTGGCTGGGCATGAGAAGCTGAAAAATCCTTGACTTTAGACTAAACATTACTTAGCTACAACTGAAAAAGTCTGTTACCAACATTCTTCTCATACTGAGCTCAAAACATAGCACCGTACCCTCTACTAGGAAGACACTTAACTCTACCCCAGCTGAAACAAGGACACATCCCCAACACACTGGTGACATTCAGAGGCTCCAGAAATGCCAGTGTCTTCTCCTGAGTGTTGCACCAGCCCAAGAAAGCTGCCTCTTGCCCCCACCTTCCAAAGCCAAGCAGTTCAGCCTAAGCCTAAGAGCTAAATCATGTCCTCAGCCCCTTCCTCATCCATCCACCTATATCAGGGGTGCTGCAGCAACAGCTCTAACAGGGCTAATCCTTCTGGCAGGAAACAACTGCTGCAGCAGCACAAGTTTTACTGGGCATGTAATCACAATTTGCTAGTCATCCTCACCACAATGCAGGTTTTCCTAGTCCAGGACAAACCAAGATCATCTCAGTGCTCTTCTGCCTTTCCTACTTCCCCTCCTCTCCCCACTGCTACAGTCCTGAACTGAGGAATAGAGACAGCCAGCTCCAGTCCCAAAGGAAATCAGATAGAAGTTGTTCCTTTCAACTCAGCTGAAGAAAAGAGCCCATGTTTATAAACCTGCAGGCTTTGAGCAGAATAAATGAATCTCCTAATAGCCCCTGCAGACAGGAGACTTGGAAAATGGATGCTCCCATGGGTTCACCAAGGATTGTCCCTCCGAGTTTTTAACCAAGCATTTTCTCACTGGAGATCCTCATATGGCCAGTGATTTTCCACAGCAGAAAATGAAAGCAGAATTCTGACACATATCTGACAAGTCATGCAGAGCCAGAGCACCCATTCCTTTGGTGACAGACATTATACACACCTCGGACCAAAAATGTCTATCCAAAGCACAGCCAAAAAGCTTAAGAAACACATTTTCACTAAAACAACACAGTGCAGGGTGTCAGGCTCATTTTGCAAGGACTAGTAGGAGCCTGGATCTCAATTAAAGCTAGCAGAGCTCAAAATAGCCTTTTGCAGTATTTCCAGCCTGTAACAAAAAGCATGGGTCATATTACTGAAAGCACCTGAAAAACACAAACGTCTGAGGCTCAGCTTCAAAGTGACCGTTGTTTCAACACCCGCATATTTTCCTCTGTGGATGGAATATGGTTAAAAGTGACACATGACTAACTATTTAATACTAACAAAGTCGACCAGACCACATTGATGCAGACAGAGGCTATGCTTACAGGTAGAGAGCAGATGCACAGAAGTGACTTCTCCAAGGCTATACTGTAAATCCAAAGCACAACAGAGACTTAACCACAGGCCTTCCAAACTCCCCCTTTTCTCCCAAACCATTGCACTTTTCTTTCTGCCTGCTATTAAAAGCCAGCTGAAGGGATACAGTATGGCTGCATGGACATGCTCAGCAACCAGTCTTCTAGTGAGGAGCACAAGTGAGAGACAGAATCCACTGCCTTTGTGAGATGGGAAGAAAGCAGAGGAGAACAGCAGGGTGCTCCTGACAAGATGGGAGGGAAAGCAAAGGGGTTTTATTTTTTGCCATTACTGCGAAGACATGTCTGCATTTCCCTTATTAACAGCAAGGCTCAGCCCTAGCTAAAGAACAGCAGGAGAGGCTAAAAAACAGGGACTTTTCAAAGCACCATTTCTCTCTAAATATCAAGCATGAGCTGTTGCTCACGAGAGCAGCCCATTACATTTCTGGGGCTTTCTCACTTAGACATGCAGGAAGCCAAACTGGTTGACTTAATGACCCTTTCTGGGTTTCAAACAAAGCAACATCACCTCTTTAACCACCAGCAGCCCAGAGGGACGCACTAAGGTACTAAGCCAGTGTAAAACATGGGATAAAGTCAACTTTGATTGTCCCGGGGTCGGTGGGGGTGGAGAGAAGGGTTCAGCTCACTTCCATGCCTGAGGGACCATCAACATATCTGTATGGAGATGCCACCATGTATGCTGGTGTATTTTATCACTCTCTAATAAAAAGTAGTTCCCTCTGCTACAGATCACCATATGCAGGAGAGGCTGATGCAACTACCCTTAGCTCCAGCAAGGAGTCTGCCATGGTGCTTATAAGGTCATGGATGCTTGTAAGGAAGGGCACGGGGACAGAGAGAGACACCAGAGGTAGATGTGCTTAACTGGCCAGGTGATGAGCTGCTGGTTTAATGGTGGGCTCTGTGCTGGGTGGGTGGAAGGGGGAACAATGAGGTGTCTGGGGAAGCTTGGGGGATGGTAGAGGGGGAAGACTTGCATGGAGTTTTAAAGCTGTTTACTCTGGCCCTAGTTGCCATTATGAATTTCTTCTATCCTTTCCAAAAAAGATGCAAACCCCAACCTAATATGAAATTGGAGGAGGACTCAGGTCATTATTTTTTTTCACAGCCAGTTTCAGTTCTCCTCAAACCCCAGTTCACCCCAGCAATCCCCATTGGAATGGCCTCAGAGAATCCAACGACTCCAGGAGTCCACATCTGGCACCACGAAAGTGCTTAAATACACACACATACCCTAGGGGGAGATCTTTCCTCTACCTTCTCATATCTAAACCTGAGGGCTCAGCTGTGTCTTCTTACATAGATATTTTTATGGAGGCAGAGGAATTAAGTTTTATTAAAATAAAGGCTGTGATTCTCTCTGTCACATGTTCCCACGACACAGGAGTTCAACATGACATGTATCACCAGGAGGGCTACCAGTAAAACTGCAAGAACTAGCAACCAAAAGACCTAGGTTAAGGCCAGAGGCAAGGAAAAGACACAACATGACAAGGGGCTGAACATCTTGTATTGCTCTCACGTGTGTCCTCAGGTCAGGTATAGAGCAGAGACAGAGAGGGAAGGCAGCAATGAAACAATGCTGATCATGTTTTCCTTGCCCTGTGCCATTCGTACTCTAAGGCTGTTACAGCTGCAGCCACGTGTTCCCCACACAGCTACAGGCAGAGAAGATTTTATTCTCTCTAAAGCTAAATGTCTAATCCAAAAACCTATGGATAATAACCAGGGTTGGGAAAGGAAGGCTTGTCCAGCTTTCACCACCCAAGAACCGTCTGTGCAACTGCCTGGGTGCCAGTAGGACAGAGATAACGATACTGAAGTGGATAAAATCAATTGTTCTGTAAGAGCTTTCTGGGACCATTACTTAATTAAGCTGCCAACAGATAAAGGTCTGTATAAAAAGCTCTGATCACCTTCAGCACCCAAGATTAAAGAAGAGGAACGCATTTTGGTGCCCACCCCCTGCCCACCTGCAAAATGCAAACCTATTCTTTCTCTGCATGCTCTCTACTTTCAGAGAAGTAAGAGTTAAAAACAAATCCACACTCCTTCAGCGAAAGCAAAGACATTGCCAAGCACATGAACACCAGGGAGAAGGCAAGCACAAGCCCGCGGCTTGCAAGCTGCCCAGCTTTATTATTTCTTGAAACAAAGACGTCACTTAGTGCAAAGATTTTTCAAGAAGTGCAAGGGATGCAATACCTGCGATGAGCCCCTTCCAGACCCATCGTCCTCTTGGGAGCATTGTTTGGAAGACGACAAACAGCTTTTTGCTTTGCCCATCCTAGGTCCACCAGCAGCCACACCCCAGCTTTCCCCATAGATGTTGAAGAGGTCTCATTCTCACCCAAGGAACGGTGGACCTACCCCATCCATGCTATGCTCCAGTGGCCTTGGAAGAGTTAAACCCAGCTAGGGTCTTTCTAGAGAGTACTCCCTTCCACGAGGTGGACTGAAAGGGAAAAAGGGATTTGGAAGCCCAAGAATGGATGGGAGCAAAGAGTGACTGTTCTCTAAAGACCTTCAATAACAGGGTATTCTCATGAAAACCACAGAGCTTCATGAGGTCTCAGCAAACAGGAAAGCCAAGGACTGCAATTACCTTTTTGAACATCCTTGAAGATGCTATAGGACTAAGCAGTGCTCCCCTCAAACCTTGCCTTTCCAAAAGCAATGGCTTCCCAGTGCACCTTTACCCCACTGGTGACCCACAGAGTCCTTGTAACCACATTCCCATCCTTACATTTAAATCTCACTCAGGAGCTGAAGCCAGAAGTTAAGTGGTTTACACACTTCTGCTGAGATGAGTAGCATCGTTTTCTCCTGGCTCCCCACGTGAGTTACAGCCCCCTCTGGGCAGTGCAGAATTGCTTTTGAAGAGCAGCTAGAAACACTTCAGCACTTTCTGAACAGATAAAAGGAGAGCTGTTGAATCCAGTACATTCTGGGGAAAAGAAAGATTTTTGCTTCATGATGGCTGTTTACAGCACTATCACAGCCCTGGCTGGGATAGCATTAACCACCATCATGCTCTGGCAAAGTTACCATCACCACCCCACACTTGTATTTGCCACAAGAGCAGAACATTACTCCAACAGCCTCTGTTTAACACGCAAATCCCAGCCAACTCATACACCCCCAGGTGCCATCCAGGTTTTCTGAGGTTGTGACTCCCAATGCGCTCAAGTCAGAGCCAGCCCCCCTTTTTACAGCTTGTTGGAGGGCAGAAGCTGGAAAGGCTAGAAAGTGGAGCTCCAGGGGGAAGACACAGGCACATCCCAGCACTTCTCTGAAACAAAGCAGTGTGATGGGCTCCTGGTACATCACAACAGCACAGCAGAGACAGAGTAGTGCACCAGTGGCCGTACAACCCCCATAGGGCTAGTGGCACCCCAAAACCAGCAATGAAACCATAGGACTGAGCAGTAGCATTTTATCCCTCCTCTCTCTTCATCTTACTTATCCCAATCTCACAAGGCCTTCCAGCAACACACAGCTCAGGAACATTTCCATTACTTTGTTTAAACATTTTCCAAACCCATTTAATCTTTAGCATGCACAGTATCCTGTAGCAATGAGTTCCGCAGTTTGCCTACATGTTGCAGCAAGCAATTTCTCCTTTTGAAGCATCCACAACATCATTTCACTGCAGATGCAGAATGAGATGAGAAAGCAGGAGGCAGTCTGGAGGAGAAGAAATAAAACTGTCACAGCTTTAGGAAGAAGAACTGGCAAGCAAAGGTTAAATGAACTAGGTTCATTCAGCCTAGAGAAAAAAAAAAAAAAAGACACAAAAAAAAAAAAAGGACAACTAAGGCACGGAGGCATAACAATCTTCCAGCAGCTAGCAGGTTATTAAGACAGCAGTCGATTGTTCTCTGTGTTCACAGTGGCAGGAGAGGAGGAAATAATTTAACTTGGAGCAAAGAAAGCTTAAGTTTAGACATTTAAAAAAAAAACCAACAACCAAAAAACCCCCAACTTTCTCACTAGAACAGATACCAGGGAAGTTGCAGAAATCTTCACCAGAGACATCTATGGAAAGGTTAAACAAACACCTGTGCAGAGGGGAAAGGTGTAATTGATCTTGCCTCAATGCCAACAGAGTAGATTATCTGCAAAGGCTCATTCCAGCCTTCTGCTCTGTGACACCAACAACAAACTTTCAAAATGCTTTCTTCATGCATTTTTAATTGCATTTTAATTTTTGTCCTCGTATAGCTTGAGACAAGTGTAAAAAAAGAAGCTGTGTCTAATAAATCAGGAATTACATGTTTTCCATTTCTCCAATGTAATAAAAAGATTCAAAAGTTCCAAATCAGAATAGATATATGTTAAGCTATACAGTTGCACCAATAAATATGTATGGATGTCACGTCCCCTTTTGCTTTGCCAAAAATAGTACCAAATTATGCCAACCAATGAGAAACTATGTTTCATTAGGAAATGAACTTTAAAATACAAGATTAAAACGTGTTTTTTAAATCAAGATTTCCTGCTTGTTGATTTAAATCATGATTAAAATAGGTGATTTAAATCAATCATCCTGCAAAAAACATGCATCTTTCTCAAGTCTTTAGGGTGGAGCAGACAGTGGTACCCTGAAGATCAGTCAAATAATTCTACTTTCTACTGCTCTGCTCTTTCTCCAGCTAAGCATTCCTACCACACTCATCTTCTCTAGAGAAAAAGCAATTTCCAAACCCTAGCCTGACACCCCCAGTCCCTCTCATTACCCTTCTCTGGGCCTTGTGCCTGCAGAGTTCTCCTGCCCAAGGAGCATCATCAAGAAATTTCAAGCTGACACAGAATCCGTCTCAAACAAACTTCCCTGCGACAATTATAATCAGATCCTCCCTGGATGCAAACAGTGTTTCTGAGCGAGGGCTCCAATCACAGCTCGTGAATAATTACGACAGGATTCCAAAAGCTGCCCTCAAGAACAAGTGGAATGTGGAATCAACATGCCTTCTCACAGGGCTGGAAGTACACAGACAAGATGGGAACTGCTTGCCAGCAAGACGCGGAGCAGAGAGCCCCAAAGACCTTGTTACAAACAGATTTTCGATATTTCATGCCAGAGTTGGACTTGTGGCTTGTGTCAGGGATGCACTACAACTTCTCCAGACCCCAGTCACTTCCAGTATGATCTCGAATACTTCAGCCAGGGGTGGCCGAGCGTCTTGTCTAAGCCTTCTGTCATCTTCTCCTCCTCCCAGCAGGTGTCCTCTTTGCTGCTCAATGGACAGGGCAGCTTGACACTTACTAGGCACAGAGTGGAGTTGGTCTAAGTGAACTTCAGCCTGTGCCTAAAGGAGCCATGAGGTTTATGGGCTGGAGGCCCCACTGAGAGCTACATCCATACATCACACATTCGGGTGGCACACTGCCAAAGCCAATCTCTGGCTCCAGGAACAGACACAGCCAGGTACTTTCATCTGTGGCTCAGCTGCACAAAGCAAAAGGAAAGTCATGGCAAACATAGCACAAGAACATCACCAGGGATCACATTCCTCAGCCATGGTCTAGAGCATCAGGGTGCCACAAAAGATGGTGGTTCCACTCTTCTGCAGACTGTTCTGGTCCAGGGATGGGAAGGCCCTGTCTCCAAGGTCATGTCACAAGCTTCACATAGCAGAAGCACCCCCAGATCTCTGGAGAGAGCTCCAGACTCCAGAGACCCTTTGATTTTTAGACTACTCTGCCAAGACCACCATCAGAGGTGCAAAATGCTCATGTTTCAGCATGCATTTGTCTATCAGAACTAGGCTGAACACCAATTTATCTCCCTGGGCCCAAGGACACAGAAGGGACTGAGATAGAAAGCAAAGCCCAAAGTGTACACCTCTGGTCACAACACATCCCAGCTTTCTCTTTCCTCCAAATCAAAGATCAACCTATGGTTCTGAAGATTCCTCAAACAACTTCTGCCATTTTTATTTAGTTACTTATTTATTTAACTGATCTGGGGTACAGAGGAACAGAAAGCTAGCAAGGAAGCTGAACTTCAGTTACTGCAAAGTCAGAATGACTCTCCAGTCAACACAGGTAGAGATCCAGCCTACCTGACTGACCTCCATGGGCCACGTGGAATACCCCAGTGCCAGAATCTGCCTTTCCATGTATAAGAAGTGAGGGAGGTATCCTGCACTGGATGATGAAAACTTTCCAGCAACAATGTGTGAAATAGAGGCAACTCCATCAACCCAAGACCATACCTCTGGGAGTCACAAAGATCTCAACCCCAACTAGTTCATCCAAGAAGGAAATGCCTCATGGCCATTTTAACTGTCTTGGTGGTGGCAATTTTAGTGGAACAGGAGTAGGAGTGGAAAAAGGCATCAGCAAGGACGGAGGTAAAAGGGAGAAACAAGGACAAATAAAAAAAAAAAAAATAACCAGAGCTCTAAGAGGGAGTGGACATCCTAGAATCAGCTTGAAATTTTCTCAGTGCATACTGAGATTTCCTCAGAAATAAAACAATTCCATCAAATGACATTTCAGCAGGAATCCACCAAAATGAAAATTCAGGATTTCACCACCACCACCAAAAATGGTAACTTTCTCTGGTTTGGCTTTTAGGTGTCAAAAAATCAAAGAACTGTCAAGATTTTGAATGCTTTTTTCTTCTTTCTTTCTTCTTACTCCTGCCATTAAATGAAACAGAAAGAATGGCACCCAGGCAGACTTGCTAAGGCTTCCTTCTTTTTTTAAAAAAAATATAAAGAGTCTGTGACAGGAAAAGCTAACTTATGTTACAAACTGTCTTTGCAAAAAGTAAAGGAATCCTTGAATACAAGTACAGAATAGAAAGAAAAGATAAAAAAACATTACTAAAAATAAGTTTTAAGCTTCCCATTAAGAGAAGTCCTTCTCCTGTTCAGTAAAATGGAACCCTTGGCATTTTTTTCTTTAAATTCGTTGCCGTGTTGTTTTATTTGGGGTTTTTTACAGGTTTAATATCTTCCCTCTGCATTAAGTTGGACAGCACAACAGGATACTGGGCAAGTCAGGCTCTGGATTTCCAGCTTTGGCTCAAAGGCCAAAATCTGTTGTTGATCTCTTGGGTAGACAGCAGAGAGAGGCCAGAGTAAGCTTTAAAAACAAATTCAACACCTTCCACCTCTTTCTGTCTGTCACCCCAAGCAATTCTCCTTACAGCACGAGAAGGCAGCCAACACCTGAGCATATTTTGCAGATTCTCCTGTGATTTTGCAAACTCACCCTGTGATAAGAGAAAGCGTCAGTGAGCTATAGTCTAGTCTGCCTCTCCTTCTCTCAGCAAGTAAACTGACTGCCTGGCCCTGGATTCTGTCATTAGAGACAGGAGTCGTTAAGAATTCATGCCCACTGCCAACACTGCATTTTTTGGAGAGGTCCTGCACTCAGGCAGAACTAATGAGCAGGCAAAGCAAGAGAACAGCAGTTAAAGCAGAAAACACGCACACAAATATAGCCAAAATGAGAATGCAGACTTATCTGTAGGTCTTCTCCCCTCCAAGGTACTTCAGCAGCATCGCATAATGAAATGTTTACCCAGGGGAAAGGATGATTGTCATACCTGTTATATGGATGGGGAGGCTGAGGGAGGGAGGATCTGACTGTACCCAGATGTACTGGAGGGCTGTGTTCGAACTGGGGCTGGATTTGAAAGGACCGATCCCGACATATTCGTTCAGCTGAGGAGATCACAAGGTGAAGACAGCACCATCACCTAGATGGCTCTGAACACTGCAAATTCTCAGCTGTAAAAATAGGCCAGATAATACCTGTCTGAAGGGGATTTACCCTGCCATACTTGCAAAATACTTTGCAGTCATTGGACAAAGGATTTTATCAAAATATACCCAGAGGCTGGACAAGATATTAACCTGCCCATCTTCCAGCTACTGAAAAAAAATCCTGCTGGTTTCTAGAAGCAGAAAGCAGCGCTTCTTCCTGCATTTCTCTGTGTAACAGCCATCCTGTGGAGCATGTGCTTACCACTAATAAGAACCCTAACTGCAATGGAAGAGCAGAGAACTTAATCACATATAGAAATAGGACACGCAGAGAAAGGATTCACAGAGGGACAGACTCCCTTTGCGCCTGTAGAGCAGTTTACATAACGAAGGATGCTCTTCAATGTGTACATTTCCATGTACAGCTTTACTGAATTGTGGCTGCCAGAGAATCGTAACTAAAGCATTTCTCACTCGCATCTGTTTACGTTGTAAACCATAATGTTACAGCAGCATTTATTCCTTCTTCCCTTTCTCTTCCCCTGCCTGCTTTTTCCCCAAGCATCCAATTTTTTAGGCCTATAACCCTGAAAATGATGAAAGTCTCCCATTGATTTCAATTGGCTTTTGTTTAAGGGCTTGATAGCAGAGAGAAAAATTGAACGATCATTCATTGAATGAGACAGATTTGGCCCAGTTCCCCAGATGGTGTAAATCAGCACGAGCCCATGAAGCTCAGAAGCTCCCTGCCCTCTGCTGACGACTTAGCCCACTCTTGTGCACACAAGGAATTTTAATGATGCTGCCCTGCGTTGATGGCACATGGACCCAGCATGCAGCTTTTAATGCTGCTCAAGAGCTCCAGCTCAGGACTGCATGCTCTGCCTCATTCACCTTTGGGACACCCTGTGCCACCGGCTAGAACACAGCATTGAAGCTGCCAGGGTCCTTCCCTGGGACACAAGCTTTTCCACTGCCATGAGGTATCCCAGTCTACTGGATTTTCACTTCTAGCAAGAGGTAGAGCACCCTGCTAGGTAATCCGTGTTCAAACCAGGATGCTCTCAAGATGTTACACCAGTACTCTGGACTGTGGCATAGGAAGGGTGAGGAACAGGCACCTATGTATGTATTTATTTTGCCTCCCTGCCTCTCCTTACCATAGGGAATTAGCCTGCCTGGGATAAGAGGAGGCAGCCTGTGCTGGCAGCAAGGTAAAAAGCATGGGGAGGCTTTGCAGCAGCACATGCCTGAAGCAAGACAAGAGGCATACCAAGCACAACTCTTAAGCCACGCTGCTGCTGGAAATCCCCTGGAATTAGCTTCCCCTCATTATGCAGATATTCATTCTCTCCATAGCTCACCTGTAGGTCTGTCCAGCTGAGCAAGGTGCTCCTGAGAGGGGTAGGAGGGAACTAGGAGAGGATGTGGTACACCACAGCACTACCATCTCAGGGCTAGCAGTAGATTTGGAGTCTGAATAGGAGCAAGGAGACAGAAGACAGGGCCAAAGGGAGTCAAACCTCTGCCAAAATGTGTTTTTCCATGAGTTTTCACTTACCTGATTAGCAACATACTACAGGTGACAGTCTGGAGGAGCAAGAACCATTTGTCTACAAGCCTCTAGCACTAATCAGCTGGATCTTTCTTCCCCCACAAAGATTGCTATAGTAGTCCAGGAAAGGAAGGGAAAAGCCAAAGCAAAGAAACGATCAAGCTAACAAGAGGAAAATCTCCTCTGGCTGGCATGTCTCTTGCTCACCTTGATTAGTCGAGCAGGATATAGACATAAAATTACAATTGCTTCCTCCATTCCCCCTTGCCCCCCCTTTATGTGGGGAAGATGTTAAAAACGTCAGGCTTGATTTACCCTGACACTCTGACTGACTCATGACAGCTATAAATCCTCCCCACCAAACGCAATCTCCTCTACCTGCTGCATGGCTGCAGATGGCAGGGGGAGGAGGTGGGGAAATGTGGTCTCCCCCTCTTGCTGTGCACATCAAGCCCAATAACTTCTTCTTTCACCCACCTTAAAAGAAGAGACAGGCAGCTTTTGTTCAGGTTGCTCACGCTTTTGCGCGAGTGTGTTTTAAACAAGGCCGTGCGATATCTCTTTCGCTTTGCAGCTGTCTGTGTTCATTTTTATTGATGCAAGAATCTGGATATGTGCTGGAGCACACACGTTCAGCTCAATCTGACCACTGCCAACTGCATTACAGCTCAATTTCAGCAGGGCGATTAGGTCCAAAAGGAGAAAGGAGAAAAAAAATAAACACCAACCTATCCTTGTGCAAACTTCCAGGCAAGAGAAGCATAGAAGGCAATAGCTGAAGTGTGTTTTGGATAGAATAGCAATAGAGAGCTCTAGCCAGGAGGGAAGGAAAAGGGGTGGATAAAAGGAGAGAAGGAAAGATCTAATAGGATAAGCGGATACACTGCAGTCTGGGATACAGTTCTGGCATGTCTCCAGAGGCCAAAACAGTTCCTACAGGATGGAGATTTTCTTTTAAAAATACTAATGGGATGATTTGCAGAGCTGCCTGGCTCCCAGGTCTCCCACAGAAACTACTCCTCAAACATTATTAACATGTGTGCACTGCTGAGAAAGCCTTCCAAATATGACCCCACAGCCATGCTGCCTGACTGTGGCAGCCAACTCAGTACCTAAACAAGAGATGAAAAGGATCTGCCTCCCTTTGCCCAGCCATCACACACCATCCTCACATGCCAGTGTTTGCTGCGGCACTGTCACACCTCACAGCTGGGATGAGATTCACATGCTTGGCTCTTACCTCTTGAGGCCACTGCTGGGCCTCAGCCTCATGGGCTTGTGGTATCCTCCACTCCTCTGAGTCCCGATGTTTCTGGTGAGAACCATGACATAGCCCAGCATCATCGCCCTTCCTTTATCACCGCCCTGTGCTTCCTCATCCAGTACACAAGGTCTCACATGGTGGGAGAAGACCCTGGGGAGATACATCCCTGAGGAAAGAAAGTGCTGTCAGCTGAACCCACAGCAGCTACATCCTTCAGCACTCAGCCCCTGAGCCCCTGTTTAAACACAAGAGGACATAGCAGGTGTAAGAACATGGCCACAGCCTTGCCAAAGTGAGAAGGGAGGAAGCAAATGAGTGATGGGATATCTATGGCCCTCTTCTTGCTGCAAACCCTTCAGTTACATTCAGTATCCCCAGCGATCTGCCTACCATGACGATCTAGTCCCACATCACGTCTATTCTCCTCTTGGCCTCCACACCACCACACTGCGATGAAATACATATATAATTATGCACTTCAGAAAAACAGATTTCCCTTCATTTTCTTTAAACCTTCTGCTTAGTGAGTTCACCAGGTAACCCTCAGAACTTGAATCACAAGACACTGCAACAATCATCTGTGCCACCTCTTCTACTCCACTCTGGACTGTACGTAGCTTGATCATACCTCTCTCCCAGCTGCCTCTCTACTCAATCTGCTTAATCTCTCCTTGCATGGAAGCTCCCCTGTACTTTTGATCACTGTCTGTATCTTTTTGAGGTTTCTTATACCCTTCCCAAGAGAAGGTGGTCACAACTGCAGTGGTGGCAATTTTAGAGAGAGGACTTCATTCTCACCCTCCTGGTAACACATCTAATCCCTGGGTTTGACCACCACTAAACACAGGAGAGACACCTAAACCCCATGCCAATGTTGGCAGAGAGCCGGCCACCATGCAGAGTTATTGACAGAGCCCTTACCACAGCTATTCCAGATACCGAAGGATCAACAAAATTGTTCATGTTGTACTTTCAGGAGGCTGCTGGAAGGATACTTTGTCAAATTACTGGAGGGACCAACAAGACATATTCTGGAGCTTGGGGCTACTTGTATTTACTAGCAGAACCACTACTGAGTTTATTATCTTATCTACAAAAACAAACCCAGAAACCTCTCCATCTCAAGAGGGAGAAAACACCATTTGCACAGTACAATACAACACAACAATTCTTGGTGACATTGGCACGCTGAGCTCCCTTCTGCAATCTCCTGGTTAAGAAAAGTTCCAAAAAAATGTGTGTTGTGCGATAAACAAAAGCAGCACAGCTGGAACTCCTGTGATATGGAAGCCCGTTTCTCTGTAGTTATTTATAAGCTTTTCTTTCCAATAGTTGGTAGCTTCATAAACCAGAGCAGATCAATACACCTGAAAAGTTAGAGGCAGATCAGAGGGAATTAGATGACATTGGTGTATGCATCTTTAGAAATTGGAAAAGAAGAGCTGAGCAAAACGTGTAGGTCAAAAAAGTCTTTTTTAAATTTTTTTTTCAATCAGGTATTTTCTCCATTCCAAATAAATTTTTCTAGGTGTTTGACATGGAAAAAAAAAAAAAAGCCTATTTCATATTTTTTTCTCATCCCCAAACCCAAGTAATTTCTGATCTTTCCCATTGAAAAATGCCAGAAATCAAATTTATCATAGTTTGGGGAGTTGGGGCAGGGAGAAATCTGACATGGGTTATTTTATCTCAAGTCTTATTTTTGCTAATTTTTCACTCAAATCCAGTCACTGCTCTTTTAAGCTGTTCAGAAAAAGAAAAGAAAAAGCATTCTTTTCTCAGCAGAAGCACTGCAGCTTCTGGCCAGACATGGTTATTCTTCATGTGCAAAAAACTTATGGGCTCCAGGCTGCTGAGACAGACCGGAGATCACCCCCAGCCATGGGAATGCGAACACAGCATCAGGATTTCTCTTCTGTGAGGCCAGAAACCGAGTCCAACTCTCCAAGTTGCCTCTGAGCCACTTCCCCAGGCAGTCTGCAATCCAAATCAAATCACATCTGACTTCAGGCCAGGTTTGGGGAAACTTGATTATCCTTTTCCCCCTATCCGATGGGAGATGGCAGATAGAGGAGAAAGAGAAAGGAGGAGTGAAAAATTAACACAAGCACTTAAGATGTTATGAAACTGCAATATGCATCTCTAGCCTGCCCCCTGGCCCTCGAGCACATACATTATTTAACAGAAAAGAAAGCATAAATGAGCCAGAACAATAGCTAGAGGGAGGGAGAGGAATATATATATATATATATATTTAATTCCTTAAACCATGCCCATTAGTTTTGTTTCTTATTTAGGATACTGCATTAATCATGCTAATATTTTACAGCCGGGCTGTACACTTTAGCCATTACTTTAATCAAACCCATCAGCGTACCCAAGAACACGCTACCAGGTGGGAATAGCTGCTACCGCTTGCTGTTAATTACTTTGCATTTTACAGCAATCAGCAGGCAGGGGCTGAGATCATAATAAATTCATGACTTATGGGTCCATAAAATCATTACCGTAGGAAAGTATGTTTTATCAGGCATTCGTCGGGCTGCTGCTCAGAGAGAGATTTCTTGAAGGAAATGACACCCATGAAATTAAACCAATCCTTGCAGTCAGCAGAAATGCTAATGTG
>JANZLQ010000095.1:32307527-32347974 GCA_026212715.1 Elanus axillaris
CCCCCCACAATCTAAGACTAACTGAGTTTTCTTTGGCAAGAAGCCACCGGCTTTTTAAAGCTTGTGTTTCTTGGCCTGTGAAAATGAAAAAGTGGAATGCCAACTAGAAAATACCCCCAAAGTGTTAAATTGGCCAAGGCCTTGTTTTTTACTGTTTGTTTCACTTCAAAAATACTAAGGAAGCTCAGTCATAGCTGGTTTGTTTGGTTTATTCGCCTCTTCCAATTACACTGTGCAAACAGGGAACATTATTTAGTGTTATTTAAGCATGAAATTATAACAGATCATTTTAAATATCAAGGTCCTAAAAATAAATCTTTCTATCAAGGCACAGCAGGTCTAGATCTACTAGCTTGTTAACATACACCAGAGTGGGCAGATGGTAGGAAAACCATAGTGGAGAACTCGCCATGTACAAGTTTTGTTGCTTTCTTTTCTGAAGATCATGAAAACCTGGGCAGCTCGGCTCTAGGACCGGACCGCTGGGGCTGGTATTGGAAGGGACATGGGAACAGAGCCAGCATCGCAACCAGAGCAAGCCTGATGTCCCCCAGAACATCATCCTGCACAGGGCCCTGGGCTCTTCCACTTGACACAGCCCAGAGGAGCAACATCAGCTGAGAGTCGCCTGCGATCTTGAGGGAAACTCTCTCTCTGGGTCTCAACTCTGTGGGTGTGGTCTATAAGAGGGTTCTTGTTATTTCTTCAACCCAGGAGGTTTTCCTACAAGAAAAGTGTGCCTGCAGCACACCACACAGCTCTGTGTGCTACCTACACCCCCATTCCACGGAGAATGGGTTGCCACACTCTTACAGTTAAACCAGGACTCTTGGCCAGATCGCATCATGGCTCCCTCTCCAGGCACTGCGCCTGGATTTCTTTCCCTTAAAATCTAGGGAGACATGGGAAAACACAGAAAGAGATCAGCCCATGCCAGCCAAAATGAGAAGGCATGGACCTACGCTATGGGAGATGCTCACAGGTCTAGTTTAAGCTCATCAGAGGTTTCCACACTATCGCCAATGAGCCAACACCACACAGAAATAACAGCCCCAGGACTACATTAGCCTGATGCCAGCTTTCATCCAGCTTCTAGCTACCTTGTGCTACATCAAAGTGTCCTCAGTGTCATATCTGGGGCCTCAGAGCAAGCCTCAGGGCTTAGGTTGCAGAAATGCTTATGCCAAAACCTTCTGTGCAGACTCATCAGCCGCACAAGACAACCACAATCCCACTCTCCAGTCCTGGCCCCACACAGTGAGCTCCCCACAGGCTGCAGCAGAGCCACCCAGCCCCTTCCCCTCCTTCCAGACCGCTGGTGGATCATGTGCAAACAAAAACTCTTTGTGTAGAATAAGCTGTGGGTAAGAGCAGGTTGCGGCAGAGCTCTGCTGTCCCCAGACACACTGCTTTTTCTTTGCAAGCTGTCTTTACCTTAAGAAACCCCAATCACTCTAATCCCTGGGAGTAAACTGCTCCAACCACAGCCCAGACAGCTGCTCACTGCTCAGCATCGCTTGCCTGGCTTCAGCCCTGGCTGAGAGGGAGCAAGGGGGAACCAAGACCTGCAGCCAGATGCTCTGTCAGCCCCTCAGGAGCTCCTAACCACCCAGGGCAAGCAAGCCACAGCCTCTCTGTGTGATAAGCTATTTTTTCCATCGGGTTTGACATCTCTAGTTAACCCCTTCCCTACCTCTCCAAGGGACAAGAATGATCCAGACCTTACTTCAAGATCTCTCTGTACCAGCACTCCCCAAGATTCACAAGGGCAACAAAGCACAGCAAGCCATAAGGGAAACATTTGCCCAGAAAATACCATGCTTCAGCCAAACCTACCTTTACCCTCAAAGAATTAGGCCAAATTACCTGGGCTACACCCATCTGTGTGGCCCAGGGCTGGACCCTCACCTTTTTGCTTCCCTGTAGTGGGTTCCAGGTTGGCTGTTTCTATTGGGGCCATAAGTAACCTCATCTGACAGGTACTGCAGCCTGGAGATTTCCCTGTTATGGTCCTACCTGGCTATAAATATCCTTTTCTTCTTCAGGGAAAGAGCGTCTGACCCAAAGTGTATGAAGCTTCCTGACGGGCTGGGAAAAGAGAATAGAAGAGGTTTAAATGTCAGCTAAAACAATCTTCATTTTCTTTTCTAAATTTGCAAAGCTCTCCGAGTCACTGGAGTGAAGCATTTGCCTGTTTGAAGTTCAGCCTGAAAATCCTTTTGCAAAATATTTGCTGAAACACAATAATGTTGGAATTGGATGGGATTAAAACAGCTTCTGTTCTTGCCCCATCCCCCCTGAAGCCCCTCTTTAAGAGGGTTTCTGTGGAGGCAGGGACTTAGGTCCCTATGTCTTGAAGGCGCGATACAAAAGAGAGAGGAAAAGAAATAAAAACGTAAAGCTCCTAACATCACTATTATTGAAATGCCTCATTTGACATTTTGACTGTTTCAATTAGCTAACAAGGAACGCTCCACTTAATCCACCCTCAGATGCTGAAAGAAATTAAGTCTTTCCCTTCCCCCATCCCAGATCCCGCCTAGCAGCTATTTCCCAGCCTCCAGAGAAATCCCAGCCCGAGTGACGGCTCCTGCCTCGGGGAAGACATCAAGCCAGAGCCTACCCAGCCCAATGCCGGCTGACATTAGGGAGCATCCTTCCCCCAAACCCCATGCACCTTCAGACACAGCACCACGAAGTCTGGGGAGGAAGCAAAAAGGGCAGCCCCAAAAAAACCAGCCAGTACCTTTTCTTACGACTTCAGGAAAGACAAAAGTAATGTGGTACTGTCCAGACTATCAGAGAACTAGCCTCTCTCCCTCATTAGGATTAATCAACAAGGACCCCTTCCTGGTTTGAACTGTGGCAAGCTGAAAAATTATCTGCAATGATTTGGTACCTGCAAGAGAGGATGAAACATCGTGAAAACATTCCCCACCTCCTGCACATAGTCCTGGGCTAATTCAACTGGGTTCATTTTATTTCTCCAGGATTTACCCACCACTGTGATTTTATGTCAAGGAAGCTGAAGTGCTGGGAGCTCTACTGTTGGCACGTGTAATGGCTGGAGCTTTCCTCCACAAAGCATTTTACCACCTTTAAATACACACACATATGGTCTCGATCCCACGGGTGAGCTGCTGCATACTGCAGGCTGAGAGCAGGACTCATGGCCATTAGAGGGGAGACACTACACACTCCATAAAGTCAGGGCAATCGCCTTCAGCTGGGGGAGCTCTCGGGCAGATTGATTACCCTACCAGGAGCACTTTACTTGCCTTGGGCAGAAAAGCAATTCAGCAGCTCTTCCGTGGCCTGACTTTCACAGACAGCTCTCCAGGCACCACCAAGAATATTTTCTCCCACGTTTGGAGGTGGAGGAGAGCGCAAAGAAGGAATGACATGTGCAAAGCCACACAGGTGTTAGATGTCCACAGGACAACACCTCATGCAAAAAACTGGGGTCTTGGAGGCAGTAGGCTCTTACAGACCTCAGTCAGGCAATGTTGTCCACCCTTTGTGGGTGTCTCCTGTGAGAAGCTGCTAGAAGCTCCCCAGCTCCAAGTCAGACCCACCTCTGGCCCGGGCCAAGCCCATCAGCGACAGTGGTGGCAGCTCTGGGAGAAGAGATGTAAGAAGGGGAACCGGTAGCGAGCAGAGGGATTGGAATGTGAGAGGAACCTCTCTCCAGAAACCGAGGTCAGTGAAGAAGGAGGGGAGGAGGCGCAGGGGAGGAGGGGATGCCCCTGCAGTCCGTGGTGAGGCGGCAGGCTGTCTCCCCCCAGCACATGGAGGGGAGTGGGGGAGCAGATGCCCAGCTGCAGCCCAGGGAGGAGCCTGCACCAGAGCAGTTGGAAGCCCCTGAAGATGGCTGTGACGCCATGGGAAAGCCCCCACTGGAACGGTCTGTGCCTGAAGGACTGCAGCCCGCAGAAGGGACCCAATCTGGAGCAGTTCATGAAGAACTGCAGCCTGTGGGAAGGACTCACGTTGGAGAAGTTTGTGGAGAACTGTCCCCCATGGGAGGGACCCCACGCTGAAGCAGGGGAAGAGTGAGGAGTCCTCCCCCCGAGGAGGAAGGAGTGGCAGAGACAAGGTGTGATGAACTGACCCCAACCTCCATTCCCTGTCCTCCTGCGCCGCTGGGGGGGAGGAGGTAGAGAATTTGGGAGTGGAGTTGAGCCAGGAAGGAGGGAGGGGTGGGGGGAAGGTGTTTTAAGATGTGGTTTTACTTCTCATTCTCCTGTTTTGATTTGATTGGTAACAAATTAAACTGCTTTGGTTTTTCCCCAAGTCAAGTCTGGTTTTTGCCCACGACCATAAGTGGTGAGTGATCCCTCCCTATCCTTGTGTCAACCCACAAGCTTTTCATTATATTTTCTCCTCCCCACCACCAGGGCAGGAGGAGTGAGTGTATGGCTACATGGTGTTTTGTTGCTGGCTGGGCTTAAACCATGACACTGTCCCAACCAAGGGCAATACTCTCCCTTGGAGGTGAGCAAAATCATGCCCATTTGGAATAGCTTTTTCCATTGCTACTTTAATAACTCCCATAACCTCAGCTTGCCACAGGTATGTTAGCAAGAGATGTAATTTCCTCTGTGCATGAGGAAAAATCAAAACAAATACAAGTGTTTCCAGGATCACTTTTCCCTGTACAGCCTGCCTTCCTTTCACACGGAAACCAGCCGGCTTCATAAGAGCTATGCCAGATGCCCCCAGCTCCTAAATACAAAGCTAACCCCCATCACATGGCTCTTCTCAGCAAAAGGCTTCTACCATAGTTCAGGAAAACATCTGTGAGCCAGGCAGCACTTAACTGAGTGCAAGTCTGTGTGCTGGGAGAACAAAGCTTACAGAGGTGCAGGAAGGCTTTGTGGGAAACTAACCCTAATCCTCTTCTGAAATATCTTGGCTATATTTGAGCTCCTATCCCCAACAAAAGGCACACAGACTGTCATAAATAAGACTAGCAAGAAATGCCACGTCCCTGCATCCGGCCTCTGAGCAGTGCTGGAGTTACAGCAAATAATCGCTCCTGCTCAGCTTCACTTTAAACCAGTCCCAGTGCTTCCCTGCTCTATGACCACTGAAAGAGATCAACACCTTTCTGCTCTAACATGCAGGAGCCTTCCAATTGTCACCAGCCTCCCAAGTTCATGGCCAGCCCGTAACTAGCCGTCCTTGTGCCAACATCTGCTTACTCGAAATAGTTCTTCTCCCTACCAACTATTTCTGCTCCAATACACATGCAGCACATCACCTCTCAGCCTTCATTTTGTGAAGCCAAACCCTAAGTGTGATGGGACCTTTGCGCCTCTGAATTTCTCTGTGGGCTCCTTTATGCATGCTCCCATTTGACTTCATTGGTCTTCAGAAAGATTGGCCAGAGCATCCCCATTATTCCTGATGTGGTCTCACCAAACTAGTTGACAGCAGTGCTAACATTTCCCCCAGCCCACCAGGAACATCTCATGGGGGCTACCTATGAACCCTTTACTCCAACCCCGGCTGCATCTCATCATCATGGTGCCTCATACTCTTTGGAGAAAACACTGACCAGAAAGTTATGAAGGTCCCGAGATGGGGTCTCCTGGAAGGAAAACAAAAAAATTTAACAAATCCTAGAGACTGGGACTGGAGTCCCAGCCTTCCATCACCACAGCTTTCAGAGACACAGGAGATTTACTCTGTCCTTCAGCTCCATTGGCCAGGCAAAGAGAAGAGACATGCTGGAGAGCTGGACAGGATAACCCAACCCTCCCCAGGGCTTGGAGGAAAGTGGCCCTGCAAAGAAAACAGACTAAACTTCCCACATCTCCCCTGAAACAGATTATCCTTCTAGGGGAGTTCTTCTCATTCCCTCAGCATGCTGACACTCAGGCACCCTCACCTGCATGCTGCTGAGAATGCCCCAGACATCTGGGGCATGAATTTCCTTCAGGTCTTCCCCAGTATGGGCAATACCAAGTTTGTTTAGACAGGGTTGCCTCACCCCAGCTTTACTCCTCTGCATTCCCACCACAGGAAGGCAGGGTGGAGAGCTGGAAAGGTCTTTAATTCCTGGGAAGGACAGCTGAAGTCCCACCAGTTCAGCCCAGTGTCCAGGAACTACCTTATGCACAAAGCTGTCCTTCATGAAAAAAAAGCATCGCTGTGCCAGCAGAAGGGACCTGGCAACAACTTCTCCCTCCTAGGCAATTGCCCAGATGATCCACAGGCACAAAATACGTGGTGCATCCCAACCAGAGGCACCTCTATTAATCACAGCCCTCCACAGTTAAAGTTATTTAATTCAGAGGTGAGAGAAGCCGCTCAGCTCTTTATGTCCAAGGGTTAAACTTGCCCCAGCCGCACACTAAACACATTTTTTACAATCTGGCAGTGATCCTTGCCTATTAAGCATCTCTGGCTTCAGAGAAGAGGTATTGATTTATTTCACTTTTATGGCTGGAGGTATTTATTCCTATTTGCTTTCTCACTTCTTCACCCCAGCTGGGGTGGGGGGGATGAGGAAGAGAAAAAAAAATTACAAGACTGGTGGAGCCAAGAGGTGATGACTCATGGTTTTCTGATGGAGGGCATGAAGGCTGGGACAAGGGAGGTAGGGACCAGCTCCTGGGCTACACCAGGCTTTGTCACAGCTTTTATTTTTGTGATGAAAAGAGGCAAATATGTGCCTGGAAGAAAAGGAAATCACATCAAACTTCATACAGAAGGTTCCTATCGAAGTTTGCGTCCCCATAGGGTGCTTTGTGAGTTAGAGCTTGATTGATTTGTACCAGCCAAGGACCTCAGTAAATATCTCCTATGGGAAGAACGTCAATGCTTTCCCTTATCTTAAAGCCAATCTGGAAAGGAAGATAAAGTCATACTGCTACAAGAGATGAGCGTGGACTAACATCCCTGATTTTAGCCCGTTCTCCGTACTGCCGCGGACACCCATTTCCAGGCAAAACTCCTGGACAGAGCCCCCACTCCGGTTTCTAACACTGTTTTTAAATCTCCTCCTGCTATAACTGATGTTGGAAGGTGGCTGGCTTTGTTCTGCAGGGCCAACACAAATGCAGATTTGCATTTGCACCCTTCCAGATGTTTGTTTGCACACAGGTGACGTGCCATGAGATGCCTGGGGATGCGATGCAAGCAACAGGAGGACAGTTCAGACCCCTCCAAGGCAGCAGGTGCTCTGGCTCATCGCACGACCCCCATCTCACATGCCCAGCTTGTTCTGCCTCCTAGTTGGGAGCCTGCTTCTCAGAAATGCCAAAAAGTCACTACAAAAAAACCCAAACACATCCTTTTTCAGCAGCATCCAATGTCAATGAACCAGCTTTAAGCTCTGCCACAGAAACTTCTCGTGACACATGGCCAGACATATAAAGCATCCTGCGCTCCTGTGACTGCCTGGACTATTTTGGTAGCAGGCGAGTTTGGGGAAAGGATGCATTCCACTCCCGTGTGCATGTAATGTGGGTGCAACACAAGCCTGGGGTCTGTAGGCACCATCTTAGGATTTCCAGAAACACAGTTTGTATTTCAGTTTCTGAAATCCCACAGCACAGGGTATGGATCCAGAAAGCGAGCAAGGGCCTGGTTGAAGCACTGGAAATTGGGAGAAGAAAGGGAGGTAAATGCCAGGGGCTGTAGGGGAGAAAAGCAGGGGTACCTGGACAAGGAGAGGTGGAACAGGTTTGAGGGAGGTGGGAGGTGCATTTTGGAAGCTCTGAGGTGAGAAGGGTTGCAGGCTCAGGACCCCATACAGAGGAGCAGCAGCCCTGGAACACACAGCACCCCAAGTCAGGGCCTGTGGTCAGGGACTGGGAAAAAAAAACAAACAAACAACACACACACACCCCCGCCAACAACAACAACAAAACCACAGTAGGATTTCTGGGCAGAATTAGGAGCCACCCAAAGACCCCTTCTTTGCACCCCACCAAACCTGCAAAACCCAGGGTCTCCAGTCAGCCCCAAGGTCCCAAAGACTGTGAATCCTCTCCAGATGCCTTGTGCATCCTCCAACAATTCAGCCTAGCCCCAGGAAAGGAAAATTTGAGCTCCCATCCTATCTGCTTGTTTGCCATCCCTCCTGCTTCAAAAAGAAGCCTGCATTTCCATTCGTCAAACACAACATGCAAATACAGAAAGAATGAAAGGAAGAAGTGAGCAGGCAGGCAGGCTGGTGGCAGATAGCACAGGAGCCACCACTGAGCCCAGCCAGTTCATGCTTCATTAGCATCCTCTCTCACCAAGCTGCGAGCACAACCTTTCAGTCTGGCTACGCACAGACAGAGAGGGAGGGAGGGAGGTACATTTTCCATTTGGAGCCCATCTCCCCAACCCCCCACCTTCCAAAAGCCAGCTAACCCCCACTGAGGCTTCCTTGGGCTCAAAGGTGCACACTTCTGCTCCAGCATCTCCTGCGCTAGTTAAATATACCTTCAGGCAAACGTCAAGAGTGAGCCCAGTTTGAAACTTATTGTGTTGTCAAGATGACAAGTGCTCTGCCAGGCTGTTAGTCTCTGCTGCCCTTTCTCTGTCTGTTCCCCCTCCCCTTCTGCTCATTAGAAGCTCCTTTGATAAACCAAGGCTGGGTGGTGGTAGGTTTTTTAATCATTTAAATGTTTTCTTAACTTCAAAACATCAACAGCTGCAGGACTGAAAGAAGAAGAATGCTTTTCCTCCAATACAGATGGAGATTCAGCCCACTGCAACACAGTGTGGTGGGTTGGTGGACAGTGAAGAGCCCCATTGTGTTGTACTCGTGTAGCAGTAAGCAGGAGCCCAGCCTGGAGGTCTCAATCTCCTGTGTGGACTGTCTGCTGTCAGCTCACCCCAGCCTGGCGATCCTGCCAAGCGAGTCAGGGAGCCAGGCTGCATGTCCTGCTACAGACTCATCTACCCCAGCTTTCTCCATTCTCACCTCTAATATGATCTTCAAAACCACCTGCTTCTGTCCTCTACATGATAGCCTTCACAGGCAACCCAAACCTGTGTTTACATGAGGCTACAGCCAAGGATGGATCCAGAGTCTTGATGACACTCATGAGCATCAACAGCACAAAGCAAAAAGTCCTGACAAAGGAGCTCAGGAGCCAGGCAGGAGCACAGGCTGAAGGTCAGAGATCTGGAAGTCCAAAACAAAAGCTAGGGACAGAGCCTGGCAGCCAACAGCTCAGTCATGGGTGATCCCAGCATGGCACTGCAGTGACCCACAGGACAATTGGTCTTGCTTTCCTCAGTGCTTCCCCTTTACCTTCAGTAAAGTCTGCTTGTGGCACATTCATCCTCAAGCAACCCCACCAAACCTCAGGGCAAAGGGGGAGCAGACCTTTACCCCTTCCTCCAGCAATGGCATGGTGTCTCCCTCATAGGGAGAGGCATCGAGGGTTGACTGCGGTCTTGGTTCTCTGCAGGACAGACAGGAGGGGAAGATCAGCAATTTGGGACATGGCTTTCTCCTTCCTGGCCTGCTTCTCAGTCCCTGTGCCTCCATGTCCTTGGATTTCTGCTCCTGGTTGCTGGGTCCTTTAAGCTTATCAGTTAAGGTTGGAGTTAACTGGGTTTGAGAAGCACAAACCAAACTCCCCTTGAAAACAAGCTGGTGCACTGAACCTTCCTACAATCCTTTTCTGTTGCATCCTCTTGCCTAGGTTCCTCATGGCAATAAAGTAACTCTTTTGCCCTGTTAGATGGGCTGGAAAGCATCTTGACTAGCAACCCAAGCCCCTGGAAGAGCTTGCTTTAAGTCTTGGCCAAGCCATTGAATCAAAACAGCTTGAGAAAGGGAGTTGAATTAAGCATTCTCCTCTGCTTGCAAACAAAGGCCTGGAGGTGAGGAAGAGAGGTCATCTGAAACAGAAGGGACCCACAGGACTGTCAGATACTCACCACAATTTACCCTTCCTGTCAAGCCATACTCCAGAGTTAAAGCTTTCAGTTTTCACTTATACCCTGGCTTCCTCAGGAGAAGAGGTTTATACAGCCATGCAGTATGCCTGCCCACCTGTCTCCCCAACACATGCTCCTCAACAATTCTGGGACCAGCTGATAAAGACAGATGTATTGCAACAAGCAGGACAAGTGGTCAGAGGAGAGATTCTGCTGCTGCTCAGAACAATCTTTGCTGAGCAGCATGGTGGAGATAGATCTCCACTGGCTTCAGTGGCTCTCACAGTGTCTCCAAGCAGCAACAAGTCCTGCAGCTGGGGCTGGATGGCCATGGGACTCCGCCTATCTCACCTGGGCTCTTCCCACATGGCCAGTCCATTCTCCAGGGCTGGCTCCCATTCCTTCCATGAGCACACACAGCATCTGGCACAACAGGTCCCTAGCCTGAGCAAGGGCTTCTTGATACCACTGACAAATAAATAACCATGATTAGCTCCACTAAATGAGCATTCCCATCTTCTAATAAACATCATAAAAAAGGAGAAATGAGACTTAATTCACTTTTATTGTCACAACTGACATGTTGCAAAATCTTAATTGGACTGAAAAGAGTTTCCAGTAAGGAGATGCTGTTTAACTAACTCATTAGCAACAGCCTGACAGAGATGGATGCTCCAGTTTTAGAAGGAGGCAAAGAGGAAAAACAGATCCCACCCTATCCCCACCTGCCCATGCCCAGACAGAGTGCATCCCCCAGATAGCCCCAGGAAGGCACTCACACTGAAGAGTCTCTTCTTTAATTCAGGCACACAGCAGCCAGTGTAGCATACATAAATTCAAACATCTGCCCTGTATTCCCTTCCACCAACCTTCACCAGTCAGTAATGACCCCAAAAAGTGAGCTGTGGGCAGGTATGCTCAAATTGAAAGTAATGGAGTCCTTTGCAATTCCCATTCCTATGCACTACCTACAGGATATTCAAAAGTCCCTGAGAAACAAGGGCTCTTTGTAGGCTGTGCTTCAACCTCTTCTCCAGCACTGTTTCATACTTCGGTCCTCACAAGGTCTTGGGAATGAAGGTAAGGAGTATAGCTCCTCACCTTTCTCCCAAAAAGCAGAGGGACTGCTTTGCCTTGCATATAAAAAAAAAAAAAAAATCAACCCAGGGACCGAGTCAGATAAAAAAAAACATCACCCCAACAAGGAAAACTTTCCAGTAAATTCTGAAACTCAGGAGCTGGAATAGAAAACACTGTGTAGCTCTCACTGCCATCCCAGCATCAGCAGCACCCGAGCATCTCGGACTTAGACAGACAGACAGCTCTGTGCCACTTGTTCTACCCAGCAGATCTGGAGCAGCGCCTGGCTGGTTTACTCCAGCTCTCTCCGTCCCAATGCAGATAAATTTAGTTTTCTGCTCTCGCTGCCTGGGGAAGAATAGGGAGGGGGAGCTGACATCTTTCAAATGAGACCTTAGAAATAAGCTGTCTGCATGTCTGGACGTTGAAGAATCCCAGGCAGAGCTCTGTCTGGATAAAAGCTTGTTCCGGCACCCTAACCAGGTTGTACCCTAACCAGACTGCTACCCACCCAGAAACAGCTACACTTCAGTGGCATAACAATCCTTGTTCGTAGCACAACTGTCATGACTAGCATATCTTGCTGTGTCTGGGATGCTCTGCGGGTGCCACCATGCTATGTGCTCCATACACATGCAGCAAAAGTCCCTGTCCTTCATTTCTTACAGTCTTCACAGATACCTGGAGGACAAGGGGCCAGAGCAGAGCCAGGAATAAAAGTACAGATCACTCATCTTCCATAACCGTGACCCACTCCAGTCACTAGCCCAGCTTCCTTTCCAATGAGATGCTTGCTCTCCCTGGGGCTGAAAGCTGCTCTGTAAAGGCAAGTAAGCATTTGATAAAGAAAATAACAGGATGAATAAAACCATGTGTTTGAACAAGAAAGCTTTTGCTCTGATCTTTAGTGCTGCAGTATGTTTTGACCTACTATTGCAAGACTCAGCTACATCTTCCCTCCCTCCAAATGTGACAGAAAGCAAAAAGGAAGCCACGGCTGATGCCGCAGAGCCCTGTGCTGGGGTTCCAGCTGACAAACAGCATCAGCAGAGCTGCCCACACACACACGGATTAAAACCCACACCCTCCGCTCTCCTGTCACCTGCAGGAGGAATTGCATGCATACATACATACATATATAAATATATATGGGCCTGATTCTCCATTCAGATGCTTGGTAAAATACCAGCAGCCTCCAACAGGTCAGTACGCGAGGAGAAACACACCCACGAGATATATTTCCTAATGAGGGCTGACATTTACCAGCTACCACAGATCCTACGTTACCAAGAATAAAACTTACATGCAGAAACATCTCTGCTTGGACAGGGCTGTTTTCTGGCAGCAAGCCGGCAGGGTGGAGGTGGGCTAAGGCTCCAAACAGTCCCAGTAGTGATGGTCCACAGAAAACGTGGGGACCACATAGCCACCCAACATGTATGAGGAGCTGAGGCTGGGTATGCAAGTAGCATCTGCTCTTGTGCAGCATCCAAGGGGAGGATTAATGACTCAAAGTGGCCTTCTTCATACAGCCTCTCCAGGCTGTCTGGCTACTATACAACCCTGTTGGCTTATCAGCTTTGTGTTGACACAGAGGGAAGAAGGCCACTTAGCACCACTATCGGAGGTTTGCAGAGCGATGGAGACCCCAAAAAACCCTAGCAAACTGCTGAGATCCCACCCAGGACAGGATTTTAACTCAGAGGTTTGTTCCAGTTCCTCTTCAGCATGTGCAAGCCCTGAACCACACACAAACTAAGCTCATTTTGCAATGGACTCCAAACTGGCGCTGGACATGCCTCATCTGATTTACTATTGCTGCTAAGGAAGGTAGATTTATTCCCAAATTTAGTGGTCGCCAAACCAATGTGAGAGTGTTCACATGGGGATTTGCCACAAGCTTATATTAAGCCAAGGCAGGACTTGCACACTGAACAGACCTTCCCTCAAGAGGCATTGAGCCCACAGCAAGCAGTGGCCTCTCTCCATCACAGCGTGGGTTGCTCATAAGGTATCTCACTCCTGCCTAAATCCAGTAGTGATCCTGTTTGGAGCTGGTCACCCACCTTTCACAGATGACAGTTACAAAAGTCAAGGAGCTGACAAGGAAAAGAGGTCAGTGCTCCAAATTGTTCTTTTAAACTTCAACCCTAGCTTGGCATGCAGGGTGTGTGGCAGTGGGTTTACTTTTCAGCGAACAAGTTTCCTTTCTTCCAATCAACTCTGAGGCAATAAGAAGTGGGTTTCAACACGGTATAAATCTGCCAACAGCATATCAAGGCTTCTGAATAGCAAGGGCACAGACAATTGTCCAGTGGAAAAGAAAAAAAGGTCACAGCAGTAACTCTTGCAGTATTTGTTCCACAAACAGAGAAGGTTTACACAGCTTTTCTGGGCAATTATTGGGCAGGAAATAAATCTCAATGGAAACTCATCTTCTCCTGCTTTGCAGCTGAATCTCTTTGCCTCACGCCCCTAGCAATGTCCCCAAAATGCTTTGCAACAAGACGTCAGTTACACAACCCAAGGCTGTGCCCCAAGAGCCAGTGGAGAACTGTATTAAATTTAATAGCATTGCTCCAGGTAATCTATGACCGCTTATAATCAATTGTCCATGCCCACTGCAGCATGACTATAGCCATCTTCCCAGGGCTGCAGGTGCAGCACTGGCAGAGAAAGCTTCTGCATAGCTGGAGATGAGAGGGAGCTCTCGCATGGCCTTGAGTGCATGGGGAAGCTGGGAGGCAGCCAGCCCACCCCTGCTGCTATGTTCCTGTTAAGCCACGGTTCAAGGTCTCCTGGTGGACTGGAGAGCCCAAGCTTCAGCACACCAACTCCAAAGAGACTATTATCCATGCCAGGGGGGAAAACCACCAAGGAGGAGCCAGTCTCTCCCCATTGGCATCAATTCAATGAGGCAAGAAAAGCAACACTGTCTCTGATTTATGCAAAGGGAAATGATGCACAGGGGGACAGGACGGATTTCTCTTCTGCTGTGGCAGAGCTGGGAATCAATCGGTGTCTCCTGCGGCCCTGACACCCTGTACCTCCTCCACACTTCACGGCACCAGCGTTGTTCCACTGCCTGGGACCGGCTCTAGGCTCCTCTGCAGCACTGGCAAAGCAGAACATGAGCAGCCCCAGGTGAGGGGCTATGGCTGGGAGAGCCAAGCCAGGCAAAGCAGGCAGAGGGAAAAGCTTCTGAAGCAGGGCTTGCTACTCCCACTCTCACCACACAGGTAGGAAATACTGTCATACACACCTCAATGCTTCCCTCAGTAGAAGCAGCAGGAGTTAGCTCAAGGCACCACCAAAAACTGAAGATCCCAGGTCAGCTGTTATTGCCATGCCAGACAAGTTCAAGCAAGATCTGGGTCTACTTTCTACTTCTTGTCTGCAAAACAGATCTAGTCCTCCCAAGACTGGTATACTCAGATTCATAAAACTCCAAGGAGTGAAATCACGTACATACTGACTGTCTGATCTCTTGCTTAGACCTTTGCTGAACATGGTGCTTGCTCTCCACCCTGCTTGGCTCTTCTGGGGACCTTGGCAAGGGGCTGTATTTTCTTGCCAGCTCCCAGGAGAGAAGAATTACAGGACCTCAGTCTACATGCGCTGCATGTCACAGTGCCCAGCAGCAGGAATACATCCCTGGCTCTGCGAGTCTTCCTCTCCTCCTCTTGACTGCAAGTGGCTTGAGCCCATGATAAAACATGGTCAGGAGAAGCCAAGTGACCTCAGTCCCCCTAGGAGCTGCAAGGACTTCAGGTATAGGCCAAAGGCATGCAGCAGCTTGCTCCTTGGCCAGCCCATCACCAAAGGGCTTTGGAGGGTCCTGCAGCCAAAAAGATTTTGCTTGAACTAATGCTGTCTGTGAGGGACAGGAGCCTTCTCGTAGGCCTCCAAGCTTTCCTCCATCCTCTCTCCCTCGACAGTGATGGACAAAGAAAGTATCTGTTGCATTGGCATCCAGGAGAGATGATAAACACAGGCACAGTCTCTGAGAAGTGGTCTCCATCCACAGCCATATCAGGAACCCTGGGAAAGGCAAAGGGTATTTAGCCCAGCTTCCCCATCACTCGGGCACCGAGCAGAACTAGGTGCAGGAATGAGGTAGCACGTGATGGCTCTAAGCAAGCAGGGGCAATTACAGTCCTCTCGCCAGCAACATTTCCCTTCCCTAACCTCCCAGCTCTTCTCCAGCCAAACAGCAAGGCCCTATTTCAACACACATGCCCTCCACACTCTGACTGCATCAGCAGGAGCAGAGTCCTGTCTGCATCTTCAAGCACACACAGGAAACGAGCTGAGCATCATTAACGCCGAGCCCTTTACCAGCAGCTCCCAGTCACAGCAAGGGACTCCTGTCACCTCCAAAAACCCCAGTACCTCCCTGACTGAAGGGCAGTTTCTGAGCAATCAAGCCCGAGCCAATTTTATCACATGGAGGGAAGGACAGCCAGAAAACCCCTGTCCAGCCTGCTAAAACCCCTGGTCCCCTGAGGTCACAAAATCCAAGTCACTTTCACTGAGGAAGTGATAAGAGGCAGCAGGGTGCTAAGCTGTCCACTTCAGTCCAGCGCAAATCTCAGAGCTTCTCCAAAGCTCGGCACAAAAGGGAACTGCACAGCTTGCCTGAAAAGCACTCACTGGCCTCCTGAACAGAAACATTGCCATCTAGAGGCCCCTTGCCTTGTTTGTGGAAAGGCTTGGGAAAACTTGGGAGGAATTTCCACACTCCACAGGCCCCTGTAGAAAAAGAGAGCTGTTAGCAGGGACAGGGACCTGAGGTTTAAGAGTGCAGCACGGGCCAGACTCCAAAGGATTCCAATCAACATTGGACAGAGAGCTTTAAGGGATGTTGCAACACTCAGGTCTTTCTTTTCTCCTTGGGAGAATTTGGGCCAGAGCTTGGGCAACTGTTGCTCCTGCTTTGGTGTGCTTGAAGGCTTGCCCTGCCCTCAGCAATGCACTTGGAGAGATGTGAGCTGGGGAATCTTCCCTATGCCCATGGGCAGACCATCCCAAGGTGACCAAGCTGTCCTGTGAGGAGACATCAGTGGAGTCTTACTGAAGAGTCTGTGAAATACACTCAGGTGTAGAAGCACCTGGCTCAGCTATAGATCTCAAGCCCTTTCTGCACACAAGGAAGGGCCAACCATCCAGCAAAAGTCCTCTGTAAAGGTAGATTTAGATCCCGAAAGACTCCACTTTGAACAAGGCCCCTGTTCCACAGCAGAGACATTCTCCCTAAGCTTTTTTGGCTAACACTCCTCTCCAAGTTAACAGCCCCTCACATGCTGCTCTGTCTCCATCACACAAGACCAGAGGCACATCTGGCCACGTAGTGGCACATCAACCAGCATCTCCTGCTCAGCAGAGAGGCAGCTCCTCCAGAGAAGAGTATGGTTCAGGCAGCAAACACATGTCCTCCACTGGCGCATTCAGTGCTGCAGAAATCACATCTGCACCAAAGGCCCCGGGAATCCCTGCCCCAGGAAACTTAAGGGACAGGAGGGGAGGCTGGAGGGGGCTGAGCAAGGTCTGCAGGTGGTCACGCAGGCTGTGAGAGCAAAGAGCGTGCAAGCACAGAGAAGACACTCCCTCTCAAGCCCTGAAGGGAGCCGAAACAAGCATGAGGGAGACAGAGCACAGCTGAGATGGTGGCCCTGACAGCAGGGGCAAGCTGGACATGTAGCTGTGGTCAGCAAGGCAAGGAAAGCAGGGGTTTGGATAGACCACAGGGCAGAGGACGTCAGGGAATTCAGTCAAGGTCAAAGGCAACGTTCTCATTTGGGGTAAACTGAGGCTGGCCCACTGAAATCAGTGGTTGTAGACTGGCTTGCACCAGCGAAGAACAGGAGCTGGAGCACGCAGCCTCCAACTGAAGAAACCTCTTAGCCCTACAGAGCAGCTTGTCAGCAAGACACAGATCTCTGCAAGCTGGCATTTTAGCTTCTGGTCTCACCCTCCAAAGTCCCCAGCACTAGCAAGGGCTGTGCCGCTATGCAGTCATTGTCACACCCAGAAAATGGCCTAGACACCCTTAACTCTGCCCCACAGCAAGTACAGACCCTGCTGCAATCCACCACCGCAGTGGTGGGACTTGTCCTGGTGCTACCTCCACCTTTTCAAGCTCACCTGGGAGTGCCCTTCACATACACTGTCTGCAACTTCAAGCACGTCCTCAAATCCAGACCAGTGCTTAGTCGGGAAGCTTTTGTCAGCAAAGATTAATTTCTGCAGTTTGCAGCTTTCTACCTGAGCTACCTCAGAGCTTGAGCTGTCTGGGGAGGAAGAGAAAAGATAATAAAATCCCCTGAATGTGTTGATCAGAAGGAAAGCCTGGTTGGGCGTCCCACAGTCCTCTCACATTTTTAAACTGGTGAATCACTGTAACTACTAAAAGATAGAAAAAAAACTGCCCACCCTGATCCCCATAAAACTCATCTGGGAAGGTGAGAGACTAGAAAAACACATCTGAGTAGGGGATTTGAAAAGAAACCACTCTTCAGTCTTAATTAGGGCTGGTCCAGGCCAGGTAGCTATTAAGGTGCTTGCACAGGGAGCCACAGTTAGTACCCACTAATGGATGAGTAAGAAAACACCCCAGGAGCAAAGCTACCAGCACCTCTGAGGACTGACAGAGGAGAAGCTTTCTGGCAGCTTTTTCTTCCTCTCCTCCATGGTCAGCAGGTTGATGATGGATGTCTGAGTCCCAGCCCTCCTCTCCCACAGCACATCATTTGATTTGCCACAGACATGGGGCTGAAGGTCCCCGGCAGCGCTCTGCACGACAGGAGAGGTCATCATCTCTTTGAATAACATCCTCTTGGAGTGCCAAGAAGTGACATCAAGCTTTGCCCCTTGCCACCCCTTTGGCATCACAAGGATGCTAGTCAGAGTAGGGGTTACAGGAGGCACATTCCCTGCCGTCTCTGGCTGCCCATGCACGATTTATACCTGCTGTGTCAGACAGACATTTACATACGTTGGCGTGATTGCACATGCTAACTCCCAGCAGCAGCAGCACTGCTTATGGAGGCGGTGGGAAGACAGGTCTGCACCGTGCCAGCCCAAGACCTCCTCCATCCCCCTCCACAGAAGAGAGCTAATCCCCCTTAAGCTGCTGATGATGCTAGGCTTGCCCAGGGTAGATTACTGTTTGCATGCAGGAGATGTTTGTAACAGAAGACCATCTCCTACGACGCCATTCTGCATAAGAGCATGTTGGACAATCCAAATTGCTTGAAAGTTTCATTGTTGAGATCCTGAGACAATGTGAGAATCAGCAACATGCCAGCAACAAGAGACACAGCCAGCACACAGATCACATGGAAGGCACATGCCTCCCAACATCCCTTTCGCAAACTTCCCTCCCCACTCCAGCACAGGCTTGCAAGCCTGCCTTTTGCTCTCTGACCCCCCCTTTAACAGGCACAGCTGGTCCACAGATCAGCAGATCAGACAAACAAGCAATGGCACATGGCTCACAGAGCCAGGAAGGAACAGCCAAAACACATAAAAGACAAACCCAGCCACAGGAAGAGCACAGGTGGAGTCAGCACCATGAAATGGGGCAGCAATGCAGAGCAAGGACCCCCGGCCATCCCAGGTTATGGCTAGGAAGCTCCCCTTCTCCCAGCATTTGCAGTGTCAAGTTACTAAATGGCCTTACTTTAAAACAACCCTGAACATCTCATAACAGGACAGGGTCTATGGCTGTGTCTTCTCCTTCTCCTTCAAACAAAACCTTCACCGCTGCCCACCAGCCCAGATATGAACAAGTGTGAGCAGCCACCTACAAACACCACTGACCACTCTGGAGCCAGTTAGTATTTATGGTGGCATCTCTGCTGCCCCTCTCCAGCTGGCAGGACCCAGGGATGAGGTGGGGGTTGAGGGCATCACTGCAAGGCACTCAGCCTAACATTACAAACATTGTCCCACCACTAGGTCACTCAGCACAAGATCTTCCATCACCGCAGCCAGCTGGGAGCCTTAGTAATTTTCAGCTGCAAAGTCAGCATTCAGAGGGGCTGGTGCTTCTCTCCCAGCCACAAACTGTATATTTAAAAACCAAAGTGCAGCTAGGGAAGTGCTGGGGTGGGTGGCAAAGGGGGAGATGTTCATTTGTCCTTGGCAGAACAGCACCACCGCACCACCAAACACTTGGCATTGAGGGCAGAGGAAAGCACTGGCAGCTACAAATTACTAATCAATGTCGGGTAACAACAGCAGCAGCTAATAATGAAGGGCTGATCAGTTTACTACAGCAGTAATTATTCCTGACACCAGCCCTCAGAAGGAGCATCCAGGCTTAGCACCCTGTCTACCATGATGATAACCCAAGATAACTAGAGAAATTTTGTGCTGGAGAAAAGGAGGGGGAAGAGAAAAAACCCTCAGCAATTAGCAAGACTTGTGGTGCTAATTACACACTGTGAATGGTGTGCAGGCTTTGTCAGAGCTAACTTGAGCCTTCCCCATGAAGCCAGGGAGGGATGCAAAGTGCCAGCACATCTTTCACAAAGCGGCAGTGACAAACGGTTTTGGCACCTGGTTATTTCTGAGAACACCACAATTCCCTGCTGCCGACACCAAACTCGGCACCAGCCCTTTGCCATCACAATTGCCTGGGGAAAAGCCTCTCACCTTCATACTGTAGAAAGGGTTGGGCTTCTCCTCACATCACTAGGTGGTACTGAGCCCACCCGATATGGGTGCAGGACCAATTCAGGATGCAAGCCTTTTGGTATGAGGCACAGCCAATCCAAGACTAGAAATCTCAATTTACCAATGCGTCCAAGTTGTTTATGTTCAAAACATGCTGCATGCACCCACGGCCACTCAGGATCCTGTGGTGATGATGCTCTGCAGTGCTGTAGCAACCCAGACACAAAGATCCCCATCACTTCCAGCAGAACTACTGGGCCTTCTGCTGAAGAAAAGTTTCCGTCAGCATCCATTCACCAGCAGAGGAAGAATTATTGCACCCGGCAGGGGTAGCAGTGTGAACGTGCGAACACACGCATGCTTCCCCCATGCACTTCTTCCTGCTAGAACAGGTGACAAAAAAATATAACAGTCTCAAAGGCTTGCGATCGCACATGCCTCCTCACCCACTTCTCTCCCAAGCAGGCATAATTAAGCACACCATTTTCTTGCACCTTTCATTCAAGGAGGCTGCCAAATTGCTCTCTCAGCAATGGTATGTATTTTATAGACATGA
This sequence comes from Elanus axillaris, assembly GCA_026212715.1. Classification (NCBI taxonomy): domain Eukaryota; kingdom Metazoa; phylum Chordata; class Aves; order Accipitriformes; family Accipitridae; genus Elanus; species Elanus axillaris. Next base: position 32,327,737 of record JANZLQ010000095.1, read on the forward strand.
GCTTCACAGGAAGGCAGCTGCTTCAGGGTGTGGGTCACTGCAGTAGCTGGCACACAGAATCATAGGTTCTGCAAGTCCAGAGACGAATGAAGAGGTTGCAGCATTTCTCCACGCAGATCAACGCAGTTACAGTAGCAGGAGCATGCTGTAGCCAGTTCAGACCCCATCCTCCCAGGCTCTTCTTTCTCCTCCAAGGCTCGCAGGCTTTGGCACTTTACAGGGAACAAGGGCTTTACCTCAGCCATGTATCTTTGCAGAGAGCCCTGCAACCCGCCAAGAATATAAACCAGACATTTCACCAGCCCGGCAAGATCCAGCAAGTAGAGAGACATCACAGGTGCCCATTGGCTCTGTGTTCACAGCCCGCAAAACTTCCCAACCCATCCCAAATGCGAGTCCTATCCCTCACCCTGCCTGCAAAGGTGCTCTGTGCCAGCCCGGGCTCCCCCAGCCCACTTGCAATGCTGTCATACAGCCCACAATCCTATTACAGGGCAGTGTCAGGGGGACGTGCCTTCCAGCCCTTGCACAAACAAAATCCTATTACAACAGAGATCCCGATTCCAGCCTTTATTTACAGAAATTATTATTACAAGGGACCCTAAGGGAAATCACAGTTCTGGGCTTTATACACTGAATTCGTCACTGCTAGGGAAGAAGCCTTGTAATGCTTTGAGACACACTGAGATGCAAACTACCACTGAGTTGTATGTCATGGAATGGGGAAGGGGGAAAAAAAAACCCACAAAAACCCAACCACAGACTAAGCCATTGCAGGAGAGAAAGGGAACAGCATGCATATTTCTTTTGTCCAGCCCAAGGCAATTTCCATCTGCAAGGTGCACTAAATCCTTTGTACCACTCAATTAAATTATGGCTGACCTAAGCACAGATTGTTGTTCTGCCAAAAAGAGAGCAGTCCAGCCTCAGCATGCTCCACAGGGTGAACATCCACAGCCCTGTACGGGCACGTGCGCAGCCTGAGGAGGGCTAGGAAGGGAAGGAGGAGGGAGACACTGCAGGGCTGAAGCTGTTGCAGCCATTGCCACATGCGGTATCACAAGCAGTGCCAGCACCAACGCTGAAAGCTGGGCTAAAGCGTTCACTTTCAGGTGAGAGAATACAGATGAGGAAGGGCAGTAAAGTCATGTTGTGTCCTCCTCTGATACCACATTTGGATGTGCAGGGAAAGTCAAGGCATCGAGTGCCCTGGGGCACCCTCCTGCCTGCAACTCATGCATAGCCCAGCAATGCTTGAGCACCTACACATTCCAGTGTTCCCCTGTCACATACCTTGACTGGTTGGCAAGAGCCAAGAGGGAAGGATTTTAATATCCGATAGGGAACAGACAGGAGGTCTTCCTGGGGCAGATCAACCTGTCAGATGCACACTGCTCAGGCATACTGCAAGTGAGGAGGAGGAAGAAGAGGAGGCATCCAACCTTACATGAATCTACAGGAGTGGCTGCTAAAATCTGTCAGTGCAAAGCAAGCAAGGTACCAGGGAAGGAGAGGTGGTCTGTACAATGAGGTCCCACAACACTGCAGCATGGGTACTGCAGCACCATCAGGGTTATAAATCAGACAGCTGACACCAGACCAATCATATGGACTGCACTGGGTGCCAGCAGTGACACACACCCACTACAGAGAGACCTTCTCCAGCAGAAAGGTCTCCCTCACTCTGCAGATGGAATGAACAGCCCATCATCACTTTGCTGGTACAGAGCCAGAAATTTTGACCTTAATGCCAGTTACACAGGCCAAGGATGCTCTGACAGTGCCTGACCTGCACACATTTTCTAAAGATGTTTCTTCAGCTGTTCCCATCCACTTGTACCTAGAAGTTAGGCACTCCACTTGAAAGTATTCCCCCATGCTGAAGGGCCCAAGGAGGTGTTCAGCATGTCACAACATCAGAGGAAGGCAAATCACAGCCCAGGTGTGACTGCCATGTCACAGAGTGGACATCAGCACAGGGTGCAATCTCAAATGCCAAACCAGACATCCAGAAATTAAGGCTGTAAGCAAACTGTTCCTCCTTTGTGTCCTCAGTCAACTCTTATCTCCTGCTGCTGTCTCTACCAGGAAGGGAGGCTGTGGTCTTCCTCAATTCTATGTACTGCAGCCAACACAGCGGCCCTGACAATGCAGGGTAACATGGGTGCTGGCCCCTGCAAAGCTGTTCGCCAGCACTTTAAGGTGAATCTGACGGCACGGCTGCTTTCTTAAGTGTTAAGAACATGCTTCACTCTAGCTTTTCATCTCAAGAAACACACAGTGCGCCAAGGGCAGCTTGCCAAAAGCAAAAATCACATGCAGGACGAAAAGCATCACCCCTGGGAAATCTGCATCCAAGGAAGGCTGGAAACCTCCCTCCCAAAACTGACAGAAACACAAGGTTATTCAAATCCGTCCCCTGCTGAGACAGTCTCTTTCAATTTGTTCAGTGGACACGTTTCACACCTCTCCTGCAGAGTGACTGTTTCCTGAAGAAAGAGGAACCATGGAGAAGTTTGAGCACAGCACAAAGCCAAACCTGGATCATACCTCTTGGTCTTTACCACTTCTCCCCCACTAAGGCACATTAGGAGTGAGATTTCAGAGAAACTAGCAATATTGTTAGTGTCTGAGCCACAAGACAGCAACCCTAAGCTGGAAGGAACAACACAGCCCTCTTTGTGAACCCATGCTGCTTATTCTCTTTTCACAGCGCAACTGGAGGCTAAACTCACACTCCAACAACAGTGCTATGGATGAGTCATCTTCACTGCTGTCAGCTGGAATGATAAGGATGAAATTGCATCACTTATCAGCAATAAGCCAGCAGGGAGGTGGCTGCAGGACCCCTGAGACACAGTGAGGTTTGTATTAGGAAACTAAGCCCAAAACAGGGATATTCTCAAAAGCCCCAACCTTTTGCCCCAATTCCTATGCAAGCTCAGCATTACTCCAAAGCCCAAAACCAAGTTAAACATCTGTTTGCAGAGACAGCAACTGCCTCTTGCACCTGCCTATGGAGGAGAAAACTTTTGCAGGACTTGATGACAATTTTAGCACCACATTGTGGCAAGTTCTTAATGTTTTCAAGCTGGGAGTCCTGCAGGGTCAACGGAGGTGAACTCACAGATCATAATGGCTCTGATTAATCACACCCAGCTCTTGGCTGGCTGCCTGGTTAAAGATCTGGATTACTCCAATGGGAAGCTGACCCTGATTTAAAGTCAAGCCCACGTTTTACAGCTTCACATTGAGCTGATAGGCTCTACCTTACATACCTTCTTTTTGACATAGCTGTTTCCTCTTCCTCTTTTGGCCCACCACCATGAAGCAGGACCATTAGCAGGGTCTCATAGTTGACAGGTCTAAGAAAGCAACTTCCAGCCAGCAAACCAGTCTGATACATTGAACAGCTGAGCAACTAAAACCACTGGTTAAAATTAATTGCAGCAGAACATCAGTCCTTTGGGGAGGTTTCCCTAGGCCAGGCCAGGCCAGTATTTATTAACATTAATACCTAACAATACTAAACCTTTCCACTCACACACACTTGCTGTCAAGATGCAAGAATAGGAAGCCCATTGCAGAGAAGAGCCACCCAACATATTGGGGAAGACAATTGAAGAGCACCTCCCCAACTCCAAAAGCAGCCCTAGACGTAACCCTCAGCCTGCAAGACAGGCGCCCACATTCCTGTGGCATGTTTATCCCTAAAAAGTCATGATTCACCAGCATTTTCCTCCTGTAATTTGAAACATAACAAGCTGTGTAATGCCAGCTCAGGCTCAGTGATTCACGATGGAGTGGGTATGCGAGAGATCACCTTTTACCCAAATACATGTAATTTTGGCTGACAGCTATAATGGACATCAGAGCCTTGCTCTCCATGGGAGAGTCAGCCAGAGATCACCTCCATGGGATCAGCTAACTGACCAGAATATAAAGGCAGCCATTGGCATTGAGACTGGTGCTTTAGGGATTGAGAGCTGAACAAGGCAGTTGCCTTCCCAAATGGATAAGTAAAGCAGATAAAGGAGCTGTAGGTTTATTTGATGATTTAATCAATAAGATAATTATATTAATTCAATAGTTTGATACAAAGCCACTTCCCTTCTGTTTTGATTTAACTGCATTTCAGAATTTTCATGGCTTAGTTGATCAAATACATAAAATAGCAAATTTGTGCTAATTAATCAGATGTATTTTCCTTAACTATGAATTGCGAGAGGCTCGGAGGCAAAGAGCTCTATCATCCAGTGACCACGTAATGATGGCCCATAGCTTTGCATCTATAGTCATCACGCAACAAACTAACGGTGCCAGAATTCATCTAAAAGGCAGGACAACCGTACCACAAGGGGACCTGGCAGAGAACAGAGATGCCAGTGCATCCACATCCTATAAACATGTGCACCTACACTTAATACAGAGGGGTCCAAACGCTTCTGGTAATGGAGTAAAGAAGTACTAGTATCAGGTATATAGTTGTTTTCCATTTACAGGGAAGAGGAGTAACGCGTCTTCCTTCAGGAGGGTTGAAGAGTCTAGGGGTGCATTTTTTAGCCTCATACCCTGAGGAAACACCAGCTGGAGAAGCCAGTCAGCCCCACCACAACCGCTGCCCAAAGGCACAAATACATGGTGAGCCCCATCCCTAGTATTAATGCCCCAGAGAACCACTGTAAGAAGCTGAAAAGCCACTGTAGGAACCTCTACCTTGTTCAACTGCAGGAAACCCCTCCCCAAGGCAGGGAGCAGATATTGGTCACTCTCCTTCTTGCAAAGGCACTCATGTTGCTGGGCAGCCACATTTGAGAAAGCAGACTGGAGAAAAGCATCCTCCCAAGCTGGGGAGGCTGGTGCTGTCTGCAATGATCCTTGGGTTTTTTGCCTTTCCCCAGGAAGGACAAAACCCACACACACACCCCTGCCTGCAACTATAGCCATACAGTAATTCCCAGCATTACCACAACCTACTTTCAGGCTAATTCTCTCTTTTCCTCTCCCTTTCTCCACTTGAAAATTAGCCAACCCCTGACACCTGCAGAAAAGATGCAGTAAAGGTGATCACAGGTCAGCCTCCTTCAAAAAAATTCCAGGGTCTTCTTGCCAGGTTCCTCTCCACAAGAAAAGCAAGCTGCTAAATTAAAAAGACCTGGACAGCAACCCACCAGCTCCCACTCCTGCCCTGATCAATGAAGCTTGCTAATTAAAAGCAGTTGACCTGAGCAAAGAATGGCTTGGAGGAGATTAGCCCAAGGGAGAAAAGATTTAAGAATTAAATTGACTGGTCTGTTTCATTTTATTTTACAACCCTGGTTTTTCCTCCTCCCATACTCAGGTAAATGGTGGTTTTGAGGACTCAGTCCCAATTTGTAAGAGCAAAGGAGCAGAGAACATGGTCCTGCTGTTTAATTCACCATCAAACACCACCATCTGAGTGCTTGCGGCTGTCAAAGCAGCTGCTCCATCTGATCAGCAGGTGACAACTGAAAAACAGCCAGGTGGCACCTGATTTCTCCAGTTTGATTAACTAGTCCTTTGCACTCTGCCACATCAACAGGACTGTGAACAAATACACAAGCAATACCTCAGACACTCACTCTGACTTCACAGCCAGGGTATTGCTGATGTATTTATCTCTGCCTGTAATCCCTAGGAGATTTATGCCCACCAATCAAAGGGACATGACCACCACCCAAAAGCAATAGCGCTCAGGTCAGGTCCCCATCATCTAGCCTGATCAGACTCACTAGTTTGAGTATCACACTGCACAGGGCTATAAAGCAGACGGCAGGTCCTACAGCAAGCCAGCACATAGCAAACCTGCTGGGTCTCACATCCGGGGTCTTACAGGATGCACAGGAATAGCAAGGAAGCAAACAGAGGGCTGGGCTCTTCAGAGAGCTCTCACATCTAGTTTTCAGCCTTGCTTTGCCCCGCTCACATCAGTGAGCCACAGGAGCTCAGTACCTCTAGAAACCCTGTTAATAAGAGGCAACGTAGAAGAACATAATACTTCCTCACTTCAGGAGAATGGGCTGGAAACATGGGCTTTTTCTCCACACAATCAGAAATTCCTGTGCAAACATCAAATATGCTCTCCTTCAAACACCAGCATTCGAGGGCCTTTACCACAAAATAACTTTAAGGGGATTTGCCCAGAGCATATGCATTTGCACAGAGAAAAGAATATTCTTGGGAGAAAAGAGCAGCTTCCTAACAAAACACTTGGGATTTTGTGCATGTTCCACATACAATCTTGGCATTCATTTTCTTTTAAAAATCACTGTTTTGGAGTTGAGGGGAATAAGATCAAGAACAGGAGCCATGGCAATCCAATTTGCATGACTTCTTAATCCACTGCCCTTTTTATTCCTGCATCCCATTTCTTTCCTCATTCAAGACCCTTCCTTGCTCAGATGCTGCAGACCCAGCCTGGCTGGTTGGGGAGCTCTCACACTCCCAGGCCACATGCCATCTCCCACTGCAATGGTATCTGTACTGAAAGTTGCTTTTGCTGGGTGCTGCCCCCTCCTGTCCCAGGCAGCCAAAGGAGGTGGCAGGCTGTGCAGGCAGCCAAGAGCAGAGAGCCCCAGATAGCTCAGGCACTGTATCTCCCAGACTAGCATCCTCCCTTCAGAGCTTCCTTCTCTAGTCACCATGCCTTGCGCTTGCTCATCATGGAGAACAGCTCATGCAGAAAGAGCCATGCGTCTGAGAGAAAAGGTTTGCCCACACACAAGGAAAGAGAGTGGCACTCTACAATACCCATCCCAGACAAAAGACACACCTGGAAAATTGCTGCTGCAGGCCTGGCAGCTCCTTGCACCATCCCCTCAGCAGGGTACCAGGTCTCTTCTGTGCCCACACTTCAATGGCTGATCTGGTCGTTTGGAGACTGAGCCCTCCACCACGATCCAAAGGCTTTTTATGCCCAGCAAGACATGCAGGGAAAATTAAATGGTGCAGCAAGCCCCATGGCACTGCCAGTCCAGGCAGCACAGCCACCACAGGTGCATAACCCCATTCGCTCATTGCATTTGCAGTCACCAGGCACAGGCACTTGCTGAAAGATGGCAAACAGGGCTGTTCTGCTTCTCAGCCTGCTGCTGCAGCAAACCTGCTCTCCTCCAGCTTCCACCCGCTTGGAGGACTCCAGCGGAGAGCCAGTAGGGTGACCAGCTTCATTACCTGCACGTGAATAGATCACCTCTGGACAAACTGCCACGGGGATCCTTGGTGACAAAGCAAGTGGTGATGCACCTGGTCCTGTTCTCTCCCACTTCAGCTCTGGCACAGCTACAGGGCCCAAAGGGTCCCCCCATACTCCTGGCTGTTGATACAAGATTTTCAGAGTCATCTCAGCTTTCTCTCCCCCACAATTATGCTCCCTTCTTTTCACCTTCATGCAGCCTGCAGCAACTTGTTTACCATTTTCCAACGAGCATAGCTTGGACACACCTGATACTGGAATGACCATCAGAGCAAGGCAATTTCTATTTCAGCTGCAATTCCCAAACTAAAATAATGCTCTATTTCTTCCTCCAGTCCCCTTAAAAAAACTGATTGTAGGGTGAAGAAGTGACTGCATAGGATCCAGCAAGAGGAGGTCATGAATTAGGACCCTAAGGCACTACCACCAGAAAAAAACAATGCCTCCTTGTGAATGCCAGCAAAAGAAAAAATAATTCAGCACCAGAAATCTAAGCATAGCCAAGCTGCATCTCCACAAGGCAGTAATTCGTCTTCCTCTTCACCAAGGAAAGCAGCACTTATGCATGTGGCAATAGACAGCAAGTCAAACACATGCCATGCTGCAAAACCAGACATGTATCTCAGATGTGCCCTAGGAAAGCCATATAGCTTGTAGGGCTCACCAAGCCTATAGGGATGTCGTGGCTCACACGTTGTTTAAGCTGCATAAACAAAGATGTCTGAGATGTTATAATATACTGTTACTCAGCCCTAATTCCCTACCCACTGTCCCTGAAGTAACCCTACTGTTTTTATTACCAGGAGGGAGCCAGTTGCAAACCCAACCACATTTCCTTCTGAAGGGAAGAAATTTCATCAGAGATGCAGCAAAACATCCTCATCTGACTTGTGAAGCAAAAGATTTCTTTAAAGAAAGTTCCTCTCTCCAGCAACACCTCCCTCCTGCCCAAAGGTGAAAGAAGTATGGGAAAGCGTGAAGAGAAGCAATACTGGATAGTCCATCAGAGGATCAGAGGAGGGTGCCGAGATACAGTCCCTTCCAGCTACCTGCTGAAATTCAAATTCTGGATTAGTGTCTCTGGCACACTGTTAATAGAAGGCAAAGGAGAGAAATGTAATGCTTCCTTCCGGCCTTTCGGATCTACAAGTCTCTCCCAGGTAGCAGACAGTCTGGTCCAAAGGCAGACTAGAATCAGAAATGAGACCCATTTGTCACATAGAATTTCCAGGTATGAGGAACCACGCTGAATTTCTATCAGGCAGAGATGCTGTAATAACACAGTAGCAGCTGGGAACTCCAGTCAGGTGAAGATCAGGGCTGCTTGGCATCCGTTACAGTCATGGGCCTCTCAGAAAACCAAAAAGAGTGAAGGATGAACACCTCCCCTTGACATGCTCACTCCTGTCCAGCTGGATACGATGGGCTTTGAAGGTTGGAAACTCAGCAAGGTTGGCTGCAGTGAAACAGGGAAGAAAATGGAGATCTGGAAGAAGAAAAAAGTTTTGGTCACTCTTTGGTCACAAAGGTAGCTCCAGCTGTGACTTGCATTCTGGGACTGAAAGCAAAATGCTAGCTGGAGCTCTCAGGAATTGGAATCACTTATGCATCCTCTTTGTACTGAGTTACAGCTCATGTAAAAATGAGGGTGGCAAGCCCTGAAGGTGCCCTTTAGCCACATAAAGGGAAAAGCGCTGCAAAAGACAGACCTTGATAAAACATGATCCAAATGGGGACACATTCAGCATCCCTTGGGGTATACAACAGCTGTGCAGACAATCATCCTGACAGCTCCAGGCAGGGTTTAGAGATTGGCTTCTGCCCAGATCCATTCAGTGGGTAAGAACACAAGCAAGCAAAGGGACTGGTGTTACACTCAGGTTTGGATATGTCCTATTTCTCCGATCAAATCTCTGCAAAAGCAGCAGTTTCCCACCTCCCCCCCTTGGACATTTACAATGGATCAGCAGCTGGAAGCCCCTTACCACTGCCAATCCCAGCACCCAAGGACCTACCATCTGCACTGCAGCCTGCCTTTTGTACTGATTTGCTAAGTTTTCACCCTGATTGCATGCTTCGGGCAGGCGACAGTTGCTTTGTGCAGGGCTTGGAGGAGGGAAGTTTTACAGCTTGGCTGCTGCCAATGCACAGATGTTACAGGCTGGGTCACGGCAAGGTGCTAAAGGCCTTCAGAAATGTTGCAAAGCATTAATTATGTTCCTGCAGCTGTTCTTTAACCCTAGCGCATGTCTCCTTTCTTCCACGGGCTGCCAGAATGACAACTGTGAATGGGAAATCAAAGCAGGAGGCTTTGAAAGCAAGCAAAGGAGAGACTTTAAAGGTTAAAAGAAACAGCACTCCGCAAACACAGCGGGTTTTTTTTAAAGCTGCTTGTCCCTGCCATTTGCTTGAACGCCTCCTCTTCTCCTACTTGGTACAGCACTGAACTCCAACAGCACCCAAGGAGAGATGGAAGAGGTCACCCAAATCCCGATCTATCGCAGAGCACATCTCAGCTAGGAAGTTGACCCACGGGCTTAGAAATGCTTTGTCTCACAAGACTGGAGGGAAGGGCTTGCAGGGTGGGGTTAACAAACCTTCCTGTCTCTGCAGATCCAGAGATGAGATCTGAAAGGGGCTTCCCTGGTCAGAAACATCCCATTATGCCCCAGTTAGACCAGAGCTGTACTGAGGTGGAGAGCAAACCCCTCGGACACACCACTGACCAAACTGATTTGCTGAAACCAAGCTCAGAGCTTCTCCCATCCCTGTTACGGAGGCCAGGGAATGCAAGCATCAAGACAGCACTCAAGCAGGCTTACCTGGAACAGCACTGCAGACATAGGGACTCAACAGTCTCCTGAACTCACCTCATGTGCTGCAGTGCTGACAGCCACCATGTGCCTGAGCTGGCAACACGCCTCCCAAGGTCCCTGCAGAGGCAATCTCAAGAGGACCTATGCACGCTTCTCTGGGCGACAGGAACATTGGAAAACCTGAAGCTACTGCTGAGAAAGCAGGTCTGTCCCTACAGCATGGTGCCATTCAGAGCTGCCACTATGGGAAAGCAGAACCACTTCATTAAAGGGGTCTGCATCCAGATTTCTGAGCCCTGCTGAACATCAGGACTAACGAGTGCCAACACAACACCAGGACAGCCATTGCAGTGCTAAAGTTGCAGCCTAACTGGGGAGGCATCTCCATGCCCCACAAACCAGGACCTCCCACTGGGAAAATCTGCCCATTGCTAATCTACAGACCAGCTGCAAATTGAAGCCCCAGCTCAAACACAGGCATCCACCAGCATATCTGCACAGGCTGGGCTGCAGCTGTGACACAGGAGCATGAGTGGTCTAATAAAACCCACCAGGCTCCTGAACAGCTTCTCCCTCCTGCATTCCCCATGCTTTAAGTTGCAGTCAAACAGAGCATAACTCCTTTTAAGACTCACAGATGTTGTGTTTCTGAATCATCTGGCTGGGTGGCTTGTGCTGGCGAGAGGAAACAAGATTGTCTCTGGAATCCTTTGTGCTGCAGCTTTCCACGCACAATAGCTCCCGCGCACTCGCAGGGTAAATAACTTTTTATGCTAGAAATGAAGTGGGGGGGAGGAAAAAAAAAAAAACAAACCACCAGGCACAACAACAGCAAGCACGCAAGCAGAAACTGAGGTGAAGGAAAAGCAGGCAGAAAAAGCTACCCTGTTGTGCCTGGACATATATCCGACCCAACAGCCTCTTCCAGCAGCTTCCACACTTAAAAAGGCAGAAACAATAATGACTAAGTTTTGCCTGACATCTCCTGGACATGCCTTCAGCTGGGGATTGTTATGACACCGCGTGCTGGCCAGGACTTGAACTTCTGTGTAATGGCTCCAGACAGCTACTGATATCCTCAGCTCCTGCTGGCACAAATGTTAGTTCTGTTGCAGGCTTAGAAGCTATGATAACTAAAAAAACAACCAATGTACAGACCTTGAAGGGAATCCATAATATGATTAAGCACTCTGAGCCCCAGGGCTGTGCAACACCAGACCAAGATCCCCTGACAGCCAGAGGTGAAGGAGCTTCCTCCAGGCACCTCCGGACCCTCCTCCCAGGTGCCCAAAGAGGATGCGAGTCCTCCCACACAAAAGCAGCAGGTGACAGCTTTCATCCCCTACAGGGACACCCCACAGGGTGCCGTGGGGATACCTGGCCCTGGGCACACAACCATTTCAAGCAGGAATTGGGGATAAGCAGTGTCACCCTAACTCAAGCTCACAAGACTCCCTTAGTCCTTATGCACTGGTCTTGGGCTTGCCTTCCTTGGGTGGCTGTCCTAGGGCAGCAGAAGGTGGGTTGACATCAGATTCCCACCAGGATGGACCAACAATCAAACTAAATCAGATTAAAGGCTTTGTGGGAACAGTGTTAGACATTTCTGGAAACCCCCATTATGCTTAAATAAAAACATTGTCTCCTTGCTTGATATCTGCCTAATAGAGCTCTTCAAACCACACACAACCACGTGGGCCTAGGCTGGCTATTTTAAAACAACGTTCAGCTGAGACTTTTGTTTCCAACAGAATAATTTAACACCCCACTCTCGCAGAGTACTTTCACCCCCAGGTATCAGAGTGGTTCAGAAAGGCTATGCTGATTTTACAAACCCAGGCAGGGAGGAATGCAGCAACATAACTCACATCACCTGTGATCTAAGGAGCAGAAACTCCAAATGGCCTGAAACAGCCCCCAGCAGGGACAGGCAAAGAGGTAGCTTCTCCCACAGCCTCTCCAAAACAGCAGCTTTCTCCTTTTTCTAGCATTTTTTTTTAATCTTTTTTTTTTTTCCTCCACCCGACTCCAAGTTCAACTTACTTAAATTTCAGAGAGGGCCTGACATCCTCTGATGAAGATGATCCCATTGGTGTTATTGTCTGGCTGCCAGCTCCTGGGAAACAGGCGAGGCATGAGGGTGGTTGCTGTTTTTAACCAGAGGCCGTATCTGACTTGAGCATTAGGAGAGTTAATGAGCACTATGCAGTGGGAGGGAGGTCTGGGAGAAAGCAAACAGGGAAAGTTTTATTTTTATATTTCATTATTTTTATCAGAAAAAATAAGGCAGACACCTTAAAGGGTGCAATAAAGTGGATTGGAGGGAGGGGGCAGTGTTTAAATAGCAGAATTACAGGTTTGCAGCTAGAAGATCCTGCTGGGACATCCTGTGCCCAGACATTAATAGAAGGGAGGTGCCTGGGTCTCCATGCAGAGCATTACAGGTCACCTTGCTCTTCTAGGTCTTAAGAAGGTCTAGAAGGGAGACATCCCTCATACTATATTAGTGGGTCCTGTAGGGGATGCAGCTGCAATCATGGTCAGACAGGGAAAGGTTTGACCATCTGCAGTAAGGGTCAGACATGTTCTCCCCAGCTGCTTAAGGTCCACCTCACCTTCTAGAAATCAAGATCTGCACCAATTTATAGAGTACAAGGAGCAGACCACACCAGCCATTCCTGCCAACATGAACCCCAAGGTATTTATGTACACACACTACAGCCCTAGAGGAGAATCTTCTGTAGCTCACCTCATCCACCCAAGCCTATCCCAGACACAGGATGGGTCTGCGTGATGGACTCTCTCTTGGGGCTAACAGTCTCCAGGCTGCCCCAAGGAGTACGGGCACCCTGGGAGCTCCCTCTCCAGCTCTGAACAGGGTTCAGGCTATTCGGTGGGCATTCAGTACCAGGCAAGTTGAAGCCAAATCCAGTAATCTCTAGAAAAGATGAACAGGGTCAGCAAACCTGACACTATTCCCCTTAAAGCAGCAGGGAAAAGGTTAAAAGAGAAGATTTATGGGCATATATCTCTGCCAGAACCACCAGGTGATCATGTGTACACATTTCTCTACTCTAAGACCTAATTTTCCACCATTTCCCTTGATTTGCTGTTCCTTTTCTCCCATTTCCTTGATTTAGGGCCCAATTATTTCTTGTCCTCTTGCCAGTGAAACAAAATATTTCATAAGCACTCCTGCCACCTTCTCCCTACTCCCTCCCTCCTTTGGATGCTGGTTTCAATGCCTGACTCATGCCTCATGTTCTGCAAAATTTAGAGTATTTTAGTGAATACCTAACGATGATTTTACCATTTTTCAGAGTGATGCAAATGGGATTTGGCACGAATGAGCTCACTGTTGGAATTTAAGTGAGTCTGTGGCCCCCACAGCTCTGGCACCTCTTTGCAAAGCAGTCCCTGGGGATTGTCACGTGGGCACAATTTCCTCCTGACAAGACTGTGTCCTTCACTAGGGATGAGCCATGTGCCCTGGGCTGGACTGGTGGTAACACTCTGTGCCGGGAGAGGGAGAAGGGCAATAGGTTATCTGGGTCCTGACTGATACGGAGATATACACAGTGCCCTGCAAGAATTGTGTCAGCAAGAGCAACAGGGCTGTGCCAACACAAGGCAATTTTCTGGCTGGACCACGTCACAGCCTGACGTAGCTGCATGCCCAGGCCAGCCCCAGCCCTCCAGGGGAGAACTGGAGACTGCCATCCACATACACAAGTACATCTAGGGTCTGATCCTTCTCTTTAATGATAAAGACAACAAATTCTGCCCTCATAAAAGGAAATGTAAGGAATAAGGAAAAAAAAAAAAGAACAAAAAAAAAAAAGGACAACACCTGTCTCTGGTGGGTTCCCAATCTAAACTTCTAAGCATAATCAAATCTTTCAAGGGCTTCATCACAGTGGGACCCCTGGGACCCACCCCAAAACTGCAGCAAAGGACAGACTGACTTCTGTCAGCACACTGAGCACCAGTCCTTTGGAACAGTCCCAGGCAAATGCTCTCCTCTCCCCCTGGAACAATGGTTTTACAATAGCTTTCCATCCTTCTTCCTCCTCCTTGCGCAGGCTTTGCACAATGACAGCATATAGCATTTCTATAGCATCCTCCTACTAGTTCCCATAATCATATCCAAACCTGTCACAATACAACACAACCATGAAAAAGACAGTTAAAAATGCTATTTCAGTATGGCCAACCTTTTTCAGGGAGATGTATCCATAAAGTTAGGTGAGGAAGATAAGGGGACCAACAGCACAGATTAAATCAGAGGTTCCCTAGGCTGTGAGCAGGGAGAAAAAGATAAAATTTGCTCTGAATCAAGCAGAGCAAGGACTCATAATTACATCTCCTGTATTCTGAACTCATGTCTCATACCCCAGTGACCTCTCACTTTCATGACCATCAGCTGCTTACCTCTACCTGTACAACTCCTTTAGCCTTCCTACCCCCCCATCACCAAAAAAAAAAAAACAACTCACTGGACATGAAGCCCTTCCATCCAAATGCCATCTGAAAAATTTCAAACCCTTTAAACTTGTGGCAAAACAGGGCTGTGCTCACCAGCCAGCTCTAACTTGGGTCGCTCTCCAGAAGAGAACAGCTGCTTGTGTCAGCAAGCTCCTGCTCCTGTATCACCTCACTTGTTATAATGGCAGACATGAAAGAACACCTCTCTGGTTTACACTGTGACTGTACACAGGTTATAAACAGAGGGTACTTTAGCCAGATAGAGCAGGTGAACTCCACAGCTTCTCCTAAAGCCAGTGCCTCTTCTACATGCATGTATCCAGTGAGGGGCATCTCCAGTGATTCTACTTCTTTCAGTGGCTGGCAGTAACAAGGAGGAAAATCTTGAGCATCTGGAGATGAGTATCAGGAGGAAGGGACAAGGAGAGGTACTCTCTCCTAGTTATTTTGAGCTATGCCTGTTCTCTTCACCCAAGCACATGAAGAACTGTCCAAACCTGACCCCATGCTCACCCATCACTGATGGGGTCAAGTGGGCAAGAGAGCTGGACATAAGCTGGAAGACGCAGAGCCCTTTCAGAAACCAGGCCCTAAAGCATCCCAACAGGAAGCCTTAAGGTTAAAGCAACACTCATGCACCCCAAAGCCAGCAGCAGAATCTGGCCTTTGCACACACCATCACAACTGCTGCCAGCTTGTTCGCACAGTTTCACAGAGCCTGGAGAACAAATTGAGTTGCATGATGCTGTTTAGCCACACTAAACTTCTTGCTCCTCTGTTATGGGATTGGGCAACTTCACTCCAAAAAACTTTGCAAAATAATTGACCACCAACTGCCACCAGAGTAAGACCATTTTGGACTTTGTTAACACCAGAAAGGACTGAGGTTTGTTGGGAGGCTGCTCTTTACCTGAACTTAAAAAGCAGAAAACTAGCCCTAGCTAAAAACAGCAAGTAAGAAGGCAAACAAATGAGAAGGAAACCTGAGAAAGGCTCTGCAGATTGCCTTGTGCACGGGCGTCCTCTTTTTACTGCTGGGGCTACACAAGGCAAGACCTCTGTTTTGAGCATGCCCTGGGAAAGGCTTCTGAGACCCTGTCTGCCACTCTGTGGGGCATCAAGCCTCCTCTAGACTCCCTCTGAGGATCAGCCCAGCTGAGGGCCTCTAAAATCCACTTGCAGCTTGGGGAGGTTTGGGGATCAGTAGCCCACAGGTCTGTAAGATCCAGAGCCCTCAGAAGATGCTAATCAGGCTAACTTCATTCCTCTTCATAACTTGGTACCATCAGCTCTGCTAACTGTGTTGGCCTGGGGTTTGCTAGATTAATGTCAATTTTAATTTATCATATGGCTGTGGCTGGCTGGAAGCATCACCTCCAGGGGAAGCTGACTCACCCTAAGCACGCTCTTTTCTATAGGGCCAACTAAGTCCTGTCCAGGAGACCAGCTTCCCCTCAAGCTACCTGTCAACCTAGTACAGGCTGGACAGCCCCCTAAAGCTAACATACCACAGTTCATATTCCTGGCAAGTACCATCGCAGGACTTAACTCCCCTGAAAAGTATTGGAAATAGCAAAAGCTGGCCATTAGGGCACTTTTATATTGGATAGAGATATTCTACATTGTAAAGTGTGTTTGGAAGGACTGTTACATTCCCTCCCTTATCCTTCCTCAGGGAAAAGGAGATAAATGTCTAGCTGGTTGTTCATAGCCCAGGGCAAGGGAAATACAACATCCTCCATAACAGCTAGCAGAAGCACTAGAGAGCAGAGACACAGAGAGACTCTGCTCAGAAACAGCACAACTAGCTTGCCCAGTGCTGCACCAGCACACTATCAAATCCAAACCACCTCTGGCAAGCCTGCTCCAGAGCCTTCGTTCCACTCTCCCAGCAGCTTGGGTGCTGAGATGTTAGGTAAAGAGATACTCATTAGAGACTCTAACCCTGACCCTGAACAAAACAGCAGTGCCTGGGACTGCTCTTGAGATAACAAGACTACAGCATGCAGGCAGCGCAGTGCCTCTGTGTGGTTACTCTGCTGCTGAAAGAAACCTCTCCCATTTGATTTGACCATTACACAAGCACAGGGAGGAACTGTGTTTGGCCCCTGGGGAGCTCGCTAAGCAAGTATTTCTGTAGGAAACGGGTGCCTGTGCACTCGAATCTAAATATAGTTTTGAAAAATAAAATCAGCCTCTACTCTATCTGATCAAGAAAAAAGTCTTTGGAGGGTAAACCAAGACAGGAGTGTTTGTTCAGATTTATGGGGAGGCTGAATAACAAGTTGGAGAGGTCTGAACCAAGTCCCATCCCTTGAGTGGAAGTGTAACTACATAACTCTGAAGTCCAGCTATAGTTTCCTTCACTGTCTGGCAAAATCTCCAAAGGAAGAGAGGAGGAAAGGGCCCTTAATGACCTTCATCAGTGACTTAGATGACATGACACAGCACACTCTCAGCAAGCTTGCAGATAATTCCAAACAGGGAGAAAGGGGTAAAACAGACCAGATAATTGCCATGAAGAAGATTAAGGGATTGGAGCATCCAACATACAAGTAGAGGCTAAGAGAGCTGGGACTGCTTAGTCCAGAGACGACAAGGCTCAGGGGGATCCTATCCATGTGCATAAATACCTCATAGGAGGGAGTAAAGACAACAGAGCCAGGTTCTTCTCAGTAGTAACAGGCACAAATTGAAATACAAGAAATTCTATTTAAACACAAGACCTTTTTTTTACTGTAAGGGCAGCAGGTTGCTCAGAGAGGCATCCATCCTTGGAGGTATTCAAATGCTGACTGGATGTGATCCTGGGCAGCCTGCTTCAGCTAGCCCTGCTTTGAGCAGGCAGGTTGGACTAGATGATCTCCAGAGGTCCCTCCAACCTCAGGTATTTCATGATTCTGTTGGACACAGGATTCATGGTACCCTATTTTGATTCTGGGAATAGGAGGAACGTGGTTAGGGCCACAGCAGTCCTTCTATCCCTTGGTCCCACCTCATCTGATTTCTAATAAAGGTTTGTATTCAAAGAGCTCCAGCACTTTCCCCAAAAGGAGCTGTTAAAAAACATTTACAGACTTCAGCCTTGGAAGAGCAGATGTCTACCAGAGATTGGTTTTTCCATTCATCCATGGGATGGATCAGATCAAAAGAGCAGGGGCAACACAAACCCTAAAACATGAGAGTCCTCAAAAATGGCAAAACATTTCCCAGCCCTTTCTTTGCTAGAATGGGGCAAAAAAAAGACCGAAGAAAGATGGAACTTGGTTTACTGGACCCTCCTAATCAAGCTCTAGTGCCTAGGATCAAAGATTAGTTGATTAAAATCAAATTTTAAAGCTTATTAACTTTTGAATGAGAAATGCTGCTATGGTCAGCTTACTGTAGCAGGCTATTTCTGGCTTGGCAGAAGTGGCTGGCAGGGAAAAACAGCTCTTTGCTTATAAGCACCCAGCTTAGACCCAGAAGCAGGAGAATTTCACATCCCCAGACCATTTTAAACAAAGACTAAATGAACAATGGGACTTCCCTTAAACCAGCTATTAAACCCCAGCTGGGCATTTCCCCTTTATGCCACCACAGCTCACTTGAAAGCCATGCAGAGCCATTGTGTTGCATTTCTAAGCTACTCAACATTTGCTTTCTTGCAGGATATTCTGGTCAGGCTGGCAACTGCCAGCTGTCATGAACTCTCTAGGTATCTTCAGCCCACATCCTCCTTGCCCAAGCACAGCAAAGGACAGGGCTGACTCAGAAAAAGAGAGGCCTCTGCCCTTACAGCAGTACCACCACAAGTAGCTCTGTCCCACTGCCCAGGGGCAAGATACCCCGGCCCTGCCAGCCAAGGGAGATGGTGGGCCAAGCTGAGATCTCCTATTTGCCACAGGGTTTTATCCTGAGGGACACAAATTCCAGTCCTAACCCGAGATTCCTCCAGGACCCCCAAGTATGTTTTAAAAGCATTCAAGATATAGGGTAGAGCTGTGTCTTGGAGCTTCAGGGTTGAACACATTCCTTATGCTAAGGACAAATGGAGGTTAAGCACTGGCCTTTGGGGAGCCAGTTCATCCCATCCCCTCCTGTTTGAGTGACACCTCAGAGTACTGCTTGCAGAGGGCTTCCCAGCTTCTCCCCTTTTTCCCAGGCACAGCAACCATAAAAGATGAGAACTGCAACACACAATTCCATAGCAAAGTTTTCAGATGCTAAGGGCCCATTTTTCTCTCAGGCACACAGTTTGCAGAACATCTCTCATCTGAACAGACAGTATTTAAGACCATCTGTGCCCAAACAATGGGCCTCACCTCTTCTGCTGAAGGACTGCGTTTATCAGCTAAGTGCAGCAGTTGTCTAGATCAGCTATTGACAGGGACTCATACATGTGTGGCAAAGGTGGCAACTGTGAAGCACCAAGCACTGGGTCTGATTCTTGTCCTGTTCACAATGAAACATACAATGTATCCTCAAAAAGCATCAGAACATGCAGAGGTTAACACCAAAGCAGGAAGAGAAAAGGCAGTTCATGCTATTGCACATTAAAGAGAGAAGGCAGCAGGTAGTCTGGGTGACCAGGTTTGCTTTGAAGAGTGGTTGGTGACAGCTACATGACAAATACCTTGTCTCTCTGGGAGGTGCCTCAGTAGCTTTTTTCCTCTCTCCTGCTCTGCTCCAGCAATTGCAGACACACACTGCCCAGCACAGCGTGGCTGAAGGAGCTCCATTTCACCACAGGCCTTTCAGACCCAACTCCAAACAGCCACAAGGCCATTAAATGACACAGCAAACAGTAACTTGTCCCTGCTTCAATTAAGTCTTTCTTCTTTAACCAAGGATAAAAGAAAAGCAGTTTTTTACAACCTGCCTCCACTATACAGATGGGCATGAAGTATGCAGGAGACCTTCAGAAGGATTCCTGCTCTAGCAGATCAGGCCCAGGCTTTCAGAAGATGGAAATCAATTATTTCCACACATCCCTTTGCAATGATCAACCAAGGGCTGGTTCCCGCTAAGCATAGTGCCTCTGGGGAAGGGAGCAATCTGGACAGCACACACCAAAGGCCTTCCCCCTCCCTGCCAAACCAGATAGAGCTTGCAATAATGGGGAGAGAAAAGGGTATAGCGGCATACCTCACCTACATATGGGCACCCAGCAGTGCACCCTGTCTGTGAGACCAAGCCCATAGAAAACTCTGACTATACAGAAAAATATTGGTACAAAAACATAGTAGTATAATACCTCCCTGCTGGTATTTAGGCAGCTATTGCATTGAGGAAAGAGCAGGTGAGCACGTGTTTCTCCCCCTAAGAGAGACCATGCAGAGGTTGGGACAGAAAGGTAAGAAGTTTCTTCTATAAACAAAAGGTTTTCACTTAAACTACCTCTATCAGCAGAGTCTAGCCCTCCTATTACACAGCCTATGCCACCACACTAGCTGAAAGGGCTAAGGGTCCCCACACAGCCTGGGACGGGGACATAAAGTCAGCACAGGTTTTGCAAGTGCAACCCAAGAACTCCCAAGAGCAGTAAAACCACTCTCTCTTGCAAGCTACGCCATGTTACATTCTCCAGCAGCAAGCTACAACTGAGCTGTGAAACAACACTCAGAAGCGAAGACAACACCAGATCACCCAAGCAAACACTGAGGAGAGGTGACAGTAACAAGGAGGGTTATGTTTAGCTTCACATCTGTGCTGTTTGGAGGCTCTCTTCACGGGGGGGTG
>JANZLQ010000095.1:32348074-32383061 GCA_026212715.1 Elanus axillaris
GGGGGGAAGTCTTAAGAATAAATCTTTTACTTGGAAAACATCCAGCCTGGGAATAAAAATAAAAAAAAACAGTCTAAGAGAATAGGTAGTTCAATGGAGAGAGGTTGTTGAACAGAAGAGGTCAGGGGATGCAGGGAGCACACATGCAGGACCACCAGCACAGGGAGGATTTGGGGAAAGCAGACATCTTTGGGGCAGACAGGCATGGTCCTCCTCCCCTTGCCTGGCTGTCTCACCAGGATCATCTTGCAGGGGAAGGAACGAAGCTCTGTGCCTCCTTCACTTCCTCCAGCCTCCCCTCCTACAGCAGGGGGAACTAGCTCCATTCTGCCCTGAGATTTTTCATCTTAAAGCCCGGCAGAAAGCCAGATGCCAGGCAGGAACTGGGAGCTATTGGTGAAGGTTGCCCAGTGTGGAGGACATGGTAAGTCACTGCATCTGGCCCTCAGTATGGAACTAGCCACTTCATACAGCAGCCTAACACCACAGAGCCCACCTGCACCTCTTCCAAAAAGCACCACTACTTCTTTCTCTAACTTTATTCAGCCCCACCACACCAGGTCGCACATCTGGTCCTGGATCACATCCTACTGCAACAGCAAGTGCCAGCAGAAGAGTAGAAACGCATATGCTGTTTGCTCAGGACCAGCTCAAGCACACATGATTGCAAGCACACTCCCACCTAGTCTTCCAGTGTCCCAGCATCTGCCAGGAGCCAGCACACCATGGCAGCAATAGGATCCCTCCCTGCCCACTGCACACCAGTCCCAGGAAAGCAGCACCATGCTCTGTTTGACCAGTTACAACTTCACCTGGCCCACATAATCCAACTCCAGACAGAGTTGTAAGACATTTCCCCATTACTGCTTCAGCAGCAGGTGACAGATCTGAGCCTCACTGCATTATAGGAGGCTGCAAATCTGATTTCCTCCCCCCAACACTAGGCATGTTTCCATCTGCCTTGACCTCCCTGCACCCTGCATAAGGATGGAGCAACTGGCAGTTCAAACCCCACTAAGCATTAATCCACATTCAATTAAAAAAACCTAAATCTCTAATTTGCTTCATCTTGAAGTCACTCAAACGTAAGCAACATTCCCAGCCCTACTCCTGTATTTATTTTTATGGTTGCAGGTATTATAATAGTTGTGCTAAGAGTGCCTTAGTTGTGATTATAAATGTACAAAGTCACATGCCTTTATATGTGCAGGCATACATCTGCACACACTCACTCTTCTACCTCTTGAGAAATGGGTCCATTCCGCTTTCTTCTGCTACTGATAAAATATTGATTAGGGAATTTGAAAATCTGAAATGATTTAGGAGTCCCTGGATGGGAAACGTAATGTACTGTGCCGGCCGCATTATGAGCCATCCATCACCTGTCAGCAAGCAGCAAGAAAGTGACAGAATCAATACAAACGTGTCTGAAGATGGGTTTAACTCATTTCCCTTCCCCCTCAGGCAATGGCTGGAGCATCCCCGCTGGAGGAGAAGGGAGGTTTGGTAACTAACACCAGGCCAACCTCAATCCACCCAAAGTGCAAGGGGGTTAACTCCTTCCTTGGCAGTCCAACCACACCAGGGCCAAAAGCCAAGGTGAGCAACCTCAACCACACTCCCTGGGGAGCGCAGCCAGGCCAGCCAGCCAGGAATTGCTAATTCTGACCCCGAGAGCTGCGTTCAGCTGCCCTCATGTCAGCACGCAGAGCTGTTTGAGATGGCCCAGGGTACCCGAGACCTCTGTGTAGGTCACAGCACCTGCATGGCTCCTACTGAGGCTGCTTCTACCAACCTGGGCAGGTTGTTATTTGTCCCTAAAGCCTCCCACGGCTGGTAAACATTTTCAGCTCCTGCCTCTTGCAGCACAGTTTACCCTGCAGAACATTCCCAGACACTCACGTAACATTATTCTGCTTTTGAAGGGACCAGGCTGACCAGTGCCATGGTAGAAATCCCTGCCTTGCTTCCCTACCCATTGCTGCCCAGTTCCTCCCATGTACATCCTCTGCATCGACGCCACTTCTGCATCACCCACCTTCAGTCAGCAGGGCTTGATGCAGCTCCTCATTACACCACAGAGCTTGTTCCCTAAGTATCTGTTGTTCTTACTAGGTCCAAGAGTCTTTTAAAATAAAAAAAAATAATAAAAAAAAAAGATGAGGGGGCAGAATCTATCCGTAGGGTGATATATCGTCCTCCCGTACTTTGCAGATGGATTCAATTGGCCTGTGATCCTATTTTGCAGATTCCCTTAGAGCACTGTAATTCATCCTGCAAGGCATTTCAAATGAGACTGGACAGAGCACCAGAGAAATGATAGGAGCTGAGCGCCCTGCCTCGCTCCCCAGGGCAGGGTGACCAGGCAGGCTATTGCTCACGTGTTGTTAGAGTTAATTATTCCAAGGGCACACTGCAGGAGGTGATGGCAGCACAAGGCCAGCTCAAACAAGGCCAACAGAGTGGCCTCAGCCCAGAGAGGCTGTTCCCAAAAGCTTCTCCTCAACTCAAGCCAGCCCACCATGGGCCATGTATGACAGCAGCACTAACACTAGCTGCAGAGCATGTGGCGTGGCACGAGAGATGGAGCAGGGGAAAAGGGGATGTTCCACAGCACGAGACACCTTTTGACCTGCCAGCTGTGGGTTGGAAGACCCAATAAACTTGCTGGGTAGGAGCAGCGAGGATGTCCAAGCTTGCCCCTTGACTGGCTCTTCTCTGTCATGAAGCCTGATAGACACCCCCTCCCGACACCTTTCAAGGCTTCAGGGAGGCAGCACTGGCCAACAGATAGGGGAGGAAGCACTCATCTTCTGGGCAGCTCTTTTCTCCTCTGTTCTTTCTGCAAGAGTGAAGCTTCAGCCTTCAGGCAGAGTCAAGCCATTGCCTTAGCTTTAGGTTAGCCCTTCTACAGGCAGCAGAAGCAGCCAGAAGGGTGCCACAGTCCAGCTCTGCCATGTCAACTAATAATGTGGCTGCAGGTAAAGCTTCTTGGACAAAACTTTCTCATTTATTTTGCTTTTAATTCCACTACTTAGTAGACTGCAAAATCCTTACTGTGGGAGTCTCAACTACTACATCTGTGCAATTCACTCCGGATACATCCCTTCTACCTTACCGTCCCTAATAGACTCTATAAATGGTTTCCAAATCCAGCAGAAGTGGTCTATTTGCTGCCTAGTATACCATGTAATCTTTTGCAGAGGTGGTATTGATCTTATTAAGCCTGCAGCCATTGAGTCCTTAGAGGTGTCTCAGCATTTGCTTTCCTACAGCAAAGCACCTCTTCTAGCCCCACAGCAACACAGAGGTGACAGCACCAGCCTACACTGACCTAGAGACAAGACGATCACTGCATTTCTGAGAACAATTTAATAGTAGAGCCATGGCTGTAGGGTGCTTAGTCAGAAGCAATACCCCATCTCAAAAAGAAATGTCCGAGTCATTTTAACTGTAAGGGACAGAAATTAGGGACTAATTCAGCGCGTAACAGGTACTGAATGCTGAGCCCAGAAGCAGCTCTGTTCGTGGCTAATGGATTCTGCACAGTGAGACTGGCTCAGGGCTCTCAGCTCACTGCTCCAGGATGCTCACAAGACTCATTCACAGCCGCCTTGCCAAATTTTCCTCACCCATCTACAAAAGGAGGAACTCATATTATTTGCACAGTCCTCTCCAAACAACTAACCCTTCCCACAGCACACAAAAGTTGGCTCCAGATGAGAGGATAGGTACACAGTCCTGAGGCTGCAGGAGGCCAGGCAAGGGAAAAGGCATCAAGCCACAAAGCACAAAGTTGGAGCACTCTAAAAAAAAAAAAAACAAAACACACACACACATATATATAGATATATATATATATATGCAGGTACATGAAGCTCACCTTTTTGGAGGGGAGGCAGCACCATGGTATGCTGGGAAGGTAGAGGCATAGAGCACAGTCTAACCAGATGCTTATCTGACAGACCATCAGTGCTGGGTTATGTTCCCAGGCTGCCCTGGCAGCGGAATCCAAGCAGAGGGCAGATGGTAGCTCCACAGAGCAGTGTTAGGACCATGACTAGCGTCTTTCTTCTAGATGAGGCTCTTACACTGCCAGCTTACAACAGTCACTGAAGGAGGTGGTGATAAGTGGCCAGCATCTGGCCCAGAGGCACTGGGGTGCCAAGCGGAAGGGAGATAGAGATGCAGCTTCCATCCCTTCGACATTCATGCTGACCCAGTTGTGTCAGCCCTGCTTGTCAGCCCATCTGTCACAGTGCTGGTTCCTGCCGGGGCCTCAGGACCTGTGAAGGTGGCTGCACATGTTGGACTATTTATCTTCTCAGGTTGTTGGGACAAGGGGTCTGACAGCCCTATTAGTTATCCCACAAAGCAGTGCCCAAACACATCATCCAAGAGGGTGACAAGGCATAACCCCAGGGAACAGGGGAACACCACAAGTAGCGTGGCTCCCAGCTCCCCAGGCCTCAGGGAAAGGCAAAGAAGCAGCACAGCCTGAGCACTGAAATCCTTGCAAGAAGTACATGGGGAAGAGCCCTGGAAGCTGAAGCTTTCACTCATCATCTGCCATCTTTCCTTAGCCAAGAGTACCCTGCCAGTGTTAACAGGCAGGGATCATGCCCATTTTCTGCACTGACCTTTCAAGCCCTGCCCTGTAATGTGCCTGGGCTAGGAGGTGGAACAGCAACTTTTTAAAACTCTAGACTGTGGCCCCAGCTTTTTCAGGAAGCAGCACAGGCCCAACTCTCATTTGTGCTAGGACCAAGACAATGCAGTGCCTTTGCTGGACTGCTAACGTGGAGATCTAGACTATTTCTGCACCACCCCCAACTAATCATAGTCTTCAAGAAGGCACATCATTGCTCTGGGAACCAGCCACCCACAATGCTGTCTGTGAAGAGGAAGAAATAGTGCTCTAACAGCCCAAAGAAAGTCATCCATACCTACATGATACCCACATGTCCTGGAAGCAGCAGATAGGGACCTGCATCTCTCTCTGTGCCAGAGAAGAACCAGGATGTATATAACAGCTCATCAAGGCACCAAAAGCACGAGGCACAGTGGTTGGGTGACTAAGAAAAACAGCGTTCTATGAGTCTCAGGACACATCAGTGTGAAGTGTTGCTTCAGCAGGATAGCAAAAGAAGTGCCCTGCTCCCAAAGCTGCCAAACCAAGAGCTCTCCAACCAGTACATGTGTTTCTAAGTGGCACACATACGTCCAGGCCATGCAGCTCTTGACTCCCCATCTGTGCTGGTCTTTGGGTAGGGATCTCCATGTGAGCCATTATGAGCCAGTTACTCACCTTCACCTAAGGCTGTCCACCTGCCCTGCCAACACCTCCAGCAGAGCAGGAACCCAGCCAACAGTATGTCCAGGATCCAGTCCAGCAGCTTAGAACACAGCCAGGAGCCAGAGACTGAGCAAAGTCTTAGCAAAATGAAGCATGTCATAGGCTGGGAGGAGGGGAGACAGCTCTTTAAGCAAGTCGTTTCAATCGCATTGAGAAAACAGGTTGTTAAAATGATGGAAATAAATGTGTTGTTTGAGCAGCCTCAGAAATGCTTTCAGAGAAAGCTTCCAGGTATGAACATTGATTGCAAATACTTATTAACTACTCCTTCATTATCAAAGAGATGTAATACATATGTTTACATATTTTGATACATTTTTATTAATCCTACTTACTGTTTAATTCCCTAAACCTGGCCAGAAGAACTGTCACCAAGCAACCCCCTAAACACAGCCTCAACTTTGCACAGACAGGCATGGGCATTGGAAGAATCACTCAAGCACCTGCCTGTACCAAGGAACACGCATCACCAGCTTTAGACCTGAAATGGCTGTTTTGATGACAGCCTCCCAAAAAGGAGGGTCATGCTTCAGATGGTGCATGGTAGGGTCATTTACCCACTTCTGTCCACTCAGGAGAGCTGTCAGCCAAGAGACCATAGGTCCCTCTCATTCAGCCTCGTGTCTCTAACAGCAACCAAGCTTGATGCTAACGGAAAGAGCTGAACAGAAGGTGGAACGTGGAGGTGTTTTCCCAGGACATTTCTCCAGCTCCTAGCAGCCCAGCACTCACAAGCTCGCAAGCTGTAAATCACTCCAGGGCTATGTTTAGGCCCATCGTCAAAAGTTATCTGCCATGAAATTGCCAAATTCCTTTTTAAAGGTTCGTGATATTTTTTGGCCTCCGCAACATTCCAGGACCACAAGTTTCCAGGGCTAAATTACTTCCCCCCTCCTCCGTGTAGCATGTAATGCTGTTTGGTTTAAACCTGCAGCCTGCTTGGTGGGGAGCCCTGGCTTTTTGTCCTGCAGAAAACAACAAACAATTGTCTCCTAATCACCTTCTTGGGTGATTTTATAGGTGTGTCTCAAGTCCTCCTCCCTCCTACCTTTGCCAAGCTGGTGAATCCCAATCTAGGCTATCCTCAGATGGAAGCTGCAACAACATTGAATTACATAAAGCACAGCTCCCTGCTCTAGCCAACACCTTCTCCAGCAGCAACATCAGTGTGAGCAATGCACTGTGTGGGACAAGGGTTCTCCTCTGGGCTCCACACTGGAGTTGTTCTTCCAATGGAGAACCTGAAAGTCTGTTTATTTTAAGCAGGGCTTGAGATGCACAGGCAGAGGATGAGCAAGGAGGATCCCTGCCTGTACACGACCACACAGCCTGCCACAGGCCACTGCTTCCACAAGAGACAAGACTTTCCCTTGATGAGGCCCGTGCTGGAGGGATGCAGAGATTGTCACCTCCTGGCCACTAGGGCAGGGGTTTCTGTCCAAAGCAGAGGCATCATGCTGACAGCCAGATCCCTGCAGGCTTCTACAGCCTCCATCACCCCACCAGAAGCAGAGGCCCGCCAGTGCTCCTTCCAGCAACCCTGCCTGTGGACTGCAATGTTCCAGCTAGAAACTGCCCGCTGAGTACACAAGAAGCACAACAACGTCAGTATGGCCTGCAAACTCCACCTGCCACAGAGATCACAGTCAGCCCACAAACACATTTCATTTTCAAAAGGAGCAAAAGTACTGCTGAAAACCCTGATGTGCCGCCAAGTTGTGGATTCTTCATCATTAGCACCTTGTCTTAAGACTACACATAGCACAGTTGGTGTTTGCAAGAGAAAATGGGAAATATCCTTTCTCCACATACAGCTGTTATAAAACATTTCATTGCAAGGGTAAATCCAGCAGGGCCCAAAGCAGATAGGCTCACAGGTACAAATTGGCAGGCACAGCATATCTGATGGCCTTCATTCCCTGGCAAATATCTCCTATCAGCTCAAGCACTTAAAAAAAAAAAAAAAAAAAACAAAAAAAAAAAACCACCACACACACACACACCAAAAAACAGGGCAGTTGCAGCTTTCTGTGTACAGGAAGGACATTGCCTTGGTGTTGCAATTTTCATACCGTTATGTGCTGGGTCACAGCAATCAGATGTGTTTTGGCATCCAAACATGAGGATCCACAGAGCTCTAGGCCCTCAGCATCTCTGCAGAGTCTCAAAACAGAGCCAAACTCTTTGGCTCAAAAGCCAGTCCCTAAGTCACCTGTGGGCAAAACCCAAATTTGCCTCCCAGCCACACACCCTCCACAGACATGTCTGCCAGATGGGCCAACACATTAGTCCCAAAACACCATAGCCTGTTTAGTTCAATCCTAACCCAGTGCCTGCAAAGCCCACCGAGAAGTACATCAAAGCATGCCTTTTACCAACATTCAAGCAGAGCCCACACTCTCAAAGCTTTAGTCCTGTCTACATAGCCCATGCAGTATTTCCACCACAAAGAGAAAACAGCAGCAGGACCTTCCATGTGCACAGACCTCATCCCTCCCTCACTGCAACTATGCAGTCCCCAGGGCCTTAATTAGCCAGCACGCCTTCTCGCAGGGAACCACTCTACGGGAACATTTACATGTTCAACTCCTTTGGACAAGTTCACAGGCAGGCGGCTAATCCTCTCCTAGGTCTCAAAGTCATATCAATTTCCAGTTCGAAACTGAGCTCTCCCTCCACCAGGGTTTTTAAACTAATGAGATGCACTGAGGCCTTCAACTCTGGGAATATCAAATGTAGCAGGATTCAATTTCACATGATTTCCCTTTGTAATTAACACCAGGCAGTATGTGACTTCTCTTCATCCTACCACTAGATACAATCTCTGCTCAAGACAAACATGTCAAGAAAGGTGATGCTTTTACTCTACACTGCCAAAGGCTTCTAACATTTTTTTCTTTTTTTTCCCCTCCATGAATATAATCCACATCCTCAAGGTAATATTCATAAGTTTAAATCTCCAAGAGCAGTGGCATAGGTCCCTCAGGGCCTGCAGGTACGGCAGGCCCTGCTGCTCCTTACTCACATGTATTATACTCCAGAAACACTAGTGCATGGGCACAGGCTCAGAGAGGATTTTGCAGATCAGTCTTTCCAACCATTGTTGGGGGCTAAGGATCTCCAGTGTGTCTGAACAAAGATGAAGGGGTATGAAACCATTCTACATACTTCCTAGAAGCAGCCCATTAGTCTTCCTGCCATGGCAAATGTCCGTTTTCCTCTTTCTTCAGCCACAACCCTCCGAGGTCACGCTAACCAGGTCACAGAACTGATTGCCAGCTCCCCAGGCACATGATGCTCCTGCACCAGCAAAGCTCTTCCATGAGTTTTTGGTGGTCAAGAGGGAAGGATCAGCCTTCTGATGTGTTCAAACCTCACTTACCATAAAAGGAAGCCAGTCTGAATGAGGTTGTGGGAGACTGATAACAACTAACACACAGCCATCGGCCACCACCTTTGCACTTCCTCCTTCAGCGTTAAATGAAGTTGATGAGCAACCTCGCAAAACGCAAGCACACTTTACAGGCCGCTAAGACATGACAGCCTGCAACAGCCATGGCTTGTAGACAATGCAGATAGAAAAATCTCACCATTTTTTTAAACTTAAATGACCTCAGCTGTGCCATACCTGGCAGGATCTGCAGGAAACATAATGCTGCTTTTGACGAGAGGATTCGGAACAGTCCTTCTGTGTAGCAAAAGGCTGCACAGCAATATAGCACAGTGCAAAAATCTGTTCAGCAATGGAGCAATTCCTACAAGGACTGGTATAAAAAGGTTTTGAGGGAGGATGTCCATTAATATACCAGACACTGTCAAAATCCTAAGGACATGATGCAGCAGAAATCCCTGTAGAAGGGCCCCTGTGATCTCTACAGCCAGGGACACCCTGGGTTGGTGGGGAAGAAGATATTGCTCTAAACGAAAGCAGAATGAGTCAGGTCTGCTTTACTCCTGGAGTAAAGCAGATTCTTTTCCACAGATAAGAAAATAAGTGTCACCAACCATCTACCCCACAGAGCTTGACCCTGGGCATTAATTTCAGGAGACACATAAGGGTTCAGAGCAAGAGACCTAAACCTGAGGTTCTCTCTCCCAGATAATCTTTTGGGGAGCAATTTTGCTGCCATTCAAGCACAGATACTAAACACACCCTGTTAAAAGGCACAGTGCACTGCCTGTATAATATATTCCAGATTACTATGTAAAAAGCCTTATTTTTCCAAAGACAACTGTTTTATTTACAAGATCTCAGTCATTACCCCAACTTTTCTACACAGGGTAGCAGAAGCTGGAAGGGACTTGCCTGGATTAACGCAGCAAAAGCCTGCTTCCCATAGACTCAGAATTATGCTTTTCCCTTGTACATATAACAGCCACCATCCCATCCTTACAGTGATTCCCACCTGGTACCATCAGCCCAAAGAGGCCTTTTTAATAGATGTTGAATTGCATCTACCCTTGCCCCAATCCCAGCTGAGGGCCTTGGAGGATGTTAGGTTCCATTAACCAGGCTGTTTGCCACCTGAAGTTGCAACCAACGAACTCTCCCCGACCTGCAGCACCCAAAACATCCCCGTGAATCCCTCTCCTGCTAATGCTCATGCTGCTGTGCAAGAGCCTGCGTTAGAAAACACCAAGTCAGTCTCATGGTGTTGTGCTAGGAGCCTGCAAGTTCAAAGTCCTCAGCAGCACCTCAGAGCAGAGTTCACAAACACTTTATTATCACTCCATCACAGAGGTCCACACACTGCCCGGCAGCTCCAAATGAGCCCTCCATGGCCATGACAGTTCGCACCACAGGACCACCAAGGTTTCATTAATATTAATGTCCCAGTGACACTCAGGCAAGCAATGAAAGCTTGCTTTCTACAGCAGATCATTAAGTGAGGGGAAATGAGTGACCTCTTAAGGCCAGCTACGTCACAGATGTCACCAGGAGCTGAAGGGACACAGACAGGGTCACCACCCGGCACTTCTTTTAATAAATAACAGTTCTAAATGAGCATGGCCTTGCCATGCCCAGTGGGACCCGCATGAGACTGAAAGCATCTGGGAAGCAGATGCCCAAACTGCAAAGCCGGGCACAGCAGTGGCTCCTCTCAGCAACCCTGCTCGAGAGAGGCTGGGCAGCAAGATGCTGCCATGCGGCGGGGAAGTGAGGAAGCAGCATCTCACCAGCAAATCAAGTATGTAATTCTGAAATAAATCACAGTGTTTGGGGCACAGTTAGCCCAGCTCAGTGGGAACACACACAACTCCCTCTACAAGCTGGTAGCATTTAGGAGCAATCCAGGGCTTCCTCGAAGCATCCCAGCTCAGGGTATTTAGCAGAGAGCTCCCCCAGGCAGCAGTTACAACACTCAGCATAGCAGTCTTGATCTCACATTACAGACCCTAATTGCTGCTATCAGTCAGAGTAACAATTAGCATCAGGTTAAGGCACTTCCAGTGCTCTCAGGAGAGGATGGGGAAGGAAAAAGGAGTCTTAGTCCCAGTTTACCTCGAGTTCACTGGGAGGCCACAAGAAAGCAACTCACAAGCAAACTTCCCAGGCACCTAGTTTCTCCAGGAGAGTCACTGCCACTGAAACACCCAAAGCAGCACAGGAAAAAATAAGCTCCTCCAGCCCTCCTGGTCCAAGCAGACAGCTGCCCTACCTCCAGGTTTCTACAGAAAGAAGCTAATGGAAGATCACATCTCACCAGAAATGAGATGCCCTCCCTGCTCCAAGAAGTCACCAACATCACCCACAGCCTCTTCTTTTTTTAGCTCCTTCATTGAAGCCTGACACCCAACTCACGTGCATCAAGTGTACACCAAACAAGGTTGATTCAGCCTCTTAACTCTTTTATGAGTCTTGATCTCCATACCCCCATGGTACTGAGACTAAAGAGTGCAAGAGGTCATGTGCAAGCAAGGAAACTCCTGTAACCCCACATGCAGAGCTGCATGCTGAGCTGCCTCTCCCAAGGGGATCTGCAGCACACTCCAGAAAAACTTTGCTACCTGACTCCTTAAAACCTTGGGGGGGGGGGCGGGGAATCAAAAGTAGAGTAAGAAAATAAAGAACTGAGGAGCGATCCCAAAACAACAAGATCTATTTCTAAAAGTATTTGCCAGATCTGCAAAATTATACAAGCAAGAAGTCCCCTGCATTTATAATTTTCCTCCAGAAGAGATTGCCTGAGGAACAGGACGGACCATGTTCAATCTCAGAAAAGCAGCATACGTAAGGCCCAAGGTGAGAGCTTTGCATACCACTCAGCCCATTTACACCAACTCCAAAGACTGGAGAATGGTAAAAAGCCCTTACAAAACCAGGGAAGTAACATATTGACCCTACCAAGGCTTGTCCCCAAGAGCACTGCTGCCCAAGATGTCCTGCAGCTGGGACTGCGGGACAGGAAGGTGTATGGGGACAGGGCTACAGTACACAGAGCTGTGAGGACACCCAGCAGGGCCACGGCTCCAGCACAGCCTGGGGATCCCTCTCCCCACACTGAGAGAGACAGAAGCATCCCAGGAGTCGGAGCCCCATCCCCAGAAAATCTGCTAGTATCGTGTGCTGCCTTCAGCCAGACTCACCCCAGCGTGGCATCCTGAGCTCAGCCAGTCGCTTCCAAACCCGTGCAGCCCTGCAAACCAAACCCGAGGCATCTGGCCCTGGAAGGAGGGAGAGCCTAGTGAGCAGCGCTCAGGGCGCTTGTTTGCGGTGTCTGCCCGGCCAGGTGCTCGGAGTTTGCATCGGCGTCCGTGGCCTTTTTTAAAACGAAAAGCAAACAGCCCCAGCACTACGGAGGCTCGCGTTTCTGCAGGCGTTTTAAAGTAAGCCACTCGCCCACCGCCCCCAGCCCTCGCAGCACCTCCCCGAGCCTGCCGAAGGCGGCCTGGACCCGGCCCACAGCCCGTCACGAGCAGGTGTTGGCCCCACAGCCTGTCACGAGTGGGCCCCAACTCCACAGCCTGCTGCAAGCGGTCCTTGACCCCATCTGTTGTCACAAAGCGGGGGGGGAAGGGAGGGGGCCCAACCCCACAGCCTCTCACAAACAGGTCTTTGTCCCCATAGCCTGTCACGAGTGGGCCCGGCCCCCGCAGCCCTACCAGCCCTGAGCCCACTCGGTGTCGGGCACAGGCGGACCCCGGCCGTGGAGCCGCGCTCCACCTTCCACACACAGCGGCCGCGACGGGACAAACCCCTCCGGCTCCGCCCCCGAAAGAGGGGCGGTTCTATATTAGCATGCGGCGCAATGCCTGCTGGGTAGCACCGGGAGCTCACCCTGACCTAGAAGCAGAAAGAGAAGTGGGTCTATATATAGCACCAGAGGCAGGTAGTGATGTGTCCGGGGGAAGCTCACCGCCGAGGCCACCCACAGGGTGCGCGTCACCCACGCTCCGCCTCGGGGAAGGTCTGAGAGAAGGGCCGCCTGCGACTCTAGCAGAGTCCCGCCCACGAGGGGCGGGTGAGCCACCAGCAAGGGGGGGCGCCGCGCATCCTGGGCCGGCCTGGGCAGGAGAAGCCGTAGCTGGTTCCCGGTAGGGGGACGGGCCTCCACACCCCTGCGAGCGGAACCCCGGTGGATGCTCGTGGCCCCGCGGTGCTTTGAGACAGACTCACGGCCAGCGATCGTTGAGTCCAATGGGTGAGGTGGGGCATCGCCCTACAACCCAATTCAGACTACTCTCCCCCGGACACCTTTTTTCATCCCCCCCCACGCCCTTTATATGACGTTAAACACCCCCAACACCCACAAAATGGGTGGCAGAGGTTGGTGACGTCCAGGTGCTGCGGGCCCAACCTCTGCCACCCCCCTTCAAAATAATCACAAACACGGTTTTAGTTAAAAACTTTCTGCAAATGGTCACCACTGTTGATTTCAGCCACCCTGCCTGGCTCTCCGTTCACAGGGGGTTGGGGTAGCGGCGCTGGGAAAGCAGCCTGGGTTGGTTGGGTCGAGCAGCAGCGGCCAGCTGGGAAGCAGAGAGGTGGTGTAAGGGAGGGTTGTAGCCCAAAAATGCAGACCTGCTGTCCTCAGGATGCAGCCACAAGCATTCCCCCCTATTTCCCTCCTCCATCACCACCACCCCCATCACTGTCCTCCCCCCGTTTATTTTCTTACACATACCAAACCCCCACACCCAGGGCTGGTATTCCCTATATCTCCTTGCCCACCACAGATTGCCTGCAATCTGGGATCACCCCCAAAGGCAGGAGCCAGCCCCAGCCCTAACCAGCAACACCACAGGACGATGCTCTCACCTGAGACACCTGGACAGGGTTGAAGAGGGGGACTGTCCCCACTGTGGGGGGAGATTCATGGGAGCCAGTCTGGAAGGGGTGAAGGGAGAGAAACTTAACAGCCACCCCTCAATTTCAGACACACCCCCCATCGCACACAAGTGCACCTCCCTCCTCTCCTCACCTGCTCTCCTGCTGACTCCCCTCCATCCGCATCCCACGAGCCTTTCATCTCAATGGATGCTGGAGTAACAGGAAAAGTATTTTCACCTTGCATTCCTCCTGGGGCATGCAACCAAAAAAAACCAAAAAACCCCACCAAACAAAATTAGGAGGAGCAGCTTCTAAAATGCTGACAGGGAGAAGGGAAAGAGGATCCATGCAGCATTTACCAGGGTTTCTGGAGGGAGGCTGAGCTGAAGGGCTTGTCCCAGCCCCAGGAGGAGCTTCACATGGGGATGGCGATGTCCGTTCCTGAAACCACATCCACCCATTTAGAGCAGAAGCTCTTTGCACAGTGAGAAAACCTCTGCACCAGATACCACACCACACTTTCAGGGTGCTACTCTGCGCCCATCCTGCTGGAGAGGCACCCCAAGAGCTACAGGCACCCAAGCTAAGGGGCAGCTACACAGTCAGGGCAAGCAACCTCTCTCACAATGCTAAACCACTCAGCTCAAAATTAGGCAGGAGGCTGGACACCAAGCCTGAGTACAGTGTAAGGGGCCACCAGGGTCCATGGGTCCCCCTCTGTTCCTCATATCCTGCTAGTTTTGGAGGAATATCCCAACATTTCCTGCTCCAGGACTGCAGGTCATTCTCAACTAGGAAGAAACTTCCAGGGGAGGATTTCACTCCAAGCCCACCACCAGCCCACAGTCAGGGATGTGACACCCTGAGGACTCGGCCAGGGCTGGGATAACCACACATGGTTGCTACCCCCTCTCTGCTGTGCTTCCAATTAAAGAGGTTTTCCTTCCCTTCAGCTCTTAAAACTTGTCCGAGCTGTGCCGCTCACAGCTGCTGCTTTCTGCTCCAGCGGAGTGCAAGCTATCCCCACAGAGTTTGCTGAGCACTTGGAGGACCTCCCAGATCAAAGAGGCTTTATAAATTTACAGTTGTTATTAACCAAGGATTCACTTCCAGGCTAAAAGTGCTCCTGGTCCTGCTCTGTCCCTGCACAGAACAGCTACGGCCATGGAGAGCCGTGCAATGGCACAGCCCAGCCACCTGCACAAGGACAGAGGAAGAAATAGTGGGTGAAGGGGGAGATGTGTCCCCTGTCCCCATGGTTGGAACCCTGGGTGTCACCTGGGGGACAGGACAGCCTCTCATCCCCTACCTGGGGTCCCGGTGTGGGGGAGTCCAGGCCCGTCTCAGACCCAGCTTTGGAAGATGTTTCCTTGGTGGGCTTCGACCGAAACCAGCCAAACCACCTGAATCCGGAGCTCTGGGAAATGCAGGTTGTCAGTCAACATAAATGGGTGAGAAGGGGAGGATGCCACAGCCTGCTGCCCCCACACCAGCCCCAGGAGCAGGTGCTGTTTTGCCCAGGTCAGGGCAGGGACAGCATGCATCAGGGGCAGGCAAGCTTGGAGCACAGGGCTTCACGTCAGCCCTGGCATGCTCACCTTATCCTCACCCGGCTCCACCGCCTCTGCTGGTGCTGGCTCTTCAGTGGTGTCTTCAGCCGTGCTCTCATCTTCCAAGGAGACAGTGGAGCTTTCTGAGATGGTCCGAGCCCTTGCCTTTAACTCCTCCTGGCATAGGAGATCAAACCTGCCATATGGTATTCCCAGACAAGCCACCCCAAGCATGATCAGAGCATTCCTGGGACTCCTCCATGCCAGGCTTACTGGGTAGCACTCCCAGGGACCCCCGCGTCCCTCGCACAGCAGGTGGGGAGGGACAGCACCCACAGCAGGGTGCAGTGGGCAGCCCATGGTCCCAGAGATAGGAGGCTGGAGAGGGCTACCCTGACCCATCAGGTTCCCAAGGGGATGGCTGGCATCATGATGGGGGGTTTCCATGAGAGTTAAGTGTATGGAAGGATGAGCCAGCAAGTCCCAAATCCACCCAGTGCCCCCAATGGGATGGTCTCCCTGACCCCTCTGACTCACCTGCTCTGCTGGGAGGGATGGTTGCACCCCTCCAGGGGACAGTGGGGCATCCTGGGGCTCCCCAGCTTCTCCTGTGGAGCAGAGGGAAGGACACAGTCAGGGCTTGGCCCAAGAAGCTCCTGCCATGTCTATCAGAAGTATTTGCAGTGCATCTATCATCCCACCCCAGAGCAAGGCCACATGGCCAAGATGTCCCCCCTTGAGAGATGCAAAAGGCCATTCTGGTGCCTGTCCATGCCAGCACAAGGGAGGGAATAAGTCACAAGCCTGCAGTGGTGCATCTCAAAACCTGCCTCATGCTGATGGATGTGAAGCTGTTTTTCCCCATCTGGTAGGGAAGCGGCAGCACTGCCAGCAACCCACAGCTACCCTCCCTTGCCGCTTTGGGCAAGTTCTTGTGAAAATGAAGAGCTACCTGCCCAGGGTGGCCAACAGCCAAGGACTTGCACACCACCAGGCAAGTGTGGCTCCACATCTGGGGCAAGGTTGGAGGGAAACAAGGCTCTGGGTGAAGAGAACAGCATTTGAAGTGGCACACATGCCGTAGGGGATCAGACTTCCCAGAGGAACACTCCATCCCACTGCTACTAACAGGGGACAGGTATTTTTGCAGAGAAACAAGGCTAGAGCACTTACCTGCCAGTGGCACCACCTGCAGGGGCAGCTCAGCAAAAACCCCTCCCGGAGGCACGGCTGTCCCCAATCCGAGCGTGGGGGGCTGCAGCTCTTGCCCAATGCCGAGCAGCGGTGATGCTGCGACCTGAGCGGGGCCTGGGGGCTGGAGAGACACGTCCTTGTGGGAACTGGGTCCCTGGGGTGGCATGGGCTGGTACCACTGGTCATACTGATAGCCTTTGCTCTGGGGAAGCTCCTGACCAGGTTCTCCATCTGCAAAAAAACCCACACCTTAGGAGTTTAATCCTATGTTTATAATTTCATCAGGCTGTTGCACAGAATTCTTCCTTTTTCCATTATACATCAGCAGGAGCCAGGGGGTGAGGAAGGATCCCAGGGACCACACATGGGCAAGGAAGGAGGTTGGGCATGGTGCGGCAATGGGGACCTTTCAGAGGCTTCAAGGAAGGTGGGCTGTGAAAGGCGGGGTGGGGGGGAACCTCCCATGCCTGACATTGCAAATGAACTCAGAAGGGGAATGCTATGGAAGCAAAGAGACCAAGCACAAGCAGCTCACACCAGCAGTTCAAAGAAGCTTGGGGCCTCCGGCCTTTTCTTCCACTCCTGCTGCACACCCTGAGCAAGAAAGAAAATTCACCAGGAAGCCGCAGCCTTCATTCCTGCTCCACAGGAGCACCCACAGATGAGTTTCTTGCTTTAGGCAGATTTATTCAGTGTTGGGTTTTGTTTGTTTGAAAGGCATGTTGAGCAAGTGGGGTTTTGTTTTATTTAACACACACACACGTTGCTCTGTCTGATCTTAGACACAGCACAGGCAGCATGCTGCCATTGGTCCAAGGTGCATGCCGTGCTTGTTCCAGCTCTACAGCCTTCAGCCAGAAACATACTGGGCACTGGGAATTTTCTCTCCCATCACGATGAGACACAGCCAGGCAGAACCCAGACCCCTTGGGAGAGACTATGGCATCTCTTGGATACAGTGCTACAAAATCCTTTGCTTTGTCCACTGGCATTGCCTCCAGCCTGCTCAGGGTTGGCTTCACACCTGCGAGCTGTTCCCACACAGCCTGGAGATGCCTGAGATCCACAGGGAGGAGGATGGACACATGACTCCATGCTCCCTGGCAAGCTCAGCTGGAAAAAGTCAGGGAGGATAGCCCAGGCTGTAAGGATGGAGAGGGAGGTTTGCTGTGACCACATGGATCCCAGCTTGGCACCTTGATTCAGGCTTTGTCTTTTCAAAATGGACGAACTCAGAACCAAGGCAGCTTTCTTTGCATGCAGATCCCTCGGTTTCTCTGGATGGTCTTCACAATGAGCAAAAGGACCAAGCATCAGGAAAGTGAGCTGCAGAGGCTACATGAAACAGACCTGGCCACTCAGAGAACCCATCCAAACATACCTCTGACTTTTTTCCAGGGAAGGGTGATCATAGCCTCAGCCCTGGTAGCAGCAGAAGGCAATCAGGATTGATGATCCTTTTTACTGCCTGGGAGAGCTCTTTGAAGAAGAATTTGGCAGCAGCAGGGAAAGCTGATAGGAAGAAAAGGCTGGGAGGAATTTGTCATGTTTTATCCTGTCTGTACAAGCCTTTATTCTCCACCCATTGGTGCCAGCATTTCCAGCAAAAAGCTAGATCTGAGCAGCAGCGAGGAGCAGCAGGCTGTGCCGGGGCATCCAGCTGATAGAGGTGGCCATGAAGCAATGCCAGTGGGTCACCAGCCCCTGACTTCTCAATGGGACATCCTGATGCACCCAGGGGAGGCTCATGTCCTTCATCTTGATGTCTTTTGACCCTCTGGGTAGAATGTCACTGGAGGGGACTCTTGGGGTCACCAAGAGGGAAAGCAAAGGGGTGAAAGAGGCAGAAGGGAAGGGGAAACACTGGGGCTTTACCAACAGGCATGCTGCAGTCCAGCATGCAGAGGGAACAAGGTCCTTCCTGAATCTTTCATTCTGAAAGTGAGAAATCCCCTTAGTTCAGCTTCAATTTTCATCCTTGAAGGACTGCCTGGGAAGAGGGCCGTCTCCCCTGAGGCTCAGCCAGGAGGCACATGCTTCATCCAGCCACCCATCCCCAGTCCCCATTCTCCTCCCACGGCACCCACAGGGACTCTGAAGCTGTGATAATTAGGTCCAATTACTCAGATCTCATACAGAGGGCATAAGCATCAACCCCTGGGTTTGCAACCCGTCCCCAGCAGCCCCATGCCAGAGGAGTGCATCCCGGAAAGAGCAAAATTTTGAATTCTGGGGGGATGTAAGGAGCAAGGAGAAGCTGCTGAGAAATGCTCTGGGGAGCAGGGAGCTGCCTCCCAGCCCATGGCAGCACAACTCCACATGTGGAGAAGCCTGCTGCGGTGATTGCAACCTGCTGCTTCATTTTCTTTACCTGCCATTGATGCAGCAGCCCAGGAGAGATCTGGCTGAGCAGGTGCCACCTCTGGAGAGAGGTTGTCTTCCACCTGCAAGTAATCAGAGGGAAAATGTGATAAAACAGATGGAAAAAGGGATGGCACAGGGCAAAGGCTAAGGAAACCACAAAGCCAATGTGAAGAAAAGCATAGTGCTGGTGGGGCTGAGGCTCACAACCCACCCTGGGCTGCAGGAGCCTAGGTTACAGGTGAGACCCATACCAGCACAAGCACAGGTCTTTCCCAGCAAGTGAAGGGGGCTGCAGCACAGCTGCCATGCTGAGCACAGGTAGGAGGAGAAACTGGAGACAGAAAAGGGCACAAAACCAAAAGCAGACATGAAACCTAAACAAAGAGCATTAATCCAAGGGACCCACAGTTAAGTGACCTGAGAGCACACTTCTGCAAGGTGATGCCCCACCAGTGTCCTCTGCAACATCCTCACTGCAATAGGAAATCATCATTCACCAGCCCCTGACTGCCCTCCCTGAGCCAAGACAAAGAGTGTTATACCCCACGCAAAGCTCTGCAGCCCTTGCTGCTCACACCCTTGGGCACTGCAACCCCACTGCTTCTGCTGAAGCTGCAGGGCCCACAGCAGAGACCATGTCTCTAAGCTGACAAGCCAAGGGGAAAGGCACCTGGGCCTTCAAGCCTCCATACCCATCCCTCCCCTCAGTTTCAGGGCAGAGGAGGAGGATGCTCCTGCAGACAAACACCACCACAGACTGGCTGCCCTGCAGCATCCCTGCTCCTCCTTACCTCCCACTCCCGGTAGCGGGCTCGGAGCTGTAGCAGCCAGTCAGGCTCCAGCGTCTGGTCCTGCTCTGGCATCTCCAGGAGCAGAGGGTCTGAGAGCTTCAGCCGCTCGGCTAACTGCAGAGCCAGGAGGACAACGAGGCTGATCACACATCTTGGCTCCGCAGGGAAGAGACCAACCCTCTCAGCAATCACACACAGCTGGGCACACAAGCCCAGGGGAAAACACCACCAGAGTTGCACTTCATAATATGGGGGTAAAAGTAACACCAGCCTCTCATGTGAGATTTATTCCCTTTCCTGCATTGCTGCAGAGAGGTACTGGCCCATCCTGTGCCCTGCAGAGAGCCTCCCAACAGGGCTGTCTCAGCCACCTCCACAGAGATGTCAAAGTACCCATGTCAAAGACGCTCTTCACATCAGAGAGGCAGCTAACTATTACCATCCTTTTCTCCTCCGAGGAAAACAAGCACCTTAATCCTACTTGACAGCCAGCCTGCGGCACCAGCAGGTTTGCAGAACACCCTACCAGGAGCCCTGGAAACAGCCCAACTCCCAGGGCTGTGCATCAACCCCTTACCTACCCTACAAGGATGGATGCTGGTAGAGTTTGAGCTAAGGGCTCACCTGGCTTTGCAACAAGCATTACCACCACTAATAAACACACAGAAAACAACCGAAATGCAGGGCCAGAAGGGGCATTCAGAGGTTACCTGATCCATCTGCCAATGCTCAAGAAAATCCTGTGTGCCCACACCAGCCCATGTTTGTCAACTTGCTCTTACAAATCTCCA
Organism: Elanus axillaris; assembly: GCA_026212715.1. Taxonomy (NCBI): domain Eukaryota; kingdom Metazoa; phylum Chordata; class Aves; order Accipitriformes; family Accipitridae; genus Elanus; species Elanus axillaris. Next base: position 32,368,393 of record JANZLQ010000095.1, read on the forward strand.
AGGAGAAGATTTTGAGGCCTCCTAGGCCTGTCCTGATGCTTAGCATCCTTAGAGCTAAAGAGTTTTTTTCATAACATTGAAGTGAAATCTTCTCTGCTGAAAATTAAGCCTCTCAATTCCTGCTCCCACAGAAGCTGCAAGGACAATCAGACACCATCTCCCAAAAAGCAGCCTCCTGCTCCCCTGTACCCCTTCCTCCCCCAGTATATCTTGCCTGGAAAAAATAACTCTGAGGCTTTCTTTGGAGGCCATTTCCCCCTCAATCTCTTATCACCCATGCTCTTCTATTCTGCATTTGCTCTAATTTGGCCCTGTCTCTGAGCACAGCATCCCAAACAGGGCACAGTGCCCCAGCCAAGACCCCAGAGACCTGAGCACAGGGGGATTATCACCTCCTTGTCTGACACATGCCGTTCTTGCTCTCACAGCCCAGAATAACATTATAACATTGGATTTTTTTTTTTATTTTTTGCAGCAGCATTCTGCTATGTTGCTGCTCGGTATTTTTTCCATGCTCCACTATCTCCCCCAGGTCCCTCTCTGCAGTATTGCTGCTGTGTGTTTAATTTCTCCTGCAAGAGAGGGGTCTTTGCCACCCTGGCTGCAGCCATCTCAGTCACGTGGCGTCTCCAGCTACCATCAACAGAGCAAGAGGCTCTTCTGGGGCCACCCATCCCACCAGCCCAGGGTGAGATGGAGGGCTCCCTGCAGAGCTAAATCGCAGTGTGGAGAAATTGCTTAGACAAGTGCCCAGTTTCAAGACAGCTGGATGAGGGGAGATGACACTCAAAGCACCACTCCTCATCCAAGTCTTTACTGAATTTTCTCTTACTGGTATTGACTCACTTCTTGGGGATTTATCAAGCTCCCTCCCAGCTCCTTCAAGCTCATTTATCTTCTCCGCTTTGCTACAAGGCTGCCTCATCAAAGGCCACCAAAAGCCATTCAGAGGTGACCTTGCAGCTCAGCCACCCTCCGCAGCCACTGCTGAGACACAGCAGGTCTCAGCTATCCCCTCCACGCCAGTCCCCATCAGCCATTTCTTCTCTTCCCAAAGTTTTTAAAAACAAAGCACAAAACACACTTTCCAACTCCAGCAGGTTACAGCAAGATATGACCCACACAGCCAGAGCCCAGCTTGGGACAGGGACTGGTCACAGAGAGCGGAGTAACCCAGCACCCAGCCAGGAGCTTGTACTACTTAGAGACCCACTGTCCCATCTCTTTGCAAACACACATGTGTTCATCCTAAATCAATTGCAGGAAAGAGGAAATTATAAGCATGATTACTCCTAAACGGGGGGAATGTTTAATCCAAAAGCTAATGTGCACTTTGATCCAATATTAATGAACCAGCACCTGGTTGTATATCGTCCCCAGCTTCAAAAGAGAGGAAGTCTTAATCAAACACTAATGTGTATCATAATTTGTAACACAGTCTAAAACATCAAAGACAAGAGTGTCTACGAATGGACTAGTTTTTCAGATGAAAGTGTTTTCTCCCAGGAGAAGCATTATCCCCAGCAGAACAGCAGATCTGAGAAGCTGTTAGACAGTAAATAGGTTTTGACAATGGGGGGGTGGTGCTGCACAAGCCAGGTTTTGGGTGATTTCTGCAGCACCCACTTCAGATGGGCAATCCTTGCTGCCCCTCATCTCACAGCAGGGAGGCTTTTGCACCCTTCCTGACAGAGGAAGGCTTCAAGCAGCCTCAGCACTGTCCTGGTAATGTGTGGGGGGTGAGCAGACCTGCTCTCCTGAGAGCCCAACCTGCCTGGGGGACCTGGGACACTTTGCCTCACCCCTCCCCGCCCCAGCACCCCGCTCATGAAGTGGATGAGCTGGGCTCAGTGCTAGAAGCAGGGACATGGTCCTATTCACTGTCACCCCAAAAGAGCCCCTGGCAGGTAAACAGAATCATGGGATGATGTGCTGGAGGGGAAATGTCAAGTACTCAAACTTCAGCTTCTTATGTCTGTGCCATTTAGAAGTTCAAAAAGCCTCTCTAGAACAAAAAACATCCTTTGCTTCCAAATAACTCTGCTCCTACTTGGCAGTCAACACAATTCCTTTGTTTTCTACCCTAAATCCATGGGTATTAGAGACCGCATGGAGGTGTTGGCTTCACTGTACTCGGCACACAGCAGGCAGCAAACCCTGGGGGGGGCTGCTCAGAGCTGCCAAGCACCCCCAGCCATTGGAAACCCCAAGGATGCTTCCTACCATGCCAGATCCCTGCCAAGGATGCAGGGGCCTATGAGACTCACCTTCATCACTTGCTGGGCCAGGACAGGGTGGCTGGCCAGATCCTGGCCCAGGAACGCAGTGGCAATCTGCTCGCAGTATTGCAGGGCCAGGGCTGGGAGCCCATAGTCAGCCAGGCGAGAGGCGTAGAGGAGCTTGTACACCTCGGGAGAGGGAAGCAGAACAGGCATAGATGAGCAAGGAGATGCTCATGCTCGTGGGTCCCTTCTGCCACAGCACATCAGCCCAGCATGACTCAGAGCACTCCAGATCATGGGTCTTATCGCCCAGAGGTCACCTGCAACTCGGGGGCACCCCCACCACCCCCCATGGGGTCAGCCAGCCTTGCTTCCCAAACCACAGCACTGTCACAAGGCCAGCCCAGCCCAGAGCCCACAGACAGGTGGTGGGGTAAGCACACCAGCCCACTACCTTCATTTATCCATCCAATTTGTGCAGTGCCCAAGGCCACAACAGCCGGGTAATTATGTGCAATATGAAAAGTCTATCCATTACCCAGAGAGCAGGAAGGCAACTAGACCTGAGGAGCACTGATCAAACACACCGTGCCCCAAAATCTGCCCAAAGCCCTGCCCTGGAGGAGCCCCTCAGCCGGGGCAGCCTCCCCATCACTCCCCAAAGCCCAGTGAGGGGACAAGCCTTGGAGAGCAGCCTGAATCCCTGGCTTCAGGGTGGATGCATGTTTTGTGGCAGGTCTGAGTTGCTGCACCAGATGTGCTTGTGCATCTCCACTACCTGGAAGGGGAGCAGGAAGGATTTGGGCTGTTGTAGGTGCTGGCAGTACTCGAAGATTTCCATCCGCTGGATGGCCTCTGTCCTGGCAAACTGGGTGAACACCTGACTGCAGGGGAGAAGGGTAGGTTCAGCAAGCAGGAGAGCTCTCTCCCCAGACAGCCCCAAACACAGACTCACAGCTCCACCACTGTGCCAGCCCAGAGCTGGAGAGGCCCAGAGCAAAGTTCACATTAAGAGCAGTAAAATCCCACAAACAGGGATTGCTTTTGCGTAGAAGTGAGATCCCTGGGATGGGGAGAAGGTGGGACACATCACTCTGGCAAAAACACGACCTCCTGGGCTCACTCACCAGTGGCTGCTGCCCAGCAGAGCCATGCGGTCTGCCTTCACTCCAAAGTAACCAAAAGGAATATCTGCCATCAGGTAGCAGAAATGAGCTGCTTCAACTGCTCCCCTGCCAGCTGGATGAGAGGAAAAAAGACAAACACTTAGTCCTGAGAGGTCACCATGTAGTCAGTGTTGCTTTGGAGGACCCCAAGCTCACAGGAAAACCAAAGCCCTATGACCCCTCTTTTCCCTACCCACGCAGGCCCTGATCCCTCTCTGCTCCCTGTTTTTTGTCTGTTTTCCCTGATTGCTGCTTTCTGTACCTAGGAAGGGATTTCAGTTTAGCAGTAGAACCAGGGAAGCCTGAGCTTCCAGCTTCAGCTCTGCAGGGTGCCATTATTGGCATGAAATCCCCAGGAGTCCCTGCCACTGGGAGCAAGTCTCAATCCCTGTGGGTGTATATGCCCTCCCTGCATCCAGCTGCTCCAGGTGTCTCCAAAAGAGCAGCTAATAGATATGCCTGGGCCCAACTCATCTGCCAGCATGAAGGGCAGCAGGGCCCTTCAACACCTCATCCCTGCCACCGTGCAGGCACCGCAGGTCTGGGGGTATGGGCATGCACACCCCATCTTGGCACCAGCTTATGCCCATGCCAGCATGGACATGCATGGTGACATTGCAGGTGTCCACCTGCCATTACAAGACAGCAGGAACACAACTTTCACGATAGCCTTGGCTCACCCAAAGTGTCTCCCATGGTAACAATAGCTCGGTGGTTCAGCTCCATGTCTCCAACCTTGTTGGACAACATCACAGCCAGGTGAGGCCTCCAGTCTCCCCATGTGGCATCCCCACAGCACTGGAGGGAGGCAAGAGGAGAGCAAAGGTGAGCAGAGATAGTCACCACAAGGTAGGTGTCACAGGCAGGTGACAGTAGAGGGGTACACATGCCAGGGCCAGCCTCTTGCTCACAGACCAGTGCTGCCTGAGGGATCCTTCCTGACATGAGCTGGAAGAGGGTCTGCAAGGGGTCATTGGTGGCCAGTGTGCTTGTGAACCTGTCAGGAAACATAAGAGATAGGGCTGCCATGCCACAAATCCTCATTCACCTCCAAGGGCACATCCCAGATACCCCAGAAAAGCAGTGTCCTGAGGGGCTTCCTAGAGAAGGCAGACAGGATCATCAGCCCACAAGGCAGACGATCTGCATTACCTCCAGAGCAGGCAAGTCTCCAGGACAACACTGGATAAAACCTCCTTAAAAGGATTTGGGTTGCACAAGACAGAAAATTTCTGCTTAACTCTCCCTGAAGGGATCAACCCAATCCAGACTAAGTACGTTAATTCCACCAGAAAACCTTCATACGAGTGGGATGAACAGCTCAGACCAGGCTGGATCACAGTGAAAATGGCTCAGCTCCCCCTACCCCTATGGCTGCCTTTGCTAGTGCAGCAAGGGCAAAGCCAAAGACTCAGAATGAATCCACCCCACATCGCCAGGGAATGGTTTTCTTTCTGCTTTCCAGCCCCCACTCAATTTCTCCTGTCCATCAGGAAGCCCAAAGGACCCAGACCCACCTGGATGGATGCCCCCCTCTCCCCTTTGCTCCCTCTGAAATTATCCAGCTGAAATCAATGCTTTTTCTTCAGTGCACTGGGGCTGAAGGCACCCAAAGGGTAACAGGCTTGGCAAAGCCAGTCACAGAGCACCATACCTTGCTATAGCTTCCTCAACTTACCCAGTGAGCACCCAGCTGTAGGTCCGAGGGTCCATCTTGCTGGAGAGGAAAAGGGCATGGCCCCACAGCTGGTTTCTCATGGCCCAGACCAGAGCATCCTGCAGCCAAGGCGGAGAAGAAAAAGGCTTTGCATTAACTCTATGTTTTTCCCTGCCCTTCCATGCTGCCAGAGGACCCTCTGCTCACCCAGCTCAGAGTCAAGCTCTAATGCTCTGACTGCTCTGACTTTAACTAATACCCTCCAAAAACCCCTTCCACATTCACAAAGGCCCCTTTGTCTTTCTACCTTGCATGATGACAAGAACTGGGACCTTCATAGTAATGTTGTCTTTCCTAGATTTCCAGGTCTGTGCTGCCTGTTAGCTCTCAATGCCATCACTGTGGGATCCCAGCCTGGGCACCCAACCTTCCCTGCATGCAACCCTCTGTCTCCCTGTGCCTTTGGTATCCCTTGAGATCACATAGCTGCAACTAAACCGCAGTGCTGGTAAAAGCCTCTGCATCTTGTCTTCACTCAGGGCTCCAGCCTGGTTCCCAATGGTGGAAAACCACTGCCATAATCCCTATTGTACAAACAGCTTGAACCATTGATACCACAACCACAGGGCACCTCTTGACCACCCTTCCTTTTAAAATCTGAAGAGGCCAAAGGGGCCAAGAACAAAAGTCAGCCCTCTGTCCTGGATCCCACTCACCACTTACTTTCTTCCTGCCATAATAGAGGAGTTTGGTGAACTTCTCCACTATCTGTGCCTGCGTTTCCACAACGGGAGGGATCTCCCCTGTGATGAGGTCCAATGTCCCCGGCTGACGCGACATCCACTCGTCATCCGTCAGGCCAAGCAGGTTTGCTGCAGGTTTTTGCCTCTTGTACTTCTCCCAGCGCCTGCAGTCTTGTATCAGCAGCTCAGCTGTGTCTGAGCCCACCATGGACTGCGAAAGGGAAGGGGAGGAGTAAGGAGGCCCATGGAGGCTGCCCTATGAGCAAAGGCTGATGGCACTTCCAGTCATACACCCTTATACTTGTATCCTCAATCCTAGCCCATCTCCTAGCAAGACCAGCCTTGACCACCAGCATGCAGTTTTGGAGGTCAAAGGGTTCAGCACAACTGGCAAGAAATTCACAGCACTCACTCTGAAGATCTCATTCATCTGCTTCCAACAAGCAGCCACAGATTAGAACGGGTGGATTTCATTGCGTTAAGGGAATAATCCCCTGGTAAGCATAAATGCTGGCTCCTCAATGAAGGTGACAACAGTCCTTTTCAGAGCTGCTATAGCTGGCATTGTTGGTAGTTCACAAGGATGAAAAGCAATCCAGAAGGGTTTGCTCCAAATATCCAGGCAGTACCAAACTGATTGATGGTACAGTGGGAATGGGATGCTTTTAAGGTGCACACGCCTGAAAATAGCAACTGAATCAAGAGGTACATAAGGGGCATATAACTTGTCTCCCTTCTAAGATCAAAAGGGTCAGCCCCTTTCCATGGACACCTACCCCATTCTGCCGGCAAAGGAGGACCAGCAGTTTCCAGAGAAGAGCTGAATCTCTGCCTTTCTGTGTTGAGAGATCACAGCTCGTGGCTATCTTCTGCTGGCAAAATGTCATCACATCCACCTTGTGCAGGTCTTCCCTACAGCAGCAAAGAAAGGCATCAAAAGAAACCCAAGGCAAAGCAATCTAGGACATTGTTCAGACTCAAAGCATCCCCAGGTTCACTGATGTGGATGCCAAAGATTCAAAGTAAGAGACAGAGAAGATCCCCAGTGTGAACCACATACCACCCTGGCCACACCAAGCTCAAAAATGCTTAAATTTGATCATTAGTATGACTCTACACATTTCTGTGTTTCAGGCATGCAGAGAGTATCTCAAACACTCTCTCTGCCCTCCTGATAATATTTTCATCCATCCATCTGCAAAGAATTTCAGTTTTGCTTAGCTGTGCTGCTGTTACAGCTGTGGATATCAGAGGCTGTAGGAGCAGGCATGTTTACAGGCAGTATCTTTGATTAACTGGCACAGTGCAGGGAGAAAGACATGCTTGTGACCGCATAAACTCTTTGGGTCTGAAAGAGAAGCAGAAACCTTTAAGCTATGTGCAAACCAGGCAGAACTGCTGTCTTGCAATAAAAAAAATAATAATAAAAAATAAAAAAAAAGCAGACAGTTGGAAAAGGTGGCTGAGAGAGAAGATGAGCCAGGGTAGAGGGACTATGGCAGGAGATGCTGATCCCAACTCAATCACACCAACATATTGTATGGATATTCCCAATATCCCTTTCAGCACAGGTAACCTCCAGGTCTTCTACCCAGCTTCTGGGCATAGGCAGCTCTTTTGCTCAATAAGTGGTTTTCCTCCTTCTGCACACTCTTTGCTCTCCCCACGTTGGTTATGAGTGACAAGAAATCACACTGGTGTAACCAGTACAATACAGACACAACCTGATGCAATACACCATGACTCATCCCCAGGCTCACACTGGATGAAAGTGCATGCATACTGAGTCTGACCCTGCCATGCTCAACAGTCTCAGAGGACAAAAAACTTAGGAAAAGCTAAACCACAGGTTGACCTAGGGCTTTAGAAATCCAAAGTGATCTCCCAAAAATCAGTTTTCTGGGACAAGTACAACATAAGGTCAGGCATACAAACCACACTAAACCCACACCCTATGAATATTCAAAATAATCATCTCCCACAATCCAAACCAACCTATGCTGCAGCAAAGGGGCTGGGCTCCCAGTCTTAACCTGGTCTTGGCCTTTGCAGAGATCTCAAAACCACAGGGATCCTAAAGTCTGCCTTGAGCTCCTCCCAAAGAAGAGGTGCTCCCAGGCCAGCCATGCCAGCACAGCCAGGAGGACACAGCTCCTGGACCTGCTGGTGCAGCATACCTGGCCAGGGGCCCAGGGAAGGCCCGTAGCTCCTCCAGCTCTTTTGTGTCATGAAGGATTACCTAAAAAAGAAGAGCAAATTCAGCAGCTAGACTCCAGCAATCAGGTCAGGCCCAGCTGGGCTAGCTGAACGTCAGTGCCTTGGCCAAGGGTTCAATAGTGCTGGTGAACCTACTCACTCTGCTGTCTTAAGGTAACTCCAGAGCATAGAGCCTAAACCATCACGTGGACCCCAATGCTAAGGTCCAGGTAAGAAATGCCTGTTGATATGGCATCTGCCTCCTTTCGGAGGCAAAACAGGAGACTGAAACACTGTGTTAGACTCAAGGGACAGATATGGCCTCTGTATCAGAGAACTTCAGAAAGGTAAGCAGAATTATCCTTCGGAGGGGTATAGCCCACATCTGTCCTTATCAGGAGGGAACATTGCGAACAGGTCACAGACAACAAGAGTTATGTAGTTGAAGGAGCAGGATGCGGGGCCCAAAGGCTGAAAGCAATTCCCAGGCACAGGCTGGCATGATGCAGACTCAAGGGTCCATGTTGGCTGGAGATAGGACGGCAGCAGGGGATGGGAAGGCTGCTAAGGAGGCTGTTTGGGTGATGAACGGTGTTTGCATCCCTCAGGACAAAAGGAGCCACTCCAGCAAGGGGACCAAGGGCAGTGTGGGGTGCTGGGCTCTGGCATACCTCCAGGCTGTGTAGCTCGACATGGGCTAGCTGCCCCTCGGCCGGGCAGTGGGGACACACCAGTACCAGCTGGCCTCCAGCTCCGAAGCACACTGCCATGTGCGGCAGTGAGAACTTGAGGGGTACCACCGGGGCTGGGGTGGACACCAAGGGCCCCCCTGTAACGACACACAGGCCACCATGAGTCCCCTTACCCTGACCCTGCACCACCTCCACTATGGAGGACATGACCAGGTCCCAACCTGGCCCCCTCAACTGAAGTAACCCTCCACTGATCCCACCCTTATGCAAGAACTGTCCCCTAAAGCAGAAGGCAAATATGTGGCAGCTTCTGCACCTCCCAGGCAGAGCCACTGGACTACACACCCACCCCACAGCCACCTGGTCATGTCTTGCACCCACAAAACCTCCTCCAGGAAAGGTCCAAACTGTGAGACAGCAAATCTCCTAATGCCAGCCATTTATTTCCTTGCTCTCTGCCCCCATCTTGTCAGAGGGGCCCAGGGTCCCATAACACCTCACCTGCTTGTGCTGGGCTCCTGGTCCCTGAAAGCACAGGGTTGTAGTGGTCAGCACCATCATGGATGTACTGGCTGAGCTCGTGGCTGCTGGAGCTGAGCCCTGACTCACGGTACTGCAGGAGCAGGCTGGGCTGGCCTGAAGGCTACAAGGAAGGAAGAAAACACAAACCTGACTGAGAAACTAGGGACCCCACTGCTTTTCTGCTCCCAGGGCAGAGGGACAGGCTCTGCTGCCCAGGAGGAAAGGCACAGCTGATTCCCATCTGAGCAGCTCACTCTCTTCAGTGTCTTAAGTTCATCATGGCACATACACTGGTCATAGCCAATGGCTTTTAAAATAATTTACATCAGCCACAAGTCTAGCCCAACAGTCAGCAGGCGATGCTTGGGAATCAGGAAAAAAAAAGAGTTCTGCCCAGGAGCAAAACCACCAGAGCAGCTTTGATTTGATCTTTTAATTTGGTCTATGGCAAAACACAGTGATCAGAACAGAAGTGTAATGGAGCAGACCTTGGTGGACAGAGCTGAAAATGACACAGCTTTCAGCTACCTTGGGAGGATGCATGAGAGCATCCCACCAAGTCTGGATTTCTGCCCTGCTCTTGGCTCCCTGCAGGAGCGGTGTACAGCCCCATGCCTGGGGGAACAACAGCCCAGCAGATGGGCATTTCATAAATAATAATAACCCACTATAATAATCCCCAGAGACTGTTAAGCACTGAGATCAACATAGCAAAGCAGCCTTTTTCTCCTCAGCTTCCTTCCCAGATGGAGGAGGGACACACGGATTGCTCCCAAAACCTCTGGGAGATCCCCAAGCCACTTGTCCTGCACCCCTGCTCATCTTGAGGTTACCTCTGAGGGCTGGCCACTGGCCTCCCCTGAATCGCTGCCAGGGGTTTCTCCCCCTGCCCACTCAGGCCAGGCAGCTGAGATGTATCTCTCCTCATAGAAGTCGTAAGTCTGTGTCCTGCAGAAGGGACCAAAAGGAGAAGCCCCAAAGGTCAGAAATTTGGGGGACCAGCCACAAACCCACTAATTTTGCAGCAGATGGTTGCACTGGTGATGCCCAGATTCCCCCACCCTTACCTGTCCTGCCCCCGGGGGATCACAGTCAGGTTGGGGTGGTAACCCCTGTAGTAGTGCTGGTCCCGAAAACTGGTACTCTTGGCATAAGGCTCTCCCTGTCTCAGGTCTAGAAAGAGACCAAGATTTAGCATTTCCCTTCCAGAGCAACAAGCCATAATGAAGTTGCAGAAGAAAAGCAATGAGTCAGGCAATTTGCCATGCACACCCCATTTGCTTTCAAATTAGCCCAACACGGAGGTATGATAAAGCCCCGTACAAGTTTGCCAACACAGCACTGATATCCTTTCCTCTTTTCTCCCTCCCCTATTCTTCAGCCCAGGAAATCCAGAAATAGCAAAAAAAAAAAAGGCCCTGGCCACCCTGCTTGCACAGGACCATCAGCATCGAGTTCAGCCTGGAACTGGGAATGACACAGGGTTTTAGCCATGGGAATCAAGATCAAACATTCCCTTGGGTGCACCTAGTACCTGCTCACATTTCCCAAATGCAAACCAAGGGCAGTGCTGCACAGGGAAAACAGCATCGACAGTCCAGGAGTGTGGGCAGGAGAAAGCCCTGCAAATGTGCAGACCCCGGGAGAAGAACCCATCCCATCCATGCTTGCCAATGTGACGCCCATTTACAAGAGTCAGAGGGAGGATCTGGGGAACTACAGGCCTGTCAGCTTGACCTCTGTACCAGGGAAGATTATGGAACAGTTCATCTTGAGTGTGGTCACACAACATGTGCACGACAACCAGGGAATCAGGCCCAGCCAGCATGAGTTTGTGAAAGGCAGGTCCTGCTTGACCAACCTGATCTTCTATGACCAGATGACCTGCCTAGTGGATGAGATAAAGGGTGTGGACGTTATCTACCTCAACTTCAGTAAGATGTTTGACACTGTCTCTCACAGCATACTCCTTGAGAAGCTGGTGGCTCATGGCTTAGACAAGTGCACTCTTTGCTACCAGTAAGAAACTGGATGGATGGACAAGCCTAGAGGTTTGTGGTGAATGGAGTTAAATCCAGTTGGTGGCAGGTCACAAGTGGTGTTCCCCAGGGCTCAGTATTGGGGCCAGTTCTGTTTAATATCTTTATTAATGATTTGGACAAGGTGATGAAGTGCACTCTCAGTAAGTTTGTGGATTACACCAAGTTGGGTGGGAGGGTTGATCTGCTCAAGGATAGGAAGGCTCTACAGAGGGATCTGGACAGGCTGGATCAATGGACAGAGGCCAATTGTGTGTGATTTAACAAGGCCAAGTGGCGAGTCCTGCACGTGGGTCACAACAACCCCATGCACCACTACAGGCTTGGGAAAGAGTGGCTGGAAAGCTGCCCGGCAGAGAAAGACCTGGGGGTGCTGGTTGACAGGTGGCTGAATATGAGCCAGTGGTGTGCCCAGCTGTCCAAGAAGGCCAACAGCATCCTGGCCTGTATCAGGAATTCTGTGGCCAGCAGGAGCAGGGAGTTGATTGTTCCCCTGTACTCGGCACTGGTGAGGCCGCACCTCAAGTACTGGGTTTGGTTTTGGGCCCCTCACTGCAGGAAAGACACAGAGTTGCTGGAACATGTCCAGAGAAGGGCAACCAAGTTGGTGAGGGGCCTGGAGCACAAGTCTTATGAGGAGCGGCTGAGGGAACTGGGGCTGTTTAGTCTGGAAAAAAGGAGGCTGAGGGGAGACCTTAGCTCTCTCTGTAACTACCTGAAAGGGGGGTGTAGTGAGGTGGGGGCTGGTCTCTTCTGTCTGGTGGCTGGTGATAGGATGAGAGGAAATGTCTTCAGGTTGCAGCAGGAGAGGTTTAGATTGGATATTAGGAAAAATTTCTTTACTGAAAGGGTTGTCAGGCATTGGAACAGGCTGCCCAGGCAAGTGGTTGAGTCACCATCCCTGGAGGTATTCAAAAAGCACATAGACAAGGCACTTCAGGACATGGTTTAGTGGGCATGGATGATGGTTGGACTCGATGATCTTGAAGGTCTTTTCTAACCTAAATGATTCTATGATTCTATCCTGGAGAAAACATCGCCTCTTCTGCAAGGAGGTTGCCTCTATCTCCAGACCCAAAGATAAGCTCATACCTTTGTCATCTTGCCAGGCCACTGGCTGCCACTGGTGGCTTTGGTAGGTGTAGTCATGCCCATAGCCAGCTGCTGGATACTGCCAGTGGGGGTCTTCATATCCATGCCTGAAACACAACATACTCAAACTGAGAAAGAAAGACACTGCTGCAGGTTCTAGACCACATCTAGGGTCAGACTCATGCCCTAGATGGGACCTTTGGAGGAAGAAATGGAGATGGAAGTAAAGCCAGCTCCCTTGCCCAGGTGCTCTGCTCAGCAGCAGGGCCAGAAACTGGTCCAGCATCACACCTGGAAGGAGCAGCAAAAGCTTTGGATACTTCCCCATCCCCATCTAGGAGAAAGTTGTGCGCTGCAGTTTCAGGCAATGCCCAACTTCAGCTTGATGATGTGGACTTGTCATGGGGATCAGCTTTCACCCACGTTTTAGGAGAGTTCCCCAAAAGCACCATCTCTGCAAGTTCTGGAGCTGCCATATCTACCGCACAGCTCAGCAGGTCTTCCCCTGTGCCAGAGCCCAGCCCCGGCCCAAGCCACCCACCCAGCACTCACCCAGCACTCACATACCTTAACCCTTCACAACTTACACAGCAATTAGGTCCACCCTGTGCAATACCCCCCTTCCCAGTGCAAGCATCATACAACCTCAGCACAAAACTCTGCGTATCCACACCATAACTCGCCAAGGGCAATAACTCAGGCAAATCAATGCAAATTTGCTGGAGCACTCAAAGCTCTCTCAGCAGTGAGAGCATCCTCTAGCCCACATTTCATCCTTCCACCCTCCGCTGTTTCAGCAGCTGAGCTTGCAACCTCCCTTTTGCTCCTATATTACTGTTTGTATTTTTATTGTTCACCTTGCACTTGGTAAAAAAGAACTGCATTTAATCAAACCTTCAAGAAAAATGCACCTCGGGACCAAGATGAAGCCTATAAAAGAGCAACCACAGAAGTCACAGCTGTAGAAAGAAATTGGAGCTGCAACTGCTATGCAGCCTTAAATATAGAAGTCACCAGCTGCTTTAAAAGCTGGACATCACCTAATCTCCCACTGCCTCCTCGAGGCTGCTTGCCATTTCCCCTCTGCAGTTACAAGGGCAGGACCCACGTCACAAGCCCACAGGAGTGGTGAAATGGTCCAATATTATTTTAAGAAGGTTTACAAGGAAGGGGTGCTCAGCATGAGCATCGCAACATCAGACAGCTCTCACCTGGAGTACGGCCTGTTGGGTTTGCTGCTTTCATAGTGCTCAGCCCGGGAAGCTGGTCCATGGGCATCCCTCCAGGGGAGGTGGCCCCCATCCCAGGAGCCTGGCCGAGGCGGGGGCCCTGCACGGAGGAGCCACCACCTTGGCTGGGGGGGGGGCCCACGGTGTGCCTCTCCCCACCCCACCTGGGCTACCTGCCTCACCGGGGGCTGGGGCGGCCGGGGAGGGCCCCAGGAGTCCATCATGAACTTGGCAGTGAGATCGTCTCTGGTTTTGGGGTGGGAGGAGAGGTTAAGTCCCAAATGGCTTTAGTGGCCTGCAAGCAATGAGATAAGTCACTCTGTGTGTGATCAGTGGCTTTTCACCCCCCTGAAGGCCCCCCAGGAAGTCTGTTGCCACATACTCCCTGCTTTTGGAAGCCTGCTGGAAACCCAGCATCCTTTCCAAAATGCCCAGAGACAAGGAAAAGCTATCTCCACATCCACCTAAACTTAAAGCTCCCCTTAAAACACCAGGATGAAATGGTCTGGTTTTGAAAGCAACAGGCATCCTACTCTTCCCGGAGCCAGAGGTAGGATCCAGGTAGCATCCTCCAGCACCCCCAGCCAGCCTGGCAAAGGCACCACCACTCACAGTCTCCCCAAGCAAGTGAGAAATCAGCTTTACCTCTGTAACGTGGTGGTGAAACTCCATTTTGTATGTGGTAGAGGAAGGGATATTGGCAAAGCTACAAGCAGGACAGGGAGACTTATTCTTAAAGAAATGAGTATGGACAGAGGCAGAGAGAAATGGAGCTTTGCTCATGTGAGCTATGAGATGGGGTGGAAACAGGGATTTCCTCCTGCCTTCCAGCTCCAGCAAGAATATAGCAGTTCAAGCAGATGCCAGATTTATTTACAATGGTCCCACACAGAAGAGGAAACCCTAAGGAGAGCCCAGGGCAACACATGGGTGAAGCCCCAGCTGCCAGAGTGGGGAGACACCCTCAAGCCCCCCACATCTCCTCTTGGTACCCAAACTGCCCCCACAAAGGCTCACGAACCTCCCTGATGCAGGCAGATAGCCAGATGCTGTCTGAACCACTTGTTACCCCTCTCACACTCAAATATTTAAGGCATTTGGGGGCCATTTC
>JANZLQ010000095.1:32383066-32404483 GCA_026212715.1 Elanus axillaris
GGGGGGGGGGGGGGGCAACACTCAGGTCTCAACGCAGGCAGCTCAGTTTGTGCCCCTTCTAGGTGAAATCAGGGTTAAATCCTTGCCCTAAATAGCCCCCCAGGCACAAGCATCTAGACACCCACCCTTTTGGTCCCACCGAGGGCCCCCCTAAATTTTGGCCAGGGGTTCCCACCACCATCCACCCCCCACAGCAGCCGCGCACACACCTGCTCGGAGGCCGCTGGGGCCCGTCTTCCACTCCCCGGGGTGCCACTGCCAAAGTCCACTGCCACATGGGCCTCTGGCTGCTGCGGGGGACAAAGGGCACCCACCACTCCTCCGCCCCAGGCTGACTCCCTCGGCTGCCTGCCGGCTCCCGGCAGGGTTTACACTGCTGTTTGTATCCCTGAGCATCACCTTCCCCATCACTTGTGCCTCCTCTCACCCAAGAGATGGAGCATGCAGCCCTCAGAGCTCAAAAAAAGCCAGATATTTCACCTGTGGGTTTGTTTTTAAAGCCATAAGTATCCTTCTCTATACATCCTCACGCTTCCTAAATAATAATAAATAAAACCTGCTGTCCAAGCTGTTGGTTTAATCTGGACCCAGCCACAGCTCAAGCAAATAACGTCTGTCCCACTAGCCACTGCCCAGGGCAGAATTTGGGCAGGATGGAGTTGGGATTCACCCCAGCATTGCCTCATCTAAGTCCATATAGTGCAATAATAGCCTCATTCTATAAGCAACCAGGCATTCCTGCCTGAAGACCCTCTTCCAAATTCTCCCAGGTACATTAAAAACCAAAAAAGGAGTAAATTAAGCCAAATGGCATCATAGAAAACTGCAGTAAAAGCTAGATATAAGAGCCAGTGTCTTCCACTCAGTAGCCTAGAGATGTGCCATCATCTCCCCCTTCACCAAGGAAAGTGCACATGGTTTCCTAACCCTCAAAGCCTCCATTTGGCGAGTTCAAGCAGCCCAATTTCAGCCTGAGGGCAGTACAGAGGAACATTGGATAACCAGCAGAAAAAGAGCTTTTTTTTTTTTCTTCTTTATTTTTTTAACACTCTTGCAGTCCTCACTTTCCCTGAGAAATTTCTTCCAAACTACCTCCACTGTGATACCACACCACCGATTGTTTTGGAATTTGCAGGCAGGATCGTATTCTTTGCATCACGGTGGCACTGTCAGGCAAAACCCTATTTTAATGATTTTGGAAGACTCCGTATATTATAGCTTCAGAGCTTGAAATTTCCACCCTACTGGGAGAGTAAGAAATTTTCCCTGGTGATCCTAAGAAATAAGCACTCAGGCTCTGCAGAATTCACAGTTTCAGATAAAAAAAATATCCTTAGCACTCAGCCATACTGAGAGCCAACTGGAAGAAATACAAGCCAGGGAAGCACTGTCTTCACGCTGCCAAGCTGTTTCAGCAGAACAAAATTAAGCATCTCCTATCCCTTTCACATCTGCCCTTCAAAACTTTGGGAGGCTTTGAACAAGGTAAAAGGTCTGTTAGGACTTGACTGACAGGTCAAGTCTCCCAGGAAAGATAGAAAGGATCCTTAGAGACCGTGAGCATCCCACTTACTTAATATATAAATATATCATACTTCCACTTGGCTGCTACCTAATAATTTTAGGTTTCTAGGCAAGACATGACTGCTGGATGTTTCCAACCTGTTTTCTAGCAACCACACTAATTTATACGGGGAACCTGCAAGGGTTCAACCAGCACCACATGAAGAGGTTGAGAGCAGCCCCAGCTTCTCGGGCTGCTGTTGCCAGCCAAACCTGAGGGATTTGGGTTGTGAGGAAGACTCGGGAGCTTGACTTGCATAAAAGCAGCTGCAATTTGCAATGCTTGTGTTTGAGATGGGTGGAAACACTGTACCAGTCCATACTAGGGAAAGAGATGCAAAAAAACCACTACCAGTAATATTGAGCTTTCAGCAAAGTTGGCTTAAAATGGTAAGCTGGGGAACACCAGTTTAAAAGAAAAAGCAGAAAAGCGTGTTGGAAGAGGAGAGAGCTAGGGGAAGGAGCTGGAAAATTAAAAGCGAAGGAAGAAAAAACAGAGATAAAAGGACCAGATAGGCTAGAAAGAGGGAAAGAAGTGGGTACCTTTAACTGCATCGCTTCTAGCAAAGAAATTTCTATTTTAAAAGGATTCATAGCTTTCTTGGAAATCTAAACTGCCACTGAGCTTACAGGACTATTGCAAAGCAGGCAGCACACGCTACAGAGAGCATTTGTCAGACAGAGCTGAAGGGACAGCAATATCTCTTTAAAAAATCGTATTTTTCTGCTTTAAAAGGTTTCACTACTGTTGTCACAGTAACGAGATTAGGTGAAAACATTTTTCTTCATCCCCTCCAGGTGTCTGCACAGCACATTGGGGCTCTGCTCATAGCCAGTCCTGCGCACTCAGGCCAGTGTCCTCCACCCTCTCCCAAACCCAATGAGTGAAAATAATTAGCCAAGCCTCATCAGAAATCTTTGTAACCTAAGAGGAGAAATCCAGGTGGCTTCAGCATCTCATGCTATTTTTAGGTGATTTATGTTGTATCTAATTCATTCTGAGATGAGATTATTTTTTTTTAAATGGTATTAATAGGAGGCTTTGTTCATCTCTGCGCTTTACCCCCTAGAAATGAGAGAGAGAGATATACACACTTTTTTATAGAGATATCTTAAGCATCGTGTCACAGTGCAGGGGATTTTGAAAGGTCTGGCTAGTGTCAAGAGAAAAAATTGAAACCTACTCATCTCACCACATCTGCAGGGCAGAAATGCCAGTAGTAAATGAGCTACATAGAACGTGAAAACTTATCTTAAGGATTCTATACAGTGAAAACACCAGCCCTGAACACGCTGATGGCATTCAAGACATTTGACAGTGTATGTTACACAGACCAAGAAAACAAAAACCACCTAGGAAACCCTGGGGCTCAGGTTCCCAGGCAGGCTGAGCGCCTGCACCAGCATGGAGAGAGCCCTCATCGCTCAATCAGTCTCAACAGCAGCTAATTAGCCAATTACCTTGATTACTCCTCCCAGGCTGACAAGGAAGGAGTGGTAAGAGCTCCTGCTCTAGCTGGGGGTGGCATCTGGGGCCTTCCCAGGCCAGGGACATCCCTGTGGGTGGAAGGTGGTGGCTCCTAAAGCAGCTGAGATCATGTCTGCTCCCACCTGCAGCCGCTGCGTTAGCACCATCGTGTGGATTTGATCCAGCCAGCATGGCACCACTTCCCATTTTTCTGTAGCCAGTTCACACACTTTTCACCGATGGATCTGCACCTTTCTTCCCCAAATTAGGTTGTTTCCAGCTTTGAGGGACTGAGCCATCCATCCCACCACCCCCTCACACATACACAGTCATGTTTAGCAACATCCAGACATGCCTATTAATTTTCTGAGACTTAGGCAAGAATATTAATTGCATTCCAGAGGCATACAGCGAATTAAGAAAAAGCATTTTACACCCCACATTGTACCCAATGAAGAAACAGAGCTGTAAAAAGCTATTATTTGTGAAAATCAAAGCACATCTGTACAGAGTGCTGTACGCGTCCCTAGCCTGGCTGCAAGAGAAAGGTAACTCCAGCCTTCTGCCTGAGATCCTATTACAAAGCAAGCCCCCAAAAACTTTGAAGTCTTTGCCTTATTTCTTTCCCACTTCAGCAAAAACATCTTAACTCTTGCCTGTGAATAATAAGTCCTTGCTACTTGCATCCCTCACCCCTAAAGGAAAGGCCATGCTGCTCCTGCATCCCATCGTGGCGGGCTCTGCCATGGCATCTCACCTAGCTCAACCCACCATGGGAAGGGACTGGGATTCACGAGGGCCAACGGAGATGCAAGAGCTAAACCCAGCCGCATTGAGGAGGTCAGAGATCTTTCAGTATTCAGGTCCTCTCGTTTTTCTGTGCAACACCCCTTATGTTTCCCCAGCCATAAAATTGATGTTTATCTCGCTGCTAACTGCCTTACAGAGATCATTACACATTGCAAATTCAACCATTTGCAGATAAAATGAACACGAGCAGCCTGGAAACTGTCACACCACCCCTGTTGCCTTGCCACATTCCGATGTGTTACAACCTTTAAGCTTCAAATTAACATATAAAACCAAGATGCCTGGAAATATTTGCTGGGCAAATGCTGAAAACCAAGCAAAGGTAATTCTTCCACCTGCCCCACACCACCCCCTGCTCAACCAGGGAAAATTAATTTTTAAGTGAGACAAATTCTGAAGCTATTTTCGTGGCATTAAGGAAAAAAACCAACAGGAGGTTATTCTTCCTTGTCTAAAATCTCCTTGCTATATGAAATGTCCCTCTGGATCTGTGTTCAATGGAAGATGTGGATGGGACAGAACGCAAAGAGGGGGATGCAGATGTCAAAACAAGCCCCAGAAGAAACACCAGCAGCTACAACTGCTGCACTTCACAGGGTATGTGCCATGAATGAGCAGGGGAGGAATACTGAGCTCATCTGGATTGGAACATGCGGCCAGGGCTACCAGCCCTGCTTGTGCTGATGCCCTCAGAGATTTCCACTTCACCTCACCAACCTTCAGGCTCCTTTACTGGTGGCCACAGAGGGAGTGAGCTGGACACAGACCCTTTCCCAGGGTCTCCAGCAAGCATCACAGCAAGGAAAGCTGATAGCTTAGAAGTCATTAGCCCTGAGATATTCCAGGGTGTCCTTTTGAGAAGATTGCCATCTTGTGTCTTTTCAGACACTAGAATGTTGGTTGCCTTCATATTTGAGACCATGGGTCTCATTCAAGAGCTTTATTACACACAGGGACAATAAAGACCCTTGACAGTTACAGATGGCTTCGCTGTGTCCTGTTCTTAGTGCTACCTTGTAAAGTTGGACAGTAATGTTTCCCTCATTTTTTCTCATCTCAATTTATGACTCCTCTACCATGAAAAGCCACTTATGCCTTCCACAGTTACAGATACCATATCCTTCAAGGCCAGTAAATCACAGTCTCAAGTCATGTCAAATTTTGCAAAATAAAACTAAGTTGCAGTTGTCCTCTAAGGCAAGAAGCTGCAAAATTGAGAGAAAACAAGCTCTGTTTAAAACCAGAAACCTGGCCAGCCACTCCCCATGGTGTGTGGGGGCAAGGATCACCAAAAACCTCTAAATGAAAAGCAAAAGCCTGATACTAGGAAGTGCAGGGGACCTTCTGTGCCACCCTAAAAAGCTGCCTCCATAGGTCTTCTGTGGTCTAATGTCAAAATAGTCCATACTCACAGGATTTCTCTGCATAAGCTGAGCCTCCAGTCCCCTGCAGCTGGCTGGCAGCAGGACAGAGCCAGGCTCCAGCAGCATTTATTCATTGAAGCTTGGTCCTTGGGCTGGATTTGTGCTTGGAAAGAAAACTGGGGAACTGATGGGATCATAGCTTCTTGTTTTAAGGGGGTTTTGTGCAGACACAAGTTAGAGAAGTACTAACACAGCAGGGTTTCGCTTGGCTGAGCCCATCTGGGTTCACTCAAAGTGCTGGGCACTACACCAAGAACTGGGGAAACTGAGGACAAAGATAGAGCATCAAAAAAAAACCGTTGACCCCAAACCCACCCTTTACATTTTTCAGGGGCACAGTGACTTGTCTTTTCCCTTCTGCAGAGTTAAACTTTCATGACAGCTGAATTAACTTGGAGAAGAGCCAGCTCCAGGGACAGACAGCAGCATGCTAGAATAAGAGCAGGGAAGACCCATACCGCTGCTGTTCTTGCTAATTCCTCTCCCTGCATCCCATGCAGCTAATTTGCAGGGGGCTCAAGTTGTTCCATGCATTATAGATTCACCATGGCACAGCATCCAGTCCAGCACAGACACCAGGGCAACTCTTTCACCATGTTATGATCATCTCTCACAAAAGCCTTGCAAAAAGCACTGCTATTTTGGAAAACCCTATTTAAAAGTTGGTTCCATGGCCTAAGCTCAGGAGGCTTCTTTGCTTCACAAGGTGACCTCATGCCACATCACATGAGCTCAGAGCATAAGGTGCAAACTCTTCACGTATAACAAAACCTCCAAACAAACACCAAAGACCCGAACAAAAAAAAAAAAAAAAAAAAAAAAAAAAAAAAGGAAAATTACAAGCAGCCATGACCGAGACAAGGAAAAATGCAAAACAACCCAATGTGCATAACATACAGCTTCAGGCTGGGATACACTTACCTCTCTCTGAATGTTTAATGGGAGTGTATGCATCAGTTAATCAGCAGCACAAGACACAAAGTGTTTTGTACCTCCTCTCCACGTATTGTGCAATTAAAAGGCTTCTCATTCAGGCACAGAGAGAAAAGTCAAGGGACTTCGGCTGTGAAACATCTATTATTCAAAAGCGTATCCATTATTCAAAGTTTTTCTTAAAATCCTACTGTCAGCTTGAAAGGAAAAAGAAAATGAGTTTCTGAAAGCTGTGTTCCATTGATATTCCACTTCAATTTTTGCTGATTGTAAGTAGTAAAACTCCAGACATTTTGAAGAGCTGAAGAAATCCTTCACAGTTCCTGAAAAAGGCAACACCCTGTGAGTAGACACAATTTCCACCACCACCCCCCCAAACTCTACTAGGAGAGATGTGATACACCCTGGCCAACAGCGTGCTCCTTTCCCAAATTGCTCAGCTGCCCTAATGTAAGGATAACAAGCATCTAATCAGGAAAAGACAAGACCAAATTGCTCAGTAAACAGTAGCAGGTACCCACCATTGGCCTGACCAGCTTATTGGCACCCGTAAGCTCAGCTGAACGAAGGCTGAGTGGGGTGCTCAACCTTCTCACAGCACCTGGGAGCTTCAGCATAGGGTGCCAGGACTAGGCTGTAGAAGGTCACATGTGAAAAGTCCCAGGGGTACCTCCCACCACCTAGATGTGGGTGCAGAGGGCAGCAGGCCCCACAGAGCCATGGCAAGGGAAAGCCCAGCACTATCACAGCTCCTGCTGCAAAGGGACAATGCAACAGTGCTGCTCCAGAAAAACCATCATTCATGTAAGACCCACCTAGGTGGTGGAAGATCTTCAGCAAGAGCAACAAACAATTAACTGCTAACACTAGGGTACAAAAACAAGTAACAAAAGAGATTTTACCTCCTCTAGGTAATGGAGGACCTAGAAGGAAGAGTGTTGAAACCCCCAGGTCCAGGCATGAGGCACCTCTGTAGGGATGAGATGGATCTAAAGTCCATGTAGGCAGTCAGGCCACAGCTTAGAATCAGATCCAGAGAAAGTACCCAGGTCAAACGTGCTCAGCTAGGTCCAGAGCAGTAGATCTAAGGCTAGCCTGGCTATACTGAGCTAGAGATTACTGCTCCTACAATACAGCTCAGAAGAAAAGTGAAGCCCCCAGACTGAGCTTACATAGGGCTCCAGGCCCATGGGTGAGGCCAGTCAGGGCCGCTAAAGCTTATTAAGGCACTCAGAGGCCCAGTAAGGGCTTATGGGGAGATGGAGCAGGAAAGAGTGGGTCTCTGTTGCAGGGCTGGTTGCTGGAGAAGCAGAAGGAGCTAGGGTGAAATTTTTTTTGAAGCTATGTATCAGATCAAGAAATAGGGGCTAGAGCCTGAAAAACTATTCAGAGCTATAGGATAATAAAGATGCTTAATTTTTTATTGAAAACAAATATTTGTGAGAAAAGAATATAAGCCTTTGAAAGGCTTCCTTGTTCTTAAAAAGACAAGGCTGTAAGGTATGGGGGTCTCTAAAGGCATAAAGGCTCTTCTTTTTGGGAAAAAGAAGATCAAGAGTAGACATGACAGAGGTAAGCAGCACTCAGTGGTGAGGGACTTGTTGTAATTGTAATATATGTATAAAAAGTACTGTTTGGTAGACTTAAAATCAGTTTGTTTAGGTTTTCTGTATGTATAGTGTATAACTAAACTGTGGAACCTCCTGTGGTGCGACCTGGAGACACCGAAGATGCTATTTCAACAAAGCAAACTGATGGAAGAATAATGATTGAAGACTAATAAATGTAGTAGTCAAGGTGTAATGTGTTAGTTCTTGAATACTGCTGGAAGCCCAGTGGGTGCAACAGGGTAAGGGTCCTGCTCTTCCATCATCACACTAACTACTTTATCATCACCAGACTGCTGGCTTTAGGTGTTGTCAATAACTTAGGGGACAGCGTGAACATATGAAACAAAACCTTTGTTCAGCAGTCTATGCTGACTGCTATCTTTAAGCAGCGCATTTACCTAAAGTACAGTGATGCTTCAATAGCAGATACTTGTGGAGTGCTTCCAGGACACTAAAATGAGCTGGATGTTATCCACAGGACAGCTATGGCTCACAGCTTATTTGGACAAATTCTTTGCTGCAATAGGCCATTTTCTGCTATTACCAGTGAAATAAGCTAAACCCCACTTCTTTTCTGCAATGAGAAGCTGTGCTTAAGGTGATGAATTTGCAAAGCATTTAAAGGGTGGATGAGAGTTAAATAACTTCCTCCAGCGTGTAAGGCACTGCAAAGCATGACTGGAGTTGCTGCCAGGAGGGTATTGCAGCCGAGGAAGCACTTTGTAATCAGAGGCAATGCTAAAGTGGCTTGTGTAGCCAGAGCCTATGCAATGCTGGAACAGCAGGGCACAGCACAGACAAATTTAAGTATTGTCACATGAAATGGTTTGACTATTCTGTCTCTACCGTTCGCCGTAGTCCAAGTCTTTCTTGTTAAGCTTCAAAGAGTACAGCCAGCTTGTTACCAGAGTTTCAGGTTCCTTTTGTTTGCAGTGATGCTTATGAAGGTAATGGTATCTGTAATAGCCCCACCTGGGACCAAACTGAACTGATGCAGGGTCAAGAGCACACTCTTCCTCCCCAGGCATTTCTACTTGGCAACACAGAAGGGCAAGGTGGAAGGCAGGCAGTAGAGCAGTCTCCCTTCCTTGCTGGTCACTGCTGGAGGCAGGATGGGTCAGTGACTTCATTCCTTGTTCAAAACATACATGCAAGCCTTTATCCATCCACCCAAGTCTGTCTTATTTTGGTCTTCGTTTCAGATCAGACCTTTCTGTCAAGCTGCTAACTGGGTGTCTGGTGGGGCTCTGCTCTAATGTCCTAGAGCAGTGGCTCCCAAATGGAGATCCATGGGACCCTGATTAGCTTCAGTTGCTCTTTGTACAGCTCAAACTGTAAAAAGAAGCTGCAAGTGAGCTACTTTCCTCTGCTTCTGTAACCAATAACCACAGCAAACACATGATATTAGGCTGTTGTCAATAAGAGAAAAGTGGTCAATAACCTACTGATGAAGTTGGACAAGCTGTGTAAGAAGAAGTCAGCTTAATGCCTGGACTACACATGTGACTACCACAGGGAAATGTTGTGGGGTTGGATTTTGAGTGCTGTGTAAATTTATTCAAGATTTTGGTATGCCAGGCAACCTGGTCAAAACTACTGCTCCTGTGGCTGTGGTGACAGAGGACACTTGCAAGGTATGCTTGATGCTGAGGGATCCTCTGATTTACTATACAGCAAGAAGTCCTTGACAGAACTTATAGGGTCCCCTGTGTGAAGGCACAAAGCAATGCAGCAGCCACACAACTGGGTAGTGGCTGTGAAAATTTCCCCCTCTGACTTGGGTTGCAGAGCTCACAGCCTTGGCAGGAGCCTTTCCAGCTGGTGGTTAAGCCCAGAAAGGGGACAGGCTAAAAGCACACAGCTATCAACAGCTACCGCAGTTCAGCTGACATGCAGCAACTTCTTAAGCCACCATAACCAAGCTGTGTCCCTGACTCATTTGGCTTGTCCACTGTTGGGTTGTGAGCTTGGGGAGTCTCCTCTTCAGGGCAGGGAAAGAGTGGGAGGCTGAGTCCTGGGGAAACTACACATTTACTGCAGGGAGATGATGACTTTTCCTGTGGCCTTGTGCTGGAGAATGTTTTTGGAGGCTTCATTTACCTGCAAACTCAGTGCCACAGGTATTCAGGTGATGGCCATCAGGGCAGGGCTTTGCAGGGAAGGGAGGGGCAGAATGAGGATGCATGGGAGAAGCCTGTATCTGAGTCTGGGCTTTCCATTCCTGGGACTGACTGCTGGAATTGAAATAACTCAGGATCAGACCAGCTCCTGGGTATTCCTCTGCCTTACATCCCTGAATGTGCTGAATGGTGGCTATGTAAATATTTCTGAGGAATTGAGACATTACTTAAGGATTAAAATACCATCAAATGAGAAAAAAAAAAAGTGTTTTGAACACCTTCAGAGGTGCTTGGGGGAAAAATGCAAATGAAGGCACATCAGGATCCACTAATCCACTTCTAAAATATTATCCCAGCACGTTAATCTTTAAGAACACAAACTCTTTGGTATGGGAGCGAATGGGTTTTATATGACTTTGCCATTGAGCACATTGCAATTCTGGCCTTGCAGTACCAAACCAGGAGTTAACGACTCCCTGGATCAAACCCAGTGAAAGAAGATTAAAAAGGGTGAGGGGAAAATGGGATTTCTTGATTTAATATTTTTGTTTCTTAGAGAAGCAGGACTCTGGAGGCTTCTGTGCCAGGGGCCTAACTGCACATAAAAATCTGTTTCTATCTACAAAAAAAAAAACTTTGCTAAAATAATCCTGAGGAATCTGCTCCACACTTACCTCTTTCAGTTTGAAGAGAGCTCCAACAGAGGGATGGGTATTTCCCTCCTGGCAATGCTGGGGAATGGAGGAGATGGTAGAGGAAAAAATAGAGAAATCATCTTCCTGGTACAGAGTTGATATGCTCCCATGGCAGACATGTTTGTTAGAAGCAGCAGATTAGCGGGAATTGAGGGCATTTTTCCTCTGGCAAAATCCATCCCCATGATCCTGCCCCCCATGCCAACCTGCAAGGACGGGGAGGAAAGAAGATAGATCTAGTGGAGGTCTCGCACCTTGTCTTGAGGCAGTGCTTGCATTCTCAGGAGGGCTGAAGAGCTGTGGGTGCTGAGCTTTCAGGTATGAAAAGCTCTACTTTGGTCTGTTGCACTTTAGTATTGGTTTTCAAAGAATGTACTTAAAAGCCTAAAAAAAAAAAAGGCAATGAGCCAAGGTCCTGTCCTACCCACACCCCCTCTGTGTGCACAGGGGGCTTAGGCACAAGTATTGCCCCTGGGAGGTGGTTGGCTGCATCTGGACCCTAAAACAGCCTCCAGACTCTAAAATAGCCTCCCCTTGGCTGCATCTCTGCAAACACAGCCCAATGGTTTTGCTTAACCTTCCATGAAAGGGCAGTAAAACCTTTAAACAAGTTAACAGCATCACCTGTGCTTGCACAGGTTTGTTGTAAGGCAGAGCAAGGCAGGGCTTTTATTTCAGTGCATCTTTGCAGAGCTGCAGTGAAGATGTCCCTGCTGATAGCCTTGATAGTCACATTGGCCCCTCTGCTACTTGTGAGCTTCCTCACCTCTACTCTGGCTGTAGTTCATGCCATGGCTTGTGTGACTCTTCAGAGACAACTTGTATTTGGGGTTGCTTCCAGTTGCCACTATCACCTGAGACCAAAGGAAAATGCACCACCCAGTGTGAAATATGCTCTGCTCAGAGAAGTGCAGAGCACCTCAGGCTGGAGGTACTTTTTTATTCTATTTATAGCAAATGGAAATTTGGAGCCAGTGACCCAACTCTTTCTCTGTATGTGTTTGTGTATATGTATATGGCACAGCAGAAAAACATGTCATTGATTTCCAAAAGGGACAGTATGTTTCCAGGCCACAAGAATCCCCTCTGCCATCAGGGATGTGCTAGGTACCACAGCTATTCTAGGAGTACCTCTGGAAAGGAGGTCTGTCCCTTCCCCGACCTCCGCCGAACCCAAGGAGCTGGCTTTGCCCCAGCACCATACTTTGATGTTGCAAAGTGAAATGATCTGTTAAGTGAGTATCAGCATTTACCAGCTGGCTTTACAAGCAGAAGTACATTAACTCCAGGCTGTAGAGAAAACGTTACTCCTGCACTGTTCAGACAGACCATGTAATTGCCTCTGCTGTGGGGCCAGGGGAGGAGGAGGATTGCATGAATCAAGGTGTAGACATGATTTCTGCAGGCTGTCCCCACCTGTGCTGTTGTCTCTCTGTATGAACATCAGGAAGTTGCTTAATCTCTATGGCTTTGTCTAGTGACATTTCCATGTTTCAGAGGAGTGGATAACTTGGCATTTCAGCTGCTACTGAAAATCCAGTGAGTTACAGCCATCCCCCAGTACAGCTCCCTAGCCCAGGCAGAGAGGTATGACCTTGCTCCTCCAAACCAGAGCCGCTGCCCTCGAGCCCCATCAGGAGAGATGCAGAGGGACAGCGAGCTTGTCTTTGGTCAGACAGCTATGCAACATTGCCTGGTCAGGACACTTCCCTGTGAGGGGAATAGGGAATGGATTCACTACTGCATGTGGCCTGTGGTTTATAAAGTCTCTCAGTGCTGAACGGGCTTACCAGGGCCATCAAATTCTTTGTAGAAAGTTCATGTTGAACAGTTCTAAAGCTCATGCTGTATCTGTGTATATGTAGTTTATAAGAACTGCCTTTCTTGCAGGCTCTGACAACTTAATACTGTTGAAATTCAAGAGGCCAGGGTTGCTGACCCCATATCTTGCTGGCTACATTCTAACTGGATGCTGTGCAGTCCTCACCTCCATTGGTTCTGCACACTTCCCCCCCACTGGAGGGAGGGAAAATCAAGGCACAAAGCTGAAATGATCTGCCCCAACTTATACAGGTGTGTACAGAAGAGACAAGATGCCCCAACATTTTTGATAACTGAAATGCCCAGGTTTGGGGTTGTGCTTTGTGTGCTGCACTCTGAGCTGCCACTTACACTGGCTGAAGCCATGTTCTGTGGTTGAGAACCAGTGAGGTTGTGCCATCGGTGGCTGGCAATGCCACCACATCCTCCTACAACACCTTCAGGGATGTGCCACAGCATCTGTGTTACAAAGATCTGCAACACAATCCCAAGGAAGGATGGGGCTGAAGCCCTGCTGAACTGAACCCATGGTGAGGCATCATGGGGGCCTGGTATGTGAAAAGGTTTGTTTTAACAGTTTTTACATCTTTTAGCACCCTGCTGTTTGGAAAAACTCCCCCCAAGCATCCCACTCTGCCAGTGGTGCCCGGGGAAGGAAAAAAAGTAATCAAAGGGTGGTGAGGCAGCGGTTTTGGCAGAACTAAAGCCCCGAACAAAGAGACAAAAGTATTTTACAATTTTGGAAGACAAATGCTCTGTATCCTTACCTTCTGATCGATGATGGACTCTGCTGCCATAGCTTTAGTGCCAGTTACACCAATTACTCTGTATCCCTGCCAAAAAAAAAAAACCCTTATTGGATGGGTGTCAGGGGAGAAGTCACACAGTCCTGCTGTTCTCTCCGAATTAAACATTTAACCTCCCTGTGTTTTCAGGAAGAACTGTGAGCAGCTCAAGCTGTATCTAATAACAGTCCACTTAGCAGTTGCACTAACTGCATGTATTTACTCCCTTCATCTTTTGGATGTGATTCCTCATGCAGCGCCTATGCCTTTTCCGTCTGGCAGAGCTCAGCACCCCTCCCTCACGCTGACAACCCCAAAGGCTTGAAGAGGACAACCTCCATGACACACATCTGGATCTCCACCCACAGTGACCGATGAGGGACCATGAGGCCATTCCTAAATTCTTACATTCCTGCATTTTTCTTGTCTTCTTTACCTTGCACATGGGCAGGTCCCTGGGCCCAGGGCTGGGGAAGTTTTCAGCAGCAAAGCACCAGGTGGGCAGAAGATGGCAGCATCAGCTCAGCAGACGGCAAACTCTTGCTTAACTAGGTAGGGATGCCTTTTAATTGGGAATATCCGTATTTTTTTGCAGAGGAAGGAAATATTTTCGCTCCTTTGGACTTCAGAGTTATGATCACGGCACAAGACTGAACTCTCCTGGACTGGCAAAGCCAAAGGAGATGGCTCGGCCTGAAGGGCTTAGTGTGAGAAGGACCACACAAGCATCGCCTGTGTACTGAAAGATGCAGGGCTGTGAGGGCCAGAGGGGTTTTTTTGTGAGGTGTGAGGATGGGCCTTCATCAGGGGAACAGTCCCTGTGTCCGCACCAGGCTGAAGGGTGCCAGGGTGGTATGTGCACCCAGGGACAGGCTGGTACGCCTACATGCAATGCTAGGCCATCTCACGTACTTGTGTGAATTATTACAGCGCTGAGGAGCTCTAGGCTTTAGACAGAAGAACCCAGCCCTGCCCCAAAACTCTCTATGCTTTGGTTTTCTTAGCTTTCAGATAAGCTTAATATTTACTGTAGCTCTCCCCAGACTAGCATGAGTGGTCTTTGCAAGCTGCCTTGAAAATGCAAAACATTTTACATTGAGTATTTTCAGAAAGGACATTAAAATGTGGTTGTCTTCTTGGCTCTAAGATGATGCCTTAAGTGAGCCTTCACTTTACCTGCAGCAGCCTTCATTTCTCAAGGAGAACTTAATACCTTAGTTCATTGTAGTCACTCTATGCTTTCTGCACAGACTAGTCACCTTCTCACCAGGAGTGAAGGGAAGAGTATGGTTTTCCAGATACAGTCCCTGGCAGGCCAAGATTCCAGCAAAATTTAACCTGAAGTAATGGACACCCACTGTGACCTGCAAGAGAGAAGGTGCCAAATATTAACTCCCATCCTACAGCAGCAGAGGAGTTTTAGACACCCTGCTCTGAGTCTACAGCAAAGTTGGAATAACCAAATCCTGATCTCTCCTGTTGCCACGCTGACCACTGTGCTGTCCCATCTCCCAGAAGACACTGATGCTTTCTAAGTCATGGGGTCACAGCCTCAAGCAGATGAAACTCGGGGCAGCAACTGGTTTTGCTGTGGCTAAGTGGATTCTCCCCTGGGATGTGGTCACACGGGACCTGGTGGAAAATGGACAGTGTGCATTGAGGAGTTGATACTGTACTGGGACAGTTTTGTGCTATGCTTCAAGTTGGGATGTTTATTCTTCCAGTCAATGTCAATTATTACAGGAGACTTCTGTGGATTTTGTCTCCTTGGTGCAGGTACATGAGGTCCTGTGGATTTTAAGCTTGTCATCCCCTTTCCCCAGTGAAAATAATTGGGAAAACACACACACTTTTGAGAGCTCTGCTCTTTCAAGGACATGGCAAATATGTAATGAACACTCTACCACCATGGTGGGGGTATACATTGGGATGGGATGGCAAATACTGGAGATGACATGTGGAAGCAGGATGAGAACTGAACATTGCACTGCCTTGCATCCTGGATTTAAGCTTCCTCTTCCCTTCTGTCTTCTATACCTTTTGCAACCTGCACATAACCTTTGTCTGTTCTTATGTCCTGTTCTTAGCCAGCTTCACTGGGATGGAGCTTAGGAGATCTTCCAGCTTTGCTGCTGTTTCTCTGCCTGAAGATGTTGGACAAGTCACTTGCGTAAGTTCAGCATCCACGCTTGTAAGAGGGAGGTAAAGACCCTCTTCTCTGTGAAGAGCCTGGGGAGATGACAGTGAGGAGAGGTGACTCTATTGATCTTGCTAATGTAGCATTTAAGGGGCTGATCTGAAACAGAGCTTATGCTCTTGTAAGGCGTTACCCAAATACTATGAAAAGAGGCAGCCCCTCATGTTGTGGAGAATTTCAGGGCAAAAGGACAGGGCAGAGCAAGGGGACAGGGGCTGGAGATGCTGTCAAACTCCCAGAGAAGGGCTTTCTCCAGTGCATGAAGCTGGTGGCCCCTCCACTGGCAGTAGTGCTTGCAGAGGGGAAAAGGACAGCAGAGGAGATCCAAAGAGAAGAGGATGCTGAAGCAGGAGATGATTGGAATTGAAAGAGGGAAGCAGAGGAACAATAGATCCTGGAGACAAGAGCAGACCAGGCAGGTCAGGTACAAGCTCCCCTGAGGAACACGACTTCACCAAGGACTTTGCCGGCTTGGTAGCCCTGAGCACCTCTTCTCCAGGAGGTTTGTCCCAGGATTCCCATCCTGAAACACGAGAGCCTGCAGGAGGTAATACCCTGTGCCGTCCTCTCACTAGGGCAGTGTTTTGTAAAGCCCTCCCAGCTAAAGCCAAGGAGTATCTCAGGGATGTTCCAGCAAGGTGGTGTGGGAGCAAAGACCTTCAGTGCTGGCCTTGGAGGGGAAGCGAAGGAAGCCCTGCCCTGGGGCTGAGCTGCAGGCAGGCCTGGCAAGACAGTGGGTGCTGAAGAGGAGAGAAGAGGGGATGGGAAAAAGGGGATGGAGAAAAAGAAAGGCTACCTCAGGGCCCCTGTGCCCCATCCCACCTCAGGGCAGCTGGGGAGGCAGCAGGGTCCCTGCAGTCCCTGGCAGTTGGGCAGCAACAGCTCCCCAGGCCACGGCCGCCCACGTGGCTCTGCATCCCCAGGGGACCGGGCACCGAGCACTGACTGACGCTTTCAATATTGGGTAAATATTTAAATGCTGGGTAAATATTTAAATATCTAAGTAGACCTTTGCAGCTCCAGTGAACCACACCAGTGGAAAACCTTGCAGAGGAGCATTTTACATCCTGAAAGCTCATTTTTTGCAGTGAGAGAGTGTGCCTTTGCAGGAGCACATGGTGGTTCCCAGCAGCTGCGTGCTGCTGTCGCAGCGTGTCGTCACACCAGTTTTCCAGATGGGGAAACCAAAAATGCATGAACCATGCAGGGCCATTGGGTGAGTCAAAGCTCACAGAGCCAGGGGATGAGAAACCCTAATCTGCTGACTTTTTATCCCATGGTTTAACCACAAGCCCGTCCCTTCCCCTTGGGGAATCTCCTGCTCCAAAGCTGCACTGCTGTTTGCTCATGATTTTCAGAGAAAAGTATTTTCAGAGAAAATAACGTGCTGCTTGGGCTGAAACATCTTATGATAACTCTGTCCGGAAGGCAGATGGGAAGGCATGCAGGGAAGGGTGTATGAGACAAGTTGGGTTTGGAGAAATCAGTGTGGCTATTTGTTGCAGTTATTACCCTAAGAGGAAGACCATGGTACGTCCAGCAGTTACTGATGCATTAAGCAGCTACCCTGTGAAGGCACAGGGCTGTGCTGTGCCACACACACAACATGGGTGTCCAGTCCATGTCGTGCCACACATATCCCTTGGCATGGGGTAAACTTTGCTAGCTAATCGTATTGGAGGCTTCCCCTGCTTGGCACCAGCAGTCATACCACCTGCATGTCCTTGTCTTTATCTTCGAGTGAAGCAGGATGTTTGTGTGTGACCACCCTTTTGTTTGGCACTTGGGATGAGAAGCATAGTTGGTTTCTTCTAATAAAATCCTGCAAGAGCTCCAAAGACCAATGTGTCAGCAACAGGACTGATGGATGGGATCTGTGCAGGGTGCTGAGCCCTGACTGGAGGTCTAGCTGAAGCTGTACAACACAGTGCCCTGCACCTGAATGGATGTGAGATTTTCTATGCTATCCCCTTTTTCCTTCTAGGATTATCTCCAATTTTAATAGCTAAGGGAGAGACTGCCTTTCTTACTGGGGTCATGACCACTAGCCCTGGTGTGTTATAGTGACATGAGGGAGAAGAAAGCAGGCTCAAGCTGAATGCTGGTACCACTTTCAGACATGCTGGGGCATGTTGTTACAAAATGTCACACAATCTGGACTAGAGTCCTGCAAAAGGATCATGTAATGGGTTTTCTCTGGGTCAGGTGGATTTTAAAATATCAGCTGTGGTGATGGAAGATATGGTGCTGAAGCTACACTCTTCCATGGAAAGTACAGAGGAGGGAGGAAAAATATCCCATGTATCTTCCAGATGCTCAGTATTTCTCAGGCAAAAATTTGCACTCATGCACAGGGAGCCCTAAATATTTTGCCCTGTACCTGCAGAGATGACTGGGCAGTGCACGTCTGGAGAGCAGAGGCCTGCAGGAGCATCAGCTGCTGTTTGGGAGTTCAGGCTCCTGAAATTAAAGCTGTATATCTGCAGGGCAGTCACAGCATGGGTGCTCTCAATATATACTGCCCTTTGCTTCTGCCCTTCCCAGGCATCAGCCCCTACCTGTGAGATGAAGTGGATGATCTGAAAAGCCTTTTGCTGCAATTTGCCAAGGGGAGTCTGTCAGCTCATTTCATCCATCAAATAAGCATATGTCCACAAGTAATCACTTCTTGTCTCTGTTGTATGGGGCTGGTTTAAAAACCAGGGGCACAGACATGAAGTGTTATTGTTGTATTATTATCTGGCCAGAAATACAATCACTCCTTCCCAACAGCTTCAAGCTTCCCTCCCATAAGCCATGGAAAGTCTCACATTAATGTACTTGCTATAAAGGCATATGCAATCAAATGAAATGTATGTAAATGACAGTGCCCTTGCCTGGGATGACTGTCTGGGGAATGGACCAGTGTTTCTTGGCTAGCAGCATAGGAAACAAGATGGTCAGTGCTGCATTTTCCTCCTCGAAGCAGTTCAGATGCAATTCAAATGAATCCCTCGTGGAACCCTCCTGGCTTCTGCTGAACTATGACACAGATGGGTCTGGCTCATTGCACACAGCAAAAGCTGCTTAATTAGAGCAGCAGCTCAATTTATTTGTTTTGGATCATCTTTATTAGCCATCACTTAAGCTCGTAATTAAGGGCAGAAGAGGGACTGTAAAAATGGTACCATCCTATGCTGCTTGCCTTCTCCCTGTGCTGCAGCTGCTGAGCATTGCTCCTGTCTGCTTAACACCTTCAGGAGTCTCTCTTCTCCTGCATGGATGGCACTGCTGTCATCTGTACTCCAAACGCATGCTTTATTCCTGGCAAAGCAGAAAGGAAATGGCAGTATTTTTATCCTAGGATGCTTTTAATTGACTGAGGTAGAACATCCAATGCCCTGAACACCATGCAGGCGCAGTGTGAGCAGCAGGTATGACTCCTGGAGGGATGTTGCTGCCCATCTCTTAATAAATACCCAAGTACTAACACCCAGTGCGAGAGAGCACCAAATCCATCCAGAGACTCTGGCAGGCAAAACAAAGGCAGAGGGATTGAGACCTGAAGCTCACATGGTAACCAAGGAAGGCTAGACCTTCTCCTCAGGAGAGAATGCTGCTCAGAAATGCAAAGCTACATCATCACTTACATTGTGGCTGTTATTGTCATGTGGTTATAACCTTGTCTTCATTTCTGTTCAGGTGTTCTGAAGTGCTTGATTTGTTTGTATGGTTTTTGGTCTGCCTCTGTACCGCTCCAGTGTCCTGAATCTCCTCCTTGCAACCCTAAATCCTGGTTGTACTCCTTGGGCTGATGGGCTACTGTGACCGGCACAGCCATTTTCCACCACAAGGCAATTCTTTTTCTCAAACTCAGTTTTCTTTTGTACAACCTAACTCTGGGATTCTTACATTTTATTTTAAATGGAGCTTAAACCAGGACAAGCACAGGCATGTAGCTTTAATAGTCTCTGTAATTTTAACAGGGACTGAGTCTACAACAGCTACACTGGTATCTTAGTCGTGTCACCATGATGCCTAGTCCTGGACCAGGACCCACCATGGCAACCAACCCTATGGGGCTCTGCTCCCAGGAGGTTCACAAGTGACAGCCAGGGATGCATCTCCATCACAACATCTTTGCAGGTGCCCTCCCTGTGGAAGACAGGGCTGGACTTGGCTTTGAGAGCTGGCAGCTACAGTAACTGCTTCCATGTGGTCTACAAGGAAATTCCCCACACTGGCATCCAGCCCCTGTGAAACCACAAGCAGCTACTGTTTGTGGTGCAAGGTAATGTGTATCAACCATCTGGGTCTGCTCACAGGACAGGGAAGAGAGATGGACATTGTATTTGCACGTACATGAGCTGTTATGAAACAGCTGCTTTGTGCTCCAGAGCAGTTTTTCCTTTATTTATTCAAACATCTAAAAGAACAATAGGTTAGAGAATTGGGAGGGGGGAGGAGGAGAGATTATACATTTTGCTCCTCCTTCCTTCTGAAATGTCAGCATCTTACAGTGCTCTTGATCAGTTCTGCTTTGGTGGATGCTGCCGCAGCCGCCGCACTCAGCTCCAATAATGAATGTTGAAGGGCAGCATGGGGGACCCCATGGCAGTATTTTTAATGAAGTGCATCTCCAGGCTACACCAAACGTGGCTATTTGTGTCCTGGTACAGCCTTTGTTTGCAAACAGCCGCCTCTCTAGGTAACCACACAACAGAGCACAAGGGCCTATTTATTTGCATCTGTCTCCAGTCACAATAGCAAAGGAAGGGAACCCATCTGTTTGGTCAACGCAGAACAAAAATCAGCAGAAAGGAGCTGGATAAATTAATAATATAGGCAGCCCAGAAAAAGAAGCCTGTGTTCCTAGAGATGTAGATAAGTCTAGGGATCATTCTTTTCTCAAAGTTTGAGCCAAGTGATCTAACCTGGAGTCTGACAAGAAAAACAGGGACAAATAAATCACTCCTTCCTTGTTGGCCTCATTTCTTGCCCAAAGATAAGACCCAAACCTTTTTCGCTGAGCACAGTCCAGTAAACGTACCCTTTCACTGACCCCATGTCCATCCCACAGCCTCCTCTGCACTGACTCATCACAGCCTCTGCTGTCGTCACCTCCCCAGTGTCCTGGGGACCAGCTTTATCACAAAAAAAGGACCAGTTCAAAGGCCACATTTTTAAACAGCAGTTCTGTGCTCCCTGAAGGTGATCCAATCTGCGAAGAGAAAGCCAGCAGGTTTGTCGCAGTCTTGCCTTTGCTCGTTAGAGTCAGTTGGAGAGTTTTACAGATCTGTTCTGAAGGTTGCTGGAGGCTGGTTATTTTGTTTTGAAGTGGGGGCAGCAGCAGACTGTGAAAAAGAGAAATTAAAGATAAAAAACAGTGAGTCACTTGGTCTTTAAAGCCAGCTGACTGCTTTTGACAAGCTGAAGGATTTTCTGCATCTGGATATTCCTGACGTGCAAGGCGAGGGGACATTTTGCCAGAGCAGAGGATTTGAGCATCTCCAGCAGACAGAGAGGAACCTCTACCTTCTTTAACAGAGGCCCGGCACCAACCTGTGAGTGAGTGCCTTTGATCAGACTTCAAGTGCCGCAGCAAGGCCACATCCAGCCATTCCTCAAGCTTTGTGTCCAATCCTCACACCCCAGGGCCCAAAGAAAAGATATCCAAAATCAGAACTTCATATTCCAGCACCAGCCTTTCTTCATTTCCCTCTTCCCTGAATCCCATGGGAGTGGAAAAAAAAAAAAATCAGTGCTGTGCATGCCTTCACATTTGCTGTTCATATAGGGAATGGGATGAAGACAGATTTCACTGTAAGAGCATCCCTTTGGCAGGGTAAGATGCTGTTATCTCAAGCTGCTCCCTTAGTCCTCTTTGCATAGTTTTGCTCAGGGCGAGAGAACATTTCTTAGCAATTAGACAGAAATTGTACGGTTTGGTTCACTTCTGACATGTTTTGCGAAGGTACACAATGTGCTGCAAAGTGACTGGCTTAATTGGGG
>JANZLQ010000095.1:32420737-32431770 GCA_026212715.1 Elanus axillaris
CAAAAAAACCAAACCCCCCCACAACAACAAAAAACCCAACCAAAGCTAAACTTTTGTTGACCTTCAAAATGTAATAAACTTGTCTCATTACAGGGGTAGCAGGCTGGACTGCTGGTATGAAGGAGTTTGGATAGCTGGCACTGGTTAAGTTATCTTAATTTGTGGACAAGGCCAGGTGTTTGACTAAATCATCATTTCCCAGTAGGTAACTCTTCACTGTAGACTGGGGGAGGAAAATATATTGCAGATTGAGACTGGAAAACTGTAGAGCAATGATTAAACCACCTGAAGCTCTAACATCCTTTCCATGGTATTTGAGACCCTGTGCCACTGTCTATCACTTTCATGTTTTGTTGGCTTTGCCAACAGTTAACTGATCCATAGTAGTTTTCCGTACTAGTTAGGTGTTTTATCTTGATGTGCAGGAAGGAGTACAGTGCAGTACAGGCACTATGAAAGAAAAAGTGACAAAAAGCTTCCTGAAAAGATGCTTATTTACATTATGAGGTTGTATCTCAGGCTGTACAACCAAGCTGTTACCTTTGTTGGGTTTCCTAGCTTGCTTGAGTAGACTGGAACATGTACATCACACACCAAAAGTACAATATGCTCACACGTGCTAGGAAATCATTATTAGACTTCCTCATCAAATAATATTGAGCATTTGGTATTTTGAGGTACATTTCTGTATATATTTTCCATCTTTTTGTTCAAGATGGTGGGTAGTTGATAGGTCTCTTGGAAGATAAGAAATCAGGAAATATGGAGTAGTATCACCAAAACAGAAATAGTGAGCTATGGCAAAAGGATATTGTGTTTAAAAAAATATATATTTTTTTAAAAAATCAGCATCCTTTTAAACCTGATTTGAGAAGATTTATCTTCTAGATGGCATAGGCCTATGGGATCTCTTGCTCTCTTGCTCTCTGGCAGCACTTGCATAGGATGTCAGTGAGGTGTAGGGTGATTGATTGCCCCATTGAATGGATTTCATGGGGTGCTTCCTTAACTCCTTCCATTAGCTAAGGCCTGAAGTTTTCAAACAGCCTAAAGTCATCAGAGGTAATGAGTTTTATATCCCATATAGTAAGGTAGCAAAAAAGTTTTATGGTCTTGCCATAAATATTTATGTCTGTTTTCTTCCACATGACCTGGGCTGGTGACTCCTCTGCTTAAAGAAGCCCCAATGGTTGTTCACATCAAGTTCTGTAAGTAGTGGCAGAGCAGTGTGAACCAAAGCCATTTCAAACTCAGCTATCCTCATTTTCTCATTTTGATTCCAGTGTTTGCTAATTTCTCAATTTATAACCATTAAATCATTATAACCATTAAATCAAATTAAGGAAGAAAGCCTCTTTTTATGTTAGCCTAGACAGGCTTTATAGATGGAAGTTAAGCATTTTCCGCTCTATTTTTTTTTTTGACTTACTAATAGGGAAGTCAGGAGTGTGAAGTAAACAGCCTCTGTTTGCTGAAATGATGAATGTGTAGGAGAAAGGAAGGATGATAAGAAGGAAACGAATATTTTTGATTCCAGCCCAGTGCTGGAAAGGGGGAGTTCACATGCTGTGAAAATGAAAATATGTCTGAAACTTTTGTGGAAAAAAAATTTGAGAGGAATGCAATAATAATAGTTAAACAGCTAAGTGGTATGAAAAGGCATTAATCTTCCCTATACTGGCACAACTTGCTTTCTGCTGTTTCTTTGCCAGAACACATTGCTTTTTCGGTGTTAGAAAAGGGTGAAAATAGTAAACTATCTGAAAATGCAGTATGGCTTTCGAGGATAAATATATGTTTAGTGTAAGAGCAGCATTCACCTGAAGTCTTGTGTCTCAAGGTTATCTGGATCCTGACTTCATTGGGGTGTTAGGCCAGTTATCTCAAATTGTACATTTTGGTAATTTGGGTTTAATAGCTCTCTTGGCACCTTTAACCTGGTGCTCAGAAGGAGGAGGTAGCCAGTTATATATAATTTTTACACATATGAGCCAGTAAGCAATTGTGAATTATCCGTAAGCAACTAGAAGGAGGTTATCTCCTTAGTCCTATTTCTGACTTGAACATATTTTAAAAAAATATATTATAAGCCCTGTCTGTATGAAGAATTTGAAGTGCAATACCTGTTACTATCAAGAGGCAGTAACTCTTTTCCTTGCAGTACTCTGACTCTGTTCTTGGAATGGGTTTCAAACCAGATCAGCCCAGGACACAGCGAGTACTCTAATAGGAGTTAAGGTAGTTTCCCATATGAGTAGGTAGGTGTTCCTATAAACAGGTGCCAAGAATTAAATTGACCTACTTCCTTGCTGAGAAACTACTTGCAATGACTGCAGGTTACATTAGCTTTGACGTTTCACTAACATTTTAGGAAAAAAGGTGAGAGTGGACTGATGGACCCTAGTTTTCCGTGAATTCAGGCTGACGACCTTGGATAGCCAGCTCTGAAGGATTAGCAGAGCTGTCCAGGCCATGAGATCTCTTGGCTGACATATCCATCTAGATGTAGAACATAACTACCACATCTGTACCTAGATGGCTCTAAGATAACTTTGGAATGAATCTTAAACCTGTGGTGAGAGGTGTGTTGGGGAGTTGATATCCAATAACGTAAACTTTTGCTGTCAAGATTACTATTGTTGATGGAGTTTAGAAGGGTTTTCATGAGTTCAGTCTAAAAAGCATGCAATTATGTTTAAAACTTAGAGTAATTTTGCAGGAGGCTTACAAAGGAAAAGCTGTAGTGTATCACTTACTGTGTACTTACATTTCATCCATGAAATTGCTTAGCAGTCAAAATGTTCTAGCTGTACTTTTGATGTCCATTCATAATAACCACTCAATTCTATAGCTGACAGAGTATCCCTCCCTGTTTTGTTTCCAGACTTTATTGATGTGGCTTCTTGGTGACCTACTTTCACCGCTTTAAGGTTGCTTTTTTAATTCTCTTCCAAAAGGAAGTGCCTTCCATGAGAAATGTTGGAAGCTCACCAGCCAGTTTTTAATACTGGTATATGGAATCTTGGACCTGGCTGAGTGGCCTTCCACTTACACCCAGGGTACATGACATGACTGACTCTTAGGTACTTTCCTTACTAAGCTCTGTTGCTAAACATTTGGAGCCCCTAGAGGTGGGTGTTTGGAGAATTAGGGAAGGAAATGCTTTTATTTCCTTGGGGTTCTCATTACTCATGACTGAATTGGTTAGCCCTGTGACTCTAAGGGCATTACATTGCCTCTTGTCCTTGCAAGGGGCCAGCAATATGTCATATGCTTATTACTTAAGTACTTGCACAGCTAGAGGAAGGAACATCCCAGTTCTTACGTCTTTTACTCATTCTGGGGTATTCTTCTTTTGCATTGTTCCTTGTGGTTTTTTTCTGTAATTTCCACTGGTGGTGATTCAGTTAAAGGCTTAGCTGTATCTCTCTTCAATTAGTGGTGCTTTTGCTTTTTATCTGGGGCATGAAGTATGTGCTTACTTATTTGTGGGGACACTTAAAAACCCGTTAATGTGATGCAGATGTGCAGTTTTCAGTAGATACATAGCATTTAGCTAAGTCTTATGGAGGGATTAATACCTCAAGGTATTACATATCATTGGAAAAAAGTAGTTCACTTCTGTAATTTCACAAAGTGGACATAGCTTAGCATTTGTAATTGTCATCTCATAAGACTTGCTGCTTTCCCCCCACTCCATTTCACTCGGGTGTCATGTTGGTATAAATACTGGTTACCCTAAATGAAAAATCCACAGCAGTCCTTTCCTGGAACCTTGATGGCTTTTTGGTTTACAGCAAAGAGTAGCCAGATCTTTTTTATGTGTGCTTCTGTTATAAAATGAGCATGGTATTAATTGCAACTGTGCAGTTCTTGCTTGGAACAGCAAAGAAAACCACGAGGGAAATAGTTTTTGCGTGTGTGTGTGTGTAAATGTCAAAGGAATTTCAGTAAAGATGATGTCCAGCTCCCATTAGTATCTGGAGATGAACTTCACTCCACTGGTGTTGGATGTGCAGTGCCCCTACCCCTCTTAGGAAAACCTTTAGCAGAAGATGAATGAAGACCTTAAACTAGCAAGAGGTGTTCACCAGTGGTGCAGGTAGCAAGGCATTTGAGGAGAAAGTTCTTGTAGCCCAGAGTTGTATCCTCGCTCCCTTCTTTGTTGCCTTGTATGACGTTTAACTGGACATGGGCATGTGTGCTGGTATAAATGTGAGGTGGAGGTATGCTTGTATATGGAGAGCTGGAAGAGTCTGAATGGCTAAAAGTAGTTGCATTTTAGTTGCTTCCCTCAAAAGACAAGCCTAGGGTATTAGACTGAGCATTACCAGGGTTCTGAGGTTAAATGAACTGCATGTAATTGGTGAGAAAATGAAGAATTCAGCAAATGTTGTGAATGCCAGCTGCAGTGTGGTGGCAAGCTGTGTTGCCCAGTAGATTGCTGGATAGACCAGCTATTTCTCCACATTTCTTGCCAGCAGGATATTGGGTGAAAGGGGGGTGGTGCTGTTTTTGTTGGAAGCAAGCTCAATACAGGGGCCATGCTGGTTCAGAGGCATGGTATGCTAGAGCTTTTAGTGGTTTGCAGCTTTTTTAGGATGTTCCTTTTCTTTGATTGAAACATCCAGTAAGGCAGGTGAAACACTGGCACCCATGAGGGAAAGCTACTGAGTTTTATGGGTTTGGTTTTGTTTGTTTTTTTCTTCTTTTTTTTTCTTTAAATCTTACCCTTCATCAACAAATAGGAAACAATGAATGCAAATCTCTTCTCCAACATGTGCAGATGCGTTTTGTTGCTTGGAAGCTGAGCAGGAGCTCTGATGAATTATCAGCATCTGATTCCAGAGCTCTATCTGCAATCTCCTTAATATTCTGACGGGCCATTGTGGGTATTATTCCTCTGCATTTTTTCCCCTTTTGTATTCTTGAAACCCATATTGCAATCTGAATGCTGTTGGCTTAAGACTGAAAATGATACTGTCTGGCTCTATACTTTCTTTGCTCAGTTTTCCTTTGACAACAGAGGTGGGGGAGAGTGGATAGTATGATTCTTCTCCCCCTGCCCCAATAATACAAATGCAGCCTGAATTAGAAGCAACTTTGAAAATGAAGAGTTATCTCCTGTTCTGTTCGTAATTGTGTGTCTCTAATACTAAGAGTATCAAGGCACATAAATTGTTCATGCCAGGAAGAAATCCTCAATAAACATTTCTTAAGAACTCACAGCACTTCCAGGGAAAAAACTTATTGCCTCTGAAGACTCTGAGCAACTCTGCTCTGGATTCTCTGGCAAGAGTATTATTCCAGTGACAGCTTATCTTTGAAAATAACTACAGATTAATTTACATGTGTCTTTTAAAATGTAGCTTGCTTACCCAGATGGCAGTTAGATTCAAGTTAATGGTAATGTAAACCAGCAGGATTTAGAGTAGCTCTCCAGCCTAAGGGCTGACCATTTTTGCCATCCGGCTGTTTTCCAAATGATTTATTTCATTTTCCCATTTGGTTTCTTTGCTTCACCCCTCAGTTTGTCTTGCTGCTTGCAGTACGGTGTGGGTGGCAAGACAGGGGAAGAACAGCTGCACTTAGCAGCTCCAATAAATGACTTTATTAGAATTAGAATTGTGTCAGCGTTACACTAATACCAAATGTCTTAGTTCATCTTGTAGCCTCTGAAACATATTGTCATCATTTCCACCCTGCCTGCTTACCGTGGGGAAAGCCAGCTCTGACTCAGCCCCTGGATAAATGGGGATACAGTGAATTGTGTGCTGCTGCAGGGCAATTTGTTCAGGCTTTGTCAGCGTCCAGAAATGTCTTTTTTTCCCCACTCCTCTTGTGTGTTGAGCGTAATATGGAGGAGGAATTATGTGCTTTCAAACAGTTCAGGAATAAGTATGAACTACCTTGCTGTCAAAGTGATGTAAAAATGCCCTTATGCTGTGTTTCTAGCTTGAGGATTTAATGTAGAAATTTAGAGGGATGGTACAAATGTTATCTTAGGACACAGCAAAACTGATGCTAATCCTCCATCTCAAACCTGCAAGCTCTTTGGCATTCCTTGCAGAGAGAGAGAAAATAAATGCAAAACCTTATGCTTTTCAAGTTTTCCAATGAAGAACGGGCTTGTGAGTAGGGAGTTGCCTTTTATTTGTTGTGAAGTAGCTCATGCTTTGTATGGCAAGATGAAAAACAAATTCCTTCTGCTTCTCCTAATTCTATGAGCTTTATAGAAATCGAGGTACCTGCCAGACCCAGGGAAGCCATATCTGCAGTGTCCTGGATATGGAGCAGAGCAAGCCTTGGAGGCCAAACTTAACTCCAGAATCCACCTTGCTACTCCAAAGCCTGTATAAAAAGGTCTGGAGGAGGTGGTGCTTACTGGTGCCTGGAGAGGCCTCCCCAACAGGCTGTCTTGCTTAGGAGGAGGATTCAGTTTGAAACACTGCCTCTGGGCTTCACTTTGAGGCTTCTCATCTTTTCAGATCTGCTTGTTAAATGTGAGCTGCTGTTTGCATTTGTCTGGTCTCTGGATCACGAGCATTGCAAGCTTGCTGCAGAGCACTGGGGAATTGCCACTGGAGAAGCACTGTGCCCAAATGATGTTACTTCTGACGGTAGTAGGAAAAACTATTTCCTATTCTGCATTTTATAATTTCTTATATATTTTATCTGTAGCTAGTTATTTTTCCAAATTAGTCTTTGTCTGAAGTACACCTGCATGGGCTTTTAAGCACAATTTCATCTTTTTTAGAAGTACAGCCCAAACAGCATATTAACACCATCCTAATCTATTTTGTGAAGGAAGAGCTAAAAAGGGAGCAATTCGTGTTAGATGTCTTGTCAACCTTACTTAACATCAATACTTAAAGTATTTCACTGGAACACTTCCACCTTTATTGTAAGTAAATGGACGTTTTTCTGGCTGGTAGGCACAAGGTATGCGCTTCCATTCATGCGTCTTTGCCAATGCTTTTTTCCCCTCTCTTCCAATACCAGTTGTTTCTTTTGAGTAGCTTG
Source organism: Elanus axillaris (assembly GCA_026212715.1). Lineage (NCBI taxonomy): Eukaryota > Metazoa > Chordata > Aves > Accipitriformes > Accipitridae > Elanus > Elanus axillaris. Next base: position 32,427,761 of record JANZLQ010000095.1, read on the forward strand.
TAGTGGCAGAGAGGGTAGAAGAAATGGGATTTAATTTCATCTTTCCTAAGGTATGCCGTTGTCTTGGAAGAAAAGAGAAGCTGGTATTTATAAGGAAAGTAATGTATTTTCAAATACAGTGTGTGGGGTTTTGTTTTGGTTTTTAACTGGAATTCTGTGGGTGAAGTGCTAGAATAAAACCCAGCAGCTGGATGCTATACACCCACTTTAATGGTAAAGCAGAAAGAAAAATACCAAGAAAGCTGGGGAAATGGGCAGCAGCCCTAAAAATCTAGCCTCTACCTAATCTCTCCCTTATTCTATTGTATTACTGCGCTCTCAGGAGTTCACAAGCAGCCTGAAAGCAGAGACGAAAGTACTTCAAGGGGTATTTGACAAATCCACCTGTCAGTGTCACCAGACAACTGATTTATCATCTTTGACAAGTAGAAAATGGCTTTGACTTGTCTGCAGGACAAGTAAAATATAGTACTAGTGATGGGGCATTTTAAAAATTGTCACAATCATGTAAATCCTGTTATCTCTGTAACCCAATGCTAGCAAGTTCTGAACTATAAAATGACATTAACATTCTTGAAAAAAGAAAAAGTCTAGTATTAACAGATAACTGGTCATTTTTCCCCCTCAGTTAATTTTTAAATCCTGTTGCCTTTCAAAGGCTGACACTTCTGTCTCTTAGTCCTGCTTCTCTGGTAATAGAATGTTGAAGGAGATGTCTTTTAAAGAAAAAAAATAGCATGTAGCAACATCAAATCATAAAATACAAAGGAAGCAAAGTATGCTTAATCTGACAAAGCATCAGTGTTTAGGCTATAAGCTCATTATAAGGCTTGTGTAGTGGGAGCTGATTTTTTTCAAATTAATTTCTATGTATTACCATAATAAACATTTCAATAATATCCTTTCCTTCCCTCATATCCTCAGCAGCGGAGTATTTTAGTAAGTTATCTGGTCTTTCATAGCAGCCTTTATCGCCATCATTCATGCATGATCTGTTTACAAGAATGCTTATAGGTATTTCCAGTTTAATTTAATGTTCCAGGTTATGCTGTTTCAGCAGTTTCTCTCACTGCATTTATGCTCGTATTTGGGATGTTTCCAGAAAACACTTGGGGAATATTGAAACTTTTATTTCTAATTTTATTTAGTAGTAAATGCAAAGAAGTCACATCTTACTCTGTTGAAATCTTTCAAGTGTCTGGAAAATGACTTGCTATAGCTGGCATCCAACACCTCAAAAAACAAGGCTTGCACTGTAGCATTTTGTTTGGTATGTTCATTATTTGCTTATGATAATAAGTAAAGCCTCATCTTTTGCTGCCTGCTGTAGATGAAAGCTTGGGGAATCTGGACAGTAGGAGTAGGACACTTAAAACTGCAGAAATTGGTAGGGGTTAGGGATCTGTGTGGAACTCAAAACTACTTCCAGCTGCTTAGAAGCTGGTGAAGTTTCAGGTTGTCACACCACTTGGGTTTAGTCTTGCAGCTCAGTATTCTGCTATTGCTTTTTTTTCACTCACAGTTTGTGAGCAACTCTCTAGAAATGTCCAAAAAATACCTTACTGATCTAGGCATGGTCATAACATACATCCACTGGGATCCTTTATTTGCATCCAAAACCTGTCTTAATTAGTGGTTCAGTTTTCCATAACAATCTCGCGTTCAGTATGTCATCCATGATTATTATCCCATCTCTTTCAACACTCCTGGTTCCTGAGTTTCTTTCCCATCAGTAGCTTTGAATATTTGTCCTCTTGCCTCGAGTGTCTTTTTTTGTGTCTCACACTCTACCAAGCTAGTTGTCAGCAAGTAGACAAGATGCGTCACTCTGGCTAGAGATCGGGAAATCTGTGTATGGGAAGACTAGACGAGCATTTGAAATCAAAATAAAATATCCCAACAAAATATTAGCTTAATCATAAATTCTAGTATGTAAAATTGATTTATCTAACCTGTCTTTTTGCCACCCTCAGTTCCCCTTGCCTCCCATCCTTCATTTGGCCCTTCTGTTGTGTGCTGTTTGGGCGGGGGGGGGGACACACACACCTCTTTTTAAAATAAGATGCGTTAAGTGCAGTAGCTAAATTTACTGACCTAAGAAAACTGCAGAAGAGAAACTTAATTGCCAAAAATCTCCTACCAAAACCTCTGTAACAGGAATAAAGGATAGATAAAATATGTGACATTTTTGCAGTGATAACATCCATTGAGTACTGAGGATAGACAGCAAAATCTAGATATGCTCTGATATTTTTTTTTTCTTGTTTTTTTTTTCAGAAGCACTACTTGGTTTCGGGTAAGTTACAGTAATACTGCTGTCTTGAGCCTTTTCAGTGGCAGCTTTTTAAGAAGTTATGTATTCCCAGAACTGCACTATTTTAAAAATGGGGGGTGGAGGATTGTGTGCGAATGAGGAAGTAAACAAAAAGGCTTTGGAATTCCAGTTAGATGCAAAGAGGAACAGGTTCATTGCTGCAGGAAGAAATTGTTTCGAAGTTCTAAAACTTTTGAAAAAACTAGGAAGAAAATAGCAATGCTTAAAAGCCTGTGACCTGGAACGCACTTTAAAAGTGTTTCAACATCAACATGGATACAAGCAGTAAAGATGGAAGATAGGAGCTAAAAGCACCTCTAATGAAAATACTGATAAGACCAGAAGAAACAGGTTTTGCTGTAAAGATGAAATGCTTCTTGCACTTGCATTTTAAGCAATGTTATGTTTTTTTAAAAGTGTTTGAGGAACACAAAGCAGTTGGAGATGTGATAATTACACAAAGAAACTCCTTTACTTCTGGCATGTCATGCCAACCATTAAGTCAGGAGATGTGACAAAAGCAGGTTTAGAAGATTGTTTTGCTAAACTTGAGCTGTCATTGTTTTTCCATTTTATTTTAGCTGTAATTTTGTCATATAAAATCAGTGAAGGCCTAAATACATACAGATATTACAGCCTTTTAAACTTGCCCTGTTTCTTGACTATTGGTGTAGGAAGCAGCTGCTGCCTGTTGACCCTGTCCTTCTGGATGGTGTTATGTGCCTTGGTGGCTGTCATGTGGAGTTGAGGTGTGTGCTTTAAAAAGTCACTTTTTGGAATACCAGTAATAATTGGGTTTTTTTTCCCCAATCTCAAATATTAAATTGTTGCTTTCAGTGTTTTTGACCTTCATTTCCTGTAGAATGAGGTGCCCCCCCCCCCCTTTTTTTTTTCTAATGTGGAGAAGAACCAGTGGTCACTGAAGACAAAAACTGCTTGCATTTGAAAATGACCACCTGGAAGCAATTTTTTTTTTGCTTATTTTAAGCTACGCAACACATACTCATTCCATGCTTTTTCTATCCTCACAGTTTCAACTTGTAATATCTCAGCTTCCTCCCTGTTTACTCCAAATACATCCACATAAAAAAAAAAAAAAAAGTTTGTCTTTCCTCCTTGCAAACTATAAGCCTTTAGTAATGCTCATGCTATTATTATCACCAGGCTGAAGTTCATAGGGTGATGCTTAAGTGAGAACCAAGAAATAGGCAGAATGTAAAGGAATTACTTTGTTACTGTGCTCAAAGCTTTCTCTCAAGGGGTAAAATAAAATGCCCTCTTGGAAATTCAGTAAGCATCCGATCATCCATGTCTGGTTTTAAAGATACATCATTAGAGAGCAGAAAGAAGATACGCTGCACCTGCTACTGTGCCTGAAATTGTATAGCTTCTATTCAATAAACTCAGTTACTTGCGTTAAATTTTGCATAGTTTTACTTGTCCAGTTACACATTTTAAGTAAGTTTTGGCAGCTGCCTTAATTAATATACATATGGTTGGTTTCTTCATGTCTTCATTTTTGCCCTGCAGCCTTGTTAATCTGCCTTGTTAATCAGCCTTCTTTTAGGTAGCATCATTGATAAATGTGAGCTCATTAGAAAAATTCCAGGTTTTTAATGTCTTTTTAATATAGCCCATGTGCATCTACTTTCTTTAGTAATAGTGTATGCAAACTTGTTTTTTTTTCCTCCCCCCC
>JANZLQ010000095.1:32440533-32460452 GCA_026212715.1 Elanus axillaris
CCCCCCCCCCCCCCCCACAGGGGGTCTTCTGTGAGAAGCTGCTGGAAGCTTCCCCTGTGTCCAATGGAGCCAGTGCCAGCCAGCTCCACACGGACCCACCGCTGGCCAAGGCCAAGCCCATCAGCGACAGTGGCAGAGCCTCTGTGATAACATATTTAAGAAGGGGAAAAAAGTTGCTGCAGGACTGAAACTGCAGCTGGAGAGAGGAGTGAGAACATGTAAGAGAAACAACCCTGCAGAAGCCCAGGTCAGTGAAGGAGGGGGAGGAGACGCTCCAGGTGCCAGAGCAGAGATTCCCCTGCAGCCTGTGGTGAAGACCGTGGTGAGGCAGGTTGTCCCCCTGCAGTCCATTGAGGTCCACAGTGGAGCAGATCTCCACCTGCAGCCCGTGGAGGACCCGATGCTGCAGCAGGTGGGTGCCTGAAGGAGGCTGTGACCCTGTGGGAAGCCCACGCTGGAGCAGGCTCCTGGCAGGCTCCTGTCGCCCTGTGGAGAGAGCAGCCCACACTGGAGCAGGTTTTCTGCCAGAACTTGTGACCCTCTGGGGGACCCACGCTGGAGCAGTGTGCTCCTGAAGGACTGCAGCCTGTGGAAGGGACCCATGCTGGAGCAGTTCATGAAGAACTGCAGGCCGTGGGAAGGACCCACATTGGAGAAGTTCGTGGAAGACTGTCTTCTGTGGGAAGGACCACATGTTGGAGCAGGGGAAGAGTGTGAGAGTCCTGCTCCTGAGGAGGATGAAGTGGCAGAGACAATGTGTGATGAACGGACCCCAACATCCTTTCCCCATCCCCCTGTGCTGCTGGGGGGGAGGGTGTAGACAATTTGGCTGTGGAGTTGTGCCAGGGAAGGAGGGAGGGAGATGGAGGGAAGGTGTTGTAAGATTTGATTTTATTTCTCATTGACCTACTCTGATTTGTTTGGTAATAAATTAAATTAATTTTCCCTAAGTTGAGTCTGTTTTGCCCATGATGGTAATTGGTGAATGATATCTCCCTGTCCTTATCTCCACCCATGAGCCTTTTGTTGTATTTTCTCTTCCCTGTCCAGCTGAGGAAGCGAGTGACAGAGCGCTTTGGTGGGCAACTGGCATCAACCCACCACCATTTGTGTTTTTCAGTCACCCTGCCCCTGCTTCGTTAGAGTGATCATTTTACATAAAACCTTTTTGCACAAAATATTTTAGCTGGTTATTGACATGTCAGTGGTGAATTAGCACTTGAAACCATGCTTTGGGAGTCCAAAGTGCCTCCTGCCTTTCATGAAAACAGTATCACAGAGCTATTTTACACTTTTGTGGGGAAAGCTGCTCTCTAGGTAAGTAAATTCTTGACTGTGTATTGCTTCCACTGGTTGCAGTCCAATAGCCTGTCAAATGTCTGACTTAATCCCTCTTAGAAGAACTTAAGCAACTTTGGCATAATGCTCAGTTGCACCCTGAAGTTTTTCAGCCAACTGTTGACTCAGTTACATGCACAAGAAAGCAATGAGTGGCCGAGTCAACTCTGCTTCAATAAACAAGGTAGCTGTTGCTCATGCATAAAGATATTTGTAATTCCCTCAGTAAAATGAGCATCTCTTATAAGTACTACCCCTGTTTCATGCATTCACACTCTCCAGACAAACTTTGAAGAGGAGGAAAGAGAGGAAGGTCAGTGAGTTTTCTTCTTGCTAGGTAGCCACTAACTGTAGTTCAAGTAAAAGCCCAGGACTGCAAGCACATAGGAGGGGAAAATTCACTAATTTTCATTTAGCAACACAACTGGAATCTGGTGTGAAGATGTGATTTGCTTTTTTGAGCTACAATAAGGTTTTTTTCTTTCACCTATACAAGTGCCTGCCTCGTGGCAGAGGTGTGCATATGCTGCTCTGAAGAACTCTTTGGGAAAGCAGATGAGGAAGAGTTGTGCAAAACAACTGAAAACAACTGCTTGTCTGTTCCACTGAAGGAAAAACAATTGCTTCATTAAACTATGCATTCAGACGTTCACACAGCCATGTATATATCCATGATTTTTCAAAAATGGCAGTTTTTGATTCCCATGATGACATGGGACTGAAAGGCTCATTTGAGGTTTTGTGAGGATAAATACATTCCTTTGCACGTGGATTGCCATTGGCCTTTAGGGTTATTTCTGAGAGCAAATAAGAAGATTCTCATGTGGTTCTGAACTCTTCTGTTTTCCTTATGAATGCGCTCAAGTTTAGGGATTAAGAGTGGGTTTCTGGCAGCTGTCTGCAGACTGCAAAAGTGTACAATCTCATACGTAGTCACAGCGATTAAAAATGTCTGGTCTGCAGTGGGGGAAGAGGGAGATCTGGGGGAAGAAAGGCAGAGACTGGCAGTTTCTCCTATTGTCCTGGAGGAGGAGCCAAGCAGCCCAGATTCTCTCATACTGCTAAATTCCTGCTGGGACGATCCCTCTGGGTGGAAGGTGGCTCTGCACCACCCTCTCCCACAGGCCTATGGTCCCTTTTGGGGACTGCGTCCTGAGAGTGGTTCTGGTTATTATGTGCTGGAGCGGTTTTGCAGTATGCCTAAACCAGGATCATGGCTTGCTGCCACGAGAATTTTTCCCACTCTTACACTGGTTCCAGAGCTCAGTAGTCCCCTTTTATTGAAGGTTTGGGGATGGAGGGTAGAAGGATCCTCTGTACTAGGAGCGACTTGAGTCAGCTGGTTGGGTGCCTGGAGCGTAGGACTCTCCTTCTGGAGGAGGCAAGCTGTTCCGTGGCTGCGAGCTGTCTTGGGGATACAGTTGCCTGGAAAGGTGACAAGCATGGGAGCTGGGGAGGCAAAAGCCTTGTACCTCTTGCATTTTTAGAACTTAACCTTAAGACTTAGGGAGTATTTTAATATTTTAAAAGCCATGAGAATTATTTTAAACAGATGAGAGGGAGACAAATTGTCATGTTTTGAGAAAGGTTTTTACAAATGGTTGTTTCAGTTGGCTGACCTTCTTGGTAAAGAAAACCTTTATGTTAAAGATTAATATCTGCATCCTCCTCTTAAGATACTGACACCTGCAATAAACCTATTCCAGACTTCAAGAGTTATCAATAAAGCTGCAAATGACTAAGTTTGATATCAGCAGGGCGTGACTGAGAATGAGGGAGATGGATAACCCTGAGTCTTTTCTACCTTGGAGAGTAGACAGAGCTCCAGTTACTCTCAGTTACTTTTGTAACTGCATGTTTTGTTATTTATGAAGATAAAGGTAAGAGCACTATTTTGTTATTTTAACTTGGCAATATCCTATAATAAAATAGGTAATTTATTAGCATACTAGTGAATTATGTACTCTATGTGGAGCACCAATAAGTAAGGTATGTGAGGAGGCACTTGTTGGTTTGTCTTTTTAGCACCCTTTGGCTGGAGATCCTCCTGTGAAACGAGGGGTGTAGGGTAAGGCAAGGTCTGATGTGTTTTTCTTTACACTGGTGCTAACAACAAAATCGTTTATCTCGCCTCCCGGCAGAGCCAGTGGCAAGAACCAGGAACAGTCCTGTGGTAACAGCTATCAGAAGCGAGAGGGATGTTCTGCAGGTAAAAACAGCATTTTCTCCTTGTGCTGAACATAGGGTTATAGAAACACACTTCTGTCTTCTATGTGCATACCAAAATTATTTTTCTAGAGAGATGCCGTGTCCGTTTCCATCTTGTGTACATCTGTTTACACTGGGCTAAGGGCTGTGAAGTCCTGTGTGAGGACCAGGACAATATGTAAAGACAAAAACCTAAGTGCACATTTCTTCTGTTTTCTGCCCATTTAATCTGTTGAAGATATCTGATCTTTTTTTAGCTTCCCATCCTCAGTCTCCCTGACTTCCCCCTTCCCCTTTCCTCCCTTGCATCTTTCAAATACTGGGTTTGATTAGGAAGCTGTAATCTCTTTATTGTTAATTTTGTTTAAAAGCACCTTAACCTGCAGAATGAACCACTGGCTGTTTCTTGTTCAGTTTCCAATAAATTTCCTGTTTGTCTGGATTCTCTGTTACTCACTCAACAGTTAACGGAGGCAATTAGGCCACTGAAAACTCCTTGCCACTGTGATCTGCCAGGCTGGCACACACTGCTGTGTGTCAGCCACAAAGGCTTTCCCCCTTTACTGGCAATGGCATAATTTGTGCAATTCTTTTTCATCTTTTGTTTCAGGTTTCCCATCTTCTGAATTTAGCTTCTTGTCTTTTTTTTTTGTCTTTTTTTTTTTTTTTTTGGTCTGGCTCAAATTGCAGCTCAAAAGCAATCTTTAGCATGTCTTTCCCTGCACATTTATGCAGAAAATTGTCTGTCTCCCGGGGGAGGGAGGGCAGTGGGAGAGGAGAGAGCAATCTGCAAATTCTTCTTTATAAAAACCTTTTGTTGACAGAATTTAAAACCTTGCTCTTCTTTATAGATTTTTTTGATCAGTGCACCTTAAACTACTGGATAAGCTCCAGCAAAGCTAATTTATTCGTCAAGAATATTGTGCTAGAGGTGAGAAACACTTGTCACAGTGAAGTTTATATTTTGAGGGGAATTTTTTTGCCTTATCCTTGCAGGTTTTGTGTGTAGGCAGAACAGGCACTTGCACACAGTAGCAGACTGCCTATTTTGTTTTGTGACTACCTGTAGCTGCTGAAATTGGCCTGGAGACCCTAACACCTGCTTCTCTAAGGACAGACATGAGATCCCCCCTTCTAGACTTGCTGTACTTGACCTCCACATCCCTCTGTCAGAGAACCTGGCCTCGTATTCCTGTCCTTTTTTCCTTTTTCCTTCTCTTTTCTACTATGAAGTGTGCAAGCATGGGTAAGAGAGGCTGCAGGGAGAAGGGGACTTCTTCCAGAGGAGGTAGGTTGCTGGGGAAGAAAGGGAAACTTGTTTTGGGGAAGGAGCCTGAGGTTTGAAAAAAAAAAAAAAAAGGGAGACAAAACAGCTGTTGGAAACCTCAGTGAAGACTGTACCACATGTGTTCAGACCTCTGCAGCCATGGTGAACTTGATTGTTGAGGGGAGGATGAACCTCAGCCCCATACTGAGAACTTGCTGAGCTGCTGGTGGGAAGCTCGATTTTGCAGACAGTAAAATGTAGCTAAAATAACAGCCTCTACTTTAGAGAATTCATGCTGCCTGCAGGAAAGGGTGACTCTATGTTTGCAACTTTTTTCAGTGTTTTTTTGTTCTATCAAGACTTATTAGAGACATTTGGTTTTGACATCCTGGATTCAAGAAGACAGTATGTCATTTTATCAGCATTTTTTTGGAAGTGTATGTGGTTCTCCCCACACACCCTATCTTGCTGTAGTTGTCTTCTAAAGCATTATTGTTGTATCAGTCACAGCAGCATTAATAATGCCTGCAGTTACTGATAATTTCCTGTGTTTTAATTTCTGCTAAAGCAAACCAGAGACACGGAACTGCTGTTGGCATTTAGACGTAGAAAATAAATATACTTCTGCTCCCAAATAAAGACTGCCTTAGGAGACAAATTTATAGCAATCACCTATGTAGTCTCAGTGCTCTTTTCCCTGGCTGTCTTCATTCCTAATTAATGGGCAGAGAGACATGGTACTGAAGAGGCTTATAAAGTTGGATTTTTCAATTAGAATACTTTTTTTCCAGATTGGATACAATTTTCAGGGGTGGGAGGTGGGGAATTGGTGAATATATGTAGAGATCAACTTTTAAAAAGTGAACATATGAATGTGAATTTTTTTCCTTTTTTTTTTTTACAATGATCCAACAGGTCTTTCATCTGTTGGTGGCGTCATTGTTTTTTTTAAAAGAAAGTCTTTGAATGCAGACTGTGTAAATACTTTGAGAATGATCAAAACTATTAATGCATCATTGATTTCCTCCGTTGACTTGTCCTTTAGATATTTAATCTCTTCTTTCTAAAAAGTGTGTATTTTTCTGTTTCAAAAGCAGCCTCCTACTGTCCTTTGCATAGCGGGAAGCATCTCCTGCTGGCTTTCTGTCACTCTGCCAGCCTTGAGACTTTGCTTGAAAGGGCAGTTGAACACTGGACTTTTCCTGTCCTTCTGCTGGTGTTGGTGGAGTTGGGGAGCAGATTCCCCCATTGCACACTCAGCTTTGTGCCTGGCCTTGGCCATCCAAGCCATTTATTCTGTTTTGCCTGAAGAGTGCGTGCTACGATCCCGTGGCTTCATTGCTGAACCCATGGCAGGAGCTCTCTGAAAGGAATCATAGTGGTCTCCTGGATACTCGCTGTCCTGCGTGCTTTTTTCTGTACCTCACTTCTCTTTACTTATACTAGTTGTGGTAATGTTTTTAGATGATCACTGGTGATGAGGTTTTCTTGAAGTAACAGCTGCTGTAAAAAATTGCTTGAACTGCATCTGTTTCACAGAGTTCTGTGATAATTCTGGTTTTAATAATAATTTTCACTTTAAAAAAAACCTGTAAAAATGAGAAATTGTCAGCTGTTCTAGGGTCTGTACTGGGACTATGTTTTTTAACTTCTGAAACAACTTGCTAAGTTGAACTCCTGAGAAACAGTGATTTGACTCATTGCTTATATTTAGTATCATTACCTACTGCATTAGGTTCCATTTTCTTCCGAGCATTGATGTTCTTTGTCAGGAAGGTTAACAGGGAAAACGCCCAGCAGAAGGCATTTTTGTGCTTATCAGAGGGCAAATGCATGGAAAACATCAGGTCACTTTGCTGGGTGTCAACTTTTTTCTTTCTCTTTTTTTTTTTTTTTAAAGTCTGTAGAAGGATGGATATTCAGGGGTGGGGAGAGGATGTCCTTCCTTTTTGGTAAAGCCTGTAACATTGGAGGTGCTAGTGGATCCTTAGTACAAACGTGACCTGAAATCACAAGACCCTCTTAATGTCTTGATCTAGAATTGCATATCATAATTATATCATACTTATATGAGATCCCAAGCTTAAAATAATTCCTGCAATCCTAGCTACCCAGGGTGATAATTTCTCTTGTTTTGAATATATTTGTTGTTGAAGCAAAACTCTAATTATATGTAATATTAAAAATATGATTGATCTTATATTTTAGTTAGGAACAATCTTTTACTACAACTTTCCATAATCACATGGCAAACAAAAGGGAGATGCCCAGGTTTAAGGTGCTGCTTGTGAAGCTTTAGACTAAAGCATTAAACCTGTGAAGATTGTTTGAAAGTCCTAGCTGTCAAGAGAGCCATAAACCTGGGCAGGCTCAGCTGGGGAAACTGTGTGACTCCTTGCATTTCTGGAACCAGGTAGGAGCTGTAATCGGCTTTCACCATAGAAGTGTAAAACATACCATTCAATTTGGTGTGTAAAAGATGAAAGCTCCTAATACTGGGGAACTGGGGTTGAAAGTCAAAGCGAGTGGAAGAGTTTGAGCACAGTTTTGCTGGTCTGAAAAGCCTGTGTGCTGCTCTTCGTTCTCCCCATTCCCATCTCTGTGTCGTACAGTGTTGGTTTATCCCAGAAAACCTCTTCAAGGGGTTAACTGACCAGACTCATCTTTTTATGTGACCTTAAATAGATATCACATTCAAGACCATTTTTCTTCTCCTTAAGGGATGTGAGAAGCATCAGAGCTGCTATTTTGTTTTTCCCTTTCTGAAAACATTAAGGGCTGTGACTCCTCAGAGTGCAGTTGGTGGAAGCAGCAGTGTTTTCTTTCCCTCGCTCCCAAGTGGTCTCTCATCCTGGGGCTTGTTATTTTTATTACGTGGAACTCCCTCCGTAACCAGGCTGAGGAGCCTCTGTTGCCTGAAGTAATCGCTCTTTAAATTGATAGAAATTTGAGGCATGGTGCAGAGTCTTGCAGCGTCTCCTGAGATTCCCCATGATAATCATGTCATCCTGCCAAGGAACCCCTGTTAATATTCATGCAGTAATTGTTTCAGTACTTGGCAGGGGTGAGGGCGTTAATGTGAAGCCTTCTTCGGCTGACGTGTATTAAAGAAATTATTTGTGTTTCGTACTGTAGCAGTGATTTCATTACACTTAACAATGAAATTCTAGTGTCTTTCGATACATATGCACATAAACAGTTGTTTTGAGGCAGTTAGCTGGCATATTGGATGGACTACATGAGCCTCACATTGTCATGTGTACAGATCAGTTTCCCAAAAGGGACTTGCAGGGTGTTAATGCTGGTCACAATGGGAGCTTCCTGACCTCTCAAGCACTACTCAAGAGATAGGGGGTGGTCCTGCACTGTCCCTGGGTGTGCGCATGTATATGCACATGTTGTATATGTCTATGTGGCTGGGCAGTCTTAAGTCCAATCAATGTGGACTCAATGTTTTGTTGTTGGAGATAGTTAATGTTTTGGGGTTGGTTTTGGGGTTGGGTGGTTTTTTGTTTTTTTTTTTTTTTTTTGAATCATGTTATAGACAGAAGGTGATCACAGGGCCCACTTGGAAGATTAGCAGGGAAGAATTTGCCAGAACAACAGCTTGCATGACCAGTTCCCTACCTGTATCTCAGAAGCTGGCAGGAGAGAAGACTGAGAGGTGAGCCAATGTCTGGATGAAGACTTCTGGCAGGGCACGGGCCGGCTGCGGCACACAGGATGGCTGCTGCTGGTCCAAGTGAATGGGAGCAAGCATGGAGGGATGATTTCTCAGTCAGACTCTTAGGTGCTAGCATGTTGTTTCTGGTTAAATGGAAATGAAGGTTTGAAACTGTCCAGTTCTTCCATAATGAAGTGTTGCTTTTTAAGCTTGGATAGCAGAACAAGGAGAAGCAGCCCTTTGGCTGATGGGATTGCACACTGCTTACCCAGTGCTCCCCTGCTTGTCTGTAATTGGGCTTCTCTCTCTTATGTGGATGGTTGTTGTGAGACTTGTCCCATGTACCCTGAGAAGATTCATGTGAAGTCTTTGATTTTAAGAGCAGCTCGATCTCTTTTTTTGACCCCAGCCCCTTGATCTCACAGTTGCATGCCTTAAAGGATAGCAGCAATTTAATTTTACTTTACTTTTATGAGAATTTGATTTGTCTTGAAAGACAGGATGAAAAGAGGAGGGGAGGAGGTGGACTGTGGAATCTGCTGTTGCTGTATTAAGAGAGTAAGAAAAAATGGGGGGATCGTTTAGTAGCCAACTTTGCAAGGTGGTAATAAAAAGGACGTTTGTTGAATAGTTGCAGATCTTCCAGTGTTTCAGCTTAGATGTAATAAAGCTCTTTTGTAAGATAAGTGGTCTTTGATAGAAAGATAAATAACATGCATCTGTCTGAAAAGGCGTAAGATGAAAGCTTTTTCAGACAGGCACTTCCTATCGTCTTGGGTCTAAGTATTGCCAAGCTGCCAGCTCCTCTTCACTCAGCCTTTTGTGCTGGCTACTGTGTGGCTTAGTTTGAGAAACCACACAGTGATCAGGCACTGTTTCATTAGTGTTATCAATAAAGATACTGGCTGCTGAAGATCCCAGACCAAGAACTACTACAACTTTGGCATACTTTCAGCGGCGAGGAAAAGTTTCTAGTGCTGCAAAGCCACATGCACCTCAGCCTTTCATGCCGTAAACAGCTGGGGAGAAGTCCACCAGACTTGCATTTTCCAGCAGCTGGGCTGCTGCGAGCAGAAAGGCTGCTATGGCTGTGTCCTGGCTAAGGGTGAGCATGGTCACTATTTGACTGATCCTTGGTGATGGACCAAAGCTGCCCTGTCCATTCTCCCTTTTCTCTTCTTCCAAGGATGCCTGGATGCAGCAGGCCTCCCTGATGGCAAGGCTTGCAGGTTTGGAGGGCTGCTGCTCCAGCCTGGTGCCACAGACCAGGCAGGACACTCTCCAGAGCCAGCTGGCTTGGCACAGTCTGCAGCAGGGTATCTGTGAGGGAAGCAGTAGGCAGAAGTGGCTTCTGCCGTCTCTCCCCTGGGCTCTGCTTGCCCTTGCTCATCCTGCCTGCCAAGCACTTTGGCCTGCTGGAGATCCCGTGGAGTGGTCAAAGCCATCGTCATCTTCCTTTGGAGCATTTTGGGTCAGGAGAGCTTGCTTGACCTGCCTGCTCTCTTATCCGTCAAGAGAGCGTTTGCTGCCAGCAATGGTTCAAATGTTAGAGCCCTCTGGGTTTGTGCAAAAGGGGGTGGTGGCATGCCTGATGCATGCTGGTGGTGTGTCCTCCAGTTTGCTCAGAGGTGGAGCCGCTGTGAGGTAAATGCCTCAAAATGGTGTAGAAAACCCCTTAAAGACTAAAGGAGCCTGAAGCTATGCGGGGTGAGATGGAGATCTCTCAAAACACAATCGGGCTGTTTATGAAACACTGCTGGAGAGGATGCAGTTGACTCCTGCCTAATCCTTGCACATTGGCTCCTGCCAGGCTGACCTTGTTCCTGAGAGCTGATGGCTGGCTTGTGGGGCAGGGCTGGTAGCCCTGGCCACGTGGTCTGACCCAGACAGGAGCTAAGCATCCCTTGCCTGCTTGTTCATGGCATCTACACTGCAATGTGCAGCAGCTGTAGCTGTTGGTGCTTCTTCTGGGGCTTGTTTCTGCATCTGCCTCCCCCTTCTTTGCCTTCTGTCCCTGGAGTGACACAAACACTTCTCAAGTCTTTCGTCCAGGCACTTGGAAAACTTAAGGGACGCTTCATACTGGAAATCCAGGAGACTTCTCCAGAGGAGGAAGCAGGGTCTCCTGTTTGTCTTGAGTTATTCTATCACAACAATGGCTTCACAATTTGCCTAATTTAAAAGCTAGTTTTAATCTGATGGGAAGATGTTTGCGTATTTAAAGTAGTTACTCCTTGCTGGAGCCACTCCCTTCTTTTGTCCTTCTCTGCTGGACTTTTCGGCTTTGCTTAGCTAATATGCAGTGCTTGTTTACAGCAGAGATACTGGAGCATGAAGAAGGAAGTTGGTACGTTTAATACTGATTCGGTTCCAAGCTTCCTGTGCGTGCATGTGTGTGTGCGTGTGTGTGTTTTCAGCCTTGTTCATCCAGACGCTGTACAGCCTCCGAGAAAGTCAAGGGGCTGGTGGAGGCATAGGGACTAGATGCAGGCATTTGGTTTTTTTAACTCTTCCACCCAGTTTGGTCCCGAGCAGGTTTAGACAACGCGGGTAAGAATTCCAGTATGGCAAGCCTGGTAAGGAAGGTGCTAGTGCAGACAAAGCCGTGGAGTGGTGAGTATGAGAAACATTTTGCCTGATGGGAAAGATAACTGATCAGAAAGTGTTGGTTTAGGTGCCTAGGAGGAGAAATGTGGTAGTGGGCAGAAACCTGCTGGGTATTGTTGTTCTCGTCTTCCATTTCGAGTGCGAAACAGCTACCTGGAAATGCCAAAACCTTTGTCCATGGAAAAGATGGTTATCCACAGGAATGCGCTAGCTATGGGGCACGGTCACATTTAAAGTATGTTCCTTAGCCTGCCCGAGGATTTCTGCCTTAGCTTGGCTAAATAACAGCAGCAGTTCATATAAGTAGGATGGCCTTAATTTGGGAGGTTTTGGGGGGAGTGGGAAGCTTGCAGGAGACAGGCATTTTGGGAGCATATAAACCCTTGTGTCAGTTGTGACTGTACCAAAAGATGGGATTGAGAAGAAAAGAATGCTAATAAGCTGTAGGAGAAACAATTTTACTGCTTTATTTTTACTCTTTTAATTTGGTGGTAAGTACCTAACTGGATTTCAGTAAGGTGCTCTCATGTTGCAGTGGTTACAGAAAACATCATCATCAGTGTTGTATATTTTGGATTTCAAAATATTCCAGTAGCTGCACCAGCCTGTGCCTGGGATTTTTCATTTAAATTTATGGTGTTTATTCAGCTCTTAATTGTGCAAATTAGAATAATTACAGAGTGTGATTATATGTGTACCTGGTGAGTGTTTTTAAGCGGCTGGCTCAAATTTCAGGAATTTATTTTATTAGCCTTGTGTCTTTGTGGTGCAAGCGTCCTTTCTTCACGGTGCTGTTCTGCAAAGCAAGCATCATAAACTGCCACAGCAGGAAACAATTTTTGCAGCGGCATATCTGAGTGAATCAATCTTTAATATGGCATAAGGCTCTTCAATAACTCGGGCTAATTAGGACTGATTAGGTAAGTTATCGGAGACTGAAGAGCAACTTCTCTCTGCTCCAGGCTTTGGCAAGGACAGGAGCACACAATTTGAGCCATGTGTGGTAAGGTTTGTGCAAGTGCCAATTTTATAAATGTATAAGCTTTAATGAAAGGTTGTTCTTGGAAAATAGAACTTTTGTGTGAGTTGCTGGCTGCTGCTCATCTCTCCCAAGGCTGCAAGTGAGCCTGTATTTGTGGAGGGGACAGTTCAGACGCAGATGTAAACAGTGTCTCCTGTGTAGAAGTTACAGACTGGATGTGCAAAGTACTGGTTTGGCCTTTACTGGGAAAGAGATCTTGTTGGCAAATGCTCTTGCCTTCTACCCCAAATTTACTAGTCTCTCTTTGCTCACTCAAGACATCTCAGAAAGCACGAATTTCTGCCTCTAGGAAAAAGGGAGGTATCACTTGAAACAGAGTAATCTTGATAACATTGTGACAGACTGTGGCATGACAAATACAGGAAGCTGAAGAGGAGATCTCCCTGATCTCTCTGTAAATAACTTGGGACTTTAGGTAAATTAACCAGTCTTTACAAAAAGAAACTGAGTGAAAATAAATAAATAAATATATTTTCTTGCTTCAGAGATAAGGAGATTGGAATGATTCTAGTTGAAGTTTCACTTGAAAAAAGGGCAGTCTGAGAATTAACGTACAAGGTTTTTCTCTAGAGAAGTCTAGCAGATATTAAATGACTAGAGCATACATCTACTTTGCACAGATTTCTTCAGAGAAGTTTTAGCCCATCAATGTTTGAAGGCACAATTCTTTGACGCGGGGAACATAGCCAATAGGGAAACAAGTAGTAAGTGTTGGCTTGGTAACTTTCAGCATGATTTCAGAACCTCTGGAGAGGTTTTTTAGACTTAAATCTCATGATTTATGCTGTGGGGATGTGTGTTAAATGCAATTTTTTAAATACCTGCAGGGTGTTAGGAAGTTCAGGATGCTAGCAGAATGATATGAAATACAGTTGGTGGGAGAGTGACCCCAGAGGAGGCATACCCATTAGAAGACTATTTGCATGGGGTGTATAAATAGGAGCACTCATTCTGCCCAATGGAAGGTGTGTGCTTGAAGCCAGTTTTGTTTCTTCATTTGGGGAGGTTGGGAGCTGAGACCTCCGTTCTATAATCCCAGTTTACTGCCCAGATCTTCGTTCTATTGCGTGGATAAAAGGAACACTGCAGTGAGTGGTCAGGTGGAAAAAGAAAAGGCATGGGAAGGAAACATTATAAAGAAGCATAAAGGACACTTACAGTATTTATCTTCCAGTGTTTAAAGTATGGGGATCAGCAAGAATATAGATCTACATCTTATTCTATGTTACCACATGTAATTCTGGCAGAAGAAGAGTCTGCGGCAAAATAGGCTGATGAGCATTTTTTCTTTACTCTGTAGGGTCTGTGTCTGATTACTACTCTCTTTCATTTAACTCTTCTCTTGCCATTAAAAAAATATCTTTTCTTTCATTCTTAGTTCCTAGTGAGAGATTTACTTACAGGATATCTGAAAGTGATCTTGGGTTTACGTGTTCCAAATTTATGCATTTGCTTAGACACCGCAACAACTAGCAGCAGCTTTCAGAGACTGCAGGATTAATGAACTAAATGAAAGAACATCAGTCTTTAGAAGGGACTTCTAAATGGTGACTTACATGTACAAATAGACATGGTCAGAGGCTATTTCAGCAGGAGTTATATTCCACTTTCTTTGAGACAGTTGGTTTTTTAATGACCCCTCTTTATGCTTAAGGTTCGTTATGTTACAGGACTTGTGAACATTTCATGAAGTGATGGTGAAACTGAACATCCTAAGGTTTCGATCTTTATTTAAAACAAAAAGTTTATAAAAAAATCAAGGTCAAAGTAGGCAAATGGCATTTTGGCAGCTTAACAAATGCTACTGTATTTACTTCTCCTCTGCTTAGATACCTGTTACTTTGAAAATACTGTTTAATTTGCCTGTCTGCTGGTCTACAACTGTAGGAGAAAATGCAAATCGTTTTTTGGATTTGAGATAAACTGAAATTAGCTTGAGCCATGCCCTAGCTGAAGAAGCATTTTAAGTCAACTGAAATTGGCTGTTCTTTAACATCACTATTTGTCTTATAAAAATACAAACTGTGTGGAAAACTCCACACATTAAATAACAGCAGAGTAGCAAAAACTTATAAAGAAGGATGTAGCTAAGCAGTATCCTTTTTCTAACTCTATGCCGTGTTTCCTTTTAGTTAACATTTGAAATGACACCCATTGTTTCAGCTGCATCACCACAAGTGATGCTGCCATACCATCTGAATGTTGTGCAAGATGATGTTGTATGTAAGCAGCTGTTAAATGAAAGTTAAAGTTGTCACATCAAAGCTCTCAAATACCAGAAAAGTAACAGCCATAATGGTTGCAGCATCTTAACATTACTTTCTTTTGGCAGGTAAATAATGGTAGTCTTAACAGGAATCTCTGGTACCTCAGAGGATTTTTTTTTTAAGTATGAGGAGTATCTTGTATCTGAGACTGCTGAGGATGATACATTGGGGACCTTCAGAGTAAATACTCGGCCATACATAAAACAGTACAGCTTTTAAAGGTAGTAGCCACTAAACTGTCATATCAGAATGCCACGGCTAAGGGAGCTTCAGTATTAATTTAATCACCTGAGTGCATTGACATTCATGCTGCCAGTTCAAGTGAGCATGCTATAGAACATATTTACTAACAAAAGCATCTCTCTTAATGAAAATCTTGCAGTACAGGTGTTGGAAATATTTTAAGTCTGGTTTGGATTTAGTAATGCTGTACTCTTCTGTCATGGGACCATCAGAATCCTGTCTTCAGAAAGTCTTTCATGATCTTTAAAAAAAAAATCTGTTTAAAAATAATGTGTCATTACTTTGTGTATTCATTGTTCTTACAAACCTTCTAGCTAAGCACAGAATGTTGTGTGTTATTTCCTCTGCAGACAGATAATTGCACTAGGGAGAGGAAATTGAGCAGTGTGAAGTACAAAATCTTAAATAGTGTGTATAAATTCCTATTTCTGTTTACTGGCAATTTAATATATCTTTTCCTTTTAATTTTTTGAAATAATGAAAACACTTTAGCCTCTAAAAAGCAAAGTTGTAATTTATAATAAATCACTTAATATTGTCTCTGAAGATACCTTATATTAAAAGTAAACTTTTTCCTGTTCTTTGTATCGTGGTATCTCCTCTTCACTGCAAATAACCAAAGGGACTGCAAGAAGGCTACTTGTACTCTTCCACAGTCACTTTTCTTTGTGGAAGTAAATTTGCAGTCCCTTTCTGACATGACAAAATAGGGTATTTCTTTATTCCCAGAGTGCAAGTTGTACTGTCTGACAGTTCTGTAGACCAGGCTTTCCTTTCTAGCTCCGCAATAGATTCGGGCTTATATTCTCTACAAGGTAATTAAGAGTTCCACATTGTAGTCTTTCCAGCTTTAAAAACTGGACTAGTAATACTCTTTAGTATCCTCTCTGTGTTTTTGCTTTGAGAGTTCAATAGACCGAGCACTCTGTCAAGGGTATTTCTGAGTTCTGGAGATCTCTGCATTCCCCTCCATCACATGCTGTAGGTACCTGACTGTTTTGAGACAGGTTTTTTTAGTGATCAGTAGAATTTTTCCAAAGAATTAATTCCAAACTGAATTAAGCCATACCAGGGGAAAGCCACTGTAATTCTGAATGGGGGAGGGTTTTTTAAAAAATATTTCATTATCCATGTGAAATTATTTTAATTGCTGAACATAATCAGTTTTTTGATATCTCTGTGTTTATCCACCTAAGGTTCACAGAAGGTAGTCATAATATCACCTGTGACATGAAGCTATTTTGCCTTCTGCTAACCAGCTCTCCATTACTACCATTATGTAAATAAATACCAATTATTGGTGATGGTGTAAACACTTAAAGCATTTGGGTTTACTTGTCAGTATCTTCTGGTATTATCATGATTAAATTTGCAATCCTGAGAGGTCTTATCAGATAACAGTAAGGGAGAGAATTAGTTTTGAAAATGAGATTTCCAGTCTTAGCAGGGCCTGAGAGGAGATAACAAATTAGGTGATAGTTTAGGTAGAAGGGAGAGTGAATTTAAACTTTGAGTTCACTTAGTACTGAAGGTTGCTCTGGGGCTGAAAGTGATAATTAGGCTAGTCAGAAAAAGTACAAACATGAATTTCCTGCCTGTGTCTGTAGATTTTAAAGCTTTAAAAGTCCCTGTGTGAATCTTTCAACATTGCCTGTTACTTTCTGGGACAATCACAGGCAGCAACTAGTTCTTCTCTGTGCTAAATTCAGCACTTTCCTGAGTAAGTGCTCAAAAATAACTACCCTTGCTAAATTACAGCTTTCTAGCTGTCAGTCGTCAAATTTGTATGGCGAGGTAATGGCAGCATTAGACCTATGTACGTCAGAAGAAGGTGCAGTGGAATTTCTTTGCTGCTTCTTTACTCCTTCTGGAATCTCTCCAGTTAAGAGCTTGAGATAATAAATACATGTTTCTTCCTTCTCTTTCCTTCCCCTTCCTCTCTATGTCATG
Organism: Elanus axillaris; assembly: GCA_026212715.1. Taxonomy (NCBI): domain Eukaryota; kingdom Metazoa; phylum Chordata; class Aves; order Accipitriformes; family Accipitridae; genus Elanus; species Elanus axillaris. The sequence continues at coordinate 32,457,120 of JANZLQ010000095.1, forward strand.
TTTCCCCTCTTATTCCTGGTTCTAAATTTCTGAGCTTTAAGTATACATTTATTCCTTCTTTTTATTTAGTGAGAAATTGTGTTGTATGTCAGTGATCTCTTTTGTATTGCTACATCGGGTTTTCATTCTGCTTATTTTTCCCAGTAGTGTAGTTTGTAGTGATTGGCTTCAGTTGTTTTACCAGGAATCCTTGCATTTAATTCTGTTGCATTTAATAATAGAAAAAGAATGTGAGAACAGTGATTTTCCCCTCCCTCCTCCCAGCTTTGGTGGGATTACCCAGAAATTGCCACCTTCTCGTTCATTCAGAAATTTCCTTAACTATCTAGTACAAAATTTAGAGATCTTAATGGTAAAGGAGCTGAAGCTGTCATTTTAATATTTCTCTCATTGCCAACTTTAAAAAGCAATAAAAGAAAATTTACATTAGTGTTGGAATACATATTTTTTTGCATTGTTAAATCTATTGAACTGTAATTCATTTGAGAGTCTAGATTTGTGATTATAAGAAGGACTTTAAAAAATAGACTGAAAGCAGAGGTACAGAGGGTGAACTCTCCTGTTAACTTCAGTGATATGCAATCTCTTAAAATCCCTATGGATTGGAATGGATATGGACTATTCAGCTGTGAAAAATACAGTGAATACAACAGGAAAGCTTGTGTGATTTAATCCATCTGCTGGTTGTGTTTGGTAGTGGTTAAATGGAAAGAGCAGAGAGGACAGTGAGTGGAAGAAGTAACTGAAAAAAACAGTAGAGTAGAAGAATGAAGGACAGGAATAAAACCCAAGTTTTTTGCCAGTGAATGTGACAAAAAGATTCTGAACAAGGAACTGATGTGCAGTCATCTCCGTATAAATCTTGCTCTATTTCTGGAAAACTTCTTGTAGACTTGAAATTCTACTGTAGACTGATTTCAGTAACAAAGTCATTTTAAGAGATATTTGCATTCTCCCATTTTTGCTACTGTTCCTTGGATGTGCCACCTTAAACTGTGGAGTGGTAAACCCACAGTCACTGAAGTGAAAGGTTTTTAACAGCTCAGGACAACAAAATGCTCCCACAAGGTCACCTCACAGCCAGAGCTTCTGCAGGGTACAACAGCAGCCTGGTGTGAGCAATTACATTTGGATTTGCTTGTGTTTGCTTGTACTTCTGTGATCCAGGATACACAAGTAAATATCAAGTTGATTCTCTCTGGACTTGATGGTCATAACCATCCTCCTTCTGTCAAGATGACCATTGCAGCTTTGCAAACTTGGTCTCTGCATACCTGAATTTCTACTCAAACCACTAAGACATGCTAAATTGGGTGTATGTTCTAAGTGTATGTAAACCATGTTGAATGTGGTTTAGTGGATTGGCAGGAAATGTGAATCTTTGTTCGCTTGACAAAAGAAACATTTAATTTAGGCATGCTGAAAGTTTGCAAAATGGTTGGGATTTGGGGGGAAAGTGTGGGAGATCACATACCCTGTCTGTGAGTATACAGTGAATCGTGATATCCGCTCTGGGAACAGAGCATTCCACTTTTCAGCTGGTTGGGGAACATCTTCCTGTGTATGGAACAACGCAAGTAAGAAAATACAAAAAAAGAGCTTATGCCTTCTGTGTATGAGAAATAGAGCCCATGTGTCAACTTTAGTGACCCAGAAAGGAAAGGCAAGGAAACTCAAAAGAGAGCTTGTTAAAATAACTTTTTATATCTAAAGAGTGTATAAGGGTTATTTTAAATATCATAAAGTAAACCTGTCTTAAGTGTAAAAGCGATGGTGTGTTTACTGTAGGAAAGTAATTATCTACAGCATTATAAGCTCTTTCCAACACTTTGGTATCAAGAATCTCTTGTTGATCTGTGAGAGCCCAAGTCAAAAAGTTGGGTGGCAGGATACTCAACTTCCCATGGTGACGTCACTGTGTCTGGTAGATAAATATATTGCACTTGGCAGAAGTTCAGTGAAGTTATGAATGATACAAGGTGAGACCTGAGCCTTCTTGCTAGTTTAAGAATTAAATATTCTAAACCTCTTTATTGGAAAAGTTATTTCAGTGGTCCTAGAAACTAACCTGTCTTGCACTCTTTCTATTCTGGCTCCCATGTTCATCAGTTGTGAGAAGTTCAGAAGTAGGTTTAACAGGTCAGTTTAAAACACTAATACATGTATTAGAAAATACCCCAGACCAAACCACAACTTATTAAACTCTTAAGGTGATTTGTTAAGGATTATCTTGAGGATTGTCTTTTTATATTTAATTGCAGCAAATTATATTCCTTGAGGGGTTTATATTTTAAGAAGATAAGCTCTGATTTATCCCTGTTTTTTTCTTCCTGTGTTCCAGTTTATTCCAGAGTAATACTTGGTTTTCTGCTGTCAGTTTTTTATACAGTCAACAAGATAAAAGAAGGACTTGATAGCTTGACAGCATTTCAGAGAGGGAAAACTTGATTTTTTTGTTTTGTTTTGTTTCATCTGTCCTCATGTCCCTATGTGTATATTTACGCAGGGGGGTGATTTTTAGCCTCTGTTGCTGGTGGTCATGCCAACGGTGTGATGGTAAAACCATGTGACTTCCCCCTGAGCCTGAAAATTGTGCGTCAATCCTGTGCCACCAGCACCTTTTAGCGTGAAGCTGTTGGTGCCTCGCTCTGCCATTGAGATACAGGAGGGCACAGCCGCTCCTAAGCAGAAGCCCAAGGTATGGGTTGGAAAGGAGACTTTTAAGTGTGCTCTGCCACTTTTCCTAGTATTCCATGTCTGGTGGGAACAGGAGCTAACAGGGTCCCTGTCCCCCTTGCCCCCTCCTACAGTTGGGTTGCAAGTAGGGAAAGATTTGTTCTGAGCTTTGGGGTCTTTTCCTTCCATCATTCCTTCCCTTTTAACCCTCTCTACCCCAAAATTCTTCTGGCTAGTGATGGTAAGAAGAGAGCCTTGTTGATTTTTGCAGGAGGCCTGGCCAGCTAATCTCTAGAGGTGAGAAGTGTAGGAGGAGCTTTACTGACCCTAAGACCTGATCTGGGTTTTCATAGTGAAAAGAATGGATGCACTGGTATGGGATAAGAAATTGCACATTACCCAAACAAACAGTATAACCCCAGGCTTGCTCAGAGTTGACTTATGGGGCTTTTTCTCTGTTGTAGCCTTGTTGTGAGATCTGACGTCGGCATTGTCCTGCTCCAGCCTTGCTTGCTGTGAAGTGAGGAGGGAACAGGAAGTGAAGGCCTTGTATTCAGCTCATGTGGTGGCGTTGGGAATGCCAAATTGGGAGGATTTCCTGGCCTTTTTTTTTTTTTTTTGGAAAGAAGAAAACAAAACTTTACGGGGGGGTGGGGG
>JANZLQ010000095.1:32460552-32493016 GCA_026212715.1 Elanus axillaris
GGGGGGTGGGGGGGGGATGATAAAACCTTGTTCTGTCTGTTTCTTCCCTTGCCACTCCCCACCACTTCTGCCTGGTGTATTGCCAGCCCAGGGTGGAATGTTTCCAGGCTCCTTTTTGAAGATATTTATAAATAAGTTGAGCTCCGTATGTTTGTGTTTTTCCCAGATGATTTCTTTACTGTAAGTCATTGTATTTCTGTATAATTGATCTATGCATGGCAACTTGCATCTAGGGAGGGAAGTCCCAAATGGGTTTGGCCTGTGCTGTGCAAGCATGGAGAAAGGAAATAAAAAATAGTTTGACAATAACCCTAGCAATGATAGCCGGACAGAGAAACTTGTTTAAAAAATTACAAGTTAGTTTTAACTTGTTTTGAAACAGTGAGAATAAGTGTGCTACATAACTGTTATGAACTAAAACAGAGCGGGGAAGAGCAGGCACAGATTTCTCTCTGCTAGCCTCAGCCTGCCCAGCAAAACTGAGCTTTACTTTTATAAATATCAACAGATCAACAAACAGCAAAGGCACTTTGTCACAAGTATTTTTAGCAAGAAGGAGAAGCATTTCAGTGGTGTTCCTTCCCATATATTATGGCTATAAATTGCTTTACCTTGGTATGCTTCAGAACAAATCAAGATTTCAGGTTCAGTGTTCTCAGTATGTAGATTTTGTTTCCCAACACAAAAGGGTTGAATTCTACTTGTTCCTACATGGTTTGGGGAAAGAGGGAATGTATGTCTGGATGTGTGCTGCAGTCAGGAATATCTGTGCTGGAAAAACATTAGCCACAGCTGATGATGAGGGGAGCAAATGCCCTGACATGTCCCATGTAAGAAGATTAGGTTAATACTGCAGCATGGACTTAGCAAAAATTAGAAAGGATAATGCTGCATTAATTCACACACGTCTAGTTTCTGTAGCACAATGACAAAACAAAACTAGGAATAGTCTAAAAATATAACCCTGAATAAAAGAACTTTCTCCTCCTCCTTTTTAGCTCATTCTTCCGCCTTCCCTTATTTTCTGCTCAGGCACCCAAAGTTGGAAACTTAGAGTGGGTTTTGAATGGGATTTCCGGCCACCACCCCCCCACCCCCCCCCATGCCTTTATTAAAAAAAAAAAATATATATATATACAAAAAAATCCCTGTTTCTGTAGCTGTGACTCAGTCCTGTGGTGCCTATCTGCCTTGTGTCAGGCATGGGGCTGTCTGGGGGAAGCAGAGTACGCACATACCCAAACCGTGATGCAAGCTTTGAAATTGCACCAAGTGCACTCGTAGCATCAAATGTGCCGGATCACGCTGTGTTTCCAGTAACAGCCAGAGCTCTCTTGGCTCTGAGTGGGAAAGTGGTCATGCAGCCTGAAAAGGGGGGAGAGGCCAAATTGCACATTCATTTGGATAATTAGGTAAACAGTAAATATGAGAAGTCTGTCTCCTACTCAAACTCCATTGTTTTTTCCTAAAAGTCTATATTTAGATTTGGCAGTCAGATTTATCACAATAATTGGTGCATTGTTTAAACAAGGTCACTGATGTGTATGCGTGTTTATCTCTGCTTAACTGAATTGCTTATTTGAAGTAGAAATACCTCCAAAAATATTATGCAGACCTCTTGAAAACTTGCATACTTGACTCCTGAGGCACATGGTCTTTATTAGAAAATAGATGCAATTATTCACATTTGGGTTTGCAGCTTGAAGTCCCGAGGGATTTGTACATAAAACTGTGGAGATTTGATTACATCCTGATTTCATGTCTCACTAGTATATGAGTGTTTCACACGTGTAAAAACCTTTTTATAAGGCATAGATTATAATAAGTTACTAAGTGAAGCCATACGAGTGCTGTCCTGTCTATTGGAATTGCAATACACATGTTCATTAATTTAGTCTAGCTTCAGTGGTTGCTTATGTATTTATAAAAGCCAACGTGGCTTTGTGTTTTATATTTAGAGCAAATACTTCTGGCTTGTTGGCAGGCTGGTTTGAAACTTCAGGATACAACTTCAAAGTTGGACCTTTTTGTTCACAGCAGTTCTGCACTGCTCAGCGAGGATGGAGCAGAGTTTACTAATAGGGTGGTCAAGGTAAAAATAGCAAATAACAGCTCATTTTCCCTTTCATTGATGAAGTGAGTAAACACAAAGGCCTTGAGGAAGAATGTTTTAATCAAGTAAAATTTTTGACAATAGTTGCACATCAAGAGAGGGTGGGACAAAAGTATCTTTACTGAAACCACTGCCTCCTATGGCCTTGGTCACAGCTGGGTATTGGCAGGTCATTTCACAGGGCTGGCAGTAATTTGTTTTATGGACAATTAGTGGCTTCTTTCTGAAAGCTAGGTTCTTTGTTGGTGTGATTGCTGTGATAGTAGCACTCTAAAGAGGCTTGTGCTATCTGAGGATATAAATAAAAAGCATTTAAGAAATACCAACTGGAGTGGATTTTGCTCTAAGCGAGAGCATGCAATGTGGGGTTTGTTTGTTTTCCCATAGTCCTGTGAAACCTTTTGGTTAAAATTTCCACTTTTGCAATGGAAATAATTGGGAATATTCTTTCAAAGAGGTTGGTGAACAGTGGCTGTCCTCTGGAAGTGCTGCTTGCACAGACTTACAAATGGGACTTCACACACTCAATTTGGAAAGGATTGACCTCAGAAATAGGCAGTTTTGTCATCTGGTAATCCAGCATTCATACCTAATGGAACAAAACCAAAGTCATTTTGGAATTGGAAAGATATACGTAGTCTCTGGTACAGTAATAATGAATGAAAAGTCACAAAAGAAATGAAGTGCTTGTGTCGTTGGCATGGCTCGCTGTTGAGTGCAGTTGTTTGAGGACTGGGCTTTGGTCTCCCTGCCCAGCTGCCACACGGAGAGCAGTCCTCAGAAGGACAATTTTAATGGCTGGGGACTCTGCCTGGGATGTAATGACTTGTGCTTTATTTAAATCCTTTTTCATGTCCAGTTCTTTTTTTTTTTTTTTTTTTTTTTGTTCTGTAGTGAGAAGGTATGTGCATGTGTCACAAATTTGTTCCCTAAATAGCCTCTGAAAAAGAAATTGTTCCCTCCTTCCTCTCTTCAATGCTTGAAATTATTCTGTATCTCTCTTTTTGGGAGAGCCTCTTTTGTATGTGTTACCATCAGGCATATTTTAATACTAACTTTTAAGGGTTTCAGCTAAATTCTCAGTTCAGGTTTGGTGTTAGGATGTAAAGGTTCATCTCTCAGAGGTCACACGGTGTTATCGCAAGCAGTGTCCTGTACTGGACATCTTTAATCAGAAAACACAGTTACAAACACGGATTTAGTTGAAGAGGGTGTGCTCCTTTCTTTCCTCTAGTCTTGGGCTATTTCAGTGCCTGCAGGTCACCTTGCTTCATCTTTTGGCTCTGCACGCTGTTGCCAGTTGTGAAGTCTCCTCCAGCCCTGGTGCCAGGCTTGCAGCTGGCTCAGGCTGGCAGAAGGTACCTCTTCCTTTCAGTGCTTCATCACTGTCCCTGATATCTGGCTTTTGCACTGATTCGAGACTGTTTCTGACAGACAACCTGTGGAGAAAGAACCCCTCTGGTTAGAAGGTCATTTAAATTTAATAACTGCTTTTTTTTCTCACCCTCATCTCTTTTTCCTTCACTTTTGGTTGTTTCTTTTACTACTTTCTCCATGTGGTGTGTAAGTAGTTAGTGCTACAACAACCAGAATTTTACGTAGACCCTCTTTTCAAGCTGGTGATAAATGTTTTAATTCCAAACTTTGCGCATTTTGAGATACTAGCATGTTTTATATTTTCTCCCTGTGATCCATTTCTCCATTTAGATGAAGGTTTAATACTAAACTCCTACATGTTACTGATTTATTGTCAATCATTGCACTTTAATTTGCTAATATTAATACAACATTCTGGAGGGGCTGTGAGGTGGGTGTTGGGCTAGTTCTCATATAACTCAGGGAATTTCCCTGCCTAAATTCAGAGCCTAAATAGCTCTAGATTTGTAAATTCTTCCTCCTGGTTGGTTGTATGCCCAGCTTCGAGTGTCCATCTCAATGGCTAAGGCTTTAACGCTGTCATGTATGCAGGTTCTCAAACCATTGGTGTTTGTAGTCTGGTCTAGCAGGCAGAAACACCACTGGATATCAAAGCTCTCATGAACTCCTGTGCAGACTGGAAGTAGAACTAACCAGCAACTCAAGTGTGTCTTTGGTGATTTAAAAAAATCAAGCTTGTTTGGCCATGTTCCTTCAGTTCATGCACAGATTCCATGCATGTTAAACATCTTGGATGTTAAATACTTCAGAAGTATGCTTCGGCTTGTGTGAGCTAATTGTTCACTTTCTTGTTATGGGCTGGGCTTTTTAAGTCTTGCTAGTTTGGCCATGGAAACCCCCAAGTCTCCCTGCTGGCATTTCCTAGCAGTAAACCAGACTGCAGAATGGGGAAGTGTTGGGCACAGGGCATTGGGAAAACCTCTCTGCTGATGTCTTGTTGCTACCCTCCATTCTACCCAAGCTACCACAAAGTCTTGCTACTTAACACCAATGCAGGGTAAGAGATGTGACAGCAGGCAGATAATTTCTATTACTTGTGCTGTTTATACGGTAAATGCAATAATTATATTTATGGATGTTGCTGAAGTTTGTTCCTTATTTATACTGTAAGAGTACACTGATATACAATGATTTTGGAGAGTATTGTCAGTTAGTTGGTGGTTATCTTTTGCTGCTAGTTGGCTTTGCAGTGGGATTTCCAGTGTTTGAGAAGCTACATTTAAAAATATATTTACCAAGCTAGTACTGGGTGAAGTAGCTGTTTGAAATAAAGATAGTTTATATACTCTGTCATGGGGAAGAACAGGACAAAATAAGTCCACCACAGTTAGAGCAATTAATTTTTAAAAAAAATGTATGGGATGAGGTTGTAAACCCAATTCCTAACATCCTTGGTGGAGTCTAGACTTGGTAGGTCTTATTTTTGCAACAGTCTGCACTGAGGATGTGCTCCTTTACAGTCACATAAAAATAAAGGCTGGAAAGTTTGAAAATATGCACCTGCTATTTGGGCATAGTTACCAAGACCATTTTTTAGATGTTCATCTATTAGCATACCTTTATACTATGACCATTTTTCCTTAGAAATATTTAAGCTGCAGTTGGTTTGATGCATGCAGGGATCACATCTAGCAATAAAACTGTGTTCTGCTGGTAAACCCCTGCTTTAAGATTGCAGGAATAATGTGTCTTGGATCCCCCTGCCCCTTTCCTCCCACCCCAAATCCAAACCACTTCAATTGGAAAAAAAGTAGGGTGATGGAAAAGTAATTTTGCCTGCTGAAAAGCTATGTAGATGGTACCAAGCACAACCAGTAATCACGAAGAAATGGATGTCAGAGTGGGGAGAAGCACTTTTATATTTATATAATTGAAGGATGGTCTTACAAAAGTTGTTGGTGAAGTAGGTCGGTGCACTTGTCTTTCTTCAGGGGCTGAAGTTGGTGATCTGTGGCTTCAGAGGTTTTCCTCCCGGCTTGAGCCCCCTGTACGTGTCGGTGGCTTCACAGCTTGGCACAGCGGTAAGCCCATGGAGGAGCAGGACCTGTGGGAGGAGCTGGACCTGTGGGAGCAGCTGTGTTGCGGGTCAGGGCTGGAAGCTTGCCTGCCTTACGGAAACCTTTAAATCTCTACAAGTTTCTGAGGCAAGTGCCGCCACTCACTACAAATGGGTCTTTTTACTGTTATGACTTTCTGTGCTATGTAGTAGTTGCCAGAGTGTTTACCTTCAGGTTATACATTTGTTTATTTGCACCAGTGCATGTTGCTAAAACACTTGGCTGGCTCAGGGTGGTGTGTCTCGCAGCTGCGTGTGGGCTTGCTTAGCCGCTGCGTGTGCTTGGCTAGCTTCTAAATGTACATTTTTATGGCCCTTGAAACTTGGCATGAGCAGTGTTTTGTCATCAACAACAACAACAAAAGATTGCTAGTGAAATTAAAATCTGGCATCACTGTTCTACAGGTTTATTCACCATGTATTGAAATGGGATTGTCTTGCTAACTTCTCCTGGCATCTGTCCAAAACCCAGCATCTTGTAAATTTATATTATCTCTGCTCTGCTCCGCTGACAGGGCTGTAGCAGTTTCTCATGCAGATCACGGGAACAGCATGGAAAAATGAAGACGGGGGACTTTGAGGTGGGACGTTTTTATCAGCAGAGGAATTGTAGGAGAAATTTTGCCACAGAATTAGAGGGCAGAAATCTTGTAGATTTTTTCAGTACCTTCCTTCAGAAACTAGACCATGGCAAACGCAGAGCTGAGTCAGTCTGCATCACTGCAGCTTTGGCTACATTGAAAGGTAAAAGGCTTGGGCATGCAGGGCAGTGACAGTACAAGAGTTACAGCATGCCTTGGCATGGAAGTTTCAGATGAGGAAATTGAGGTGCTCTCTGGGATTTAAATATGCTGGTATTACCATTTAGCTTGTTCATAGATGGACTAGATGACTTCATTCTCAGCATAGTGATAGTGAAAACAGCATACCTTATTGATTTATCTGGGACAGGTGAGCTTTCTGAGTAGTCACTGACAGGCATTGCCAGCTCAAAGCTTGTGAGATAAATGCGTGGCAGCTTTGCTCTCAGGAACTCCTAGTTTCGGCTCGGTAAGTTATGCGTGTTCCTGCCATGCTGATTCCAAACTCCAGGAAGCCTTGCTCTACCACTCACTCTAACACCAAATGCAACAATTTTTAAGGTGCTATTTCATTTGTCCTCTGCATAACTTCATGCACTAAATATTAATCGGTCAAGTAAGTCAGGTGCACTGGTCTGCACTGAGCCGAGAAGTGATACCCACCTGCAGGAAATGTTGCAGGGGAAACAGATGCATCTCGGTGATAGGAGATGGGAAGGGGATGTTAGGTCATTAATTACTTAGCCTTGCATAAACAAAACTTAATACTTCGAAAAGTCTCTAATTTAAAGGGAAGGAAGAATCTTTCATCTTCTGTGCTATTTAGCTACATGTTAAGTTCGGTCAATGGGAAGATTTTTTTGTGATGGTTTCTGCTTTATGTATTGATTACTCCTCCATGAACTGTTCCAGTGCAGTGAGCATTGGATTAGTCTTGAAGGGAAAAATTGCTAAGGGGAGCTAGACTGCAAAATTGGGCATCCCTGCCTGACTGCATCCCTTCTGGTTTGTTTGGGGAGGATGCAGCGTGCAATTTGTTTTACTTTTGTACATATTAAAGAACTCATTTGAAGGCTGGTAGCTAGGGACATCATCTGGGATCTTCTCAGAAGTGGCGTTTTCTTAACCTGTTGTCTTTATGATTTAGAAGAGAGGACGTGGTTGAAAACCCAAGTGTGGTGAATAAATGTTCAGGGTTTGTCATGGGTTTTGGTGGTTACGTGGGGTTTGGTTTGCTTTTTGGTTGTTTTTTTGTTTGGTTGGTTTGGTTTTGGGTTTTGGTTGGTTGGTTTTTTAACTCTCTTCTCCCTGCCCCCCCACCGCATGTCTTGGCAAATGTTTTAAAAATGAGAAACTGGTAAGCGTGTGCTTGGTCCGAAACTAGTTTAAAATGGCATAGTTCAGTCATGGGAGGTTTTAATGCATCTTCTCAATGTAAGCTATGCTAAAGATGAACTAAAATTTTACATGTTGTAGTGCCTTTACTCAAGCACTAGAGAACTTTCAAAGAGCGAGTGAGCATTAAACATTAATTTTTGTCATCAGAGACAGGTTCTCTCCCTCCAGCTGCTTGGCAATGTTGCATTTATTTTTGTGTGGTGTTGCCTTTTTTTTTTTTTTTTAATTGCCTGGTAGTATTTATTAAACAACAGATACTCTGAGGAATTTCTGAAGCTTCAGGCAGCAGAGCTGAGTAGTTTGTTTGGAAAGCTCAATGGTGGAGAGTGGACTGCCCACGCGGCAGGCCGTTGCCAAAGAATTATCTTCATATGCTTGGTGAAAATGTAATGCTGCTTGTGTACATTTTCTGTGAAATGTTGTTATAAACTTAAGAAAGATTGTTTTCCCAACATAATCCTAAAGCTGAAATACAGTTATATTCCAACACAGCAAATCTGCATTTTGTGCATAAATTACTTAAATATCTAGGAATAGTGAAATATATGCTGTTAAACATGTCAGCTTGGATGATTAAATGACTGGATTGTTAGGAAGAAAATAGTAATTTTCTGAAAAAGCTAAATGAATTATTTGGCACAATGAACTGCAAACATTACCAAAAAAAGCTTCTTCTGAGGAAAATTTGCTAGCTGAGGATCACGTTTTTATGCAGTAGGTATTAAAATGGGAGGTATAAGTGAAAATATTCCAGATTTTTCTCGAGTTAATTGACAAGCTCCTTTATTCCACTGAAATTATTTTACCTGCTGACAGCTGAGTGGGTGGCTCTGTACAGTTAGGGATCTCGCATAACCAGTATGTTAGCAGTCACTGCTGTAAGCTGATTTCTTTATGATAATGAGACCGTGTCAATGCTCCCCAAGATAAACTGCAGCTCTGAAAGGACTTGACTTTTCGCATGAGTAGCTGGACTATGGATCAAGGAGAAAGTTCTGCTACATGAATTACTTTCTTGGATGTTATAGGTACACAAAAACTGCTGCAGCCAAGTGAGACCAATTGTAACTCAGTGACATTGGATTAGTATAGACAAAGGGTTTGTCTGGGCATCGTCTTTGCTACTGATGATGTGTGTAAGGAAGAGAGTCCAGTTTGACTCAAAGCCCAGGTTAAAATTTTTGAGCTAGCAATTTAAAAGAATTGTTTTACTTTAGACTAAGCAAACTTGTATATCAATGTTTTTATGTCAATAGACCTATAAGCCTTGTATGCCTTTTTAGAAGCACTTTGAGAAAGACCATTTTACTCTCTGTACACTGTGAAATCTCAGCTAAGTGAAGGCAGCTGGATTTCTGTTTTCTTTGATCATGAAATACATTTGTCTGAGCAGTGGTAAGATGAAATCAAAAGTGAAATCAGAAGTCAAAAGTAAAGACCCTTCTTAACATTATTCAAACTTAAACTCAACTGTGACTTTGATCTCCTGGGCTTCATGTTGAGTGCTTATTGAAGCCTATCTTTCTTCTGTGGTCCAACCCCTGGCCACACCAATAAAAATATTTTTAAGTAGAAGTTAACCCATAACTGGTTTTGCTCATTGCTTCATGCTGTAACTTGAGACATGGTCAATCTTTCTGTGCATTCCCCTGCTGAAAGGGATGGTCTGTGGAAGTGTCAGTGACTGATGTAACGCAAGCTGTATTGGGAAGGAGATGAAATGATCTTTCTATACAATCAGATGTCCACAGGATGGTGGTTGAAAAGAGAACTAGGATGAGAGTACTCCTGGTGATAATCTCTGTCCTCACGCGAAGACCAGTGTCTTGCCTAAAGTTTTGTTCTGTCCAGAGTACTGTTGTGCTAAATCCCTGCTTCAGAATAACGTTGATGCAGATGGTGTCATGTTATCTGAGCTGAGTCATTTCTGTTGGTCATACTGAGTCCTCTGATATGGCAGGTAAGTGCTTTCAAAATGCTGTTTCAAAACATGGTTTGTATGGGTGCTCAGCTTAGTCATTGTGTTTCAGCAGGAGGTAGAAAGCGTGCTAGAAATCTGCAGCAAGCAAATCCCAGGAGGACTTCAGCTACTGCACTGTCTCCGATTTCTGTCCTCTCCTGCCCTTCTGTGCTCCCAAAGCAAAACTAGATCTAGATGTGTTAGCGGAAACTCATACAAGCAAGGCTTGCAGAGCTGACCAGAAACCTACCTCACATTCTCAGTTTTCTCTGCCGATTATGGCTTGTGCCATTAGAGTGAACCACATTGTCAGCTGTTGTATTTATTTATACTTATTTCTGAAGGTCCATAAAGCCTACTTTACCAGACTGGCTGATTCAAAGCATTTGTTCAAAGCACTACTGCCACATTAGTAGTAAAAGGCTCAACAAGGAAAATGAGGACCTATTGCTGAAAGGGGTGGATGATCCTGTAACAGCAGACCCAGTTAAAGTTGGGGTCCTCAATGCTGTTTGCCTCAGCCATCAGAAACAAGGGCTCCCAGGCCTCTGTGCCTGGTGAAAGGACCCTCAACTACAGCTTGTAGTTTTTCCTCCTTCTTGGTCCAAGTCAGGAATTACTTAGAAGAACTCAACCCATGCAGGTCCATAGGACCAGATAGGCTGCACCAAAGGGTGATCAGCAACCACTGCAATTAAGAACCAGAAGACAAGAGCTAACTTTTTCCTGGTGAATTCTCCATCTCATTTTCATGATGGGAGTATTTGTATCTCTGCACATATTCACTGCTCCTTGTGCTTCCTTGAGAGATCATTGCTCTAGCTAGAAATTGTAGCAGAGCTCTTGTTTAGTTACACTTTGTCATTTAAGACTGGTGCTCTGAGCAGCATGACTTCCTGCAAAGCACGAGAGTCAGCATCATTATTTTTGATGCAGAATTTACATTGTAATGTCTGAGCTGTTCTCGCTTCTGAGGTTATTTGTTGTGACTTCTTAAACATGGTGATTTTAGATAGTCGCTTCTGTTGCTTCTAATTGAAAAATATAACTTGCTGCTGAATAGAGAAATTATTTCTTGACGTGATGGAAGTCTTTGGGTAACTCCATCCCTGTTCTAGGGAGCAGTGATACCCTTTTCCATATATACACATAAGTAGGGAAGTTTTTGCAACTGTCAGGAATGTTCTTTGGCTGATGAATGCAGCCTAGCTTAAAGGCGAGATCCCATAGTGGGTCAGTTAAGCTTTATTGGTTTGCCAGACCAGATTATCCTTTTATTTAACCAGAGAACTAGTTTTCATTGTCACTTGATTGCCAAGGGTCTGTCAGCGTTTCCATTATAAACCCCCTATTTTCAGGGATTTGAGTAGTCTTGAGATTTAAGTGTTCTGGTCTAAAACTTGGCAAGCATGATTTGAGTTCACCAGCGGATATTTTCTTTATGAGATTTTAAAATAGTCAGCTGTTTCTTAAATTGTAGAGAAAGTAAGGGGTTTTTTTTTCCCTCTTGGTTAAACAGATAGGACTATATTTTCCATCTCGCTTATTACAACTAGATTTATAAAAATAAAACCCTATTCTGTTGTTTAAAAAAAGGAGGGGGGGAGGGAAAAAAAAGAAAATCTGCCTGCTGTCCTCTGTTTGCCAGAGGATCATGCCTCAAAGCCTTCCCTTTGCTTTGGTCTATGTTTGGTGAAGTCCCACCCACCATCTCCATCCCTTTTCTCCTCCCCTTTACTTATTTCCCTTCAGTGTATTTACACTCTCACTACATTAAGTTGCAGCATTTCTTCTCCTTACTCCATTCCTCTCTTTTGCCTTCCTCTTCGGGGCTTCCAGCACTATTTTCTGATGAATCTGCCTATTTTACCTGTCTCTAAAAGGCAACTCTGAGGTATTCTTAAGTGATACAACATACCTGTGGTAAACATAAGCTCTAGGAATCGTCTTTATGTTGTATTTTTCTTTATACTTAACTATATATATAGTTATCAACTTCACTACTCAACTGAAGAGCACAACATGCATCACTCTTGGTTGAGTATTGCAATTTTTAAATGCTTTTCTGAGACTGCTGTGACTCTAGAGTGAAGTACTTTCGCATTCTTTTTTTTTTTTCTTTTTTTAACCAAATCTTTAATGTAGACTGAAAAAAGCGAAGTGTGATTGGCGCAGATCACCACTGTGGGTTTTCATGGCTGGGCTCTTTTAGTCATTTCCTGAAAGCTTGGTGCAGAAATGTGACAGTGCAGGAAGCAGCAGCAAGCTTAGCAAGGCTTCATGTGCCATTAGAAGTCAGCTTGCTATAGGTGAGGGCACATCCTTCTTGCTGAAATGTAGAAACACCTGGTTCTGAGGCTGATGGTCAAAATCTTCGGGAAGAACCTCTGCTGTCTTGCAGTTCGCAGCGGTGAACAAAGTGACTGGTGCTTTAAAATGGTGAGTGAGGAACTACAGCTATATGACTATTAAGCCACAAGGAATGTAAGTTAAGAGCTGAAATTCAAGGGGTATACAATGAGTGCTTTCACAAAGCACTATAGTCTCTCTCCCAGGAGCTTCAGAAGATCGTTGTTGGAACAAGATGCTGGCACTTCTGCCTTGAAGGACTATCATTGGTACCACCAGATGAAAAGCAAGAAGATGAATAAACAAATGAGTTCTGACCCAGAGAAACCTCTTGGAGCATACAGGTGGCAGACGCATCCTCGGCTCCCCTGGAGCATAAGCAAAAGAGAGGGCTCATGCAGCCTTAAAGGGGAATGCAATGATCCAAGTCTTGCCAAAAGTTCTGCAAGCGTGCATGATACCAGTGCTGATCTCCACGAAGACCCAACAGAGATGCTTTGCCAGGCAAGGACTAGACCGTTTCGGGTTCCCTTCAACCGCTCTCTGTCTGAACCCGTGCCACACGTTGGAAACAGGAATGCAAGGCCATTTCTGCAAGCCATGCATTCGGTGGACTCTGAACAGCAGGGCTATTTCATCCGTGGCATTTTCTCCTCTCTCTCAAGTGGCATTTCAAAGATAATGAGTCGAAAAGGGGAGCCTGGCAGCGAGTCAGTAAATGAAGGGAAGACAGATGATAATCAAATTGATTTGAGTACAGGTAATGAACTCATTTTTTGTTTTGTTCTACTTCTGTTTGTGTAACAGGTGAGTGTAGTGAGACATTATTTGGGACATATCATAGTTGTTCAAACTGCTTTTAACTTAGTTTTATTACCAAGACACTGGCAACCCTCTGATATTCTATCTTAACTTAAAAAAAGCAAGTTGAAAAGGGCCTTTCCTCATAAGGAAGTGGTGTGAGATGTTTTGGTGTGTGCTTAAAAACTTGGAGGTCCCTTTAAAACAAGCATCATCTGATGGAAACAGTAGCATTTCTCTCTCAAATGCATCTTGTGTGTGTGGTGTATGCAGTCCTGCAAGCACAGTAGCCTCTGCGGTGTTGTAGTGCCCTGATTGAGATACCAAGTCTGCTACTGTAAATGAAGTACTAGGAGAGAGAGAAATAAAGTTGTCTTTTAAACAGTGTTCAAGACAGTGGAATGGATCTAGTTCCTCATAGCAGATTCACTATTCTGTAATCAACCAGCTAAATTGATGTCTGCTCTCTGGTAAATGCCAAGGACAGCAGTGTTGCAAAGGTTTAGACAGCTGGGATTGAGGTCAGCAAGATGCCAGTCCAAGATTTCATTTAAATCTACCCTTCTGATGATAACACTTGTAAAGCAGAAAAAAAAAAAAGGTGGGGGGGGCTGGAAAGGGAAGAAATTTGCCTTCTGTTCTCTCGGTCTTTCCTGTAACTTTCTAGTGGGCTACCCAGCCTGAACCAGGTAACTGATGATGCTTTGAAAAAACCCAGAAAGTTTAAATTTGTGATAAAAACAAAAATAAACCTTCCTTCTTACCAAAACCTCAGCACTTTCCAGAGTCCTCCAGATTGTTGTATTAAAAGCCTGATAACATCTGGATCCAGTTGAGACTGCTGAACGAGTCATCAGGATACAGAAAACTCAGCTTAGTAGTAGTGGTAAAGAAAGAAGAATATACTCTGTCTGCAGGGTATTCAGTCTTTCAGTCGCAATGGAATGTCCCCGACAGGCTTATTTTTGCTACTGGAAGTAGTAGCCTTGCTTTAAAAGAAAAACAAATGGCCAAAAAGAAGAAATAGCTAAGAAGGACTATTCTGTTCAAACCTAGTAACGTACAGTCATTGATTTGTGTTTCTCCAAGACCCTTCTCAACTGGAATTTGGCTTGATGGTGCTTGTTAAATTCCATGGAATACATGAAAAAAAAACCCAAACAAAAAAAACCAAAACAGAATTCTTTTTTAAAAAAAAAATTTTAAGGTTTCTTGTTAAGGGGTTGGTTGGTTTGGGTTTTTTCTCTCCTCTCTAGTCATTCACTTTAGAAACAAAGATTTGTATTGCAGGCTCCTACTGTTGCTGAGACCTCCTGGGACACTGAATTACTATTGCAGACTGCTTGGAACAGTTTTTCTGTTTGGTCTCTTCTGCCCACCAATATACGTCAGCAAGCTATATTGGGAAGGTATTCTATGTGATATAAGTGTTTTGGATCAAAATCACGCAGTATATGACGGGCAGAGCATGCTGTAGTTCCTCTTTTTCCTCTGTTCTGGTGTGCTTTGATACCGAATGGTTCTCTCATAATTCATAAATATTGTCAGTTGACTAGGTTATTGGGATACTTTGCTTTTAGTAGCGTGAAAAGTAAACAGAGGAAAAGGATTATTTGTGAGACACCAGCACTTGGTAAATATTTCATGTCAGTTATGGGACAATGACGGAGCCTTTTGACTCTTTGGGGTCAGACAAACTTCTGTCTGAGCCTGCCAAAACTGGTTTTGCAAAGCAAGTCACAGTTCAGGAACTGAGAGAAAAACAATGGCACTCTAGATTAAAAGTCAAACTCTCTCGAGGGAGGAAGTTGTAGCCGGGAAAGTGTTTGGGGAAACAAGTTTGATGCAGGCACCCACAAAATAACCTGAAACAGCCAGGTTCTGCTTGGGCTGCTGTTGTGGGACCACAGAGATTTTGGTGGGATGGACACTTCCATGGAGTTTCTTTTCAGCCTTTGCCTTCTCAGAGGTTCAGCCTCTGATCTTCAAGTAGACAACAGCTTAGGCTTAAGAGAACTAGTTCACCCAATAAGATATGCTGCTATGTGGGATATATAGCCATAGGACAACTAATTGCTTACCACTGGTCTTATTTTTTCCTTAAAGAAGAGCTGGTCTTGCCAGAGTTAGCTGGAGCTACTGGGTGGAGCGTCCTGCCCCACAGAGTACTACTGTAGGCTGAGACCTCATAAAACAGTGGCAAAACATGAGCTCGTGGGGTTTAGATCTCAGGTCTGTGGGAAGTAACTTGCAGATAAAAGGGGAGAGAGAAGAATACCTAGTCTGTTGTGTTCTTCAATTGTAGTATAGGTGCTCAGAAGTGATCATATCTTCTATTCTCCTTCCAAATACCACACAAGTTTAGTTCTGGGAGGTGGTCACCAAATTGTCTGCTGACAGTTCTGGTGCTTCAGTGGGCGGAAAGTATCTTCCCATACCTACAGTCCTGTCTGCTGTTCAAGGAAAAATCCAAGAAAATGGATTCTGTTTTCCTTTCCCAGAGAGGCAGGATTTGGGAATCCTCAGGCAACTGCAGTCTGTAGTACTAGTTCTCAGGCACTTACTAGTCAAGAGATGGTGTGAGACGCTGGGTTTCTCCAAAGTATGCAAACAGTTTAACTTGGAAGAGCTTGATCGAAAGTCTCCCAGGAAACATCTGTTTGGACAGAAGTTCTTGCCACTTTGACCCAAACCCAAGAGGACATTTTCTGTGTTGTTAAACACACGGTGGGAGAGGTGTGCCCTGGAGTTCAACCAAGAGAACCTGGAAGCATGCTTTCTGCCTCTTTTCTGTCCAAGGAGCCAAGTCCTTCACTTCCAAAAGCTCTCACTTCATTAAAAGTATTTCCACTTTCCTCCGAACAACTTGCAGATTATCAACTTTTTAAAAAATTATTTTCCTTCCAGCGCTTGCCTTGTGTTTTGCTTCATCTCTGCACCAGCGTCGCAGAGGCTGGGTCGTCTGTGTGGGTTTGTGTAGCGGTTGGTAGAGTTTGCTACTGATCTTTGTAAGCCTAGGGAAGAGCAGTTCCCTCCTTCAGGAAATGGTTACCTCTCTAAAGAGTATTGGTTGGGTTTTTGGCAAATTGAAGAGGGAAGTGGGATTTAAAAAGAAAAGGGGGGGGGGAAATATTTGGATAAGTATTTTCCAGTTGGTCTCACAGTCTAGGAAGCATGTTCAGACACTGCTTCCTCAGTTTTTGGCTGTAGAAGTCCCTTCTGGATGGACTCACTCATCCTCTTTGGGGATGAAAGGATGCCGAACCTCAGGAAAGCTTCCTCCTTTGGCGCTGCCCAGAGCTCGGGGAAGATGCAGCAGCTCCCCAACGTGTGTGGCATGCTTTCTGCGACACACTACAGCATGGGTTTTAGGAGGAAGAGGACAGACGGAGTAGACGGTTGGTGGGAAGAGCAGAGCTCTTTCCCAGTGTGCTGCATGGGTCTTCGCAGGAGAAGCCTGGTCCGGGTTTGGGTGTGAATGAAGTGATTTTGGTGCATATGTGCTGACTTGTGACCACTTCTAGAGCCAGGCATTTCGAACTAGCATTTACATTAGCATGTGCAAAGCCTGAAGGTAAGCAGATTTATACTCAGCATTAAGTTACTACTTAAAACTTAAGAAATCTAAGAACATTTTAATTTCTAGTAAATGTATCAACTTAAGGAAGGAGAGGTGTCATTCTGATAAACTGGTTGATTGCAAACTTATCATGATTTCGGTAGAGACAAGGTAAGGAAGGAGCTATGCAGACAAAGCCTTGGATCTAAGGGTTATAGGTGAGCTGCTGCATCTTTTTTTATTATTTCTGAGTATTACCAGTGACCTCTTGTTGTGGTTTGAGCCTGCCACACAAACACAAAACACCCTCTAACACTGGTGAGAATGGGTTTGTGAGAGAGTTCTCTGATAACATTTCTTTCACTGTTCCGTCTTATCTGGATCTCAGGGCAGTGCAAGTTTAATTGTAGATTGATGACAAAATAATTCTTCAATAGAATCAACTACCTGTATCTTCCCTGGGTATCTCTGTTTTGGCTTGGGGGTGGGGAGAGAGGATAAACACTGATTTCTTTTATTTAGTGTGCATTTAGCTTTCACAGTTGCTCTCTTGTAAAAATTTTTATAAATATACTTCTTCAGAATTATTTCCTTCTCTTTCCTTACCTGGATAAAAATATGTTTATTCAGTCTCTTAATTTTGATTTCATGCTTTAATTCATTTTATAGAGGTTTTTTGTGCCTAGAGTGAGAGCGAATATTTTATATCCTTGCTTTTCTGGAATTGATTTTGGGTTTTTTATAATTCATTAAAGTTATTCAAACTCTTATGTTCTTTTAAATATCTTTATAGTCTGGATTCATTAAATTCTATTTCTTATATCTTTCCACATAAACTTTAGAGATTTGTATTTTCACATTTATACCCCAAATTAAAGCCGAGGCAGTTCCACGTTCAGTTTCTTTCAGGGATTCCCAAAATACAAAACTGTTTCTTCCTGTCTGAGATGGGAATTTAATATTTATTACTCATTGGAGCAGCTTTTCTGTTTTCATGTTTTTAAAACCACTTTCTCATTTTAGAATTCCTTCTACTGACTCATCTTCCTCCACCCCCAAATCTCTTTTGCTCTTAAGTAGCTTATTTTTGGTGGGGTTTTTAGTAAGGAACTTTGACACAATTGAGCTAATTCTGTAATTGATGCGATCATTTAAGTGCTATGCAAGTACCAGTTTATATGCCTTCTGCTACAATCCCCTATGTGTCATTGCAAGCTGTAGTCTTAATGTTAAAACTCATTCACCTTTAAATGTCAGAACAGATTCAAGATAGCTGCTTATATATTGCATTAAAATGACTGTAGGTTTTTGTAGACTTATAACTATGAAAATAACAAATTACAGTCCAGTATTGGTCTTTCATTTTTAAACTGTAGTGTGGCTTTGTGGTAGTAAATACTGTGTTAGGTGGTGTATTGAAAATTACAGAGGGATGGGGATGCACAGGGGAGTATTTCTGGCATTTGACAGCTTTGAGTATCACTTAAATACCCCATCACCACCCTGCACCCCAAAGTATTTCCTTTTGCTGGTGAGTCATGCCTGGTTCATCCCAAGCATAGTAATGTTTAATGCAGGCAATAGGCTAATACTATTCAGCTGAATATCTATGAACATTACACAAAATAATTAGCCATAGTATCTGAAGCTAATAAAATTATGCTTATCTGGTTTTAATTACACTTAATGAATGGTGTCTCTAAGCAGGTAGTTGTACTCATTTCAGCGTTGACTGTTGATTTTCATTTCTTTAATCCCCAGACCATTTTGTCTGAATCAAAAAAAATAACATTCAGTGGGATGAATGAGGACATTTATATTTGTAAGAGCTGTTTTCTCACTCATGAAATCACAGTGAGTGAATGGCAGAGTCTTGCATTCCAGGTGGTTTTTTGTTTTTTTTTTGTGGTCTGTATCCATGGGACTGTGGGGATGTTGTACTTTATGCTGCTTGTGCAGAGGAGGCTGACAGCTCGTACGTGCAAAAATATTGTCTGTGGTTACCTTGATCATGAGAAATTACTGCATGGCAATTATCTGAGGAGAGGGTAATTGTGTCCTAGAGACGTCTTGTCTCCTGTATTTTCTTTACAGGGAGATAGGGGTTTGAAGAGATGCAGCTTTCTTAGAGGCAGCCAAAGACTGGAAGTGTGGAGATTAGGAGAAAGGGCTGCCAGTGAAGTAAAGGTTTGGGGGTTTGGTGAGAGAAGCTTTTCCTTTGATAACGGGCCAGACAGGGTCGAAAGGAGGTGGCTGGAGGAGCAAAAACAGTCTTTGCTTTTCAGAGGAGGAGCTATGTCTGGAGCAGTTGGATTTGGAGTCTTTGGCAAAGCTTTGTGTTTCGACTGTTGAGTCTCTGGAAAGAGAAGCTCCAGCCATGACACCTGATGGGGCAGGATCCCCAGGAGGGCAGCAGGAGATTCTCATGGTCTAGGGGATGTCTGCGGCATGTCGGCACCTGCCCCACAGCCCCGCCGGGCAGCTGCTCCTTCCCATTTCCCTTGAGGAGTAAGCGAGCCCAGGCTTAGGAAGTATGAAAGAAACTGTGTTAGACTTTTCTCAAAATTCCATGTTCTTCTTAAAGATAGGCATAAACACAGCTATTGGAGCGTGCAGAAAGGGGAACTGTACCCAGTGGTTCAGATATCCTGGAAGACTCAGTCCCTGCTAAGCTTATTGGACACTGGAAATGGGAACCTTAACTCTTGTAGATGCGTACATTTAGAGCCTGTAGCAAGAGGGTGAGTTTTGCCGTGGTAAAGTATTCCTCAGGCAAAGCTCCCTGGTTTGCGTTTCCACAAATGCTGCCTGTAATGGAACTTGGAGCGAGATGAAAATTGCCTGCGTGCTTACACAACAAGCACTTCCTAGGCATGTTGACCCTTTTTCCTTAAAATAACAAACCCAAAGGAAAGTATTTGGTTTTTACATCTTTGGGTTTTTTTCCAAATAATGAATGGTGTAGGTTTGTAATGCTAACAGTGTGTGATTTAGGACTCAAAGCAATGGCATTTTAGAAGTAAACAAACATGTACAATATTATCTCTGAGCCCTTATTTATAGTGTTGCTCTACCAGAGAGTTACTTGATTGCTTGCTTAATTAATTAACTTGTATTATCGTTTAGCCTTGTGCTTTCTGTGGTGATACTTTCTCTGTGGTAGTTGCTCAAGAGACTCTTTAGACTCTTCTGAAATAAATACTTCATAATCCTGTAAAACATCACTTGTTTAAAGGAAGCTGTTTATGTAAACAACAGGCTAACAGGCATTAAACTCTTGACATGTTAGCATTGAAACCAACTGTCCTCTCTGTGATTTTGTTCTTACTATGAGAAAAGCTGAAGGTAGACATCTGGTCTTCTGTGGGCGAGAGAGCTCTTTACAAGTTACGGGATCACTTGTTGAAGTGAAGTTAAAAAATATTTTGTACAGAAAAGGTGAAAAAAAATACTGAAATAGCTAGTTTCTCAAAGAAGCTTATGTTTTAGAGAGCAGGCAGTCTCTCTCTTTATTCATTATGGGGAATATGCTGGTAATTTTAATGTGTGCAGATGGTATAGGAGCATCCTTCTTAAAAACCACTTCTCTGAAAACTGATGCAGAGAGGAGCCAGGTTATTGACAGTAGCATGTGAGAACAGGTAGTGAGCAAACACACTTTTCCAGCTCAGATGCATGTATTTGTCAGCTGTCACCACACATTGCTATTGATGCTGTCTATGGGTTTGAGACCTAGGGGATCAGAGTTATGTGTTGGCTTAATAGTTTCTTGTCTTTGTATGAGGTTTGAATTCTAGATCTTGAGACCTGTTTATTTTGCAAAGCTCTCTGAATCTCCTTGTCCTCCCTCTCCCCTTGTCACAGACAAATCCCTCTTTCTAAAAAGTGAAATGCAAGAAAGTACACTGCCAAGTCCAATGGCAAGTTGTAAGCAGACCTGCTTATTCATTCTGTGTCTGACTTTAGCTGCTTTTGCATGTTTTGTAGGAACTGACGTGCTTTCCTCCATCCCATACTCTGGCTACTCCCGAGTAAAACCTTAAAATATTCTAAGATTATTGCATACATCTGTGATGATTGTATGGTCAGACTGCTAGCTGCATCTCACTCATCCTAAACTGAGTTGCTGTAGATTTTCTTCTACTGATGTCTGTGAGTTTACAATGCATTTTCGTGGAAAAAATAAAAGCCCTTTTAATGTACTCACTCTTAAGAGCAATTTTCCTCTAACAGTCATTTAGTGACATGGATGTTTTGACAAGCAGTTTTGATAAATTAGTACCAAAAAATCTGCCAAACTTTAAATTCTTGCATGTGTCTCCATCTACCTTATCACTCCTATTAGTTCTGGCTGCACTTGTACATGAGCAGAGGCTTTTTCAGCGACACCACTCCAGGTACTGCCACCAAATGAGCTGCATGCAAGGCGTAGAAAGTGAATGCACAGATCTGAAGAGCTCCCAGTAGCCTGCAGTCATCTCCACTCAAGCAACACTTTTTACATTACTGATCAAGTATATTTGCTGCGTCCTATATAAATAGCCTGTCTTAGTAACCAGTTCCTCTGCGTGCTTTATTAAGCAAGGAAGACATGCATGCTTAAAATACGAAGGTCCTAGTGTTTTCAGGCTGGGGTTGCTGAGTGCGGGGTGCTTAGTAAGGGCAGGCTTCTGGCCGCAGTGTGGTTGGCGGTAGGTTCCTGTCAGCCCTCCTGTAGATTGATAAAATGAGTATGGTTCAAGCCACTGGTGTCTGAAAATGACAGTCCTTTCCTTTACTGAGGTAGTACTAAATGATACTGAGATTTACTGAAAATAGGATGAAGTTTTGAAAAGGAAGGGGAGAGGAAGGGATAATCGTTCAGAGTCTGCTGAAACAGAGCCAAATCGTTTGTCTTGATGTTGTTTTTTGTGATTTCTGACTGTGACTTCCACCCCCACTTGCATGTGTAACTGTCATGTGACGATTTGACTCTTATTTACGATGTCTCGATGTTAAAGATGACCTGTGTCAGTAAAAGCCCTTTAATCCAGAAGACTTGTAGAAAGCATGGGCCACCTAGGAAAGTGTTGAGTACTCTGGCAGGGTGGGAGGTGAGGGCCTTGTGACTTTGTGGGGTTAGGCATTAAGAGGTTTTTATATCTTCTACTGTCAATACATAATCTCAAGGAAATGGCTGAGCCAGTTGCCCTGGTACTTCAGAAGAGTCAGTGGGATAGCAGTGTACGTAATTAACAAGAAGGAAAGAGCAAACCAACATATGTCAGTAAAAGACGGTGCAAAATTTTCTTTATCTTGGTCCTGCAGAGACAAATCCTGTACATGTCTGAAATCAGGCTGGTGCCCTCCTACATGGTCGTTGGGTGCCAGTGGGCACAAGTCAGGGTTGGGCAGCTGGGCAGAGCTGGGACAGACAGCCATGTGCTGCCGATAACCAGGCATCTCTGCTTGGGCACTGCCACGTGCTGCTTCCAGGCTGGGCTAGCTCTTCGGTCTACCCATATCCCATACAGCGCTGCTAATGACCTCCCCCACCACCCCACCCCATGATTGCTGCAGCCACTATTTTAGCTGTGCTAACAAGGTAGTTTTTAGCTGGCTTATCTGCAGCAGCAGGGAGCTCATTGCACATTGCCACAAAACCTGCCTGAGGAGCTCGTTATAATGACAGATCATTAGCTCCTGCTTAGATATATTCTAATAGCTGCAAAAGGGGAACACTTCTTTCCAGGAAATATGTTTTTCCTTCTTCATTGTGGAGTTTCTTCTGAGCTTTCTGTGGATAATACATGTCTATAAACAAAAGTGAAGGCCCTTAAATATAATTGTAAAATGGCATTGGGTTTGTCTGGGGTGAATTATATGTGTAAAGCAGGAGTTTTGAGTTACTTCAGCAAATGACATGAATGGCTCAAATGTACTAATTGAGAAATTTGTGTTTTACAGCAACCAAAGCGATTTATTGTATGCATATGTGGCATCTCGAATTTGATGGATGCTAGCGCTACAACAGCCTCTGCAGCATATGTGCCCAGACTTCTGACACCTTCCTACTGTTACTGTGGAAACTATAATT
Organism: Elanus axillaris; assembly: GCA_026212715.1. NCBI lineage: Eukaryota > Metazoa > Chordata > Aves > Accipitriformes > Accipitridae > Elanus > Elanus axillaris. The sequence continues at coordinate 32,482,883 of JANZLQ010000095.1, forward strand.
TCTAACTCCAGACTCGTATGTCCCTGAACCGGGAGAGTGGGAGGTGGTGGTGGTTCTGCTGATGCAAAAGGGGACAAAGTCTGCAGATGAGAAGGAAATAGTCCTGTGCAGTATGAACCCAGCTGCTCTACTGACTGTATTTGATTTACATGGTTGTGCTTGATGGGGAATTGCATGTTCAAATGGATGTGGATACATTTATTTTAATGGTGAAACTCCAGGTAGTCATGCTGTATATGAACTCATATACATGAACCTAAGGACACCTATCCTCAGAAATAGAAACTATAGAATGCAAGGGAAAGAAAATTTTTACTGAGTCATATGTTTCTGAATTGTCAAGTATGTGGAGGGGGGGAAAAAGTGATGGTGTAGAGTCTCATCAGTTGTACTAGATGAACATCGTAAGTCCTTCCAACTGAAATATTCTATGTTTCTGTGTTTCTGTGCTTCATCAGACTCCCTCCCTGCGCCCAAAAGGCCCAGGCTGAATTGAAAACACATATAGCAATCTTCGCTCTGAATAACTTCTGCATGGCTATATAATTTCAAAGAGAAATGCTTTCAGGGTGATGATAGGTTTTGTCTACATCTGTAATGTCTCATTTGTCTTTGGATAACCAACAGCCTTTGCTTTGTTTATTCAGAGATGAGCAAACATGAAGCTGAATGTACTTTTCAATGATCAATGTAAATCAACATGAAAAATGGAGATCATTATAAAATACATACACACACATATATATTTAGCAAGGTTTACTAGATGGATTGCTCCTAAACCTAGAGCTTGATTCCTGTTATGTGCAGAGAATTCACAAAGAGACAGTCATAGCCCAGGGACAGTGAAGTGTGGTCACTGATGGATAAAATAAAATTCAAGCCTGTTTGCATTTTAATGGATTTTAATCACATGAGAGTTTGGGAAGGAAAAAATAGATTATTTTTTTTTTCCTTTTCTTTTCCTTTTTTTCCCATCGTCATGTCTGATTGCCTCGGGGCTAGCAAAGCAGGTACCAAGATACCATTTTCAGTTCTTGTACTGTTGTTAAAAGAGGCTTTTACAAAGACAAGGGATGTGCATGATGTGATCATCATTAGTCACTGAGAGCAGACCAGTACTGGTCTGTAGATGTGGCAAGGAAAGCAGAGCTTAAAGTTTTTGGCAAACTTAAGTAGTAAGGAGGAAATGAACAAGATGCCATGCGTGGTTTTTATTGCCAGAGATTTACAAAAATAAGTTTAACATCCGTCGGGCTGGGGGGTAGGGTACCATCCTGCTCTTATGATGTGGAAGCAGCGCCGTCTGTCTTTGACAAACTAAAACTCTTGAAAAAGGGGAGTTGCTCCTTAACCTTTCACTCTTTGGTTCTGTCTCTCATCTGTTTGCCATTTCTGCTGTCTGTGACAAGATCTTCATATGTATTTTCATTGTTCTTGCTTTGTACTGCTAGCATGGACTAGCTCTGCCTGATTCACCACTCCCTCCTGCTGTCTCTGCTGCTGCAGCCCCATTTACGCTTTATTGGCTGCTGCTTGTTTCATCTGAAACTCGATTCCCTCTGCGGTAATATTGGGTGGAATTTATCCCTCAGCCCCCAGAAATAATTTTTGTTTCAGAACACCATTGCAAAGGCAGCTAAGGACAGTATTTTGTGATAATACTGTCACTTAAAGAAAAAGGGGGTGGGCTGGTGGGTGGAGTGGAGTATATTTTAAAATGCCAAGGTATTTTGTAACAGGCAGAAAATAGAGAAGCTCAAGTTTTTTGCCCCATATTTTCTTTTGTTATATCACTAAGTGGATGTTTGCGTCTGTTTATACTCTGATTTCATGTGTGTTTTGAAATCTCATTGTACTCAGTGGTGGAAAATTGGCTGCTTAAGTAAAGGCATGTTAAGGACAGCTATCTACAGTAGCTGGAAGGAAATGCTTCTCAAATGTATTGTCCAAGTTGGTTCTAGTTAATAGTCTCTTGGGTACATGAACTTTCCTTACCTTCTCCACCCATCTTCTGGCAGCAAACAGAATTCTTAGTATTTCAATTTAAAAATAAATTAATTAGTAAAAATATGTGCTGCCCCTGTAAATTGTTTCCCAATAGGAATGAAATTAATTTCAGTAATAACTCATAAAATCACTTGTGTGGGTTGATCATTCCTACTGAGGGGGAACCCCACGAAACAGTAACATAAAGCAAATCTCTTCAAACTGAATGAAAAGTATTACATTCATATAAAGATTTCCTTCTCCCTTTCCTTCTGGTCTGGTTGGATTTACTGTTACAAAATGCAGTTGCGCAGCGGGACTGCTAATTAGATGATATCAGGCCTGTTCCTGCAAGGTTGTGACCTATAAATTTTTGTTTAGCATTGCTGTAGGAAAGACATTTTCTCTCTGCTGATTATTTATCCTTATTGGGTTCATTTGTTCTCCTTCTAGGATTTTGGAGCTGAGCACCTGTGACTTTACCATTCTGATAGAAGGAGGTTTGGATTCACAGTTGAGGCTTCATGATGTCAGTTTGCAAAACATATGGCAGGGAAAACATTTGGGAACAACCACATGTTTGCGTTTAGGGGATTTGTGGCATTACCACTAAGCATCAGATAAATCGGCTGAAAAGCAGCATAGTGAATAACGAAAGGTTTGGTCTTCACAAGCTTTATATTTTGCAGGTTTTGGGGAACGTAGCAGGATTAAGGAGGAAAAGCTAAGTAGGTGTGGGCTCTAGGGTAGAGGGTGTTTGGGGTGAGGATGTGGAGTTGCCTTTATTCTTCATAGACTAGCCTACTGGAGAGAGAAGGAAACATATTAAGTAGAGGGAAAACCCAGTGGAAGAATACCTGAAATACTGCACCCTGGCTACAGATCCTTTTAATTAGCTAGCCCATCATCAAAGGATACATTAATCACGCTTATTTTGGTTTGCCAAAAGCATAGTAAACCTGTTCCACCTGTTTTGGTGGTATCTCAGGAGCCTTGATCTCAGCATGGCTAAGATGTCCAAACCAAGCTGGCCTACAAGAATATGTTTCCCCTGACACAGTATTAGCTCAGCACTTGCAGTTTCTCTGCCCTGGCACTGTTGTTACTTCTAGCCATGCAGCTTCTTTCTTTCACAGTTAGTTTCCATCAACATCATATAGAGTAGGCAAGAAGAAGGAAATTGTCCACTGTGTTTTGAAATTTCAGAACAAAATTGAGCTTTGATTTGCAAATATTGACATCATGTGGCAATAAGAAGAGCAAAGTGCTCTAAGTCAGGAGGCTCCTGAGCCTTGATCCGAGTCAGCAACTCAAGTGTTCTGCCTTGACCAAATTGGTGGTGACCTCCTTATGCTTAACCAAAGTGGATTTTTCTCCTGAAGCCAGCTTTCCCTCCCTAGAACCAGGTACAATAGCTGGGTTAAATTACAAAGGGAAACTAACCTCATATAACCTTTAACTAAAGGTTAAAGGGGTAGAGCTGATGAAAGAGGTATTACAGGTCATTACCTCCTACTGGATTAAATGTGGGATTCAGATTATTTGCAATAAGACATCTCTTTGCATAAATCTTAATATGGCTGAGAATCCCCATTGCATTTATGTAAGATCCGGTCTCCTTCCTCTAAAGTTTTGTGTTTGAACCATCTGTAAAGGATGAAAAAAGTCCAGTATATTAGCATTGCATTACTGAGATGCATGAAGACTTTTCAGATGTTAGGGAGAAAAATGGAATGAGGAGCGTTCTGGGGCTTTTGTATGGGGTTTTGTTTTTAAGTAGGTCAAATCAACAAATTGATGTATAATAGCTGGTTCCAGGTTCATCTGAAAACATTTTGAAGATGCCAGAAGGAAGCAGAGTGGGTCTTTTAAAATAGGGAATACTGGAGGGCTTCTTTTACATTGTATTTGAATCCCTTGAGGTGGTCCCTAAGTCATTTGCTTGAAGTGGTTAAAACAAGAAAGCTAAGTTTAGCCTGAATGACCTGGATAATATGCAAAAAAAATGCACATCATTGTAGTATATTTTAGTGTCCTGTGAACTCTCTCTTAGGCAAGGGAAATAAATTTGTCTGTCTGAGATACCAGCAGTGGTTGGAACTCCTATAGTCTCTTTTCCTAAAAGTCTATTGAGGCAAAAAAACCAACCCAAAAGAAGCCCCTGATCATTCATGTATACTCAGGCTTCAGGAAACATTCAGGTTGAAAATAGCTAAGAGTACAGCAGCAACAGGCTGTGCAGTGATGGCAGGGTGACTGAGCATTTAAAACTCCTAGGTATGAGAGCTTTGTGATTTATTTATTTATTTGTTTGTTTATTCATTTTTAATTCTTTATTTTTCCTTTCTTCTCTCTCACCATGAAAACCACCACACACGGGAGGTTTAAGGGGAGGGGAATTCAGTAACCCTGCCATTGCTCTGAGAAATTAAGTTTATGGGCTGAGAGGTTGTTCAGATCAGTGACAATAAATATATCTGTTTTCTTGAAGAAAAGCCAAAGATGAACGCTTCTAAAAGAAACAGCCTGCTTGGTGTAATTCAGACTGCACATGAAAGCCTGAAAGACAGTGTGTTTGTTTTTCAGTTGTTCAGCTTGAACTTGTGGTCACTATCTCATCACCCTGTCTGTTCCTGTGGCTCGTTCTTGTCTCTGCAGAAAGGCTTCTTTACCTTTGTTCTTCCCATACCTGCCTCCTTGGCAGAAGAAAGCAAAAGGGTCTTGTTCTCTTGCAAATGGTTTGTGACAGATGAATGTCAGCTGGTTGATGCCTTCTTGGCAAGGGTGGGGGGTAAAGCTGCCTGTGAACCTTTGGTAATGGTGCTTTTGCCAAGCTCCATGCATTGGTTGTGGTACATGTATGTTTAGCTTTGACCACAAGTACACAAGTACATTTTTTGTACATTTGCAAACAAAAAATGTTCAGGAACTGAGCAGTGTTTGCTTTTAAATTGTTTTGTTTTGTTTCACAGCTGCCTTGGGTCAAGGTCCTTTTTAAGTTCAGGATGCTTTTCCTCTAGTCTTCTTCCTGCACCACTTGCAAAGAATAAAGAGGGAACAGCCTGGTCTGGATGCTCTGTGCTGAAGAGGCTGTAAGATAGAGATTAGGGCTTGGTGAGAGCAAGCATTACAGAGAAGAGAACAGGGGAAAGGGTATAGAGCTAGGTAAGAAAAGGACCATGCATAAATTAAGAGGAAAAACTGCAGATTTTTTTTCTCCAATGAATAATTAACTTTTCTGCTATTCTCCATTTTCTACTTCCTAAGCCTCTCACAAAAGCCTCTCCTTGCTTTGGGGAGAAGTGTCACTTGAGTATCTTCTCAGAATTTGGCAGCTATGTAATAGGAGCATGTAATCTTTTGTAATCCTCTCTACAAGTTTGTAATAACCATTTCTGTTTTGAGATTCCAGAGGGTTTTGCAGGCCAAGTGGGAATTTAACTGTGAGAGAAGAATGTGCTTAATATTCAGGAGCAAAGATGAGTGGTCCTGGGCAGGGAATGAGAGCTGAATAAGAAGGAAGGAAAACCTGCTTAGCATTGTAGGAAGGGTCACAGCAATGGCTTTGAGCAACTGCGGGTTATTTGAAATCCTAGGTATCCTGGGAACCAAATTGGTTTTTACACAGATAGCAGCTTCTCTTGTGGTGATGTCATGAGATTTACAAGGCTGCACAATGAGCTGCTTGTTTGCAGGCACACATGGAGGCTGGGCTGAGCATGAAGCGCACCTGCGTGTTTTGTAAGGTCCCCACCTTGATTGGGTTGTGTTTTCTGGTTCCGCTTGTTAAGCTATGAAGTGTGCAGATGATTGCATGATATGAGGTGGCTGGCACTGATCCATTGAAGAAGGTGCTGATGTCTCCCAATAGACACATCTTTCACATTGTCTCTCATGAACTGGGCTGGGTACAGACCATGAGAACAGGGACAGAGAGAGAGGCACAGCCGAGGGAAGCAAGGATCAATTATCCTCTGTAAGTTTAGCAATCGGCTACGCAGCACATAAGAAGCTTAGAGGAGCTCAGCAGTGTTCAAGCTAATTGGCAGCTTTAAACTGCCATTAAGAGCTCCCACACCTTTTGCACAAAGAAACTGCATGGTGACAGTGAGCTGGTGCAACTTTCTGCTTTCTAATCAGAATTACCTTGCCAGGCCAATTTTAGCTTTATGCCTAATTTTTGCTTCTGCTGCTAGCTCCTTAGCTCTCATTTTTTAGGACTTTGCAAGAAATCTCGAGACTGTTGGCACATTCAGCATCTGCTTGCTAAACTACTCGTAAGATTTTAAGACCTGTGGTTTCTTTTTTGGAACAACTACATGATTTTCCCTTTTGAAAAGAAAATCTCGGTGAAACTGCATGCATGGTTGTGGCCTAACTGAATTTGTGCTCTCGAGCTTCCACAGGACGCTCGGGTACCAGGGAACACTGAAACCTTTTAGTAAATAGTAGGGACTGAGGGTGGTAAACGTGTTAGCACAGGTCTTGGGATAGGCTTGGTTTTGAACTGCATGTGTTATGGGGAAATGAGAGGGGAAATCTTGGCTGATCTCTACCGTAGTCTCAGCCTTGGTGTGAAAACTAGTGAGCTTTTGATAGGCAAAGTGGCGACGTTGCAAGTACAGGGCAGATGTACTGACTCAGGACCAAGTTAAATTGGCAGGGCCCTCTGGGAGCTCAGCTGGGGGAGCGAGCCTGCTCTACCTTGCTCACTGCCGGCCGGCCGTCTTCTGTACAAACAAGTCAGATCTCTCCTAGCGAAGGAATGAAGGGGTGGGAATGATGTCAGCAATGGAGAGGAGAGGCAGCAAGAGCTCATCCTTCTGGGAGATGCCAGGCTTGTTGAACAGTAGCATTCTGTATTTTGTCTCCTGCTGGTTGCAAAGCAGACAGCCCTTGGCTGGCTATTAGGTGTTCACTCATCTGATGACTTAGACCTTCCCACATAAAAATTGCTTCTTACATTTTTGGTTTTGTTTTTTTTTTTTTTCCCCTTTAATGCAGAAAATTAAGAAATCTGGCTGGTAGCTCTGGTAGTGGACAAAATGCTGTGCTCGCTCTCTGAGCTTTAAAGGTGAATCTTGCTTTCTATGTGTTGAGGTGAGACTGCTGCAAGTGAGAAATTCAGAGCAGAAAGGCAACCCTTCTCCCACCCCATCACAGATCTCATCAAAGCTTTCCAGCAGCTGATGGAAAAAAGCTGTCCCCTTACCTGTTCGCAGAAGAGACGCACTGTCCTCATTCAGAGGAGGGCAAAACCCTCAAAACCTTACCTATAAGCAGTGAGCAGCAGATAACTTCAGACTTCTCGTCTCTAAATTTTAAGAGATTTTTTCACCCAGAGTTGGCATACTGATGGTAGGGAAATGGAAGTACACACCATAAGCATAAAAACTGCCATGGTGATATTCCTGTGAGGGTAAAGGGCATGAAAACTGCACCTGACAACAGTTTTTACATGAATCTGTCTGTGGCTTATGACATTTTCCACTGGGATAATGGAAAACCAATTTTTAGACTATGCTTGATCACTGTCACTCAATAAAAGAGTAGTGGAAAGTTAATAGGTTAGATTGGCAAGGTTGGCCTATACTAGAAAAATTAATGATTTTGTGAAGAATTCATGTTGCAGTGCCAAATGCATTGGAATCTGAGAAAGTTGTGATGCTGGTCATGGCTTCTGCCAGGTTCTAAAATACCATTTTCACCTACTTAAACCTTTTATGGCTTTGTTCTATGCAGAATGGATTTTCCAGGTTGCATTTTGGCTGTAACCAGTTGGTGTGAGAGCTTTTGAGATCTCTGAAATCTGATGGTTTGACTAAGCTTTTTTTACCTACTACCCATGATATTAAGTTTCCATACAAGAATTTGGTTAATTGTTGCATGCAGCTGCCAGAGGAGAGCAACTGGATTCAGCTGCATTGAGGGCTAGTTGTTGGATGTGTAATGAAGTTTGTTGAGTGCGGCTATTGAATATAACAGGAAGAATTCACACTTGATACTTACCTCTGTAATAACATCCTACATAAAGAGCATGGCTGTCATCCCAAAGGATCTGCTCATGCTTTCTACACTTAAAATAACACCTACTTCACCAGAGAGATCTGTTGCTGACCTCAAAAATGTAGGTACCTTTTAACTGAAATGGAGCTGTGCCACACGGTGGTTTAGAGGGCCAAGTGAGCAATACCATTTCTCACAGTAGCTAAAGAAGCTTCCTAGAAAACCTACAGGCATTGACCATGTTGTGATTTGAAATAAAATGGCAGGATTAATGGTTTTATTTCTATAATTTGTACTGGACATATCTCCAAGTGTGTTGTGATTCAGAGAAGAATTAATCAACCCTAAGTGACAGGTTTTCTTCATAGCATGTGAGTCTCTGCATTACCACACACGGTATGTGCTGAATTTTCCTTATCATATTATACAATTAGTCATGAGCATTGTATGTTCTGTGGTGGGACATTGTGGTTGTTGTCTGTACAAACTTGAAGGATGAGCGTCCCCTCCTTCTCCCAAGTGAACTTGTGCATCACGATAGGTTTTCTTTGAACAGTTGTTTCTGATAGTGTCTGTCTGCAGTTCTACTTGGATCAGCAACCATTGCATATGGCTGGGAGTTGGTTTGAGAAATAAATGTAAACAAAAGCTATATATATCAGCATGAGAGAAAGTGAAAGTTGTCTTGATTGTGCCTTTTCTAGCAGACCCTCAGTAACGGACCTATGTCGTCATCTGCTCTGTGTAAATATTGAGACATTGTCCCTCTTTTAGCTGAGCTAGGGTTGCTCCGACGTCTGTGTCTGCTCTCAGGGCAGCGGTGCTTGAATTCTCTTCTGTTTTAAATCCAGATCCTGCAGATCTTTGTCTGAGCATCACACAGCTGTCTGAAATAGTTGCATATACACACACAGCTGTATGTCACATAACTGTGCTATTACTGTTTATTTTCACTCGCATTAGTGACTTCTTTGGCAGAAATCCTTCCTTCTTACAAGATGCAGGTTTAAGGGAATGGAACATGTTAAGACACAGTGTATTTCCCTTTCTGTCATATCTTTCCCTTGAATCATGAGCTTCATCAGCTTTTAGAGACAGTTTAAGTTTAGTGAAGGACTTTTAATTGCTATTTGTCTTTGAAACTTCCTGTCAATAGTAAGGCTTGTTTCAGCTTCTGTTCAACTGCTTGATGAAGGTTCAAACTGATGATTATTTGAACTGGACTGCATGCTCATGCACAGCTGGGTAGGCTTGGGGTACTGACAAACTCTCAGATGACAGCGCTTACCTAAAGTTCTCTGAGTCCTGTCTCTATGGTAAGTACATAAAACACGATGGAAACATTGACATTGGGCAAGTAGACCTGTTGTCAAAAGGTGTTAGGGCTTATACTAATCTCTCTTCAGGGGAAAAAAAATCCTCCCTGCATACAAACTTGGCCACTACATTAGTTACTCAGCTGCTTGGCAGCTCCTCATTGGAAATACTAGGAACAGAATACGGACCCTAATAAAGTTGATGAAAATTTGGCAAGCACTTCAGTAAGCCCATGATTTCACCGTAGGAAGAGTGTGGTTCAAAAAAGGAGCTTTGACACATGCCAGGGGTGCTCTTGTCATCACTGGAATGGAGGTTTATTTCTGTGTCTTTATTGATGGTAGGTAGAGAGTGCTTTTTGGCAAGGAGACTAAAGGCATGAATTTACCTTTAATGTAGTTTTTTTGGCATGATTACTGCTAATTCTGTCCTCACAAGCTCTGAAGTAGAGAGAAGATGGTGCTCCTCTGGTTGTAGAAGAGCTGTTGGGCACTAAATGACACTGGAATGCCTGTCATCTCTTGGAAATCTCTGATTCTGCCCATGGCCTGCTTTTTGGAAAGTATTCTCCACTTGAAAATGCATTTGGAATTTTTAAAAAAATAATTGTTTCATACTTGCAATGGAAGTTTCAGAAATGTCCCATCCAATAGCACTAGTACTACTCCCTAAATACTACAAAACTGCTGTCAGTTTTCATAAAATGTCTTAGCCTTTCTGTGGGGATCACCTCGGCACTGCTGCTTCTTTCTGTGTTTTCTCACCGTGCACCAGTCAACACTTCTTATTGTTACGTGGTTATGGCAGAACTGTTCCTCCCCCGCC
>JANZLQ010000095.1:32493116-32505704 GCA_026212715.1 Elanus axillaris
GTAAAAACTTATTATTGTTAGGTGGTTTTGGCATAACTGTTCCTCCCCCCCCCCCCCCCCCCCCTTATAAATAGGCTCTGTACTTAAAGAATAATAAGGTACAAGTTGTCATTTGGCTGACAGAAAGGGAGCTTTGTGGATATTTATAACATGCCTAATGGCATTTCAAAGCCCTGAGGAAAAACAACGCAGTTTCCAATCTTCAGCTATGTCAGATGTGGCAGGCAAGCAGTGGTGCTCTCCTTAGTTCAGCAGGGGAGGATACACCAAGAAGGGGTTTTTTTCCAAGCTGTTATTTAACTGATACTAGCATTTGAAGGTACATCAGGCATGACCTTTAATCCTGTGTGTAGACTAACCAATCTGCTTGCTTGAATGCCTCATTGTAATGATACAGAATGGAAAGGATTGCAGCAGACCAGAGAAGGAAATCTTCTGTCACCAGAACTTGCATATTTAGGTGTGTAGCTGCATGAGCCCATCCCACACATAACATCTGCAAACTCGGAGCTTTCAGATACACTTCCTTGATCTCTCCTCCAGCCTGTCTGAAACTGCATTCATCAGTGAGCTACTCCCCCAAAGCACAAGCCTTCCTGTACGAGCTGATGGATAGTAGCCCCAAAGTGAGGAAGGACAGCCCTGATTTTCGGTCTTTCCAAAAGTGTAAGTGGTCCTAGTTACACATGGACTTTTTGCCATTTACTTCCATAGCAATTCAAACAGTGGTGGTAAATTAGTTTTATGGGGCATTAGTGGAAGAGGTCGGTGGGTTTTATTATATTCACGTGAAAAGTTGGAGCCAAGAATGTAAAATAAAAACTGAAGATGAAGAGTACCGGAAAGCAGAAGAAAGTTTGTGAAGCGACTGAGTGTGTATGTGATACTGTGTAAAGTCCCAGAGAGTCTTCAGTCTAAACTGGTAACATACTTCAGAATAAGTTTTGAAGTTACAGCTGTTGTGAGAGGCTCTAAAGAGGTCAACCGTGCAGGAAGGCTCACTGAGAAATAATTAAATAGGTGGGACAAATGCACCAAAGCTACACTGCGATTTTTGTTGCAGAGATTTTTCTTGTAACATATATTCAGCATCCATCTAGTTTGCAAGATGGGCTTGCAGCATCAGCCTCGGGGAGAGGACTGAAGTTAGAGGATCTGATACATCAGAAAACGAGCTTGCAACTGCTCCTCTGTTAAAGAGAGCACTTGGTCAGCCTGCAGGGGTGGTGGGGCTGTGTCCTGACATGTTCAAAAGGATACCAATACAAAGACAAAATATTAATGCTGTGGTGATTGACAGCTCCAGACACTGAGATGGCATGTTACTCTGCCAGCAGCCTGTGGAAAGCTGTTCTGACATAGCCAACCCACTTGGCAGCAGAGACATGGCTGGCCCGCAGCGCCTGATGACTCAGTAAAGTCCTGGAGTTGTTATTGCAGTGGAAGAAGTCGTTCTGTTCTTTAATTCCTTTGTGCAGCCCATAGATCTGTTGGATGGTATCCTGCCAAGGCCTGTAGTTAGTAGAAATTACAATGTGAAAGTCTTTCAGTGCTGGGTGAGTCGTGACCGTCGATTTTGCGTTGGAGCTAATGGTCCAGAAGGGTTTTCTGTTGCCATGAGAAAGTCTGTCAGCAGTTCAAAATATAGTTTACTTGGTTATCTCTCAGTGTAGCAGCTGGAGGTACTCTCTCGCTGCTAGCCCACCCACATGAGCAGGACAGGGCACGCCTTCATCCTTTCTTCCCCTTGGTGATTTATCATGTGCTTTTATTACTCAAGAGACTAGATCCCCAGAGCTCTGGTCTTCACATTTCTGTTGCACGCTCATGCTGGGAGCCTGTGGCTTCGTCCTTCTCACTCATCTTCCCTCTGTTACCTCATTGCTCATAGGTTTGTCTTGCTTAGGCGGGGATAGGGTTCATGTGCTGCTGTTCAGGAAACCAAGGTCTAAGCAGGAGTAACAGTGGTTTTATTTTGCATCTGGTTAGATGTTTGGTTGGACACCATGATAAATGTGAGTTGAAATTGTGCCAAAAATCTACCTGGAGGGTTAATTTCTATAAGATGGAAAAATATGTAACTTGCGAGAGAGTCTGTTGTGTTCTAGGAGTTTGCACAAATGCACTTTTGCATTATGGAGATTGTGGTGGTTTCCCTTACTTATGCCGAAGTAGAGTTCTGGGCAATTTTGAGACACACAACTTTGCTTGTCACTCTTGGAAACTAAGCTTTGTTAGAAGAGGTAACTATAGAACCTGATTCTGAATCTCAGCTTCTTCCCTGAATTATGTCACTTGAAATTAAGGGAGCAAATGTGCATTTCTTTATTATTCAGAGTAGTAGGAACCATGCATTCCTCTTCTTTTTCTTGCTTAAAGGTATCAGATTGCCTGTTTCACGCATTCTGCCAAACAATCACAAAAATCCTAATGCAACATGAGATTGAACTAGGTACTGAAAGCCATCTTTCAAGCTAATTCTCCGACATTAGAAGTTGACATGTTCCTTTCAATGTGGAGGCAGAGGTGCCTATTATATGCAGGAAAAGAGCGTGAAGATGTTGCAGCTTTTTTAATAATTAGGTGGGATTTGGCATACGCAGGGTGTGCAAGGAGTGGAGTCAGTTGGAGGGATTCATTACTCAATGTCCAGTGTGTTTGGCCTTGCACTGTTCCTTGCAGCTGGGAAAGTGCTGGGTGTTTGAGGATTCGCTGGCCTCTAGTGGTGAAGCTGGGTAGAAGCTACAAGAAGCATCTGTGCAAGCACTGGGTTATTAGTATGTGTAGTAAAAGGAAGCTAATGTTACAAAACACTTTGGTTTTGAACACTAATTTTGCCTCATGGTCTCCTGAAACAGCTGAAGGAGGTCCTGGACACCTATGCAGCAAGCCCCTGACAATATTGTATTTTTTGCAGTGTCTGTTTTAGGCCCCTTAGAGATAGTTCAGGGACTTCAGGAGTCTACAGTGTATACATTGAGAATGGCTGATTTTTTTTGCAGGTAAAGTTGTATAAAGCTAGAGTGCAAGGTAAAACTGAAACTTAATGTTATAAAGCAATGAGAACTTAATCTCAAAACTTTAGAAAGATATGACTTGAAACTTTTCTAAGTTTGTATAAATTGTGCTACCCATGGCTCCGTTGCGTACATCCCTTTTTCTAGTATTCATATAGCATTTCTGTCTCCTGTAGAAAGATTTTTATAAGTTGACTGCACACTTGAATTCCTAGGGCAGCCTTTTTGCAACCAGTCTTCTTGTAGCACTGACAGCATACCTTGCTGCACCACATCTTTCTCTGCTTTTGAGCTTGGCTGCTTGGCAGTGAAATCTGTCTGTCTGCTGCACTTGTTCGTGTGCTTCCTTTCCTAGTCTTGGAGAAAAACTTCTTCGTGGTAAGAGGCACAATGTGATATGTAGCTCAAGCCTGAGATACTTAAGGGAAATTGATTTTTAAATAAATTTTAAAAGATCAGCGTTGGGAGCCAAACAAGTTGGGTTTTGGGTTTTGTTTGGTTGGTTGGGTTTTTTGTTTGAGTTTTGGCACTATAGTGGCTGTGGCTAAATGAAAATACTGGAAGACTCCTATCTGCCACAATTTAATCAAATAGCATCCCTACCAAAAGATGTCAGTAAGCCCTTCTCAGTTAAATGCCCATCCTTTTGAATTTTTCCCTCCCTTCTTCAAGCCTGCCTTCCTTGGCCCTCATCTTACTTCCTAGATCTTTCTATCCTTAGTCTCAAATAATCTAATTTATTAAGATTTAGGGTACATTCAGGGCCCTGCCCATTTAAACACATTTTTGCGAAGGGGGTGGAGGGAAGATGAGGTTTGCATGAGAGCTTTTGGTCTTTTACTTTGATTATGTTTCAGTCTTTGACAAAGACATTTATATTCATCTTAGGTATTGCCATTTTTGTAAGTCATACTATAGATAAATAAGTATTCATAGTGTACCTTATGTAGCATTCCACATGGGTGCCTCCCAGGATTAGCATTTTGTCTTTTAATATGCTGAAACAGGCACTGCTAAATACAGATTGCAGTTTTTGTTCACAACTAGCTGCAGAGCGGCAAAAGCAAAGAAGGTGGTTAATGACACATGCTAATGGTTCTGGTGTCATGGTTTTCTCTTTGCAGATGTGAAAGGGCCACCTACACATAGACTGTCCTGCGGCCAGTCTCCCTACACTGAAACAACAACATGGGAGAGGAAATACTGCATACTGACGGACAGCCAGCTGGTGCTGCTCAACAGGGAGAAAGAGGTGAGAGAAGCCCACATTGGCCACTCAGGATTTACCTTTTAGCCTTTATTGGTAAAACAGGAAGGCAGCTTTTTTCATCTCCCCTTTATTTTGTTCACAAGTTTAGTGAAATGGGAGGGGGTGTTGAAGGAGAGCTAACCTATTCTGTGTATGGATGGCATGGCACACACAGTTACAATCTTGCTGGCCCAGATGCCGGTTGCATGGAAGAGGTGACAGCAAACTGTGTGCATCCAAAACTCCCTCTTGGAGTTTTACAGCCTGCGTTTAAGTCTGCCACTACATCTTCCTATGTTATTGCTGCTTTTAATGGTAGCTAAAGCCACCACAGCTATGTAAACCTACCTCCTCACATCAGTGCAGACATAAAGGTAGGGTAAAGTGCAGTAAAGGTGGGGAAAAAGGGGTTTTTTTGTGGCTGTATGGGAGTGCTGGGCAGAGGAGGTGTGTGCAACATTCACATTCACACTGTACAATCAACTTTGCTGCAGTCACAAGGTAAATTGTTTGAGACAGAGGTTTGTCCTCTCTTGCTAAATGCAGCAAGGAAGATTGAGTGCCCCTTGGCATGGATACTCAAAGCTATTGCAACCATCTTTGCTTTAATTATAAAATTACTCTCTGTGAGTATATGTAGCAGGTAGTACTTGGCATTGTGCCTTGCCATGAAGGTAACATCAATATGGTAAAGAGTAGGCATGTTTTAGTTGATTGAAACACTGAACAAACAAATGCTGATAATTCCCTTCTCTTAGACTACACCGTGATATGTTTTTTCTTGTGATATTTGATGTCTATGGACTGTCACAAATACATGAGCTTTAGAAGCATTTGATAATGCTTCTCGGTTTGTTTGTTTAATTATGCTGGTGTAGATTTACCCTGCTTAAAAATAAATATTTCAGGAATAGCTATAAATATGAATGTTTTCAAATTACTGAAATAGATTTTATTACATATAAATGCCCATGAATTTGAGTCTAATACCATGGTTTCCTACATTTGGAGAGGACCTGAATTTTTGTGCGTGTTCTTGATTCTTTTGAAGCTTCTGTGTACAGGCTGAGAGTATGAGACCTGTTTCTGATATAGCACTAAATATTACTCATCTTCAGTTGTGATCAGGTTTATTTACAAGGGCTGAAATATTTCCTTGCATAGGGAGGGTAGGAGGAAATGGTTTAGAGGAGGACTTGAGTTATTAGAAAGAACCAACATCAATGCTAATGCGTGGGAGAGGTGATCAAACGCAGGGAAAATGGAAGGCCCATATCATGATGTTTGTTTACTATGTAGTTCTTTTTCTAGTCTGACAGGACTGTCACCTAAGCAATTAAAGTATATACTGAAGAAACTTAAGGATGTGTGAGAATTATTCCTAAAACTATACTGTACCAGCACAGCTGGCCTAAAAGGATGCATCTGATTAAAGAAATGTAATTGAAAACAACACGGGCTCATATCACAAGTAATTTTCTGAAGGTGGTAATCATGCACTTATGGGTTCTTAATTTCTCCTACTGCATAGAGTTAAAAGCATTTTGCTGGGAGTAAGATGAGTCTTTTGCTTAGATCCTGAGGAGTAAATATGGGAAGCCTGATCTATCACTGGTATATTAAGTCATTATATACCATGTTTAAATACACTCTTTTTTTTGGTCAGAAGCTGGAGAAATTCAGTATCAGGCTATACAGAGCCTGGGTTTTAAATACAGCAGTAACCCCCAAATATCAAGCAGTAGAGTAAATCTTTGCAGTGTGCTCACAAAGGAGCCTGCCCGAACTATCACAATGAGAAATAACTTGTTTGGGGAAATGCTGCATGTAGATGGGCCAAGCAGACATGCCTTTGGTGCAGGTGTGACTCCGCATGCTGATAATGTGATTTGTTTCAGAAGCCAGTAGCTGGAGTGAGATTTACCATTCTGATTTTCAAGTAATTTGGGACTGCTGCTAAGTGAAAGGAAAAAGGGAACTCCTTGCCGAGTCATTAGTACTCTGTAAGAAAATAAAAGGTTGTTTTAATTTAACTTCTGAGTCTGTACACATGGCAGTGTATATAAAATCCCTTGTAGAAACACAAAACATATAGAACAGCTAGTTAACAGAGAGACACACAGCTGATAATCTGGATTTGCAACTTCTAATTTTTTTCTGAAATAGAAGTATCCATTGTAGCTTTTATGAGAAAGGGAAGGGGAGGTGACTCGGTTAAATTTTACTTGGCAAGTCATTTAGAGATGAAAGAGGCTCTATGAGATGTGATCTAGAAGTAAGAGTGAACACAGGCCTAAGGCAGCAATGGGGAGAGATGCTTGGGAAGAGCATAATGACTGAAAAGTATGTGGGAGGGAATCAAAAAAAGCCCATGGATGGGACCACAGGTACAGGGAGCCTAAGGAAAAGACCAGGTGAATGAGGAAGACGGAGGTTACTTAAAGAAGAAAACTGAAGATTATGCTTAGAGCAAAATTATTGGAAAGGTGATACTGGAAGAGGTTTTTTTGTTAACCCGAAACGATGTGATAGGCAACAGGAGCTGAAGATGGAGAGGTTACTTCTCTGAACATGGAAATTGCTGGTAGAGTCGGTAGGTCAGAATTTCTTCGAACTGCTGAAGAGGATCTTAGAAACAATGTGAGGGACAGAATGAATACCCATCAGTAAGGTGGTGGGTGTGGAGGAAGAAGGAAGATTTGTTAACAGCAGAGTGCCCTTGCAGCCAAAAGGGAGCACTCGCATCATCGCTTGGCTGGTGTAATTTGAAAACTGTAAGTCTGCAGCATCTCATTTTATTCTGTGTGCAACTGCTTTGTTACTTCATGGAATAAAAATTCAAGAAGCTTAGCCTGTGTGAAATTAAAAGGGAACAGAAATGTTTGATGTTTATAATACTTTGTGAAATCATTATGCAAGTATGTATGTCAAAGCCAAAAAGTAGGAAATCATATACAAAATGCAAACAGGTAAATGAAAGATGTCTTAATTGTTTTGGGTATATTGCTAAGTGTGGTTTCTTTCAGTTAATGCTGTTAAAATAGAGCATTATGAATTGCACAGATTTTTAAGACTGAGGGAACAGTACAGAAATAGAGTAGTAAGAAAACTCTTTACTTATAACATGCCACCACTATGGATTTATTGTCAAGGCAGTTTGGATAGGGTAAGTGCAAGAGAGATTTTACACTGTGCAAGCACAAGAGTAAGTTGGAAATCAGAGAAGTTTTGAGGTACAACTTGTTCCAAAAATATCTGTAATTACTCAGACAAAAATAGTCTGATGGTATCACCTTGTGCAGTGTAGAAAAGTATTAATTACTTGACACCTTGTCAACTTTATAAAATGAAAATGGGTGAGACTGAAGAATGAAGATTATTAATGAAGGGAAGAGATTGATGCCCAAAAAGTAAGTAGAAAGAAAATGAATCCCTGTAGGGACATGAGAGATGACTTAGCAAATAAGGAGTCATGAGTGACAGGAGATGTGCAATTACTACAACATAGCATGGTGTGGTAATATCTTAGCAGCATCTTTGAAGAGTAGGACAACAGTTCTAGATTGGTTCACTTACAAATGAGGTATTTTTTCTACAAGGAAACCAGTTTTCCACTGTCAG
The DNA here is from genome assembly GCA_026212715.1 of Elanus axillaris. NCBI lineage: Eukaryota > Metazoa > Chordata > Aves > Accipitriformes > Accipitridae > Elanus > Elanus axillaris. The sequence continues at coordinate 32,501,004 of JANZLQ010000095.1, forward strand.
CAAGGTGTAGGTATTTTGATCATTTGTGAAACCCATAGGGTTAAAAGGTTCCATAAGGTAAGAGCACAGTAAAAAAAAGAGGGCACAGTAAAAGTGTCTGCAAAATCAGTGCCATTTAAACAGGGAAAGGGAATGAGTGAGTGTTTATGAAGAGCGGTTTCAGATAGATAATCCATTGCACAGCACTTTCATGAGGGATGTGACGAATAGCTGCATCTGGTTTTGGGCTGCTTTTTACTTAGTCTTTGTCTGTAACTTGGCTCCTGTCCTGCAGAATCTTTTAATTTTGTGTTCAGTTGGAAATGAAGATGAACAAGGCTTTTCACTGTTAAGATATTTCATTTTTCCTTCCTGCACCCAAAACCTCATCTTCCTTCTTGGATTTAGAGGTGGTTTTAATCATGGGCAAAGGATCATAGAGACCTACATTCACTGTGACAAGATCTACTACTTACTGGTGCTGGTGATAGAGGCCAGTAGCAGGACTTCTCTGCTGTTTTTTCCTACTCTTACATCTCCTGTGACTGACACCGGTAGTGGAGCAACAGTGGTTATCCCAAGAGAAAATAGCAACAGCAAACACTGATGCTTGGGGCCCCCCGGGGAGGTTCTTCAGTAATGCCCACTGCCGTTCTCAAAACACTTGTCACATTGGTATCTTACAGCAAATATATTTTACCTGTAAATAGGAGTTTGTCAAAGCTGAACCCAGTTGTAAGAAAAGATTTGTTTCAGTTCTCAACAGGATTTAATTATTTTCCAAAAGCCCAAAGGAATGTTTGTTGTCAACATTTTTAAAGTGGATTTCTATGTCAAAATTTTAGCCAGCTTCTAACTTTCTGGAGACAGGTAAAAATTAAAATGAGATATTTAACAGTTTTGTTGACATGATTCCAAACTTGCTGACTATTAGTTCAAAAGAGATTGCAAGTTCTCAAGTTTTTGTCTTGAATCAGTCTTTCCAACCTTGAAAAATCTACCTGCAATGAAGAAACTTTTTTTGCTCTCTCTTTTTTTTTAAAAGAGCCTAGCTCAGTTTGCCTTTAAGAGGCATTAAATGCTTGTAAAGTTCTTATTCCTATTTATTCTGGAATCTCTTCATTATCAAACTACTAGAAATCCCCAATATAGGCTTTTTATACTGAAAAAGCATGTTCAGTGGCATGTGAGCTGTGATGCTTTTCAAGATTTTAGAGTCCGAGCTCTGAATCTGTCCTTGTGAAATTGTGAAATTTGCCAGTGAAGGGTGGCATATGATCAAAATTGTCAAGATTGCCAAAATTATCAGGATTTGGACTGTCCCTATGTACCTTTTTGTCCCAGAGTTACACTGCTCGAAGTCCAGCCCTGAACCAGCAGCTTCAACATGTCAGCTCAGGATCAGGCAATTCCCATGTTGGTGAAGTCTCAGCAGGGCAAAGAACAGGATAACAAAGCTGGGTGGGAAAAAAAAAAAGAGCTGGAAGCCTAAATTGCTGTTAGAGTCCTGACTCTGCAAGACTTCGTCGTTCTCTTCAATCCTTTGCTGAACTGCTTGCTGCAATGGCAGGGGCTGGAGGACAGCTGGGAAGATTGCAGATGTCTGGCTTGATGTTTATGTGGTATTTAGTTGTGTGCTTGCTTGTGTTCCGGTGCCACCCAATCTGTGAATCCGTTTGAGGTATCACAGAGCAGTTTGTGTACCTTTCTAAAAACATGTCCAGCCCCAAGAGATGCAGAGCTGCTGACCAAGCTCATTTTGCATGTTCATGAAGCTGTATTTTTTAAGAGCAAGCTGTTCTTATGCTAAGCGATAAATACTGGTCCTGCAGTCCTGGATTTAGTACTTTTTTGTCAGTATAGACTGAGACTATGGTTTAGGAGTGTTACTTAGAGTAACAAAGCACTTTTAGGTCAGAATTAAGAAGCGATCTTTTTTAGCTGCTTTGCTACTTTAATCTCGTCCATGAAATGGTAGGAAGTTTGTATATTCTGTAGTGTAGATGAAGCTATGTAGCATTAAAATGTTGTTCCTCACACAGTTTATAGAATTATTGAGTGAAACAAACAGTATCATTTTTTTCTCAAGTCACTATAAATAGGCTGACAAAAGCGGGTTTTTTGCTGTACTGCACTGGAAGAACATAGCTACACCAATGAACCTTTTTTTAGTGTGCAGTCTAACCGTGTTTTCCTAGTCTGGGCAAATGTTAAGTACAAAAGGCTAAGTGACCCAGAATTAGGACCGGAGCTCTCAGACAGCCTTCCTGTTAATGGCTCAGTTCCTCTTTGAAGATAAATCCTATCTCTGGTATGCAGAAGTAGATTTGTTTTTGACACCAACTCCGGTGTGCTGCAGCTTGTTTGCTTTTCCCAAGGACACAAAAGACAGCCTGGCCTCAATCACCATTCTCCTCCTCACCCTCGGCAGCAAGTCAGTACATCCATAGCATCCTCTTGGCTATTGTCACTGTCATTATATACACTGTTATCAGGGTGGTAGTAGTGCTCTTTTTCGCGTCAGTGGATTAAAAGAATGTTTCTGTCATCCCATGTCCAAAAGTACACACAGATACTGAAGAGTTATAATTGAAAGAAAAGGGACTATATTCATTTCTCAGTTAAAAAATCTAATAGTGGAGAAATCTACCTTGCAGGAGCCGTATTGGTATAGAGCTAGCAGTTAGGTGTAGATGCAACGAGTTCACTAAGAAAGGAGGATCACAGGGTGGTAGCTTGATGCTTTTAAGGTGTGCTGAAGCAGGTGTGTGGTGTGACTGGTAATAGCTGTTCTGGAAATAGAGCTTGCAGCATCTTACCAAAAAAATGCTCTGGAGGTAATCAGGAGAGTCAGAAGAGGCGGTGGAGCAGAAGAGCGTTTAGAAGGGAATAAGACTAAATAGAGCTGCCAGATGAAAACTGAAAATCTAATATGTGAACTTGATTGAATGAACGTGGCATAAACTAACAAAATTAGTCTCTGCTTAACTTCCTAATGTGTTCTCGCACGGAGATCGTTTGGCAAAGGAGCTGCTGTACAAATCTACCAGAACAGAAAGTAGCCTTAACAGAATAACAATGAGGGATTTGGGATACTTGTGCTGAAAAATGAGCACTGTTTGAAGGAGACAAGTAGCCTAGCATAGTAACAAATAGCATTTAAAAAAATGACCTTAAGAGAATGCTAAGTGCTTAAAAGTCAGGAAATGCCAGAACTAGTCTGTGAGAGCCATTGTAGTGCAGCCTGTGTCTAAAATAGTACAGTGTCTTGTACATATTTTACAACCTTCAGTACAAATGAATAATATCTTTTTGTTTGCTATTAATACTTGGTTTTCAGAGATGATTGAAGATATGAAATGATAAGCAGCACAGGAAATATAACCGGGGCTTCTATTCCTTTAGCTGCAAGCTGTCTTTTACATAGCTATATGAAAATAAATTGCCATGTTGCATGTATTGCAGTTGTACTGTTGAAGCCAATGTCCTCCTTAAAAGTGCACTGAGATGTTTTGGGCACTGAGGGGTTGTGCCTGCCTCCAGCCCCTGGATGCTATCTCTCTCCCACATCCCTGGGGTTTCTTCCAACTGTTGAATATGAGGGCTTAAGGTGGCCCCACCAAGTTACAACTTACAGATATGGTAACAGACACCAGACCAACAGCTTTAGGGATAAACAAATTATCTCTAAATAATGTTGCGGTAACAAATATAGATCAGGAGTACGATTATCTGGGTTGTTAACAAGAAACGCAGTAACTCAGTGGCACAGTTATCCAGGTTGAAATGACAGCAAATCCAGTATTTCACCAACACTGAGCTAAACTTAATATCTGAGCATGTAAAAACATGCAAAACCATGGTCATAACCATGATTATCAGGCAGGCGAGCAGGACGCAGGGCATGGCTTCCTCAGACAAGCGACTCAGGCCAGCCATCAGACTCAGGGAATTCCTAGTTCCCCATTTGGAGTGCCCTCTTGTTGAGACATGGAAGCACTATCTGGACTTGTTAATCAACCATCACATCTGATCTCTGGCCCCCTTCTGTGCCAGTTCTTTGGGGTGCATGGGCCCCAGCAATACTGTATGAGGCAGTACTGGCCCCAGGTGCCCCTCCCACCTACTGGGACTGAGTCACTGGGACTCAGAAACAGTGGTTACGGAGGCAACCTGGGTAGCTGGGTTCTGGAGACATGTGTTTCCCACACAGTCTCCATCTTTGATGACCAGACTGTCACAGGCTTGAAGGATCTCTGATGTCTTTTGAACCTCTTCAGAGCAGTGTTTTCATTCTTCAGAGTAACGCTTATATTCTTCAGAAGGAGGGTGAGTGCAGGATGTCTTCCTCATGCTGGAATCAATGTCTCCTTCCTGTTGGAAGGATGTTTTCTGCAGGCTGTGGTAATCTGGATTGCACCTCTGTCAAGCCGGTGCCTGAAGGTTTTGTCTGTCTGCCCTTCTATATGCAAAGTAACTGATGCTTGAATTAACCCATGCTGATCATGTAAATAAAATAAGGATGCACAAAGGTGTCCATATAAATTCATGAATTAGTTGGGTACTCCTCCTTGTCTTCCAGATCCCTTTGTACATCTTTGGGGATTGGAATAGGAGTACATAAGGCTTGTTTCTTGTTCCCAGACCTCCTTGTCTTCCAGATCCCTTTGTACATCTTTGGGGATTGGAATAGGAGTACATAAGGCTTGTTTCTTGTTCCCA
>JANZLQ010000095.1:32505804-32556364 GCA_026212715.1 Elanus axillaris
GACATATGTGCTATGGGGCAAAGAGACTGTATTGCTTAGGCTCTTGGCTGTTGTCTAAAAGCCCTGCAGCTGTAGTGATAGGTAGCATAACTTACCACTTTTTTCCAGCATAAGGACCTTTCTAGCAAAATGTAGTTGCCCAGGCAGGTGTTTAAAGGCAAGGTTGGGGGGTAGCAAACCCCAAGGGGTTCTGCCAAAATTTCAGAAGAGAAACAAGATCTTTCTTTATACATTCAGTACTTTTAAAGAGAATTAGCGTACAGAATTTTATTACTATGAAATAGCGAGGACCCCAAGCCTTTCTTGGAGCCTTCTGTGGTCCCACTTACAGGATGAGTTTGACTTAATCGTAGAAGATATCCCCTTTCGCCATGTGCCCAATACAACCAGCAGAAAGTCCATTTTTCTCTGACATGCTGTAGCTGATCACTGAATATGTGCTGAGATTGCTAAAATGCTTTTGGTAATCTCAAAGTTTCGCATGTAGCCATGTGACCAGCAGCCTCTGCCTGACTTTCCCAGCATGGAAGTGGGCAAGGCTGGCTCGCAATGGGTTCAGCATTGGAGAAGCAGTTTCAAAAGGCAGGACTGCCTTGTTAGTCAGATGGATTGGCTGTGTTGTGACTTGATACCTCTGGAGCACAGGCTGCTGCACACCTGCATGCAGCCCTCTGCGGGCTGCATGTGCACTAACGCTCCTCACCGCTGCAGTGCTTTCCCGCAGAGCCTCAGGAATTTTGTGGTAAGGGCGGGCGTTCCGACCTGCGTCTGAAAGTTATTACCAGATGAGTAGAAAATGGAGTTCTTATCAAGATGGCATATTAGCAGCGTAGTCCGGTGGCACATTAATAGCTGTCAGCATTCTTTTTATGCAGGTGACTACCGATGGGGTCCAGGAGCCGCAGGTGGATGCTACCAAAGGGCGCTGCCTGCGCCGGACCGTGAGTGTCCCCTCCGAGGGCCAGTTCCCCGAGTACCCACCAGAGGGGGCCGCCAAACTAGGTAAGTGGAAACCTTGGTCACAATAAATTGATATTAATTTATAGCTGCAAGCTGTTATCCGAGGGCACTGCTTCCTGGGCAGCATCCTTGCAAAGGAGCCTGCTGAGGTGGGTAGCATCGTAGCGAGGTGGTGGTGGAGGTCATGCGACCGTAGAGTTTTTTGTAAATGCCTTAGCAAAATGACTTCTAAACACCAGGATTTATCCAAGTGAGGTTATTATGGGGTGCCAGAGAAGCTGGGCTGCTGCTGCACCCAGGAAGGTTTGTATCTGTGTTTCAAAGATTACTAGGCAGCCCTGAGATTTACAACTGGGAGCTGCTGAATGCAGGTCAGTACGAATGCAGCTTTTGCAGATAGCTGTAAGCGGTTCCCGCTGGTTTTTAGAACTGTTAGGTGGTTATGTTTTACCTTACTTTGAGTCGCTCTGGAATTTCCTTTACTTCATATTTTCATAACAAGTACTGGATAACAGATTTTTTTCTGTAACTTAACCTCATGCCTGTTCAGGGTGCAGTTCCTAAAAGAACCAGCCAACTGCCTGCTGCTGTTGGCTATAATTATACATGTTGAAATCTAGGGAAAGCAAAAGAAAGGGCAGGTATTAAAAATGACAGAGGAAAGCTCTGCTGCAGTAGTTTCCCAAGTCCAGATTTGGCCCAGTTCCCCCTCTTTATTCCACCCCACCTGTGGTTGCATAAAGAGCATCGTTCCAACTCTTTCCAGAAGAAAGAGCAACCACGCAGAAGTGAGCTTTTCTTTCTATCCCCAACCTATGCAAGAAGCTTTCCTTGGCATAGGCTGATAGGATTTAGGAGCAATTCTTTCTTAGTTCAGCTGTAAAAAATTACCAGTCCTGGGAGAGAGTGAGCTATGAGGAAAAAAGTAACATGCGTCTCTAAACAGTGAAGCAGCCTTGATAACATTGTTATCAAAGGTGAAGAGCAGGTAAGGTATTTTTCATTTCACAGGCTCAGCTGGTTTTTATGCCAAATAATTTTATTCTGCGAGTATATTGCACACAAGTCATTAAAATTCCACTCTTCTAGATAGTTAATTAACACATTGCAAATATAGTACTTATTTATTTGTACTTGCTAATAGCACTGTTTAACTCTTCTGTATTTGAGGAAACCAGACAGGGTTCTTGTTTTGGATTTGTTTGATTCCTGGATTAGAAGTCGGAAAAGAAGCAGGGCAGGTTGGGGATTTAGGAGGGAAAGCTGCAAAATACTTGGGGATGAGTGACATAAACAGAACCCCTATTGGATTTTTTTGTGGCATTTCACATGCAGTTCTTAAATTATAATCTTATTTTGCCATATGAACCAATATTTATTCTTGTTCGGAAGTAAAACCAGTATTAAACATGTTTACACAGTGTAATAGGCAAAGTACTTCTCCAGATGTGTAGCTAGTGGGATGAATGAAGAATTGTATTTGCAACCAGTCTGTGCTAGGCAATCAATAATATTTGCAGCTTTGCAAGCTAGAAAGACCTTTAAAATCTAGGATTTAAATGCCTTCTTTTTCTATACCATGTGCAAAAAATGTGTAGAAGAACACGTAGAAGAATTTCTAGACTTCACTGAGCATCTGAATAGCTGGAAGTCCCAGTGTTATGTTTTTAAATGGAACCTTGTAACCTTTTTCATTTTTCTTGAATTGCTACTCTGTGCTGTTTTGGTATATGCCGTACTATGTATTTTGCTACAATTTTAGATGCATGTGGCATCTTGTAGCGTGCTATTTGATGTATGCCTGACAAGAATATATTAAAAGTACAAGAGAAACTCATATCCCCATGTCTTCTCCATATGAGAGCTGCAACTGTAGTGAATATAGATGTCACAAAGTGTGTAGCTAAGGGAAGTGGGCATGCAGTGGGAGGGGAAGAAGACATGAGCTGGAGAAAAACTAAGCAATGCCCATACTGTGAGGAAGGATGAGGGTAAGTAGGAGGGAAGGTTATATATAATCTCTGATTGCAGCTCCCTTGGTAGTTCCCTTGTTTTCACATCCTGGTTAGAAACTTCTTTTATCGTGACTACAGAATTCCTGCTAATGGAAAAAAGTGGGTTGATAGCAAGCAGTGGGAATAGCTTTGTGTCAAGATGTTGAGCCAGAGGACAAACCAGCAAAGGAAACCATTGAACATCTTTAAAAAGAGAAAGAAACAGATGGTGGCAGCCAGAATGTATCACCAGCAGTACAGATAACAAATGGACTAAAATAGCTTTGGAATGGACACCAAAAGCTGAAAAGCACAGCAGAGGCAGCTAAAATATCTAGTAGAGAAATTGCTATGTAGAGCTGATAAGAATATCTAACTTGTCCCAGGGAAGCACGTCCATAACATGGCAACAGCAGGCATTGCATCTTATGATGATATCTGAAATAACTACTTGCAGAAGAGCTCCTTAGGGCTGCCTCTAGTGCAGAGGTTAAGGCATAGCAATGGCATTTGCTTTTTTCCCTAAGTAAGGTTGCCATATCTCTCTTGTGATTTATTGTTTGATTAATTTAAAAAAAAAAAAAAGGAAAATCAGGTGATGGAACTCTTTTTCATCTGTAGCATTGCAGTTACACCTTGTATGAAATCTTGAGAGTATTGTATGAGGTCAATCTTTTTGTTAATGGAGCAACTGGAATGGTGTATGTTCTTCAGGGGCTTGGCATAATCAGCGGTAGTATCCATTCTGCAAATTTTTGTGGCATTCTTTATAGCATTGTGCGCACATCCTTTTAGCACCATTCCTAGGAAGTGTGTGGGAGAGAAACTACCCACGTTACAGCTGAGAAGTTGAAGCAAGAGAAGTGTAACTTGCCAAAGGTCAGCATTAAGTCAAGTGTGCTTTACCCAAGGGCTGTTGTAGTCATTCTTGTCGTCTCTTTCATTTTTACCCTTGCTGCAGGGTTGGCTCAGCTGTTCGTGAGGCAGCTGCTGAACCACCATGGTTTACGGTCCCATGTACTAAGATAGACATCAATTTCCACATACTTCATACAGTAAGCTGTAATTTGTGATGGTTCAGCAGCTGCTAGAAGAGCAGCTGAGCCATCCTTTCTGTACAGGCAGAAACCACTGTGGTCACCCTCGAATGAGAGCCAGGGAGGCGGACACAAAGACAAAATACAAGATAGTGACTTGTTTAAACAGTGAAAACTAATAAGATCATTTAAAAACTGTAACATCAGAGGACACTCACCATCTACTGCTAGCTTAGGAGCTTGCCCTCTGCTTGCAGACAGTGGAGAGGTTGTTTCTAATGTTGGAATTCTTATTTCCTATCTGGAAGGTGCACCATACAGAGTTGTGTCAGCAAGCCATCCGTTTAATATATGCCACGAAATTTCCTTGGTACGTAATGTGTGTTATTGTACTAATACCTCCATGCGAGTGAATAGGCACACTCTAAATATGTCATTTTCTTGCTAGGATTTCATTTCAGCAGCACTTACCCAGAGGTGCTTCCATTCAAGGAAGCTAAAAATGTAGCTGTGATGTCTCCGTAACTCCAGCTTGACAGCCTCTTTCCTTCTTCTTTCAAGCATTACTTTCAATGGGCTAATTCTGTTACAAAGTGTGATATAGGCCCTGGAGACCAGCACCTAAATGTTACAGGAAGAGGTAATATGAAGAAAACTCAAGCTGGTGCATCTCTGGATTGCCTCCATTTCTGCTTCAGATCCTGCTCTTTTTCTAACAGGTGTATTTTTTGCTGTTAGGGAGATTACATCCTTTGTAAAGGATCGTTGTTTATAATAGCATATTGGAATTAACCGTTCATACAGTAAAAGCATGATTCAGATTTCCACCATTCATACTGTTTGACAGACTAGTAACAGTTATTGCTTCCTTTCCCAAAATAATCCTCTTCTCTCTTACTCTGCTTCCTTCTGACCACCTGCTTACACTGAATGAAAGTTGTTAAGGAGAATATATAGCAAAAGTTTTGATTCTGGCATCTGGGTGCATCTTTGTGGCATTAATAAGGGATTTTTTGCCTGCATGTCTGAAAATACCAAGAGGGATTGAAAGTGAGGAAGTGGTTTGGATTTTGTTTTTTTAAATTTATTATTAAATTATTAGGAAAGAGCATTGTCAGGGAGAGGTGTTTTCGAGATTCTCTGATGCTTAGGCTAGTGTTGATTCAAATAGATTTTCTTTTTATATTTGGAGATGTAGTTATCTGAGAAGAAAATGAAGACTTTCACTTGTTGAAACAAGTTAACCCTGTTTTTTCTCAGTCACATCTATGACTGCTGAATATGAAGGCTTTTGAGAAAAGGTTGCTGAAAGCAGCTCAGAGGTGAAGATGCTCTTTGCAGATTTTCATTTTGTCCTCACCTTGAGTCACTAGCATTGAGAAATTTTATTTTGTATCCAGTCACTTGGACTAATCAATGGGAAAACATAGTTTGTACCCTCTACCTACACTAAATGCTAGGGTGTTTGCTGGTTGTAGCCTTCACTGATCTAATTGTTTTAAAAAATATGAACATGGCATGTAGAAGAAGAGCTCTGGTGGAGTGGTTCTATAATACAAGCAAGCAGCCAAAGGTGAGAGGAGAGGAGGCCGGGACTCCTTAAACTACCTCTATTGCCGATAAAAGTGCATGGAACCACACAAGTGAAGCAGCCTTTTTTATCTTTTTCTTCTTCTTTTTTCTTTTTTTCTGGAAATATACTCCAGTTTCTTGGCTGGAGAGAGCATAGCCACTGAGATTGAGGACAATGTCGGTAAGCAAGCCTTAAACCTTTTAGGAGCTTTGACACAGTCAGCTCTGCATGTACAATGTGTACTGCGTGTCAGTGTCTATACACCCTTGCATAGCTCTCTAGCTCATCTTCCAAACTTTTGTGTTGGAGTTATCTTCACTTCATCAGAGAACCAACTGGCCTTCAGTGCCTTAGCTCTCTCTGTAGAGCACTAATAGCTGTTTCTCAGCTGCTGACTCCCCTGCCGGCTCTGCAGCTCTTCTCCGCATCCTTTGGTACAATTCCATCCATGCAGTCTACAGTTATCATCTGTTCTCCTCCTTGGAACAAATCTCCCGTGCCCTGATGAACTGCCATTCTCCGAGTGTCTCTGTAAAGATTGCCTTTGTGACCACCAGCACGGCAATGGAAGAGCAGTCATGCTGATGCCCTGTACTCAGCGCTGCTGACATGCTGGGACTACTGGGTCCAGTGTTGGGCCCACTACTTGAAGGATGTTAAGAATCTGAAAGCGGTCCAGCAGAGATCTGTCAAGGTCATTTGTTCAGGAGTATGTGACCCACGAAAAGAGGCTGAGAGAGCTGGGCTTGTTCAGGCTGGCAAAAAAAGAGGCTAAGGGCTTGATCTGATAGCCTATGGCTACTTGAGATTTGGCAGTAACGGAGCCAAAGCCTTCTCCATAGTGGTAGGTGATAAAACAAGGGGGAATGGCCACAAGTTGCACTTCAGGAGATTCAGGCTGAGAGATTAAGAGAAAGTTTGGCATCAGGAGGGTAGGGCAGCACTAAGAGATTGCCCATCAAGATTTTAGGAACTTCATCCTTCAAGGCTTTCACGGCTCAGCTGGACAAAGCCACAGCTGACCTTATCAGGAGTTCCTTACAACCAGTGTTTGACTGGTTCTCTGTTTTACTTTCTATCCCTTTTTGACTTTCTCTTCCTAGCACGTGTTTATCTGACTGTTGTCATAAAGCATCTGTCAATTGTCTCATGCAGAGACTTCTCTTATTGTTTTCAGCCTGTTTTTTGGATGAAGTAAAACTGATGCTGTATCTGTGTCACCCCCCTTTCTCCAATAATTTGTGTCTCCTGGCCAACAAACACTGAATTTGAGAGAGAGATAAAGATCTCAGAGGTACTAAGTTCCCACAACTTTCATAAAAATACATGGCTAGTGATCATATGGGAAGGAGACTGGACAACTTCGGATGAAACACTATTGTAGTGTGTGCTCCATCTGGGAGAAAAGCACTAAAATGCAAATAGATAGGGGACTAGGCACATTTACTTTCCTGATCACATAACTGTTACATAGCAGGCACTTAATCTGGAATTCTACCTCGGTGATAGATCACCCGAGTTGGATTTTTTCAAACCTGAATTTCCTCAAGTCAAGCACGTGAGTGGGCTGAGTTTCAAAGGAACTGCAGCTATCACTACCTTTTACAGAAAGACCGAGGCTGATAAAATAGATTTTAGATCTCTAAACTTCAAGGGTATACTTTAGAGCTAATAAATAAAATCTACCTTCTGTATCGTGGTGAATGACATGTACAATTTTGAAATTCGGTGAAGATGGAATTTTGAGTTTCAAATATTACTTTTAGCTTCCTGATCCTCCAGCTTAGCTGCACACTTGATAGATTTTTATCTTCATGATCACCCCCTTTGCATTCCCTCAAGCTCATTTTTTCAGTAAAAATCCCACTGGATTCAGAAAATTCTCTGATCATGCAAACAAGAGAAGAAGTGATAAAAATGAAGCACCAATCTGTTCTGGTGCCAGATCCATGCTGCATTGCTATCAGGTGACCAGTTAGCTGTGCAGAAATCCTGCCTCCGTACTGTTCTAAAAGGTTATGTCCAGAGGCTTGGAAATGGAGTGAGCAACAGAAGATTAGTGAAGTGATGTCTGGTGTCATTGCTGCCTGGTATGTACCTCTTACAACAGTTCCTGCAAGCGGCTGCTGAGCCCTCCTACGTGGGGATGATTGCTCCAAGAAAATACACAGCCTGTGCTCTTCCTTCAGGTAAAACCTTGGCAGGAGAGGACAGACATTAGCTCAAAAGATTTCTAGGGTTATTTCAATAACTGCTGTTTCTAAGACAAGGTTGTTTGCAACTAAAACGATCAAAGCTGAGCCTTGCTTTCAGTATATTCCAATTGGAATGAGTACTTTGTGATGAAAGAATAGATTTACTCTGTGCTCACCACATAATTACGATCCTTGTGCAGTAAGATTTAGGATGAATACCTGGAAAAGATTACTACTTGGGGGGGTGGGTGGAGAGGGAAACAGTCTGTTTTGGAAGAAGAGAGATTGTTTGTGTCCTGGTCAATGAAAGAATCTGCAATGCACCAATCTTTACATATCCAGTAAAGATTTACTTGGGAAAGGTGCAGGAATTTGAAATAATGGACTTCCTGTAACTTCTGACAAAACTATGTGCCAAAAAGAGGGCTGTCCCTTCACCTTCCACCACTCGACTTTGCCTACAAAGAATATCTGTTAGCAAGTGAGGAAAAAAAATGCAGTTTACAGCTCCCTGTATCTCAGCTGTAGGGATTTCTGATGTGTCTTGATGAAATAATTTTCCCAACAGCACTGTCTGTTTTTTTCGCCATGTTGCTGTCTGCAAAATATACCTCTCCTGTCAACTATTATGCATGGCAGGGATGCAAAACAGGGTTTTGGGGTTAACCCTCAAATTGAGGGGTGTGTTGTATAGCAGTAGCTCTGGCAGGAAGATGGATTCAGATGTGCTGACTTTACTTGTTTGCAGCTCTTTAGGTTTGCCTGATTTGGGCTTGCACGAGCGTGTTTGTATATACATGTACAAATACACACGTGAGAGATTCACATCCTCCTTTATGCAAACCCAGGAGTCCGAGGGATCAGATGAATTGCTGTCTGTTGCCTTTTTCATTTAAATTAGTAACCCTCCATGAGTGGTTTGGGAATTTTTTTTTTCTTTTTGACCTGTAAGTGCTTTGTACCAAAAATCTAAATTGAAAGGTCCCCAACAGCTGAAAGGAGATACACTAATGAGATCAGCACAGAAAGCACCTTTCTGCACTTGTATGGTTTGACGCTGCTTGGTGGTGGCTGAAGAACTGTGTTTCTGCAGGCTGTGCGTGGGTACTGTGCACGTTGAGCTGCATGGCTCTGTTCTTCACTGCACTTCAACCCTGACCTGACAGTGTTGCCAGAACCCATGCGTGGGAGCCTTTTGTGAGCTGAGATCTGAAGCCTTTGGCTCACGTAATAGCACAAACAAGGGTTTGCTAAAGACTTTATCCTTTGCCTGCTTCACTGTCTAGTGCATTGGGTCACTATCTCCTAGTGCTGTGACTGCTGGGTGTGATTATAGGGATTGTAGCTACACCAAGATCAATTAAAATTCTAAAACTTTACTGTCTTTAAATGACATTGTTTACCCGCCGTGTTCTATCCCAAAATGCAAATACATGCAAACTGAGAGTTCCATTTTAAAAAATCTGCTGTGAAATACAGCTGCTTTTGGGCATGGTTAAAGAACCAACAGGCTGCACAGGGAAACACCTACTTTGTGAAGTGTCCTGCTATCTTCTGCGTCCACAATAGAGGTTAGGAAATGTTGGGAAAAGCCCTGAAGTCATCTGAAATTTGGACAATGTACAGTGCCTGCCTTGGAAGGGTGAAGAATTTAGACAACTCTGCTTGAAATTAAAACTGACTCCAGGGAGGCTCGATGTAACAAACAGGATGGCTGGATCTCAGTGACATTCCCCCGAGGCAATTGGAGTTATTTGTATATAGAAAATTGCCAAACTGCTATCTTTTTCTTCTTCTATAACGCAAGTGAAGCCAAAGGATTTTGTTTTGTTCTGAATGCTGCTGAAACTTTATTCCCTTGGACACAGATCATCTGTGCTGAAAGCCAAGTTTCATCATGAAGCAAATTTTATCTGTTTAGATCTTAAACCTTTTAGAGCAGAGATTATCAGGGAAATGAACCCATAATCTTAACTCTCTAGTATTGACACATAATCCAGTAGGGCTTTTTATTCCCCTTGGAAATGTATTTATTACATCCCTCCCCACTTCTTCCAGCACACACAAAAAATCACTTTACAGATTTTAATATTTTGTAATGTGATCATAAAGAATACTTTTTAAGTAGAGCATGTTGTGCAGTGTAGTAATTAGTAAGAACTGGTAGCTCTCAGACCATCTGGGGCAGATCTGTTGACTGTTTTCTAACCAAACCTCAGTTTATTATGAAGGAAGCTATCATTTTCCTTAGTTTTCTCAACAACAGCGATAAAGTTATTTATGAAATTCTTTAGAGAAATCTACCTTAAATCATGTATGAACTTACTGTGGATTGTTAAATTTTTTAGGTTCTCTTTTATAGTTGTTTGATCTTGTGGCAAAAAGTAATTGCACTTCACTCAGCCATGTATACTTGCCTTTTTTCCTTCAATAACAACCAGCTTAACACTTAATGGAAAATTAACTTCCTCCCTACAGCCTGAGTTTCCTTATCTTAAGTCTTGTCTAGACTTAACTTGAACTGTTGAACCAAATTTAAAAATTTTGACGTAATTAAATCTCATTCAGACTTTGGTATTAATTACGGAATTAGTTGCTGATTAGTTTATTGCTTTAGCATAAATTGATACTCAACAATGCAAATATTTATGAAATTGGATTAAGTGCATCTAACTTGAAATTTGTATGACATAAAATATACAAAGTTCTCTCTACTGCATAGGGGTGTGCACACTCCTATCTCACTGCTTTACCACCGTCTTTGGTGCCGGTTCTGTCACATGCCTGCCAGGTGAATCGACTGGACTTCATGCAGCAAAATCATGTTCACATACATGTTGTGTTGATGGATTATCTTTGAATCTGATCTGGTAGATGTTCCACATAACCCTGCAGTCATGTGTTGCCTCCAACACAGAGGAGATGGTGTTGCTTAAGGACAGTAGAGGGCCAGATTGTTTCCATTTCTGTTCTCCCCTCTAGTAGCAGCCTGGAGTTATAGTGGCTTGGGTGTAATATGAAGCTGCTCTCTGTGTTACCTTTGATCTAGCCAGTGCACTTACGGTAACAAGTGGAGCCAAGGCAGCAGAGATTTGAACAAGGGCTATGCGAGATTTTCAGAAGAGCTTGTGTTACTTCTGCCACCGCTGAAGCCTGTGCTCTCACATTCTTACAGCTACTGTTACTTGATTGTATGCAGTTAGGGCTCATAGTTGCAGCATAGTCATGCCTCGCTTTTGAAAACAGTTTTGTTAAGGTTGCACATTTTTCTGTCCTAGGCACAGCCTTACGTTCCCTTTCTCGTGCTAGCTGTGCATACATTGTGTTACAAGTTCATCCACTTATGTAACATTCATGTGTTTCCATAATCTTTTTATAGTGCAAATTTCAAAACAAGAAAAATACACGCAGGGTATTTGATGGACAAGCATGTACAAACAGTGGGAAAAACGTGGAGTCCTTCTGCAGGACCACTGAAGTCATGCTTCCAGGAACTTTAAAGAAATAGATTTGTTTTAAATAAGTGCACTCTGCTGAGTAGTAAAACCATCACATTTTTTTTATTTTAATGAAGCTTGAGACTATCATTTCTGCTTTTTTTTTCCTTGGTTTTATGTTGTTTCTAGGAGGTTTCAACCAGTCTTTTCTGCTCTCATACGTCCCCCTTTCCTCAGTGTACTTTCTCTGTGTCATGGTATGTTGGACGCTCTCATAACAAGCAAATGTGGACGAGCAGGGTTGGTTGGTATTGTACTATGATAATTGGTGAGCTGCCCTGTATCTTATCTCTAGAGTGCTGAAAACCTGTGAATCCTTGTATTTTTGTTTTGCCATTATGGATTGTTGTTGTCGCCTTTTGCAGGTTTCCATCTGTGCATCTGAGCTGCCCATGCTGAAATGTCTCTGAAGTTATCCCGTGAAAAGCTTTCATATGTCTGCATAAAAAGCACTGAAGAACTTTTTGTCATTGCTGCCCTAGGATCCAGAGTTTGGCGGGATTTTGTTCCTTATAATTAGTTCTGGTTGAGGATGGCAGAGCTTGCTAAGAAAGCTATAGTGGGGCAAGAAATCCATTGCCAGTTATATATTGGGTTTTTCCATGCAAGACCTCAGAAGATTTGTTTTCCATCAGGCAGTAATATTCTTACATCTTCAAAATAGTCTGTGAACATGAGCTAATTAATCTTCGCGATACCTTTGAGAAGTAGGCAAGTGGAGTTTTAAAAACATAAATAAAAGAAGCAGTTTTCAGTATTTCCTGTACCATCTTGTGATATTTACACTTCACTGGGGCAGTGACACACCTCCTGTGGGTGAACTACTTCTTATTGATGCATAAATAAAAGGGCTCATAATATATGAGGTGGCTTAGGTATTAAATTAGACTTATTCGAACACATACTGGATATTTTGCTAACCTGCTATCCCTTTTGTAAGTAATCACTCTTTCATAGCACAAGCAGAGCAAAGAATTATAACCATGATCTTTATCTGCAAAACAGATAAAAATGTTTTGGCAGTACAGCAGAGAGATAATTTACTTAAAAGAAAAATAATAAAGCCACAGAGGAAAAGTGGGCTATTGAACTCCACTGGAGTTCATCAGAAACTCTTCTAACAAGTACCTCTGTGTCGCAAACAAATCCCCGATTCCCAAAAGAAGCCTTGGAGATGGAGAGGACTTTACATTCTAGCAGTGATTAGTGTCCATTAAGATTCAACTCGGTGTCCACTAAAGTGCTTTTGGCTACAAGCTAATAATTCTTGATGCATAGTTGAGACTGCTTTATCTTGTGCATTACCCAGTGAAGAATTGAAGGGGTTTCTGCTTTTTTCTTTTTTTTTTTTTTTTCATCTTGAATAGAACTGCAAATATTTACTTGGCTAGCAACCTTTTTTTCAGTGAGTCAGGTGTAGTTTAGGTGAGAATCTGACCAATGAAAACTCCAGTCATCTCACTTGTTCCTCACCAATGGTCTTTTCCCCACTGTTATGTGGCATGTATGAGCTTAAAATGGTAGCAGGAAAGTCCAGAGCATCGATCTTGCTGACCCAAAGATACCACTGTCACGCAGATAACAAGTGCTTTGCTTTTGCAGTCAACTTCATTACCCTTTGGTTGCAGGTGAAGTTGGGGATTGCTGGTCTACAGGCTGGGAACCGTAATAGAGCTTCTAAGAGCCTGGTCACCATTGGATTAGTGCTCTGGTCTTGCTTTAACAGTGAGGGTAAGGTGTTCACCGTTCCACCCGGGAGCAAACAGGAAGGATTTGAGGAATTGTTTTTGCTGGATTTCAGAGACTCTGAATTTGGAAGACATGTTTTATTCCTGCTCCTGGTAAAGCACATGGTGGTGGATTGACCTTGGCCAGCTGCTGGCTGCTCTCACCCCCTTGCCTCAACAGAATGGGGAGAAAGTAAGATGGATAAGCTCGTGGGTCGAGAGAACAACAGGGAAACCACTTACTGATCACCATCACGGGCAAACCAGGCTTGACCTGGGGAAAATTAATTTAATTGATTGCCAATTAAAATAAGTTGGAGGAACAAAGGTTCAACCACCACCTTCCCCCACCCCTTTTTCCTACTTCACACCTTCATTCCCGACCCCTTGACTGTCCCTGGCTGGAGCCGGCACAGGGCAGCCACGCCCTCTCCTCACAGAGCGCCTGCGGCTGCCAGGCCTCGCCGCCAGCCCTCCATGCAGGTACCTCAGGGGCGGCCGGCGCTCGGTGTGGTGCTTCTGGATAGCTGGGCATGTCAGGAAAGCACCGCTTTCCTCTGCACTGCTGTCGCTCCAGGTATTTCTGGGAAAAAGAGTGTCCACACCGAAATACCATCCTCGTGTCATGTCACTTCTCCCTTGTGCTCTTGGTGGTAACTCAGCGTATGAGCTGAGTTCGGTAATTTTTCCCGATAAAGACGCTATACTCAGTGCATATTACAATAATATAAATTTATGCAGATTATCAGTGCTCTAAGATATTAGAAAACCTAATGATGTTTCTTAGTTTTTAAATCAATTTCTGAGTCCTTTGCATCGGACTAAGTAGTAGGAACTTTGCTGAATACAGACAACTTTTTAGATAAATTAATCTGGAATGTGCTGGATATATGAAGACAATGTTTATTAAAACATTTTTCTAGTAGCTTCTCTCCCTGCATAATTTGGCATTTTAAAAATCTTCTGCGAGCTGAGTGTTCCCATACGTATTCCTGATTTTAAGTAGTTCAGATAGATCATAGGAAGATAGACCTTAAGTCAACATCTTGCCTTTTAATTGTAAATGATTTATACTAAAAGAAATGGATTTACATTTAAAATTTAGATTTAAAAAAAAAAAAAGTTCCAACTTTCAGTTATTTTCTTTTTATCTATTCTGCTCTAGTGCTTCTGCTCTGCTAACTGGTTTCTTCAGCAGCTGCCTCCAGAGTCAGAAGCTGTTAACGTGCCTGGTCTGAATACAGGCAGCGATGCTGGCCAGGAACTAGTTAATTCATTGCATTGACATTTTTCTTGAGATACTGGGAAGCAACCTCCTGTTTTCCAATTCAACAGGCCTTTTAAAATGAGAAATAGAATGTTGTGTTTGTCAGAAGATTGGTTATTTGAACAAAATTCACGTAGGTGAGGCACAGGTTATATTGACGGGGATGGGGTGGTGTTGTTAATAATCTTTATAATCTTTATTCAGTGTCACAGCCTTCTGGAAACAACTTTTATTCCTAGACTTCGCAAATTGCATTTCAAATTCCTGAAATTGGGGGGCAGATTTCTAGAATACTTAAAAGTACTTGTATGGTTTGCCTTTTTTCCCCCCGATGGGTTGTTTGGTTGGGTTTTTTTAGTATCTTCCTAATTCACTGTCTTCCTAAGTTTTCAGCAGGTGTATTTGCATGAGTCAGACAACTCTTTTGGCATATCGGAAATCTTTTTCTGAGGTCAGTACAGCATGTTTTAGGGTTGACAAAAATAGATACCAGGACTGAACCTACCCACATCACTAAAAATGGCTTCTTTGGAAGAAGTAGGCAAATCATGGCCTTATTTCAGAGCTGGATCCAAAGTTTTAACCCCTCTGTTTGAACTTGATTTAGAAAACAGAGGATTCCTAAATGATGTGAAATGAAAAAGCAAAACATGGAAGCAAAACTCAGAAATTTAATCAGACAAACTTAAAAAAAGAAGGCGGGGGGAAGAAAAAAAAGAAAAAACGCCAGGATTTGCTCATAAAAGCATTAGAAGTCTTTGAAGAGATGTACAGACTAACTTTAATGTCCCAGTCCTTAATTTTTCCATCTTTTCTATCATGCCCTGTGGTATACATGAATTGTCTGATGTTGCTCCACCCTCCAGAGAGATGCTCTTCTCTGGTGCTGTGAATGTAGTTGGTACAGTGCTCTGGAATGAAGTGTTCTATATAATTACCATAGTATTTGTTTTTTTGCAGAGCAAGGGTGGTAAGGGAGGGAAGATTGCAATCACTTAGAAGCTGTTACTGCTCTTTTGCAGAATCTGGCTCAACTGAGATCATGAGACTGTTTTGCCCTATCGTTTCCGGTAATTAGGCATTTCTAAGCAGCAGGTCAAACCAATTTGTCTTTCAGAGGGACTGTTTATTTTGTTATACCGCAGTTAGTGACCGGCTTTTTTTGGGGTGTGTCTGGTTTTTGAGCTGCTGTTCTCTTCTAGTGCTAATCTTGGTGCAAGATCCCTGGGTGTAGTTTAGTGATTGGCTTTAGAGGGCAAGGGAGCAATTATAATTTTCTATTATTTATTTTGCAGTCAGTATTGTTTAAGCACACGTTCAACAAGTTTCTTTCCCAAGGGCTACCCTGTGCTTTTCCCACAGATTTCTCACCTGAGCCTTGGCAGGGGGTAGGGTGACCAAAGTTACTGTTTCTTCCAGGGAAAACACTGTGAGGGTGTGGGAGGTTGTTGCCTAAGTGAACATACAGGGGATGGAGAAAAAAGATGGGTAGCATTAGTGGAAGAAAGGACTGAATTGGAGGAGAATATTGTGTTGCAAACAAGTGGCAAAATTAGAGTAAAATAGAGTTCACACTCTGCCTGCCTCCCCTGCCCCTCTGCCAAGAACTGCAGAAGGTAGGAAAGAGTGTGCAGCCTCTTAGCTCTTAGTGGGTGATTTTAGCCTGTTTAGCAACAGGCTGAAAAACTGCATTCCTCTTGTGTGTGTGTGTTTGTCTGCTCTGGTCCCCGACTGGCAGGTGGGATCTGCTGGGAATCAAACCATGGACTTTTAAACTGATCCATATTGACACACTATTCTCAGCAGGGGCATTATAATGTATAAGGGACATTACGATGGCAGCAGTAACCAAACTGCATAGGTTTTTGCTGCTGCACCTTAAAGAGCAGCTTTTGTCTTTTTATTTCAGAGCAATGCTATACCTGGAAGTTCAGCTCTCAGCACTTCTAAAATAAAAAAGAACAGAGCTCAGAAAAAGGCTTTTGGTATCAGACTTCACCATTTCACTTTCAGAGCAATAGATCTGAGATTGAATTTGAAGAAAACCAAAAAAAGGCAGTGCAGGAAACAAAGCAGGGGGGAAAAAGTTCATTGTTTGTTCAAGTGACTCTCCAGGACTTTTTTGGTGCTGTGTATTTCCTAAGCTGTAGAAACATTTGAAGTGGGGTTAACATCTTCAAATAAAGCGCAGTTTTGTCAGACACATTCAGACGTAGTTCCTTGTTCAGCTGACAAAACCATGTTTTCATCTTGACTGGCTTCTTGTAATCCAGGCAGTGCATGCAGCGATACCAGCCTCTTAAGTTTCCCTGTAGCTGATTTTAGACTTGGAGTTAGCTGCTTGAAATCTCCGAATTTTCTCAGCATCAGACGTGGCTTTGCTTAACAGGAGTCTCCTCCTGCCCACACCCCCTTCCACCCCACCCCACCCTGAGTGCTTGCGCTGTCTCTCAGCTCCCCCACCCTCCCTTGGGACAGGAAAAATGAAGTGGCTACCCATGCCGGGTAGATTATGTCGCTCTTTGCCGGGAGGATGGCGTGCATCCCATGCACTGCTGCGAGGGAAAGCAACGACCGAAGGGCGGCTATTGTTCAACTCGAGCCAAGGAGCTGAATAGAGAGGCTTGCGCTTGACGGGCTTCGGCTCTGGCTTTTCTGCATTCCAAACCGGCTGAGGCAGAGAAAACAGAGTGCTGTGGAGAAGTGCGCAGTGGCTACGCTGACTTTCTGGTTGGCATGGTGGCAGGACCATGGTAGAGGTATTGGGATTACCGCAGAATGCAGTTCACAGGTGAGAGAGATCCCTCTTGACACTGTCCGTGCAAATAGGGGACTGTATTGCTGCAATACTTCCAGTGAAGTGGGACTGGGTAGGAGGCACACAGGTATTTTGCTGGAAATTTAAGGTGGCTAGGCTCAAAGCAACTAGAGACTTTAAGGGTTTTTTTCCATGTTGCATGTATATATCAACTCTTTTCTTCATTATTTCAGTTTTATACCCAGGTTTTTAAAGAGATTTTTACATGCGTTTAATGTGATGAATGGAGAAGTGGGTTGTTGTTACTTTTCTGCTCACTAGTCCAGAAATTACGTGTTAGTATTCAAACAGCACGTAGATGCGAAGATGAAAAACAAGTTTTTTGTAATGGCTTTCAAAGTTAAAAGTCTTGTTTATTGCTACTTAAATCTTTAGGTCTACTTTCCTCCCTCTCCCTGAAAGCCTTTAGTTACCTAACATAAGTCAGTACATTTTTATATGACAATGCATTTCTGGATAAGTCCAGACATCATTCTTCAATGGCACACTGTGGGAATATTTTTCAGTGTTTACTGGTGGCTGGATTGCGTGATGTTTTCAGCATATGATGTTGCCAACCTTGCTTCCTGTCCTCCAGCAAGGGATGCTAAACCAAAGCAGTTCAGGGAATCCTACAGGTTGCTCATAAAAACAAGAGGATTTGTTTTCTTTTCAATATAAAGGGCACTGCCTTAGTAATGCCGCTTGCTTTTCTAGCACTTTTTGTCTTAAAATGTATTGTTAAGTGATAGCAAGCTGGAAAGCATTTAGATTTCAGACCTTTTGATATAGTTAAACACTTTTCAGTAGCTACAAAAGTGATAAATGTTGTCTAAGGAAACCAGGGATGGAACCTCCTGAGTTAAATTTTTTTCTACCTTGGAAACATCCTTTAATAGGTACTGATTATGAAGTCCTTCTTAGTCATTTTCCTCCTCATCTGTAGACCAGGGAGAATACTAATTTGCTAAATTGGAGAGACTGTTTTTGTTAGCCTTGAACCAATGAGGTTGTTCTGCAGCTGGTTTTGAATTACATGATCAGAAAATGAAAACCTTCTGCCTTAGCTTTTTTTGGACAGACATGTGTTTCTTTCAAAAGCAAGCAAACTTTTGGCAAACTAACCAGAAAAGCTCAAGGCAACACAATCCTCGTCCCTTCCAAGTTTCACTTAGGTAATTTTAGGGTGGTTACCAAGAGGTACCCTTTAGAATTTCCTGTCTCTTTTGGGGGCTCTTTCAGATTATTAACATGGTAATAGGGTAGTGAATTAAAAATACAATACTGGGGAGTTCTGGAAGGCAGACATGAGCAGCAACTTACATTCCTGCAAATTCTTCATGTTGTGCCTAACTTTACCTGATAGTCTGTGGGTGCTCTCACTCTTTCTCTCTCTAAAATCTGTGGGGAGGGGAAAACGGTGTAACTGTAACGAATACTTGAGGTGACTTCTGTCAGAAAGATCTGTCATGGCTCTTTAAAGCTCATGGGAACAAATCAGCTTCATTTGTATGTAAGCAGGAGGAAGGGGCGTTCTGGTATGCTGAGGCTTGACCTGCTCCTTGCCGTTTTCTGATATCTGGGAGTAAGTGTTGCACCAGCTATGTAATATTGGAAGTCAGAGAATTCTGTGATGCAGCAAAATACAGGGTATGGACAGCATTTGTAAATGGCTCGTTGGCATCAGGAGACAGATTCATTTTCCAGCCTGTAGAGGTATGTACCTTTTCAAAGCTTTAATTCTCCACAGAGGGAATACTTCCTTTTATCTAGATTTCTTGGCTAATTGGCATCAGACAGCACAAATGTTTTTTAGGAGAGCTGATAATGGTGGGATTTGAAACTGGGCCAATGGCAGAAGGGAGACCTAATGATCCCCTTCCATTTAGTTTTGTATATATATGGGTGACTGCTTCTAGTAAGGGAGAGGGAAATCTGCATAAGAAGTCAGCAAGCAAATGATACAACTACAGTCAGTGCTTGCAGTTTCAACAGTATCATCTCCACAAGTGAAACGATCAACAGACTTCGAATATATATGTTACGGATTTAATGGGAAATTGTGCCAAAGTTGTCGTGGTAAACATAAATGCAAAAATTGGGTTGCAGAGTTGAGTAATAGCTGGTTATCTGAGCAGATGATGGCAGCTACAAACAGCTATGGTGAGTCTGGACAGAGTTTCATTCCATAGCTGAACAGTGCTGCTCCTTAGGCAGCGGATCCACTGTGATGACACACAACACTGCATTTTTCTTCTCTAGCACCTGCAGCTCGCTCAGCAGGGTCTTTAGGCGGGCAATGTTGTGACGTGGACGCCAGCCAGAGCAATGAAACAGCTCGGCTGACACGTTTGCTTAGAGTAGGCCCCTGGGCAATCTTCAAAAGTGGCGCCAACCACAAGCATTCAGAAATGCAAGTCTGGCTTAGAAAAGAGGAGATTGAAAATACTTTTTTTTTTAAATTTTCATTTTCCTGCTTGTTTTGATCCCTTTTGGACTAGGCTTCAAGTCAGAATTTCAAACTCGGTCACACTCAAACTGTGAGGGCCAGGTCCTTTTTCTAGAATAGAGGCTGTAATTGTCTCCACATTTGTTTGATTTCAGGAATAATGGCTACAGAAAAAATGCCAAATGTATAAATACAGTGTAATGCTAATGTCAGCTTTCACAGCATTCATGCTCTTAAAGCCCTGTCCTGGTGTCCTAAGGTCACTCTAAAATGTCAGCTATATTCTCCAGGGGAACTCTCGCCAGAGCATCCAAGAAGAATCTTTAAGATACAGTGTCAGTCAGAAATTAAGTCCATGTCCACAAGATGGAGGACTCGGTATGTCCTTGTAAAAATTTCCTAAACTATACAGTCTCTTACCTTGCTGTGTTTCATTGCTTCACCACTAAATTTGGTCCCTAATTTGGAAACAGATGTAAAAAAATCCTCCCAAGTACTGCCTTTCTTGTACTGATCTTTAGTGTTTGGAAAAGCCTTGGGCTTTGGCAGTTGCCTTATTTTGATGCTTACATAGAGATTAACATAGTATTCCTATAAACACAGGTGGAACTGAGTAGTAAAGAGGGAGGGAGACCACATGATTCATAGGCAGGGGTAGGAAATCATATTGCTGGTCACAACCACTTGTTCTCCAGAATGTTCCTGCTTTTCTGCTGCATACCTGGTAAGTGCAAGCTGCATGCTTTCAGGCTACTAGACACCAAGAATTTTTTATTGGTGGTTTTCTGTCTCTGGTGTTAGAAGTGCAGGTTACTGTGAATTAGTCTTTTTTTTTTTTTCCTATGTGCCAGTCAAGGAGAGTTGAACTCCCACCTGATGATGTCAGCAAAGCTGCGGTTTCTTGACATATAAAGGGAGCAAGCAGTGACCTCAGGGTGGAGTAAAGCTCCCTATTAGCACAGCACCCTCAACCCTGCTCTGCAAGAATCGCTGGTATTTAATTTGTGCTGAAAACAAGCAAGTTGAACTCGTTGTGGGAGTACTATATAAAGCTTTTACCTTGTACTAAACCTTGTAGGAAGAGGGTAAATAATGTTTAAGTTAATGGAATGGTGTGGCAGTTCCTACATGACCTGACCAGAAGTTTAAGAAGTCATATGGTCAGTAGAATATCATATATTGATCATGTTGAATTGCTTCCCAAATTACTTTGAAGCCATCTGTGCAGGTCTTACGCATTCTGATGGCACCAGAATGCTGCAGACTGAATGATAAAACATTTAGTTCTCTCTCATATGAAACTGCTTTTCTCAAAATTGTAGTTCTTTATTATCTATTTGATCATGTCTAGTCATAGAAGGCAAAAAAACCCAAACAAACCAGCCACCACCCAAAACCCAGCCCTCACTAAGTTGTTCTTTCATTTGCTTGTTGGAGATGTCATACCAATAATTTAATTTAAATAAGAAAAAACATTCCTGGTTGTTTCCCTGCTCCAGCTGAGAGTATATGCCCAAGGAAGAACAGTAGGTCAGAAAGTAATAGTAGAGACCAATATGAATGACAGTAGTATTCCAACAAAATTGCCTTAATCAGTTGCATTTTTTTCTGAATTTGGGCAAAATTCAATGCTTGTGAAGACATGAGTTGTACAAAGTATGTGGCCTGCAGGGTGAGCAAGAAAAATTGTTTTCCTTTTCCATGCCTGACTGCAGCATTCATGGGGAAGTGCTTTGCTGTCCCAATAGCAACTGAGAGGACAGCTTAGTGCAAGGTGTCCCCTTTCCCCCAAAACCTGCTTGTTTTCTTTCTGAGAATTCATAGCACTTCAGCATCTTGAAGTGCAAAGGACTGAGTAGTTGAGTCCTCAAGGACAGTGATAACCTGTCAGATTGCCGACCCTTTGTACTGTACCTGTCCCTATCAGTTACATTACAAGCTTTGGGAAGAATTATTTAAAAGATCCTTTTTCCATGGTGTTCCAATATAATTTCTGATAAATCCATCATATGTTAAGTGCTTCTCCTTGTCTGTCTAATAAAGCTCCTTTGTAATGATTTAGAACAGATAAAATATGAAGGACCTTTAAGACCATCTGTAAAATAGCAGTGGTGCTGCACTTGAACTGCTCAAGCAAGACTTCTGCCTTTAGAGACAGGACAGGGAGGAGTGGGTGCTTCAGTTTACTGCCTGCCTGCAGTGTGGTTTCTGGGCAGTTACATTTTTCTTCTTAATACCTGGGAGACTTGGAAATACAGCCAGCAAAGCTTCCTTGCTTGGAAAAGTTGATTTTTCTAGGACTACTACTAGGTGATGTAGGTCTGGGGGATAGAAGGAAGGAAGCTGTGCTCCTTTTGGGGTTTTTTTGTTGTTTTTTTTCCCTTTTTTTGCCAGCAAATATTTGTATTTGGTTTTTGCTGTTTTCCTTCCAGTAGCTCTAAAAAAATATTATTCTTTCTTCTTAACTTTTGTTTTGGTCATGTTTAAGCTGTACTTATATTTGAAGTTGCATTTGGAAATTCTTCTTGAAAAAAACAGTGTGATGCTGATATCACTTGAGACACTGGCAATTTCAGTCCTCACAGTATCAAAGTTAAAAAAATCACTCCCCATTCTTTCATACTACTTTAAAAGATGGAAGAGCTCTTGGATTTCTGGGCTGAATCTTCAGATGTGTGAAGCAGGTGATGTAACTGGGCTCAGTGAGCAGGGGATCAGACCCTTAATGTTGATCTTTTTCATGTTCTTCATCCATTCTTGAAGGTTGGCAGCTCTCGGGGATTCTTAATTTTTGTTTCAATCTTAGCATTAAAGTAACATTTCTAATGCTAAATAACTTCAGAACTAATATAACATTTCTAGCAAAGATGCTAGCTCCAAAATCCTCTTTTAAATTGAAGAGCTTGAGACTCAATTAATTTCAAAGTGTCACTCTCACAGTGTTACTGAGCAAGGGCTTCCCTATCAATCTTTGAGCTTGGCAAATCTGGGAAAGTGTGGGGGTTGTTTTGTTTCTACAGCTCCATGTTTTTAGGACATTTTTAGTCTGCTCTTTGTTTTGAACACCTGTTTTTGGTCAGAGGGAAGGAATATAGAAGGTATTCTTCATGAACATATTCTTGGGGAAAAAAGTCATTGCATGAATACCAGCATCAGAAATTAAGTACACTTTACATACTGCTCATTAAATACATAGCTGGATGTATTCATACTTTAATACAAGATGTCTGTTTACATGAGGCATATGGCTCACAGTTTGAAAAGGCACTCCAGAGTGGATGACTCTGTAAATAATGTCTTGGCCCTAATTTGGAATTAAATGAGCTTAATGGTTTTACAGTAGTCATTAATAGATACTTATAAACTACCATACTGCTAGCAGCATAACTTAGCTGAATCCCTTGGCTATGCTGAGGATACCTGAAGTTGGATTTAGTACAAAAATGTAACCAAGTTGGTGTAGGAATGGGGAAAAAAAACCCCACATGGTTGCTTCATCAGTGGAGTACTGAAAATCCAGCAGTTCTCTCCAGCAGAAATACTTGTGTCAGAGCTC
Source organism: Elanus axillaris (assembly GCA_026212715.1). NCBI lineage: Eukaryota > Metazoa > Chordata > Aves > Accipitriformes > Accipitridae > Elanus > Elanus axillaris. Next base: position 32,528,857 of record JANZLQ010000095.1, read on the forward strand.
TTAGTGCTTCTGGTTAGCTCACTGTTTTATAATGTTGGCAGAGTGTTTTTCCATGGGACAGTGGACAGCAGTAACAGGGCTGTTTGACCAATAGTAGTAAAATATTCCTATTGCTAGTTCTTCTGGTTTTTTGAACTGGCTTACTTAGGGTTAACATGCCTAAGAACCAAAATCACAGTAATTTGCCTATTTTTCAGTTACATTAATTTTTAAAGATCTTTAAGACTGCATCTTTCGTGTTGTACATGAGCAGCGTGATGGGTCCTTCTGTGCTTACCACCTTAGCCTCTAGATAGAACCAAGTTTCTTTCCTTATACAATGCTGGACATTCTCTGTGTTGTGGGTTCAGGCACATATCTTGATCACTCTGTTGATCTTCAGCTGATGGTTTGACTCCCCATCTTCCTCAAGCATATCTTTAATAATACATCCTGGAGGAAAAAAGTATAGGGGTGTATAGTCTTAAGACTCAGCAAAACTTAATCTTCTGGGCACGTACAGTCAGCAGCATGAAGGATTCACCTCCAACCCTTACAGCATTACAGTCTTGCGTCAGTTTTGCCAGGAAAACACAGTACTAGGATCTAGAGGGGGAACTGGGGCAGACATCCTTCGTGAAGAAAGCCACCTTGTTTATGTTGTGTTAGAATATTCAAGAGGAAAATATTATGGAAAAATTGAAGATGTATTTTAAAAGTAGTTTAAAATTCAGCTCCTTAGCAAGTAGCTTCATAGGCTTCTGACAGCTTTTTTCTTCAACCCAAAAAGCATGCCTATAATTCTAAGATATTGTCTATATTCAAAATAGTTCAATATGCACCAAGGAAACACAATGTAATGGGAGGACTCTTAAGACGTAGCTTGCTATTATGGAGAAGATTTTGAAGCATTGATTAGATTCATATAGGCAGTTAGATGTATCTTTATGTCACAAGAGAAGTATAAGCCAACTTCTGTGCTGGTATCATTCTTTGTGTCCAGGGTAAACTGACTTAAGTGAATTTTGTCTGTGAGTCCCATGACTGGGCTTATGTATTTATCCATTCTTCAAGTGTTTGTGGTAGGGACTTGCTGCTCAGTTTCCAAAAAGGTGAAATGTGAATAGCCAGCGAAGAGGCCAGATGATTTTGCTAGGGATGCTCAGTGGGCATGGAAGAGCTTTTTAAAGGCTAGCCCCTTAGGGTTCAGTTTAAATTTTCATTTCAGATGCTGACCTGTTTGTCTCCAATGCTCTGTCAAAACCAAGTGTGGAAGTAGCTTCCTGACTTTATTTAAAATGTCACTTGTACAAGGGAGCTTTTGCTTGTATTATTATATACTAGAGAACTTCAAGGTTTGTTGTTTTTCTCACCTTCATTTTGAGCCTTTCTGTCCCTATTTATCTTTAGAGGCTGTCAGCAAGCACAGCTTTTGCTGCTCCTGGATTCCTCACTGCTCCAGCAATTGTTACTTAGGAAATTCTTTGCTCTGCCTCCCACCTGAGTAACCACGAGGTTAACATCTCTGATCTCAGCTGGGTTTGGAAGGCTGGTGGTGTTCACTCTGGGAAGTAAGGGGAACTACTATGCTGATAAAAGATAATATTGCAACAGTGGTGTGGCATGTAGAGGTTGTCATCTTCAGCTGGATGAGAGCTGTTGAGAGTGAATGCTAAAGATCACTGACTGAGCTGAAATCACTTTATTAAGCAATCTGAAAGGACAGAATACTAGATGATAGTGTGTATGTGTGGGCTCATGCTTCATCAGCGCTGTTTCACTTTCCACAAAAGAATGGTCTGGCTTAAAGAGAGACAGACCTGATTGTCTGTCAGGTTTTTTTTTCTGATAAAAAGGGCTTTCTGTGTACTTCGCTGTGCTCCAACAGGGCTATCCACATCTTCTCATGTCTGACGTAAACCTGTTATTGATTTACATTGCCACAGAATGATTCTGTTCTGCTGCTCATAGCTTATTCGTAGGATTGTGTTATGGTATTACACGATGTTTTTGATGATGAAGCTTAAGCCAAAAAGTTATGCATGTCACAAAATGATTGTAAAATCCTTCCACCATGATTCCATAATACACAATGAGTTACTCAGCCTTGTCTATCCGGATGCTCTTGAACTAGGTTATAGCATGGTTAGAAGGCTGTTGTATTGTAATACTGCTTCTCAAAGCAAAATGACTTTCATTCTAGATAGGCATTTAAAATGATTTAATGCAGGAAACAGAGCTTTAGATGTCTGGGAAACTTATTTTCAAGCTAGCTTGCTTGTTCTGTGCTATGGCATTGAATAGGTTTTGAAAGTTATTAGTGCTTTGCCTCTTTCCTGGGGCAAAATGACTTGGGTAAGTTTTCTTATTTCCTAATGGACAGGTATAGAGGTGAGTAGTTTTGTCTGGTACGTGACATTGATCCCGGAGTTAGAGAAGCAGATGTTTATTGTTTCTTGTGGATTAACTACTGCTGCAACGTTGGCAAGCTATTTTATATGTCTCTGCCTGCCTGCTTTTTGTAAAAAAAATTGCCGTTTCCCTACCGATTGTGCCCCTGTTCTGAAGGGAGCATTTAATTTTTCAAGTGTGCAAATATCATGTCTTTATTCACTCCTAAATTAACTGTAAAACATTTTAATAAGAATGACTTAGGTGTACAATGTCTGATGTATACTGCTGTGAAGACATCATCTACTGACTATAGCAATATCCATCAATCAGTCCACCAGAGTCTGTCCCTAGTGCAGGAAAGATCCATTTTTCCTCTTCTTGTAAATGCCTCATGCAGAGAACATTAATACATTATGATTTATAATACAACCGTGACTTTGTGCTTACAAAGCATCTGCATCAGAAGGCATCTGTGCTCTATTATTTGCATATATTATGAATTATCATTTACTAAAATTCCTGTAGAAAAATCAGAGCACTCTTGCTTCTGTGTAGTTTCAGTTATCAAGAATGCTAATTTTTAAATCCACGGGATGGCAAAGCTGCTTAGCTTCATAGGTTTCAAAATCATAACTGTAGGAGGGTGACATTTCTGACAACTGCGGAAAGGAGCAGAAGCTCATTCACTGATCGTAATGCAAAGAATTACCAGTTGGGGATGATACAAGTTTTAAACTATTAGTTTATATAAGAGGTTCCAAAACATAAGGAAGGGCTTGGTTTAATTTTTGCCTGTGGACTCGTCTGCTTTTGGAACTCAGGTGTGAGGGAGATGAACCCCAATGCTTCAAAGGAGTTTTCTCATGTTTTCACCTGCTATTCTGTATGGCTACCAGTGCTGATTTTGAGAGATTAGCTGCTTCTTACTCCTGGTTGTTTGGGTTTTTTTTATTATTACTTTGCTGATCTCTCCTACCTGTCTGTATCTTACCAGTACAGGGTATTTTCACATTTTGCATACTTCCACTCTGGTTAACAGAGCAATTTGTATCTGTATTTGCATTGGTTCAACAAACTTTTTTCCAATATAGGTAGGTCTCACAGCATGAAAATAAGTTAGTCATGTTTTGAATGTTCCTCTCCTGCTTATTTGCAGCTTATCTCAAAAACTGGCTGTCCTGGAAAATTTGGATAAGACTTTCTGAAAGCTTTTGGTAGGCTCTAGAGCACAATACCTGCTTTAAGGTGGAGAAAGACAAATATAAGAAGCTATTCACAGTGTTTCTTCTGCCTGTGGCAAGCTTTAGTGCAAGACCAGCACTATATCCCTCCTGCAGTTGTGGAGCAAGTTTAGTCTCTGGTTTTCTTGCACAGCAAAATGTTTAAAAATTAAAATTAGTGTTACAGAGGAGCTCCAAGATGGTTTTGAAGTGATTGTTTGAAACTAGGAGCAAATTGCTAAGAATGAGTGGAGTTAACCATTGGAACAGCTTGCCAAGGGAACAGACTGGCTCTTTATGTCGTTGCAGTGTCTGTTTACAGTCGGATGTCCTTTTTTTCTGGAAGACTTGTCTTTGTTCAACTAGAAATAATGAATGGACAAGAGTCACTGGGTGATGTTTTAAAGGTGTTTCAAGTCAGGTTAGATGATTGTAATCATCATTTTTACTTTTAAATTTGATGGATTTGGTGTTTCTAAATGTCAGTGGTTGTTCTACATCTATCTATTGCTTTAAATTTACTGGATTTCTAATGAGGGTGTGTTCATGACTTTCTTACAAGGACTTTTCAATTCATGCTTTTGTTCTAATGCGTATCTCCACCTTCTGACAGTCCATTGCAGATAGGCTTCCTGCATGATATTGTGACTTGTTAAACCACACAAAATTGTAGGGAAGAATTTATGCAGGTTTTCCTCCCCACACTCTGTGTGTTGCCCCAGGAATGTTAATGCACAGGACAGGTCTGCCTCTGAAAAACTTTAATACCCTTTCAGTTCCTAGTTAGATCCTCCTGACTGAAGTCTTTGCCAGTACTGCCTCCATTTTTTACAAAGTTTTTAATGTTCCTGTATTTTAAAATACTCCAATAACTCAGATTAATATGTGATATTTAATATACTTCCTGTTACCATGAAGATTATAAAACATTGAAATGGATAAATAACGCTTAAATTATGATACAAGATGAAGTAGCTAGGGAGCAAAACGGGATCTGTACACAATCTCTACTCCTAGAAAGGATGCAAAACTGGTAGGCATTCATGGGAAATCAATACTCTTAACTTTGTTTGCTCTAGAACCTGTTATTTATGGAGTTGATCGTTAATATTGCAAATTAAACCACCTTTTAATGGATGGACAGTCAGGTGGTTGCAGGCACAGTATTTGTTTCATAGAACACTAAAAGGAAGGAGGTGAAAATTTTGTTTCCTATTGACCAACCAGACAGAAGAAAATAACTATCTAATCCTTTCTGTAAAATTTTTTAATTCCATTCTTATTGCAAGTAGATTTATGTCATCAGTTTGCAGTCTTACCTCAAAGAAGATCCTACTTGTAGGAGTTGGACAAAATGTGATCCTCCCACACACAGAGTAAAATTTGTTGGAAAAGCTCATATTTTGCGTATTTGGGAACTGTATCTGATGTCTTTCTATCATTGGATTTTATATTATGTAGGAAATGTTTCTGGTTTTTTATCTCTCTGTTCATATTGGGGGTGGAGGCATGTGCTTTTTCAGTGCCAACACGAGGACTGCTCAGCTAAGTCTTCCACACTGCTGTGGTACCTCACTCCTGAACTGTCTGTCCCATGTTTCCTCATTAATTGTGAATTCTGTATAGCATCTGCCCTGCTTGGCAGGTGTTTTATGAAAATATCTGTCCTGCGCAAACAATACTTGCTACAGTTTGTCTTAGTAATTGGAATTTTCTTCCCTGCTGGGACTTGATAGCTCTTTTTTCTTCATTTGTTGGTTGGTATCTAATTCTTTGCTTTGCTGATCTAATGGCTTTTTGTTGTTGCTGTTTTGGCTTGGGTTTTAGTCAGTGGTCAGCAAGTGGTCCTAGTTTGTAATAGGGATTGGCAACTGTATAAATTATTTAAAATAAAGACAGGTTCAGGAAATGGTGAACAAAAGGCGACTGTCTCTTTAAAGAGTGCAGTTTGATCAGAGCATCAGCTCCATCCCCTGAGGACAAAGGCAATTTTGATTTGTGGGGCCCAGGAGTCCCTCACTTACCGGGATTCATCTCTGCTCGTGCATGTGTAAACCTGTAAAATGCTCTTTTGTGTAGAATAAATCATATGCTATAAATCCTGTACAATTAAATGTGACCCTTCGTAAAGTCACAATGACAAGTCTTCATTGCAAAGCTGTGCAGAGCAAGTTTGCTGTCTAGACAGAGCAGAATTATTTCCCATTTATCTTTTTGTTGTTGTTGTTAAATAAATAATAGCGCTGATGACTTCTTTGAACCCCCAAGAACACTGCTCTTTCCTTACCTCTTCCTCATTTGTCCTGTTGCAGTCAAGGCTGAAGCCCAGCAGGGCTGTGACTGCTGCTTCACGCTGATGAAGAAGAGCAGTTCCCCTCTCTAATGCTGCTGTTGGCAGTCAGAAGCAGATTCCATTATTGCCGATCAATGCCGCCGCCATGCAGGAGGAGGGGAGAGGGAGGGGTGGGAGCTTCCTATTCACAGATTGATCAACCTGCCATTGCATGAACAAAATCATTGTAAGAAAGGCTGGGATGCTGTTATAATAGCTGGAGCAGGAACGGGCTTGTAAACAGGGGAATGCAGGCTCTTCAGTAATGGGGAGGGTATTTAAATTGCCTCTAAGCTTGCTGTTTTTTCTTTTAGCATAAAGCATGATACCTGAGCCTTCAAACAAAGCCAACACTATAAGGAGTAATAGGGATATATTACACTTAGCTAATGAGCTATTGTGCCGACTTATTTGAGCTTCTTCAGCACTGAATCCTCTTTCATCTTTTTACTTAAACAGATTCTATCATAACCTGCTACCTCTTTTGGATTTTAGAACCTTGGTTTCCCCTGTTTCTCTTTTTTGCCTTCTTTCTGTTCCTGCCTGGACTGAAACCTGACACAAAGGGACAACAAGTACAGATCCCACTTACTGCTCCCACCCATGCCTGCTTTGTCAGTATGGGCTGTCAGATGTAGGGTTGAGAGAACAGGGCAGGATCACGCTCTCATGTTGTCAGTGTAGACAATAACTGGAGTACTGGAATCCCAAGACCATCAGCTCCTCCCCACCCTTCCTACCCTGCTTCGTTCAGTTACTGTTTTCTGTATGGAAAAGTTTTCTGGCTGGAGAATGAGTCTTCTTTCTCCTGGTGATGTGGCCGAATGGCTGGATAGCAGCACAGAAGATGAGAAAAGCCTTCTCTCGTTTCTTGGTACGGTAGGGTACTAACTGTATTTTTTAAATTTTTTTTTAACACTTTACTAGGAAGCCTTTACTACTTTCACTGGTGCTTAATTTCTTCAGTCCTTCAGTTACCTGACCTTATTTCTGTTTAAAAGCTTTTAAGTGGTATGCAGTTGTTAATTAAACTTGGTTACAATCTGTTTGAAATAGTTGCAAACACGGTGGGCAAAGGTCAAGTCATAAATGGGCATGTGCCATGCAGAAAATCGTTTCTGGACTAAACAATGTTAGGTACTGGTCTGTTTTAGTTCTCTGTGCCATTTGACCAGCTGATCACTGTGTTCGGTCTACTTCCACTCATTTTTGTCAGCTTGCCTACAACTTAACTTCTCAACTGTTTGATGGCAGTAAGGTGAATCAGAGGAGAGTGCTAAAAGTTTTTCTTAAGAGAAATGTTTAGATGCATTTAGAATAAAAATTTCAGCTGTGGGGTCAGATACTTCTCTAGCCTAGAAATTAAATCTAGGAAGCACAATCAAATAATCCTGTGCTCTGTTTCTGGATACTTACACATTAGTTTAATGACATTCAGGTAGAAAATTGAAACTGTTCTTTTATTTCTAGGCCAGCATAAATACCAGTAAGAGGTTGAAAAAATTTTAAACAGAATTCAGACATAGAAGCTGATTATTGTTTTGTCTTTCCCTTTGAGATGTTGCTATCTCAAACTGTTGTTATTTGGTTTTGTTCTTTTAATCTCATCTCCACAAATCATTCCACCTCTCTCCTTAATGGTTTCTGTTGTTCTCAGGATGCAGTCTGGTTTCTTCCTATTTTGTTAATTTCTAGGTACTGAGTTAGTTGCTCAGATGGGCTGCTTGATATGTGTGCCCCTTTTCCTTTGCATGGACTATTTAAAATAACATTTGTTATAATATCTGCTATAACATCCCCCCAATCTCCCTAAGATACAGCAGTCACCATTATGGATCTTTGTCAGTCAGGTAGGTGACAGTCAATCCAGATGCTATTTTTTCCCCAATTTTGTTGTCCAGACCACAGACAGGTACCTGGTGTGGCTGTGCTCTTTTCAGTAGATACAGTTTACACTAGTCTCTCTGTGGTAAGCAGTTGTCTTACTTAGCAGGTCCAGAACAATACAGAATGTGGGAGGAAAGTAAGGGTCTCCCACAGAGTCTATTTTGATTTGTTCACACTTCATCGCTATGTGCCGTGGCCTTCTTTGGGAATATCACACCAGATGTGAACAAGGACAAGAGTATGCATGGGCTGGGCACTGGGGCTGCTCTTCAAGAGACTGAGATTTTACCTCCTTGACACCTAGGCCTTCATTCACATTTTGTTCCAAGTCAAGAGGTCCTCAAGATGTCTCCTAAATCTCACCCCAGAAACACCAGGAATTATTTATTCAGACTGGAATCTGAAGGGTGTCAGAATGCTGAGCTATTTAAGGTAGCAGGTTTTGCATCCAAGTACATATTTTTATTTAAATTATCTTTTTTTCTTTTATCTTAAAGAGATGCCAATTCCCAAATGGTGTCTTAACTCTGGGGCCGTATTTCAGACTCAGTCACATCCCTCGGATGTCTACAGTACCTTGGTATTTTTTTCTTTTTCTGTCACCATAACAATAATTCCTAATGCTCAGGGCGAAAATCCTGCCATAGTGAGCAAGAGGTACTGAAGCTTAGAGCAGCCTTCTGGCCCACTGAGAGGAGGAGGGAAGACTTGTCAATCTTTGGTGCACCCCAGAGCCACTCACTTGTGGCAATATCCCAATAACCAGAGAAGAAGATCACTTTTTAGAGAATGGTTTGATTCACACCCCTTTTGCAAAGAGTAAAAAGACAGTTTTGAAAGCCATGGCTTAAGGCTGTTGTTTAATAATGAAGATAATAAATATTGATATCATAGTAGTGTGTGTCTAAGTCATAAGCCTCTAAACAAATTACATTGCGGGAACAAGTTAACCATGCATCAGCTGATCTGCGTTAATTGTCTGTGTGCAATCTCTCTGCAGCAAACACAAGGTAATTTGAATTAGCAGGGGCAGTCGAAGATCATTAGGAACTAACGAGGACATCAGCATCTCTAGGTCATGTGCAGTAGCTCCTTGTGTCTGCTTTTGTGCTGGCACAGTTGTCCAGGCAATTTGTATTGCTGTGCGTGGAGTCAACCATTAAAAGAGGCTTTAGAAGCTGATGCATAAGGAGGTTAAAAAGGGGCAGCTATTCCAAATTTTGTATGGCCACGCACGTCATGTAGAGGATACGTTGAACAGTTTAGGGACGTTCATCTGTTTCATTTCTGATTCACGTTTGCAGAGCTGGAGAATTCGTTCCTCCACCTCAAAAGCGAATGCATCAGTCTAGTAACAGCTGACGTCGTACTCAGTAAATGCCACATACAGTTTCCTCAGAACATTCTGCAAAAAGAGATTTTGAGAGTCAGTACTTGAAAGCAAAAAATTATTCTCTTCTATGATATTTTTGCCCTTTCTTCCAGCCTCCTCTGTGTATTCATCTGCTTTGCATGTTAGGTCTTGTCTTTCAGACTGTAAAGTCCTTGAGGAATCAATGACTTAAATGTCTTTTAAGTGACTTAAACTGCCATTTATGCACCTTCTGAACTGGGCAGTGAATCAGTTATGCTTTTTTTATATGCCAGCACAATGCAAGTGCCTCGCACCAACAGAATTACCTATCTGTAAATTAAAAATCTTTTATATTTACCTGGATCATCTTGCAAGATTTGTCTGATTGACTCAATCCCTACTAAAGCACAGTATCTTCTTTTAAAATCCCTGCTAATGGACTGGGAGAGTTTTTGATCATAATTGGTATCTAGCAGTTGTTTGATGATGGAGTTCTATAGCTAGTGAGCTTTGCAGAGTTTCCTCTGTATTTCCCTTTCCAGGCTTGGCAGCTTTTGTGTACTTCAGTACACTGACTTCGTTGCACTTTCTCTGATGTGTATCATCTTGTGGCTTTTCCCCCCCGTCTAGTTGTCTTGATAAATGTGAAAAAGCTATCACAGTAAATTTCAGTTTTCTCCTTTAAGTTATACCTTCTAGAATTTGCATAATATATTTTAGTCAGAACACAAACTTGGACTTCAGGACTTAAAACAGATCGGGGTTTTGAGTTTGCTTTTACCCTAAGCTTCTTACATAGGCATTTAATTAAATTTTTATGACAGTCTGTGAATTGGGCCCAAGTCTGAATTCTCCCCAAGTGAGTAAAATGAGAGGGAATGCTTACTCCAAGATAAAACATTAACATTCCCATTTATTTTTATATGTGGCTTCCTATTTCATTAGGTAATACTCAGCTGAAAGATGCTGTTTAGACGTTTCTTGTTGTTCCTTCTTATACATCTCCTAACACTTTCTATCTTTCTGCTTTTTATTACTGTCGCTAATTTTGTCAGCTGGTATGTATTTTCACCAGGTAGAAGAAACCATGAGCAAATACTGACTGCAACCAAAGAGATCTCTTTCTCATTAGTGCTGTCACGTGAGCACTCTGAAACAACCCTAAAGAGACAATGAGACAAAAATAGTCTCTTCTGTCTTAACTAAGTTGTGAGTGCCATAATGTTACTGAATGTATATGCTGTACTGATATATCATAAACTGCCGTGGAGCATGTTGAATTTTTGTACTTGTTGAAATGCTTATTTATTTTTTAAAAGGCTCTAAAAGTGAATTAGATAGTCCCTTTTTAATAGGCTCAACACAGTAGTTTATTTGGAATTAAAGTACTTGAATTAGCAGCCCATCTGAGTATTCCCACTTGATGAGCATTCATTCATGCATATAAAACATTTTTTTAAACTGTATGTTGGGGTTTAATTTATTGTTTTAAAATCTATGCACATAGGAGGAGACCAAGCCATCAGGGTGAAACAAGCACCTTCGTTATTTATGCACCATGGTAGGTGGCCAGCAACTCACAATGGAAATAGTTAATAACAAGTAGCAGAGTAGAAGGGCAGAATCTCTGTTCTGGTTTGTTTTCAATCCCTACAAGCTAAAAGTTTTAGTGTACTGTCTTTATAAACTAAGAAAAAAGGTCTGTAGTTCCTGTTGTCCATGAAACGAATCTCTGTTTGTCTCTGTAGTAAACCACTCAACTGGTCTATGAATAACGTATTCAAAAACTAGCTGCCAACAGCAAACCCATAAGTGCTCCAACTCTTCCAAGCTTAGATTTGAGCCTACCATTTCTTTAAGTGTGTTTGTAGAAGAAATACTAAGTTGCAAAAAGTCAAGTGCTGCAGGTTTTTATTCTGTATTTCTTTTGTATTTAATCTGTAAGAGTAATTGGACTTTTGACAGAGTAGGAAATAGTGCTGAAGGAGGCCTTGAAATCCTTTAGTCCTTTCTAGTCCATTGCTACATCCCCACTAGGGTCTCTTCTGTCTCTCCTCTTTGAGAGAAACACTTGCCTTTCCTGTTCTTACAGATGTTCAATACTAAGATTTTTTTCCCCAACACTATCTTCAAGATACTCTTTTATTTTCACCCCCCTAGAATTTGGTTCTTTATCTGGGCATAATTACTTTAGTATAAGTTTATTTTAAGAATAAATAATCACACAGAGGCCCATGAAGGGTTATTTTCTTAACGTACTTCTTCCCTCCTGACTCCTCTGTAGGGTTTATCACACTCAATAGAGCCTTGTTTCAAGTTAAGACTGTAAACTCTTCGGGGCAGAAATGGTGCCTATTCAGTACTTAGTCTAGCCGTGCTGCATTCTGGTAAGAGGCCTCTAGGCATTACCATATTTGAAATGTGCAGTAACCTGTCCAGGCAGATAAATGGCATAGCTAAAAAGTAAATATTTAGATTGTTTGTCCACTGTGGTAACTTACTGCATGAGTGCTACAACACTTAAAACAATGACAAATTTTGCTTAAAAAATGGGGTATAGTATGTGTAGCTTATTGATCCTTCCTTCAGACAAGAGGCTAACTGCAGGATTGTTTGATTGTTCAGCTAATGCCCTGATCAGCAGTAATTACCATTTTCTCATGGGGAGTGCCAAGGCAGCTATATAAAGGGAGTGAAAATAGTTGGGCGGGGTTTGGTTTTGTTTCAGCTGGGGACATTTTAATACAAGGGCACCTGAGAGGCAGTTTTTGGGAGCGCTTGGTTCTGGGTAGGTAATTGGTCGTATTGAACTGGGTTTGTATTTTGCAAATGCCTGTAATTGAGCTAGACTTGAGAGGCAGAATGAAATGATTCTTTTTATGAAACATATTCCCTATCCCCTCTAGTCGCAGACCAAGGTACCATCATATCAGGACATGTGCAGACAAAACAAAAGGAAGTCCCAATCCCTGAAATCTTATTATAATACCTTTCTTTTATTTTCCTAACCATTAGGTAATATACACCAGGAGTCTGCCCCCCCTCCTAGTAAAGACAACACAAAGATATCAAAGAAAGATATCTGGAGAATTAATTTGAGGAGCTTTGTTTTTTTTCCCCTCAACAGAATCTATGTCTTGGGAAAGAAATATTAATTAGTTTTTTGTCAGTAGTACAATTTTCATTTTCCGTGGATGGTAAATGTAGCCTTTCACAAATCCAAATCTTTATTGCACATCAGAGCGAAGGATGTGGTAGCAGATAATTGGTCAGTGCTAAGCCATGTGTTGTTATGAAAAGCTAAAAGTCACAACTGATAAAATTGTGACTTTGATTATTGACTGTGACTTTTGATTGATTGGCTATGATGAACTGCTAAAAGTCACAACTGATAAAAGGCTGGTGTGCAGAACATGACCAGGCAGAGAACTTTATTATAGGAATGTGGGACCTGACAGCCTGGAGTAGATGGTCTGATCTGTTGTTCACTGTGACAGAGACCAGTACCAGCCCCTTATGAGTAATGACAGCAGTTATGCTTGCCAGTGTGCTTACCCCTTTTTCACATCTCCAGGTAGGTCTTGGGGACTGCTTTACCATCACCTCCTGGACTCCATAAGCAGGAACTCACATCTGGAGATGTTCTTGCCAGTCCTGGGAGGACACATGCCCAGCCTGGAAGTTGCCAGTCTTGATACAAGTTCCACTGAAACTGTGCAGTACTTTCATTGCACTGCCCTCTGAAAAATCACAGACATCCCTGTAATCTTTGTTTCCGTGACCTTATTTGCAAGTTCAGTAACTTAATTCTTCTCATGCTAACCCTTGAGGATGTTTCTTTGTTCCTGATAGTTTACCCTGCCCCTCTCCAATCCATTTCTAATTCAGAAAAATGGAGATAGAGTAGCAAGCACTGTCCTGCAAAGCTGGGACGTTTGTTTCATCTCTACTTCTCCCACCCTAAGAAAAAGCTCTTCACAGTAGAATACAGATTCCCACAACAGCACGGTTTCGGATTTCAAGTGGCCAGAGCATCCAGCAATAGGAAATTCAGATCAAGTCCGAGAGCTGCATCCTGACTGGAGGTCATTGAGGCTACACCGCTGTGGCCTTCAAAGGAGGTCAATCACCACCACTACTCATAGTAGTAAGTGGCCCTTGTCTTACACAAACCTGCCTTCTGGCCAGCAGAACAAGCTTTGGTGTTGCAGAGGGTAGAGAGTGGCACAATATGAAGATGTAAAAAGAGGCCTACCTTCACTGTATCCTTGGGCAGTTCCCTCTTCAGAGGCATCTGCTATTGCTGAGTAATTGGCTCAGCTAATTTGTAACTATTTCTATGTAGTGTGTAAATATTTATTTACATAAATATTACTGCATATCACCAATATATGAGGTGATAAATTGTATCCCACAGGGATATTTACAACTCATTTGTTTGATGGATTTTTTTTAAGGTTGAAGGGGAAAGATCTGTCTATCCTTTTTTTTTTTTTCTTCTTCTTTTTTTTCCTCATTTTCTTTTCTTCCCAGAAATTGAGAGTGGATGAAAAGGGTTTCAGATTGTTTATCCATAGAAACAATGTGATTTATACATAGTATTGGTCCCTGGGAGTGAGCAATGCAGGAGGCAGTTGTAATTTAATACTAAGCTGATGAGAGGGGCATCGATTTTTACAGCAGGTGAAGATTATGCAAGAGTAGCCTCTAGCATTACTTGTGAGGCAGGGGAGGGAACCGTCTTGGTTTTTGCCTGGTGGTGATGGTATAGATTTTTTTACACAACTCAGCAAAAATACCATTCTACAGGCATCATAGCAGGTTGCTTTAGCTTTTGATTTCCAGTTAACATATCTCAACAATTTTGCTATATCTAGGTCTTCTTTTTTCTGGGGACTGAGCATGTTTTTTATTTGCTCTTGCTTTTTTAGAAGGAGAAGTGAGGGAAAGGTAGTTTTATTTTTAGTTCATTGCGGGCACCTTGTGAATATTTCATTTTCCCTTTCCCATCGCACTTCTGTGATGGTCTGAGAGTGGAAGAAACTCATTTTACCGGTGGAATTTCAGTGTTTTATTTGCAGAGAATTTGAATTGCTGCTGGGTGGATACTGGGGGAAGAGGGAAGGCAAGGAGAGACAGGCATGTTCCTTGTAGCTTTCCAACTCCATTTGGTTTAAACTCAAACTTTTTCCTAAACTGCCACTCCTGCACAACCTATTGTTGAAAATAGTGGGGAATTCAGGCTCCTGTTTTCATTCATGACTCAGCAAAGTTAACAGACTGTGTTAAATTACTGAAGGAGCTTTGATTCAACGTAATATTCAACGTAAAATAAAAGGTGCTCACTTTAGTCCCCAATTGCAAGTGAATATATCACTCTATTTGCTTTCATTACATTTACAGTGAGAAGAGCAGAAGCAATCATTTAAATCCAACGTAATACAGCTCTCTTTGGGAGAGCAGTACTTACAGGTGCTGCAGAAAATAAGTTTCCCTTTGTAGAGGCAGGGGGAGGAGGCTGGCAGTATAAAAGAGCGCATCTTCAGATAAAACTAGCAACCTCTGCAAAGGCTCCTGAGATAGCGTGACTGACCATTACTTAAAAACCTTGGTCTAGCACTGGCCCTGCTCCAAGCACTGTGTTCTCTAAAGGTGCCCTGACAGGGACTTACCCTCCAGCACTGGAACTGGCGATGCCTCCTTAGCTGTAAGAGAAAGTGCCCCAATGCTGCTCATCAGCTGAAGGAGAAATCTCCCCGAAAGTGGTATTGCTCTATCACAGTTATTGCAAGCTGTGACCGTGATTTAGTTGGTCAGTGTGAGCAGGGCTTGTGCATCATCCCCATGGTCGGCAGTGAGTGGCTGTGCCCTGCCCATTTTCCGGTGGTAGCTACATCGTGTGTTAGACTTTTTATGCCCAGTTCAGGAGGCTGTTCTCCCTCTTAGCAGTTCTTTCCTCATCGATGGTTACAAGCAGATTGAGAGGCTGAGTGTTAGCTGTTTGGTTTTTTAAAAGATAAATATCTACAGTGTGACACACTAATACTGCAGGGTCCAGATTTCTTAGCCTCTCGTTCAGTATGCTCCATTTTGTCATTCTTCAAGCATCCATGGGAGATACGTATTATAACTCTGATGAAATAAAAATCCGGTATGCAAAGACATCATAAGTAATGTTATCCCTGAAGAAGGCTTTTCTTATTTTTTCTTCGGTTATTTTGAGGGAAACACTGCTCTCGTGGAACCAGCTGGCAGTCTATCTCTGTAAATCTTTTTTGCTGCTGTGAATCAGGATATACAGTGAAATTTTCTGTAGCAGAGGGAAGCCGGCAGTTGGGCGTCTGTTAATAGCCTGAAAGTAACTAATGAGGATGTGCAGTCGGAGCGATTGATTGAATAGCTGCAGTCCTGTGTGTTTCTTTTTCGCTTGCTCGCTTGCTCTCTGCAAGCTGTTGGGAAGGGAGGGGGAACGGAGAGACCCAGCTTTCTCTTAAGTGGAAGTAGCACGGATCCCCAGGGCCAGGCGGCCAGAAATGGAAGTTTAAGCTGCATCTGTCTCTTGAAAGGAAAACGGCAGGAGTCAAAATGTCACTGTCTGGAGTCGTGGCTTACTCCTTTTCTTTAAGATTTGGAAGATAACAATGGACTTTCTGCTAGGAAGTGATTTTTTCCCTCCCTCTGTTAGGGGATGTTTTGTGAAGCTGGATTCCTTTAAGTGTAGCAATTGAGCTGGAGATGGGCAGCAGTTGTGATAAAGGTATCTGTATGTATGTGTATCTAGCTACATATAAAAATGCATATATGTACAGTGTATGTGTGTTTGTGTAGAGATTTTTAATAGTGTGTATACTTTATTATGCTATTATTCTAGTATTTATACTAGAAAAAGATAAATGCGTCTTTTATGAATATTTGTGCTCGTCAGATCAGCCTGCATGGATTTAAGATGCCAAAGTCATATCTTAGTAAGGTCATATTGCCAGAATGAGAAGAAGTTGACCTATTTTTTTTTTATCTGCAGAGATAGATGTGTCATATTACCCGGGCAGTTATGAGTCTTGTGCTGGTTGCATGGTTTGAGCAAGTAGTGTGATCATACAAGATCGAACTTTGACCTTTCTCAAATTGTGTTCAACTGTGACTAAAATTGAGCTTCCCTGTGTCTTGATTTTAGTTATCTCTTAATTACTGCATTGCTTATGTAAAAAAAAAAATAATTTAAAAAATTAAAGTTCTCCGAATACTATCTCATAAACAGTAATAGAATACTAAATATGTTTGGGAATTGATCTTTACTAGCATTTTTTTATTTTAATTGCCTATTGCCTACAACCAAGTCAGATTCACCTTGAATCTGACAGTGGAAATGCCATTGTGATTTAGTAAGTAAATAAGATGTAGAAAAATAGGTGAGTGTAATTCAGCAGTTTAGTAATGCACTTGAAACTTTGCTGAGGCATCTGTCCTACAGAGCATAAAATTCCCCACCCCCCGGCATCCATTCACTTTCTTTTTCTTCTCTTCCTTAGAGGTCCCAGCAGAGAGATCTCCTCGCAGACGGAGCATCTCCGGGACCAGCACCTCTGAGAAAACCAACTCCATGGATGTTTCGAATACTTCTCCTTTCAAAGTGCCAGTAAGTGTGCTTTTCCTGCAAAGGATGATTTTTTTCTCGTTGAATAGGAGGAGGAGATGAAAGTATCACAGTGTGCAACTAATCTTGGGGGGGGGGGGAAGAGTATTGCTATCAACTGTCATGTATTATCAGTGAGATTTCTGGTGATCCATAACTTGCTAATTTTCCTTGTCTTGATCTAAAGTTGCAAATAGTGAAACTTACCAGTGTTAATGTGGGCAGCGACCTATATAAATACTTTTGAAGTCACCACCAGGGATTGCATTACATATTCAATTTTGACTAGGAAAAAAGTTCGTTTAGGTTGGTGATAGCATATTATTTTCCCTCATGCCACTGAAGTCCATAGAGAATTGAAATGCCTTTATAGTTTATTCGCAAGCTGATGAAATTTCTGCAGGTGTGTTCATTTGTCTTCAGCTATTCACTTTTTGTCGTGAGTTTGGTTGGCTGTGAGTCTGCATGAGACTTTTTCAGCTAGAGTCTAGATTTTCTTGTTCGTGTCAGTCTTTGGTCAGTGCATCCAAGAGCACAAAGGCCTTTCTATTATTAGACTGAGGGCAAATGCCTCAAGTTAAAATGAGGTGCTCTGTAATTTTTTAATAATATTTGTTCATGTTTTAAAATACCTAACTTTATTATTGCAAGTATTTGGATACCCCTCTTTATTTTTGGCAAGTAATCTGCCTACTTTAAAACCTGAGGAAAACAGGAGAAGAATTATCTAGTGAACATTGGGGGGTCCGTATATTTCTCTATGGGCATGAGTACCGTTTTTGTACCATGGTATGTATATACGTTCTTGCTTTGCTTTAGACAGCACTCATCCCTTTTAAGCACACTTCCTAGCTCTCTTTAGATCCAAGTGTGTGTGAAACTTGGTTTTTTATTAAATCCTGCGTTGTGTCATTTTACAAATAAGCTTGTAAACTTGTGATTTATTGGAATTGAAAAAGGGACCAAGGAAGCAGTAAATATACTGGGTATCCATACTTGGTCCCTTTTCAGAGTCATAGAATAATAAAAATTGGAAGGGACCTCCAGAAGTCTCTGATCTATCCCCCTCTTCAAACCTGCACCAACTTATATGTGATTGCTCAGGGCGTTCTCCAGTCAGGTGCTGAAAACCTCGAAGGATGCAGACTTCACAGCCTTGCTGGACAACCCGTGCTGATGTTTGATTATCCTCGTTTGTGAAGACTATTTCTTTTGTAAAGGCTTTGTTGTCAGAACAAAACTTGAACTTCCAATGTCTATTGAAAGACCACAAATCACATTTTCCTCTAGTTCAAAAAATACCTGAAGTAGCAGTTAAAGCAGAATGTATTGCTTAGCCTTGAGAAGAGAAAGCACTGAGGGAAATCTTAGCAATGTGTATAAATACCTGATGAAAGGAAATAAGGATGATGGAACCAGGCTCTTTGGACAAGAGGCAGTGAGCACAAATTGAAATATAAGAAATTCCATTTAAGCATAAGAAAAACCTTTTTTCACTGTGAGGATGATCAAACACTGGAACAGGTTGGCTGGAGAGGTTGTGGAGTCTCCATCATTGGACATGCATTCTAAAGCAGACTGGACACAGTCCTTGGCATCTTGCTCTAGTTTACCCTGCTTTGAGCAGGAGGATTGGACTAGACAATCTCCAGAGGTGCCTTCCCACCTCAGCTATTCTGTGATTCTATGAACTATCCTTTATCACTCCAGTGACCTGTTTTCTGGGTGGTACTTGGAGAAAAAAGGGTCTTGGTCTAGTTGCATGTGAAGTTGTCACAAGAATATTCTGTTACGTCAAGTTCTGAGACTTTTATGCTGAACCCATGGTCCACACAGTTCCAGGAGGATCTCTGAACTCTGAGAGCCTTCAAAAGTCCTAGCTATTCTAGTCTTCATTTATAAGAAATTCTCTGTCTTCATCTACAAGTCATTGCCCTAGCCTTTATGTATACATGCCTTGTCATAGTCTTCGTCTAACAGCTGCAAGGTACATATCAGAAGTGTTTGATTAATGTCTTCATTGTTTGTTTTGTATGCCTCCTTTTTAGTTTGTTCCTCATTTTTGTAGTTGTTTTTTTTAATGTTGATCCTATCTTTTAAGTGATGTTTTAATGTTTCTCTGATTCTGCTCTAATAGTTCTCTAATACTTCTTAGCTATTGCTCCCTTTCAAAACAAGAACATTGCAGAATGTTTCTCATTTCCCCTGGCAGTGTACTGGTCTTTTAGGACTCTGGCAAATAGGCTCAGGAAGCAGTACATGGCTGCCTTGCTTGGGCATAAACCAGCAAAAAAACTAGAAGCTATTTGTGCCACGTGTAGCTGGTATTATGCTTCTTTGTCTGCCTGGCCACCTGTATACCCAGAAGCATAATGCACCCTCCTGTCTTTCTCATAGGGACAAGGCTTCTGGATTTGTAGGTTTTGCTCTGAATAGCCCATTTATATGCTGGTACTCCTTAGCAGGTTGTGGTGCAGGTGGGCTGAGATCATTCTGTTTTAAAACGTGCCAACTTCTGATCTCTTTAAAAGAGCAAGCTGCAATTAGAAGTCAGATTGCCTAAGAATACAGATGAGCTCAAGCCAAAACTACTGAAATGAAATACCCTGTTAACTTTGTGGATTGGCACACATCTAATAGGTGGATGATAAGATGGGGAGGAATCATGTTTCTTCCTTTGATTTATATTAAGAATTTCCCAGCTCTCAGAAGTAGGTAAGCTGACTTGGGCACCTTGTGGAAGTCTCAGATCAGTGGTCTGAGAAGAGCTTCAAGTGAAGGATGTAAGGGGTGCCTATAATGGCTTTAAATTTGTGCATGTGTGGAGTCATCTTTATTTGACAGGGATTTATTGTACATATAAAGGAGATTAATAATAAGAGAACTTGCATTTTTGGTTTTCCAAACATTGACACCTACAGTATAGGTTGGAGGGCTATAGGTAGCTGCAACATAGTGCTGTCTCAGGTATTCTTTCCATGGATATGACTCTGTGCCATACCTCTTCTACTTGCTGCTAGGATTTCTAACAGAAAGCAGCTTAAGGCAGGGGACAGCTTAACCTTCTTCCATACTGATGGAAAATTATGCTGAGACCTTCATAATAAGTTGCTTTTACAGCTTTTTAAGTTTGCCTCTCAGAAAAGCTATTTAAAAGCTGTCTTCTCAATAGGACAGTGGCTTCCAGCATGTTCTGTGCAGTTTTTTCCTTTCCAACACCAGGCAGCGGTACTCACTCAAAACAGGGCATCTGTTTTTTTAATACTGCTAATTGGCATTTGTTTAGCATCTGGAATTTTGATTCATAACAGCATAATGGCCTTTAAGTGAACATTTCCTTGACGAGACATTTTTGAAGTAGTCTTTTCAGTGGCAGTGGTCAATGAAGGATTTATTTTAAGGGGCTGACTTGTAAAGTTCAGGAAATTAGCCATTGTACCTCCTGCATGTGCACTGGAGGAAAAGACATATGTTTAAATTTACTATTGTGTGAAGAGTAGGATTTCAGTTCTTACAAACATACTTTTTCTCGGGACTAACCACTACATGGACCAGCATGTGCAACGTGTTTGTTCTGCTTATCTCCCACCAAGGGGAGTAAAGTAGATTCTGCTAATGCTGTCATTGCACAGCATAAGGCATACATAGAGATAGGAGCTCATGGTGCTTGACCTTTCTTTTTCTTGCCCATTTCCCCAAATATTTTTGTCTGCAGTTAAAACATTAGTCTATATTTATGGTCAGTTGTGTTAATTGCCATTTGACAGTTTCTGAGCGTATCTGCGAGGCATACTGAGAGAGAACAGAAGGGCACAAAAGGTAGGAAAATTGAGATGAGGAAGTGTGTGTCTTCTCACATATAGACAGATGTGTGCCGTTTATAGATATGCATATATAGGAAAAGTCATATTTTTAATAATGAATATTATTTGACTGAAAAAATAGGAAGGCATACGGAACTGGTTAGAAGTAGGCATCGTGACGCATAGGTGGGCGAGAAACCAGCTTTTCCCTTCCCACACACACTATGTCCTGGCAGAGTGTCTCAGTCTCAGTGCATCCCGTTCCCTACTGTTGAGCCCCGGCAGCACTGCGGCAACTGACCATATTCTCTCATTGTTCTGCCATTAGCATTGAGGGACCAGGGTAAATATGAGATTATGAAAATCTTCAAACCTCCTGCAGTGGCAGGGTAGAGGGGAATTGCTAATCCACTCTTCAGACTTGCATTGCCCTCTCTGATTTTTACTTCTTTAGGGTAGGGTTGTTAGTGAGTTGTTATTACAAATATTACATGACTCATCCATGTCTTCTGGCTATTAGAAAAAAAGACAAGAAAGAGGTGAAGAAACAAGTGCAAATGAGATAGGAAATCTAGAACACAGTCTTTGAACTAAATAAAATGATTATTATAGGAACCCTGTGTGCATTTGACGGGAAGACTGGTACTTGCAGATTGCCTTCCTTGGTTTGTTTCTAGTCAAGAGTATAATTGGATCTATAGAAACACTGTCTGCCTCTTTGCTCTTTAAGAGTACTGCTAAATGGAACAGAAGACAATGCAGCCAGCCTAAGTGAAGGTCAAAGCTTGATGAGATCTCACGGCTGCCCAGCCTCATCTTTTATGCAGTCAGCAAGATTGTTGCTTCTCCAGAGCACTGCTCTGCTACCATCATGCTGCCAGGTTAGAACAAGTCTGATCTTTTCTGGCCATGTGACCTGACGGTGTACATTTTTTTTAATTCTGCGTCAGCACCAATGCAGAGATGGAATCATTGATTTACCTTAGTGTGAGGCATCACGGCATCCTTCATGAAAAACTGGCTGTGCTCAAATCTGTCCTCCCTATTGTAAGATTAACATTTTTCCTTCCACCTGCCACTCTTCTTACCATAACACATTTGAATCTGCTTTAATTTTTTATCATTTGCCTGTGATGTGATGGCTTAGGTATGCTGGCTATTATTCCGCACATTTTGCTGGAAGGCATAAATGAGTGATTTGCCATCTCTAGGATGCTCACTAAGTTCTCATCCATATCTTTATTCTGGGGTAATACTGTTCATAGGCTCTATAACCTTCACAATATCTTTCTGCCAAAGTGGGTTTGTTCATTGCATCAAACTTCAACATTGAGTCAGATGATGGATATATCCGGTCTGTGACACTGTGTGGTGGACCTCGAACAGCAGGAACATTTTTCTCATGTTTGGTGTAAATTTGACTTTTATCTAATTCCCCTGCAATTAACCTAGAGGAACTATGAATGTATTTAGCTATAAACACTGGTCACATTCCAGTCATCCTTGGTTCAATAGTGCTTAAATGTGTACCAACTCATTCTATTCTTCACCTCCAAACCATAGCTTAGTCAAGTCACACAGAGTTTAATTAGTGCATCCTCTGCAAATCAGTCCTTCTGGCCCTTTTATCACTTTTCTTGCTCTTCTGTTTTTAATTCTCTTCAATTGATTCTCCAAGTTCTGGTACTAAAGTTCACAGGAATGTGTGTTATCAGTTTCTAATTGCTCACAATCCTTTGTGTTATTTCTCTGTCCTCCCTGGCCCTCACTTCACCTCGTAATTTAATATAGTTCAGTGTAATTAATGTGCTGTTTAACTTTTCTTCCAGATCATTAACAAAGATGTTAAACAGAAGCAGTCATGCCACTATCCCCACCACATCCCATTGGACCCTTTCTTCTACCGTGATACCTTATCACTTGTCCTAACTACTCTTTTTAGATATTCCTGCAGCCAGTTCTCAGGTTTGTGTTACTAGCTTTGACAAAGCTCATTTCCATTAATTTTTCTAATTAGTGTGTATGTTGTATTATCAAAAGGTATTCTGAAGTGTTGGGCTACTTACTGGCTGTGTGCCAGGGGACTAAAGAGCCAGAGTCACAAAAATTACTGCCTCTTTTCTGACGTGAGGGGAAGACAGAAATGCAGCCGCTGGAATCATGGTGAGGTAGGCTGGAGGCCATCACTTCTCCCCATACTTCACTGGCTGAAGCCAATAACTGTTGTTTGATTAAACACTCTGATAGACTCGGGTGACCTGTTTCTTATTTATTGTTTATCACCATTGTTTTCTTGTTCTGTAGATAAACTTCTGACCTTTATTCCTCAATTCCTGGATAGGTGCTTTTAAGGATGCTCTTGTGCTAGTGCCTGATGTGGACAGCTCCCATGAAGGCAGCCAGGCTCTGCTCCCAGTTGTGTCCATGCTAAACACCTTGCTGAACTGGGATCTGAAAAGCTGATGTAGCTCTCCCCAGCTATCGGGTAGCTCTTGTTTCTTCATGAATTTTTTAGTATAATTCCCAGTGACTTGGAAATTTGATTCCTTTAGTACTCTTGACTGCATATCATGCAAAGTACATGCCATCTTATGATACATTTTATTAATAGATGTATTATCAATGTATCCCTGTTGTGGTATCCTCTCCATTTCCTTGGTTTTATTATTGTTGTTCTTAAACTTGTTCATCCTATTCTGCATCCCTCCTGTGACCATAGGCAATTTTTCATTGGAAAGTTGAAATTGTTATCTGGCCAAATCTGCAGTGCTGTCCCATCAGGGGAAAAATATCTTCCTGATCCTTGCTGTTGATCAGCTTGTGTCCTGAAGCATGGTAATTGCTCACTCTTGTTATTTTTAAACCTGACTAATGCAGCTACATATGTTATTCTTCCTTATATAAACACATAATCCTTTTTTAATCTTGCTGAAAAAATTTGTCTGTATAATAACTTGTGGTAGAGAATTCTACGGGTTGATTTATAGATAGCATTAGAAAAGGTCTCCTGACAATCAGTTAAATGTGCTGCCTCTCATGTTAAATTGCCCCTTAGTTTTCTTATGTAACAGGGTGCATGAGGAGCTTAGTTAATTTACATTCTATTTGTTTTATACATCTATAATCCCTTCTTGCTTTTGTTTCTAAAATAAATAGTCAGTCTTTAAAACATATCATTTGTAAATCCCCCTCTTGTCTGCCTTTAATCAGTTTATACTTCTGGAGTTTAGTTTTTTGTTCTGGTTTTCTTGCTGAGATGAGAAGATCAGAAGAGAGTGTTGCATTAGTGCAAAAGCTATAGCAGATTTACATAATACCACTTTACTTTTATTGTGCTTTATCCTTTGTTTATACATTCAAACATGTTTTTTATTGTTCTCCGCCTGTGCACAAGCCACCTCTTCAGTGACACAGTGCCAGGCTTTATGGATGAGTTGATGGTGGAATCTGACTGTTAAGTCACTGTCTTGTTCTTTATGTTACCACCAAGATGTATGTATAGTTGTTATCATCTGCTTTTCTACTGTGTGAGTAGCTGAGAGCCTTTTCAAAGGTAGTCACTGCTAATATTTTAATAGTGAGTGTTACTGGGCTCATAAGCAAATTTCTCCACCTCCTTGCTAGTTATATTGACATTTTGCTGTTGTTCTACAGGGGATAGTAAACTTCACCATGTTTGCTCCTAAACCCTGGAACTTCCCACTAGTAGTATCTTTCCAGTTTACAACCTGGCTATCTTCCCCTGCTTCTTTGCTTCCCATAGCTTTACAGCATTACTGGCACAGGAGAGCTTTTTCACTTGGCTGTGATTTTTTTTTTTTTTTTCCTTGATAGCTGCTTGTGAGCAGCTTAAGAAATAAAATCCTTTGTGTGCTAACAACGCACAGTAGTTGGGAAGCAGTTCTGCTGTCATTCATAGTCACTTGAATGTTATCTTTGTACCCATCCAATCCTTCCCCTCAGAGGGAACAAGTCTCATCGTACTGGAAATGAAGTTACCCGCCTGCTGTTATTAATAATGCATTAGTGCTCCTCATCGAGAATTATAAATGTTCAAGATGCATTGCAAGCCTCCAAAAGGCAATGTGTTTGTCCCCAGAAATACCTAATGTAGGTAAAGGTCCTGCAAACCACAGCACAGCATATAAGATGAACCTTTATTGTCACCCATTTTACTGTGGTTTTGGGGCTTTGAAACTTCCACTAATACTGTTGCATTTTATTGATGGATAATTCATGTTATATATAGTTTTATTAGTTCATGGCTGAATTAACCTTTCACTTTAAAAAACAACAAAGACAATCATTATTTATTATGCATGGGCTGTTCTCTCCAAAGTGGAGAATCAGTGCGTCTATAGGGAGCAATAGTTAATGAGTTGAGTAGTTCATACTTGGGCTGCCTTTGAATTTGTTGGGCAGTTCATGTGCTACTCTGCTGAGATTAGGGAAAGACAGACAGTTGTCATCTTTGGCAGGGAGTGAGCACTTCCTAAAGCCAAAGGTGCCCTGACCAACAACCATCTCTGAGTTTAAAATACTTGGGGTCAGAGTTTCTGTGCCTTCCCTGTGCAACTATGGAGGGAAGTTATAAAAGCCTGCTGAATTTATCACTTCTCCTGTGGCGATTTCTTCTTGGCAGAGTGAGAGACATGAGACGCTTAACTTCCAAATGAGATGAATCGAATTCTCAGTGGGATTGAATAATTTTTAGATAATTTTTAGAAATTGGGAATTCTTACCCCAGTGTGGGATGCTTTTGGCTGAGATGATGAACCTGCTCTGAACCTATTCCACATGCCTGATTGAGTATGTGCTTGTGCTCGCTTGCGCTTGCTCTCTCCCCCAGGCTTGCTCTCGCCCACCTGCCCCATTCCCCTAAACGTGTGGTTCTGAGGGAATTTGTACTGAGCTTTGTCTCATAAGGTGTGGACCATCAAGTCCGTCTCGAGAAATTAAGGCATAATTCTACAGTTACTCTCTCACTGGACTCCTCTTAAAATACTGCGTTTACACGGTACTGATCTCTTCCAATTGCATCCTAGCTAATTTATCCTACCAATGCTTTGCACTTTTTTTTATTAAGCACGTAGTCTTATAATTTCTGGCAGTTTGGGTAATAAGTTTACATCTTTCTGTCTGAGGGTGTTTGTTTAAGCAGTAAAATTCCCACTATTTTAAAGAAAAGTTCCATGATGATTCTTAAAGCTGAGACACTTCATTACATTTAGGTATAAGAACCAAACAGCAATTTATTTTGTGTTGAAATAATATTTAAGAGAAATACCTAGACAATAAGAAAGGAAGTAAGGGTGGTTTTGTCTTTTTAATGGTACAAGCTACAGTTATTGGCATTGGCAATGCTTTCTTCTCTATAGAAGGAAAAGGAAAAAGTACTTTCAGTTAGATGGTATTGTTGCAGGTAACAGTTTATTTTTCATTACTATATCTTTTTTTATATCACATTTAGTATTTAAAAACATTTCCTTTGGCAAATGGAAGTTGAAAAGCTCTGCTAAGCTGGCACGTGTAAATTTTTCATGCTGCTCCCAGGTCGTCCATCTGTAAGCACTGGCCCTGCATTAACTGCCAGCAAGGTACAGAGAGCAAATACTGCAAATGTTTTCAAGTCTTTTGAGGATGACCAATAAGTACCCTCTTTGTTTGAATAATTTTTATCCTTAAGTATATTTTTACACTAATTTTTGTATAGTCAACTCTGGATAGGCTTATTCAACCCTAGATACCATATTTATTTCATTAGGGAATAGATTATGTTCAATTAAACGAAGAACATGTTTCACTAATGTTAAAGCAATGCCAATTTAAAATTGTGCATGCACACAAAAATGAATATTCATGGTCCCTCTCTGAGTGGGATTTGGAATGATTCAATAATAAATACTTTTGGACTTCTGCTGAATTGGGTCAGCTTTGTCTTATTTGCCCTTAAGGGGAGAAGAACATGTTATTTCGTGTTTGCAATTTGAGTAGCCTTAGAGAGGTACTGGAATGAAGCCAGGGTCCACCAGATCTGAATCCCTGTAGTTGGGTTTTTTACTTTTTATGCTGAGAGGTCAGAATGTATGAAAGTGCCTTTGAAAGTGCTATACATCCTCTACTTGAATTCCAGCAGTGTCCCCAAGAGAAGCCCAAGAGCATCTATTGATTACAGGGTTTTTTCAAAGGCACTTTTTCAATACCAGGACCAAGAAAAGTGCAGGAACATGGATAGAATTTGAGTGACACACACAGCTAAAAACACTTCTTCCCTTTTGACAGTACCTTTTCCCCCAGCATGCTATATAGATGGGGGGGGGCGGGCAGTATCTAGATATCAGGCTGTTTCTTTTCCACTTTATTTCCTATTTCGGGGGAATATAGTAGCTTTCACCCCTGAGGAGCCTGCTGGCTGGGAAGCCTCAGAAATTGAAGGGCAGTCTTAAATGTAGCATTACCTTCAGATGCAGAAAACAGATTCCCTCTTCCTTTGTCCCCTGCAGCACCATCTCACAGGGCATCCCAGTTTCTCTGTGCTGCCTGTGGACAGGGGTGTGTCAGGCTCTGGTTTGTGTGAGCAGGTTGTTTCCTACACAAGTATTTGGGAGAGGATGATCTGCCTGTGCTGGAAAGATCCTACAGCCCGCATCAGGTATGGCTAGGCTTTCAGCAATACACCACCATCCAAATATCAATGGAAGAGAAGAGGCACACCATCTTGCTGTATTTGCTGTAGATGTCATGGGTGTGGAAATGAGGAACTGTGGATTTGGTGGGATTTTTTTTTTTCATTTGACAACTGAGCAGGACTCACTTGGTCATTCATCGAAAGAAGAGTGAGAACAAGTGCAAGGAGAGAGACAACCCACCTACCGGAGTGTACAGAGGGGGGAACTCTGGGGTTAG
>JANZLQ010000095.1:32556571-32640772 GCA_026212715.1 Elanus axillaris
AGACGTTTGCAGTGTATGTCTTGAACCTGACCAAATGCGGGCTTTGCTGTTTGGAAGCAACTTCTTTTCCAACAATTAACCTGGCATCCACTGATGAGAAGAGAGTGATAGCCCTTTGAATACTGTAGAGCAGCCCAGGTTGGAAGGGACCCTAAAAGATCACCTGGTCCAAGCTTTTATGGGAAAGGGAGCCTAGATGAAATTATGAAGCACTCTGTCCAATCATAGATAAACCTCATTTATTCCTGAAGAGGTCAGAGAGCTGTGAGAATTTTCAGACTAAAAGATTACAGATAAAGCCATCTTTGGTTGTGATGGCCTAATTCTTATGAGTCTGAGAGGTGAACAAGTCACATACTTCAGCCTATCTGAGTCACCTGGAGCCAATAAAACACTCTTGCTTTGTAGGTGTTCTGCATAGGAAAGAACAGGAGACCTTGTTTGTCTCCAATTTGCTGATTTCTGCATTACAGGAGGCAGCTGTGGGCAACATCTGTCACCTGTCCCAAATGCAGCTTGTGGAGGCTTGCCTTGTGAATGTGTTCAAAATTAGCTGTACTCAACTTCTAGCCAAGCAAAACATGGATGATAGAAGACAGGGCTGGCCCCAGCTGCCTGTCATTGTCACTAGGCTATAACTAAAGTAAGGTTGTATATGTGCTGGTTCAATACACACCAAAAGAATATTCACTGTGAGCAAATTCTACCAACCTATAACCAGTCCATAATATTCTTAACAAACGTGGTTTCACTTGGCGTGTGTTTGATAACTCTCCCAACAGCAGTGCACAGGGTGCGGTGGCACTGTGCAGCTGTTCTGTGAAGGAGCAGAACAGATTCAGCCAGTGAAATGTTGTTTAATCCTACTGGATTAAGAACCTCTGTATTTGCTTTGATCATGCCAAAGAATGTATATGCGTGTATGTCTGCAAGCCCTGGAAATATTTTAATACAATATGGTTTATTTAAAATGCATATTATGCTCAAAGTAATTTAAAGGGCTGTAAGAGAAGATCAAACTTGCAGGTGTTGAAGTATTTCTGTGATTTCCCCACACATACAGATGCACACACCCCTTTGTGTATCAGTGGTCAGATGTACTCATGGTTCACTACTGGTAACACAGCAGTAGCTCTTGATGGTATCAACAAGGAGAGAACTACAAGGAGAACTTGAGGACTTGTTTATCTGGGGGAAAAAAGGCTAAGGGGTGATGCAAGGCAGCCTACTGCAGTGGAGGGAGGAATTACAAAGATGACAGAGCTAAACTTTTCCCCATAGTGGCAGATGCCATAATGAGGCAGTAGCTGCAGATTGCTGCTTGGGAGGTTTTTGTTGAACACAAGGAAAATTTTTCTCACTGGAAGGGTAATGCAGCACTGAACTGAGTTACCCAGAGAGGCAGTAAAATATCTATCACCAGAGGTTTTCAAGACTTAGCTAGACAAAGTCAGAGTTAGACTGACCTAGTGTTGGCAGTACACCCACATCGAGCAGGAGGCTGGCTAGATGATCCCCAGAGGCTCCCTCCAACTAATGTGTCTTTGGTCTGTGATTGTTTGGTGAACAATTGTAGTTCAGAAGACAGATTACTTGAAGATGTAGTGTAGGTACGTAGATTTTTGAGTTGAGCTTTGCTCCAAATCAATACCAGAACCGGTATCTGAAGTCACTAGTATGTGAAATCTTTTGAAATTTTCAATTCTGGCTAGTGCGAGTATTGAAATTACAAATCATTGTAAGACTTAACATGCTATATCTAAATGAAAAAGGGAAACGCAGGTGCAACTGTGGGTGCAATAGAAGCTCACAATAGAAGACATCTTGTACTCTTAATCTGACCAAGAATTAAAAACATGGCATGTAAAGGGGAGGTAGGAACAAATACTGATATCTAAGACTACTCCTTATTAAATCGTAATTGTGGGATTTGGGGTCTTTTGTATAATAGTTGGAATTCATTGAAGTGCACCTGTAATGTGAGTAGTGCTAATTATGGCAATTGAAGCTATCACGTACTGGAACTGTCATTGACAATCTAGCCCTGCCTTTCTTCCTGCTCAGAGGAATCCCAATAAAGCACGTTCTGTAATCATTGTCAGTGGGAATCACTGCTGAGTTTGAACTCTGTGACAGTGCATTGATTGATTTATTACTGGCATCAGTTTCCCTGTTTCACTTCTGCAACTCCTTATTTTAGGGCTTCTTCAGTAAACGTCTGAAAGGGTCCATCAAGAGGACAAAGAGTCAGTCAAAGTTGGACAGGAACACAAGTTTCCGTCTCCCATCTCTCCGCAATGCTGATGACAGGTAAGGTTCAATGCATCTCTCAAAAGGATCTCTCCTCATCCAGAGGCACATCGCAAAATCTACATGTAGCATGCACACACAGAATGAGAGCAAGGAAGGGGATTTATTGTTAAACTGGCAGATGGGTGTTTTTTGGGGGGGCTGACTCTAGTATGTTAGAAGTTGTTTAGTATACAGTATACTGCTGACACAGGACTGAAAACTTTACTGCTCTTGACAGCTAACAAGAAGGTCAGGTTAAGCACATGGACTCAAATACCTTTTTCTGCATCAGTTTTGAATAAGCTGCAGACTTTAAATTTCATGATACAAAACCATTGGATTGATCAGCTTTAGAGAAACTTGCCTTGATGCATGCAATCCTTATCCACAGATCAGTGCAGTGGCCAATACGAGGAATTGTGTTGTGCAAGCAGATCAGCCAGCTAGCACTCGCAAAGCCCAGAGATGGGCGGTGCAGTTCAGGCATGTTAAGAATTATTGCTAATGTCTGTCAATTGTATAGTTACTGCAGTGTTACTACAATGAACAGACAGTCTGTTTTTCAGAAAACTGGAAAACTCGGTAGCTTCTGACCATCTTAGTGCTCCATTTGGTATATTCTTGCTTCTTTAGTTTTTGGCTGGCAATTCAGGCTGGGAATGGGTTGTACATAAGGCAAGCAAAAGCTCTGACACACAGTTTTTCCTAACTATTAATAGTCTCTTGATTGTTTTTATTAAATATTACTCTGTGTTACATGCTGCAGTAGCCCAGCAGGAGAACTGGATTGAGTGAAAAATAGGTTGCCCTGTACTTAAGGCCACGGCAGGCTTCTGTGATTTTATATTGTTTAGTCCATTTTCCCTTCTCCTTTAGCTGAGTTGAATTCATTAGTTGTATCTGTCATGCTGTGCTGCTTCAATCAATGGTGCTATCTTCTCCATCTGAAAGGCAGCACCATAAAATCATGGAGATGGCAAGGCTTTGGATGTTAAAGGTCTTGTTAACTTCACGAGTTACAGAAAAGACTGCTGCATACCGAATGTGACTAACGATGTGGATGATGTTGCTCCTATAGTCGTAGCAATGCCCACCCAGTCTGTTTTGAGTCAAGTTTTGTTATAAATCCCTGTTTTCAGGGAGTTGCAATGTGGCTATAAAAAGCAACTCAGCATAAGCATGTTAAATAATGCCACCATGTGATAAAGCACCTGTTATTTTTACCATTGTTTGTAACCAGCTTTGCTCGAAGTTTTGTAATGCAAAAAGCTCTTTGCTGTAAATAATATATTTTTCTTTCCCTAACTTGGTACTCACGCTGAGTGTGGACTGATGATACTTCTTTTTGCAGTGTAAGGAAATGCTGTCGTTCTGGGAAAACCAATAAATTTAGCTATAATTAATCCTACAACTTTGGTTTAAGACATTATATTATACACAGCAAAGCTGCCTTTTCTCTGAAACCGGACCCCCCTCTACTCCCTGCCAGTATGGGCATGAACTGTCAACTAGACTTGAATGAAACATGGATTTTCTCTGATGGCTTGCAAAGCATAAAATCCATTGCATGCAGTGATGGCATTAGGCATAACTGGTCTGTTCTGTCAGTCCTCTTAAGTCTACTTGGCATGGATTTGAAAAGGAGGATTCAGGAGAAAATGAGCTGAGAAGTTCCAGTGGCAGAGTCCATGCAGAGGTTTGGGGGACAGAGCCCTGGAAAGTCAGTGATGTGCAGGATGTTAGGGACAAGCCAGTGGTTGCTCCTTACTTTCCATCCGGTCACCCTTCTCTTTTGGCCCTCTACACTAGCCTTATAGCAATGCATCTTGCATCTGTAGGGCAGGAGATGGGACAGTGTTTGGGGTTTTTTGTGACTTGGTATAATCATTTGCTACTAATGGAATGAAGCATTTTTGATACCAGTCTGTGTGATCTTCCTCCTTTCCAAAGTACTTGTGCTGAAGTGAACATAGGGCACAGTTTAGAGGCAAGGGAGATCATTTGAGAGCAGCCAAGCTATGTGAAAAGCAAGCTGAGGTTAAGTTATTTGAAGATAAATCTTTACACAAATGGGTATTGCTGTTCAAAAGCATAAGCCTCACCTCAAGCTCTGTTTGAAGCTTCATGCTGCAAGTGAGGGTCACAAATTGCTGACAAGTTCTTTTTGGAAAGAAAGCGTAACAGCAATACTCAACCTTGTAGTTACCTTTTGTTGGAAAGATTGAAGGCTTAATGGAGTTCTCTTTGCATTTGTGGTCTAATCAGACAGTGCACCAATTGAATATACCAAGTTCAAAAGTTTATAGTTAGAGCTATTATTTTTCTAATGTTATTTTATAAATAAAACCATAAAAGAAATTCAGTTCCACTGTGAAGTGAAACTTGCCAATAATTTCTCCCTTGCCTCCCATATGTTTCACTCTGTATCTAAGGGTGCCTGAAAAATGCAATTGGTGGGTAGAACAGCAGGAAGAACAACTCGGAAACCGTGTGGGAATGAAGCATTGAAGATGAGGAACAGATTAGTATACTGGGAGGGTATGGGCTGGAGGAAAGAGGAGGCTAAGAAGATTGATTTGTATTTAGAATTATGCTGTTGTTTGGGATTTTTTCCAATGGGACAAATCAGGGACAACTGTTTCTGCCTGAAAGAAGATAACACATAGCAGCTGACTCTTAATTCATGAGAGGGAATTGCCATTCTCTCACCTTCTGCTCTCCCTGCTTTCTGTATGAGTCTCGATCCATTGCAGTAAAAACTTTCCTGTCCTACCCAGGTGAGTCAGCCCTTTCCCATTTTAAGCAGGTGATGGCTAGGTGATGTCATGGTGTTATACAGGTTTTCAGGGCCAGGTTGACTGATAGCATCTACCTTTTCTTGCTCTGACAAATACAAGAGCCCTGCCTTCAAAGAAAGTATTATGTAGCTTTATAAATTAAAACCCTGCAAGGATTAGAAGGAAATAGAGGCTGCTCTCATGTTGCTTTCTCATGCTTTTGAGGTGTTTGGGTCCTGTTAAGAAACAGGAGATATTTATAGATAAATACCTATAAAATTCCAAATAAGGAAGAATAGTTGTCCTGCTGCACATCAAGATTTGGGATACTGTAAGACTGCATGCCATGCCAGATGGTGACAGAGGATGGATGCTGTTTGTTCAGAGCTGATTTAAAATAGAAAGGATTCAGGAATGCTGTAGTAAGGAGTGATGGAGATAAGTTGCAGATTTTTTTTGTAATCAGATTTTCTGTTTCAGCAGAAAGCAATTGGCCAACCTACTTTTTCTGGCTTTTAACTTTGTTTCAGTGTGACTGGATTAGCAGATGGGGAGAGGAGAGAGCTGCAGTGCTCCTCTAGAAACGAGCCCATTGAGGGTCACCATCCGGGTGTCCAGTAGAAATCCACAACCTCTCAGTCCGTAATTCACATCACTTCTATTACTCCAGGTTCAGATTGTTTGCTGGGTGGTCTGTTGTACTTGAAAACTTGTGTTTTGTCTTTACGAGGCACTAATGTGAGAAGACTTAGACTCTCCTCGGTTGCGACCCATGCCAGATGTGAATGAAGCTCTTCAGACATGTGGCCAGCATGGCATCTCAGTGGGTTATCAACAGGTCTTGCCATGAGGCTATCTGGCACCATATTACCGTATCATCTTTCACAGCTTTTCTAGCCTGCTTCCCACTGTATTCTTTGAGCTCTTCAACCCACACATTCGTCTCTAACATTTTCTCAGTGTCAGTAATATATAAAACATATTTTAAAAGCATGAGAAAAGACTTAAGGAAAATTACATTTGAAAGGAGAGACCAAATAAATATTTTCAGTTTGCGGCTAGGAATTTGAGCGTATTTCCAAGTGGACCAACAGTTTTCTCCTCAGTTTTGTTTATGGTGAGGGATCGAAGATGGTTGAGACTGGCTGCATATGGTCTCAGCGACTGCAATAAAGCTCTGCAGACAGCTGGGAGGGTTTTGCCCTGTTGGGATTTACTGCCACGTGGGAATCCTCCTGCTTTACTAAAAGTCATTTTATGGCATTATCAGATAGTCATAGGCGAGCGCAGGATCTGTTGTGTGCTTGCTCAGAATGGGCTCCAGCAGGTTGCAGGGAAGCGGGTAGCCATGGCTCTGGGCTTCATGGTGAAACGGTATCGCTGCTCAAACGACAGCTTTTTCTACTTTCGGTAAGTTCTCGCTCCTCCCTCCTGGTTTCTTTGCAGTATGAAAATAGCACAGATCATATCAATAATAGAAGCAAATCTTGTCATGTCTTTCGTATTTTTTCATTCTAATTTAATGCTGGTTTTCAAAAAAAGGTGGGTGATTTTTATCCCGATTTAGATGTAAGGATAAAAATCTGTGTTACACAATGCGTTATTAAGGCTTGACTCACTCAGAGCTTGTATTCATTCAGAGTATCTGTTTCTATCTGCATGCTGGAGTATGGGGAAAGGGGAGAAATGGATTGTTTCTGGAGAGACATCTTACTCCTGTTTTGGTGAACATATTTCTTTCAGCCAATTGTTTCAGTCCTCATGCAGTTGTTTGTTTTTCAGTGAAAAGCTGAACAATATCTCAGTGTTAAACCTATTGTCGCAAACCTAACCTTGGTCCTAGGCTGCTCTGTCCCACCTGCAAACTCACTTGACCGCTTTATAAAAACATATTTCTTAATGGCTGATGCTTTTTCTGTAAACCCTGGCCTCCTCCGCATAGTATTCACCTATAAATCGCTTAGCAGTGAAATGAAACTGAGTCGGTTAAGCATCTGTGGTCCAGCAAAACAAAAGAATTTGAAACGTTAATAGGAGAGACCACAGCTACAGTAGAGTGAGGAGAATGCTACTCCTGTGAAATTCAGCAGCCTGTTTGGCTGCACCATAATGAGGTGTCTGTTAGTCAAGCTGTTATCTGTAGGGAGAGAGGGAATGGCTCTGCAAATCCAGGATTCAAATACTGAGGCCCTGCAAGAAAGACCAGAACCTCAGTGGAAAGCTAAAGCAATATGCTTAGAAAAAGCCAACGTTTAATTGCAGCTGACTAGAACTTGCATCTAAGCAAGTTACCCTAAGTTTCTGTTTTTAAAAAAAATACATTAATAATGCAACTGGTTAGACTTGCAGAATTGTTGACCAAGTAATAGGATGTTCTGCTAATTGGCAGTTGGAAAACGAAGCGGGGTGTGGTGCCTACAAAATGAACACTTGCACAGGGAAACCCGATGCTGCAGCACGGGTACAGTGCACCTGTGTTGCGGATGATGTTGCCGACATTAGGGTCCAGTTCGGCAGGGCTGGGATTTCGAATAGCAGCGCTGAGCAGAAAGTTCAGAAAGACTGCATTACAGTCCAAGCTCTCTCCTGTGACTTTGCGAGTGGCTAAGTATTGAATTCAACTTTCTGATCTCGGGGACTGTCTCTAAACACACGGCTATTGTGTTGTAATTATTTGAAGCATGCAGACGTACAGTTTCGCGTAAGACCAGTGGAGACATGGTTTAGACGTGTGCTTGGGCTGAACAGAAAAAAGCTTTTCAGAATTCTTTGCCTTCACACCAGTTTGGTAAAGGAAACAGATTATGGGATTCTGGTAGTTAATTTCTATATATTTATTTCTTATCTTTTGGATTATTGATGTGCACAGGCTTGTTTTCCAAGTGCTCTCTCTGGTAACCTCAGTAATTGAAAGTCTTTTGTGCCTTGTAGGTTGGCTTTTAAATAGGTCAAAATCAGCAGGAGAGCTTCATAAACCAGAGCAATTAGGATTTTAACCCTTTATCCTACATGTCTTATAGACGGTAGAATATAATAGAAGTCAGTTAATAGGCTGATGTGTGCCATGGGCAACCACTGAAAGCCAGAGCTTTCTAGTTCCCGTCTTACAACTGAGACCTTCCTGTAGTGGAAAATAACTGAATTATGGTGTGCAAGGAGAGAGGGTCAGCTTGGGGTTGGGCCAGCAAGATGGTGTTGTTGAAGAGGTCTTTCTCAGTCGCATGCTGCTGCCACGTCAGTGGTTTGGGGCATTGGCTGGGCTCTGTTTTAGAAGGAAATTACGCAGCTCTGAAGACCAGTACTCCAAAACATGTGAAAAGAGGTGAGAATTTTAAAATGTTCCCTGACATGCTCCTTCTCCACCTGCTTTTTCTGTTGGAAAGAAATTAGGGAGAATACGTATGTGAGAATTGTTTGGTGCTGCTGGTAACTATTTGCTCTGAACTTGTATGTTGTCCTTTGGAATTTTTTTGTTGTATGCCGAAGTAGATAGAAAAAGCAGTACAGAAAAAAAAGCTGATAGTAGAAGTTTAATTGTAATTTAAAACAGGATTTGGGTTGTTAATGGAGCTGTTTAACAGAAACAGATTTGTACAAACAACCCTTCCCCCACCTTTTGCATGCACGATCTTCCTGTTTACAGTAATCTGCTTCTCTGGGATTACCTCTCTTTTAACAGAGACGTTAAGCAACACTCGTTTTACCGGTAGCTTCCTACCTAATAGAGGAAAGACCCTGTTAATCCAGCCCCTTTGCTGGACATTGGGAAGTAAATTAGTGGCCTTGGTTTATTAACTGTGCCTCTGTGCAAAAGGGAAGCCAGAAAGCAGTTTTCCTTCATTGTTACTTAAAGCTTCAGCATATCAGATGAGGCTTTAAAGCAGCAGAGAACTGTTATTGCTTTATAATTATTGCCTGTATTGATTGGGATGCTTCTGATTTAGGGACAAGTCAATGATTTGCTTTGCAGATCTATTATACCTATACCTATTATATCTAATATATACCATAGTGCTTACAAATGCATGTACTTGTGTTTGTAAATGTGTGTGGTTGCTTCTAACCAACAACTTTACAACATTGCTGTGGTGTTTATGGAAGATAAAGTGCCAATTCTAAGCCACTTAATCAGTTTATTGAGCTGTTTTAAATATGGTAACTCCAAGGGACTGCTCTAACAGATAGACGTTTCTCTGCCCCAGGACCCTGAGTCAACAAAACTAACCATGCTCCAGCTGATCTGCAACAAAACAAAATGTTCAAAGCTAACTAGTTAGAAGAGCAATGAAGCAGAACAGATGCTACTAAAAGATTTAGCTTGCAAGGTGGGATGTGGAGGCATGGAGTACAATTTCTGAGTGTACCTGCCTTTGTTCCCACCCTGTCCCCAAAGGCTGTTCGGAGGCATTCTTGGAAGATGCCTTGCTGTCTCCCACTGTCTTGAACTGTCCAGGTCTCATTAAACTCGTTGTAGGAAGGGAAGGGAAGGGAAGAGGAGGGACTTCTTTCTTTCTGGAAAGGTCACCTTTCCCACGTCTGCAGAGGAGCCTCCCTGGGCTTGCTGCCTCTCCCAGCTGCCAGCCCCCCCTAATCTCCTTACAGGAGGCCACACCATGGCAACATGCACCGGGAGCCTCTTCGTGTCACCCACAGGGCTGGGTGGGAGCACAGCCGATGAGAAGAGAGATGTCTTTACTGGTGCGGCTGTGATTTTCTTCTTGCCTCAGCGTATCTGCCTGGCGTGATGCTTGTCTGAAATTTGTAACCTAAGGCCTGAGGAAGAACTCCTCCTGGATTTTTGTGCCTTTCTTCCTCTCCGGCAGGATTTATTGTCTGAGGTGTAGCCCAGAGAACGAAGTTTGAAAGGAAGGGCTGTGACATGTGGCACCGCTATGATTTGGGGATGCACTGCTAAGTGGTTGTACAATTGTTTCATGTAGGTGTGCTTGATTTATCTTACTCCCAGTGCAGCCTCCACTTATCTGGGATTTGTAAAATCTGTTTTTCTTTCTCCTTTATTTGGTAATTGTTTTTCTTTCCTTCCTCTTCTCCCTCTTTGTGACCACTCCGCGCTTTCCTTCTCTGACAAGGAGCTAAGGCAGCAGTTGGCCGCAGGCTCTCAGCCAGCTCCCCTGCATCAGGCACCGAAGTATTTTGTTAGGACTGGAATTGCTGAGAGTTTGGGACAGGGATGGAAGCCAAGTGAACTCAGCAGTGCTTTCTTGAGAGGACAAATTAGAGAGGATTTTGCAGAGATGATATTAAAGTGGTGTACTGTGGTGTGTTTATTTTGGACTTGCCCTACCTCAACTGCAGCAAGTGTTCAATTATACATGGCTCAGGTTTTAGGTTTGCGTTGGTTCAGCTGCTGCTGTAACCTGTTATAACAAAGCATGCACAGTGCAGCCAACGCATTTGTACCAGTGTTGCTGTTCTGCATTTGAAATCAGTGTCTTTGTAATATCCCTCTGATGAAAGGTTTTTGCTGCCTGCACTTAGGTCATTCAATATATTAAATGGGAACAAAGTTCTCCTTTAGTGTTTAATAAATCTTATCGTACATGGATCTACTAGAATGCCTTCAGTGTTTCATTTTGTACTAAAGAGCAGTCAGATGAACTCTGCTTGTTGCTTTACATGTGTATTTTGTGATACCCAAGGGTTTTTTAAGCAGCCTTAGAAGTACTGAATATGCCTTTTCCAAATGTTTTTGGGGTTGGGCTTTTTTTCCCCTCTCTGTTTTGCCATAGAATTGCTCAAGGGTAGGAGGAATTTGATTTTGCTAAGGTTACAAAATATGAGGACTTCTTTGTATAAGATATGAGAGGGAAGTATATCGAAACTATTTTTCAAAATTAAGGAAGCTGTTAGAGTTAGTTGTGCTTTTCACTCCATAAATACATTTTTTAAACATTTTCCATTTGATACTGAGCCTTGCTACTGGGAATTGAATAAAAGAGGAAATACTGTGAGGACAAACACAGGTGAGAAAGCATTGTTTCAGAGCATTGCTTTTGTCTGCACAATGTGGAGACAACTGATACCTTTCTACTTTCACATCTGTTCTTTGTGCTCAGTCACACTTGCTAGATGTGCAGCCATATTTATGGACATACTTTCATGGATCACTGAACAGACATAGGGACCAGCACAAGCTTCAGTATCTTAACAAAATCTAGACCTGCCAGGTAAACAACTCCTTTTCTGCTAAGGTGTGACTCTGCTCTTCCTCCTTGTTGGTCATCTGTGAAGGCTTTGACTGAGTTCCAGCTAGAGGAAAAATAAGATGTGTGTGCTCGTAGCGTTTACCTTTTAAAGCAGAAATGCTAGTTGTGCCTAAAGTATCATATGACTTCATTGCAGAAGCTTGTAGTCCAGGTGTTAGTTTAGAGTTAAAAGCACAGGTGAAACCACTGTCACCTATAAATTGAGCATGTTTTATAGTGCTGTTTGATAGCAGAGCTCCCTACTATGCACATACATTGCATTAAATCGAATTGGGAGAATACAGAAAGTGTTAAGAGCATGTCTTACAATGTTGCTGTTGGTTGCAAAGAGCTACAGCATAGTGGAGGGAGAGATACATCTTTGTGAAGTATTCAAGAACTGGTGGGTCAAAGAGAAGACTACCTTGATAAAAAGGTACTGAGAATTTGGGAGGTGCCAGCTCTGGTAGACCTCAGGGATTTACAAGACAGTCAACTGAAAAAGAGAAGCAGTAGGTGTTAGTGAGAGGAAGTTAGAAGAGAATGGAGGTATCCAAAAAATTGGAAACTGTTAAAACTAGAAGAAGCAGCTGAAGAAGAAAATGCAAAATTTAAATGTAGATAACTGACTTGAGCATTGTAAAGTGGGAAGTAGTTTGCATATTGACTTTAGTGTAAAGGCTTTGTATATTAAGAAAAATCAAATGTATTGGGGGGGTCACCTACTCTAATGAGAGTAGTTAACGTTCTGCATTGGTTTAGAGATTTAGAGATCGATGTGCTTTTTGCTGTTAATACACAACATTTATCTCGTGATCCAGCTAGTTATAAATATTTTCAGTAATATATCCAAACCTATCTATGGGTGTTCTTTAAATTTCAGCAGTTAAGTTCTGAACTTTTTGTTTTGCTGTTGTTCTTTCACTGATGGCTCAGCAGCTACAATTTCTAGATCAGTGGGAACGGACTTTAGGCTTATGTAGGTGGATATTTCCTTAGGAGTCTGGGATTACTGGGCTAATGTTATTTTCATAAGGTTTACAGACTGATTGTAGAAGTTGTTCTGAATAAACACCAACAAGTTGCAGCTTTCTCTGGGATCTGGCCACCTAACTCTTTTGGTAATTGTGAGAAAAAATAATGTTTCCTTTCCCCCTTGTTCTCCTACAGGTCACGTGGATTGCCAAAGCTGAAAGAGTCCCGTTCCCATGAGTCTTTACTGAGCCCAGGCAGCGCTGTGGAGGCCCTGGATCTTGGGTCAGAAGAAAAAGTCTTTGTCAAACCACTTCACAGCAGTATCCTTGGACAAGACTTCTGCTTTGAGGTAAAGAACACTCTCCAAACACACAGCCGATTATATGCTGTCAGTCTGGGTTTGAACCCTTGCAGTACGCTGTTCTGTGACTTTGTAATTTGAGAACAGATCAGCAGCCGCTGCTATCCTGAGGTTTGGGTGGGGGCTGTCTAACCAGCATGCAATTTTAAAGTCCTTGAGGCTAATGGCATCACTCACTCAATGGAGAGAAATCTTCTTCAATTACTGTGTCTTCTAATTGAAAAATCTCTTTAATTTGATAAATATCTAAGCATTTGTAGTTTGCATGCAAACATATGGTTGGAACATACTATTGTTCATAAGCTATGTATTCATCCTCTCCAAATTCACCTAAAATTAAATTTAGAAAATACACCATAATTGAGAAATCTGATTTCCAGTCAGAGCCCCCTTCCATTAGCTCAGCCCATTCGCCAGTTGCTGAAGGAGAAGCTTCAGTAACTGTGGACGTGTCCATTGCACCACGGAGCAGGATGCAAAGATCCTCTTGCTGTTTCAGCACAGGCTGCCGCATAGCACTATGTGGCTCCTAGCTTTGCTTCAGGAACAGCTGTTTGTGTGGTGAGCACAGTCCTTACCTTGCAGGGCCTACAGCATATTCATGTGTGCTATTTGCATGTGTCTAAGGCCATCGTAATCTGTTGTGGCAGGCGTAGGTGACAGTCTATCTTCAGCAGGATTAGTCAGATGTGTCTAAACTTCTGGAACAAAGATCTGTTTACAACCTGGAAAACTGCTCTGGCAGAAAACCAGCGTATGGGGCCCATCTCCCTCGGGATGTATCCAGGAACTGTTCCTGTTTGCTTCAGTGTCATTCTTCTGGTTGGAAGCACTTCCCAGCTTGCTTAGGTTTGGGGAGTTGAGTGAAAAAGCTGGCAACAACTTAACTGTGAGGCTGTTGCCTCAAACTGCTTTTTAATTGTATGCACAAATGAATAAAAAGAGTAAATGAAGCTTGTCAGGCCATGTAAAAGTGAAAGAAACCAAGGTGGTTCCCTCCTGTGTGAAAACAGAGTTGTGTATGGCATCAAGTGTCAGCGCCGGATCAGAGCAGAACTCCTTTGGTTTCTTTTAGAGTGTTGCTGTGTATATGGACCCTTGGAAATATTTTGTATTTACTGAAGACACCGTTTCCAGTGTGTTTTGCCTT
Source organism: Elanus axillaris (assembly GCA_026212715.1). NCBI lineage: Eukaryota > Metazoa > Chordata > Aves > Accipitriformes > Accipitridae > Elanus > Elanus axillaris. Next base: position 32,570,333 of record JANZLQ010000095.1, read on the forward strand.
ATTTTAATACATTGTTAGTTCTGTTTGTCTTTAGGCTGTTAGTAACCAAATCATCTGCCTCTAGGACTTAACGGGGAAAACTGCAAGCATTTAATCACTACGGATCAATTAACAAGTGTTTTTTTTTTAAAAAAATAAATTAACTGGTTAATTAAAGCCTTGCGTAAAAGTCTTTAAGAGGAGCCTCTGGTGCTCCTCATATGTTTCTTTATTTTCATATTAATTTGAACTGACTTTTTTTTTTCCTTTCTACATTTTGTGGGCCTTCTAACCTGTCTGCCTTCTAGGCTCCCATATTGTTTTCCTGCCTTTTCCATGTTTTCTTCGTTACTCAAGCATTGCTTATCTTCTTCCTTGCTTTTTGCAGGCTCTTACACATCTCCTAGGCTTGCCTGAACTCAGCCTGTTGTTTTTATGTTCCAGGTAACCTACTCCAGTGGCAGTAAATGTTTCAGTTGTTCCTCTGCAGCAGAGAGGGACAAGTGGATGGAAAACCTACGCAGAACAGTACAGCCAAATAAGGTAAAGAAACTGTGGAAATAAGATTAGTGGGGGAATAGAGGTGGTATGATTGGATTTTAGTCCAGTGTACCAGGGCTTCCCACAGATGGATCCTCAATTAATTTAGTCTGGGGAGAAGTCTGCTCATCAGTGTGATCAAAAGCTGCTGTGTACTATTCTAGTGAGTGCAGTAGGTCAAACCTTTAATGAACACATACATGTCGGCATGCTTCCTGATCCCTGCCCCAGTGCCTGCTTGTCATGTTTCACACTGGATTTCTGATAACATGCACCTCAGAAGGATGGGACATGGCTTCATAGGTTTCATGTTTTACTGTGGGGGCACAGCTGGGGGGAACCATCAGGAAAAAAAAATGAATTTGAGCCAGAGTGAGAAGGGGAGTCAAGTTACTGATCAGCTGGAAATATCGCATGTCACCTCCATAGTTGGCATACCACCTTTGAGGGACAGGCTAACAGTGCTCTTGGAGATATTCACAAGAGTAAACAATGCAGCGTGCCACACCAGTCTAGCAGCTTTTGAGGAGCTCCTTTGCAGAGTGTTTTTCTTTCCCATTTCAAATACAGCTTTTTGAGAAAGAAATGTTCTAGACCCCAACTTTGGCATACAAAAGACAGCCCTTTGCTTCTATTTTAGAAAATGTTTGATTTTCTAGAGATTCTGATTCTCTGAAGATCAGATCTGAATTCTGACTCTGTCGTTACCTTGGACACAAAAGGCAGCCCTTTGCTGCTGCTTTAGAAGACAGAATACTAAATTTTTAGGGATTTTGAATCAAAGCTGATTTAAAGCTTTCTTCTGCACAGGACAACTGCCGTCGGGCTGAAAATGTACTCCGTCTCTGGATCATTGAGGCAAAGGACCTGGCCCCCAAGAAGAAATACTTCTGTGAGCTGTGCCTTGATGACACTCTCTTTGCCCGCACCACCAGCAAAACAAAAGCAGATAACATTTTCTGGGGAGAGCACTTCGAGTTCTACAGTCTCCCACCTCTTCACAGCATCACAGTTCACATCTACAAGGATGTGGAGAAGAAGAAGAAAAAGGACAAGAACAATTACGTAGGCCTGGTCAACATTCCCATGGCCAGTGTAACCGGTCGCCAGTTTGTGGAAAAATGGTACCCAGTCAGCACGCCCACACCTAACAAGGGGAAATCAGGGGGACCTTCCATTCGGATAAAGTCCCGTTATCAGACCATCACCATCTTGCCCATGGAGCAATACAAAGAATTTGCAGAGTTTGTTACCAGCAACTACACTATGCTGTGCTCTGTGCTGGAACCTGTGATCAGCGTAAGGAATAAGGAAGAGATGGCTTGTGCTTTGGTGCACATTCTTCAGAGCACTGGGAGAGCTAAGGTAAGAACAGGTGGCTTCTGTCAAAAGGACTCCCTCTCGCTGCTAATACATGGTATCTTTTTAGCTAGAAAGTACGAAGCCTGCACTGGCATGACCAGAAGCGACAGCAGAAGGTGCCTGATGGGGTAAGGCTAAGAAAAGTGTCTCAAAAATGCTTGAAAAGATTTGGGCAATTGCATCTACAAGGAAGGCATTTAGATAGGGACGATACCAACAATGATTAAGAGTTGATATGAGGATTAAAGACACTAGGTACAAAGTATAAGCAGGAGGACTATGTAATTTCATATTATTCTAAAAGGTTAAGGCCTGCACTTGAGTGTTCAGGAACCTTTTCTGTATTTCTAAAATCATGATACAGGATAAGAAGTAAGCAAGCGGTAGATTAGTAAACCAGAGAATTACTTCTATAAATAAGTGTCTGATACAATGAGCAGCAGAGTGCCATTGATGATTCAGTGCTAAGTCAGCTAATCAATGATAACATTGACTTGGTCAGCATTTGAACAGCCATTTGGTGAATCTATACTTGGTTAATGGTGATCCTGCCTGCCCCAAGGATGTTATTAGGACTTCTGGGTGTACACTGATGATTCTCTGTGAGGCAGAAATTGGAGTGAGCCTCAGTTTCTTGGAATAGGTTGTAGGAGAATATCCTGTAGGTCTTGGGAAATTCTGAGAGGCATTAAAAAGCATTGATTTATCTGAATGCTGCCTGCCAAGTGAGTGTGTGAGTAGTACCAAGCTGCAGTCAGCTTCTTCCAGTAATGCCAGCTTCAGCAAGTTAAGCATGACCAAACACAAGTTAGAGGGTTAAGATGTGGAAGGATGCCTATAAGCAACATCCAAGGGACAGCCTAATTTACCTGCTCCAAAAAGGTCCTTCTAAGTTTACATAATCATATGCCACTTACTATTGTCCTTCCCTTGACATACGTCTCTGAAACGCTGGTGCTCTGTGACAGTGTGTGATAGGAACTCATTCCTTACCAAGCTGTTAGTCTGTTCAAGAGAAGCTGGTAGCTGGGGTAGCTCCTGTAGGGTTGTGTTGAAATCCTGCTGGAAAGCAGGCTCTGGATTCCTGCAGTGCTAGCTGCAACAGGTAGATAAATTATTGTTATGAGTTTGCTTTCCTAGTGCCTGAATGTTTGAACCTCTGTTTACTGGAAGCATTGAGCCGCTTAGGCTGCTGTAACCTAAAGCTGCAAAGAGGGGATGTTCCCAGTTTGCACCAGGTGAAAATAATTCTCTGAGATTTTCTTGAAGAGAAACATCAATAGTGGATTGAAAACCAAGAGTACTAAATGTATTTTTGATCTATATTTATCATGCATAAAATAATGTATTTTATATTCATATGCTAGTAGTGCATTATGGCTTCTGTAGTTAATGGGGTTATAGAACCTTACTACAGCACTCTCTGAGCTGTTTGGAGGAGGATGCTGTTTGCAGGAGAACCAGCAAGTCACAGTTATTGCTCAGCCCTAATTCAGGGTGGTGTTTTGGTTTTGGGGCATTCTTTTTTTTAGAACTTTTTAAAAAGGGGGGGGGGGCACAAATATGCTTCCTCTCCTGGAGAACTTTACAGTGGCTGAAATTTGATCTTGCAAAATAACAAGTATTTCTTGTGAAATGCTGAGTATCCTTGACTCACATAAAGTTACTGCTTCGGGAAATATGTATTACTGTAGAATTAGGCAGTATATCAAGCAGTTACTCACTGTATCAAGACTTGCTGATAGTTCCTGCCTGGGCATTTGAATACAGTTCAAGTTAAGCCATACAGATCCACAGCAAGTATGTTAACTTTTTTTCCCAAATCCTGAACCACGTTTGGTTTGTGAATTTAATTTATATACGCCATTCTTTGTATTTAAATTTCACCAAGCTATAAGAGCTTGTGCCTAACTTCCATTCTGGATTTTTAAATCCAGGTTTGTATGCAATATTCAGTATTAAAAGATAAATATAATATCAGAGTTTCCTTCAGCAAAGCCACCAATAAACTGGTGAGGGTTTTTGAGGATCTGAAACACAAGCTTGGCTGTAAAGGTTTTCTTTGAGAGACTTTTGCTTCTCCCTTTATAATTCGTGATCTATATCATTTTATAAGTATAATAAACCCAAGAGGAGCCTTAGCTATTTACTTTGCCCATACTACATGTAGCATCTGCACCCCTTGTCCTAAGCTGAGCAATTATTTCAATAATCCTCTGGGTCCTCTGTTTATCCTTCCTTCTCAGCTTTTCCAGTTAGCCTGGCACGACTGAGTCTGGCTAAAATAACCTCTTGCCGTTTGACCTTTTCCTTCAGGACTTCTTGACGGATTTGGTGATGTCTGAGGTAGATCGTTGTGGGGAGCATGATGTCTTGATCTTCAGGGAGAACACACTTGCTACCAAAGCTATTGAGGAATATCTAAAATTGGTAGGGCAGAAGTATCTTCACGATGCACTAGGTAAGAAAGTGCCTGTCTGTCACCTGTTTGCATTGCAAGGGCTAACCCTGAACTATCTGCAACATGGCTGAAGCCTCATGTGCCTGGCAATGTGGAATGGGAAGGAATTGCCTGAGCACTCAGTCCAGGTGTTTAGTATTTGGATAGCAAAATACATGTTGTCTTACTCTTGATGCCCTTCCTCCGCACAGAGGAAGATGCTCTTCAGTGCCTGCAGAAGTAACGCCCAAGGCAAGGCAAACTTGATTTGATATAGCTGAGTCCCTCTTTAAGGTTGTATCACCACATTATATTTTTCTGGGTAACTTTCTTTTGTGCCTCTGGTTGTGATGAAGAGGTATAATACTCTAATGTATTTCTGGGCAACAGTGATTGTTCCATCTGATATACAAAGAGGCTTAAAAAAGGGATTCTGACACATAATTTAGCAGCAGAAAGTGAGACCAATACCTTGTGTTGTAGTGTCAGGAGTGAATCTGCTATCAATACAGTGAGGTGGAGGTTTCAGAAAAGGTTATGAATGTGAAGCATATTTTTCACTAATCTCCTTTTATGCCAAAGAAGCTCCTGCACTCACTTCATGCTGAAGTGCCAACACCTAGGGCATTAGATATACTCCGGGTTATCTGGTTGACAACCAAAGTTCTCATCTACAAGTGCATATTGCTGGGGCATCTCCAGTCAGTCTCTTTCACTTGCCATTGTAGTTAACAGCAAACATTAGCTATGGTGTTAACAAGTGTTAAGCGTGAGATGGCCACCCTAGCACTTGGGTTGAATGCAGGTAGTACCAGAAAATTAATTTCCAGATGGTTCAGCTGCAACTATTGGTAATGCTGGCATATTCCAGAGCAACCCTTGGACTTGCTCAGCCCTTACCTTTGCCACAATCAATTCATTCACAAACATTTGTGTTAACCTTTTAAAGTGGTACCTTGCCCCAACAAAAATCCTTAGACAAATATGGCTGGAGGGAGTGAGGCTGCAAGGCTACTGAGCAGCACAGGGCAGGAGATCAAGATGCAGACTAAGGAGCCTCCTGTCTATGTTTATCCAATGTGCTCTTTATTCACCACCTCATTAAAACTGCCTGGCCGACCTGTGATAATCGTACTCCATTCCCCCCACGGTGTCTTCATGTCCACAATTACGTGCCAGGGTAGATTCTGATAATTGTATTATTGTCCCCTCTCCACCAAAAGGTTCTGCTCTAGTCATAAGCTACTGCATTGTGAATTACTGTCCATACAACTAATATGGCAATCAAGAGGACCAAAAACATGCATGCTGTCTTCCAAGGAAACTCACAGCCCCGCTACAGTTAGCTTTTACCACTCCACACAGTCTTTGTTATCCAGGGTTGCACAATGAGCCACCCTGATGTTTCTTGGATGAAGAAAGCTTTGGAAATTGATACAAGAGAAACAAGATCCAGCCAAAGCCAAGTCCCCTACCACATCCTTTCACAAAAAAAAAGGCAGCTTGCTTTCCCAGCAATCTCGCTTGTCCTCAGCAATCCCAGACACTGGCAAGTCATCAAGGAGATAGTTGGCTAAATTAGTGCTCCAAGGGTCAGTATAGTCACATCTGTGATTATATGCATTTTGGCTATTTCTTAAGTGTAATGAGCCTGTTCTCGTAGTCTTATTCTCATGGGTGGAACCACTCAGCAGAAGTCACAGACCTAGGCTCTTGCCTGGTAGGGAGAAATGAGCAGCATATTACTTTGTGCTTTGCTTTTCAGCAGGCTGAACAATCAGCTGTAGGACCAGTATATTACATTTGACTGTAAGCCCCTTAATGTGCAGTAATTACATAAAAATATTTTTAAATTAATGACTTCTAATACATCATTTAGAGCTGAGTGATAAGATTGTAAATCATAGGCATGAGAGATGGAAAATCCCCCTAAGGTCATCCAGCTTGTCTGTAGCTCAGGGCAAGGTTGCTGATGACAATATACCAATCTAATGCTTTGTCAAGTTTTAAATGTCATTTGCTCAGATGCCATGTTCTTTGAAAGGATTAGCAACATTACACTTGGTGTTAGCTATTTAGTACATCTGTAAGAGCATCTTAATATATGATTAAGGCAGAGTCTTGTGGACCATAAGGAGTAAGTTTCAAATGTGTTTAAGGAAAAAAAATATTATCCAATAAACAATACTTAAAACAGAATTGGCTCAACAGAAGCAATGCTGAGTGTTTTGCAAATAAGTGATCTAGATGCCCTCAGCAGAAATTTTTTGGACCCCAACAAAAAAAAAGGCTTAAAATGTGCTGCCTGCTTTGCTTGCAAGAACACTGCTGACTTGAGATTTGGGGAGGGGGGGTTGGGAGGCGTTTAAGGGTTTTTATGAAAACAAAGACAAAAAACCAAAACCCTTTTGCACAAACAAGCCTTGTGGTGTTAGCTCAGAGCCAGCAAGATCATCTGAGGAGATGAACTTAACAGACATTGAATCGTTAAATGAATTAATAAGAGTTTTTCCTACTGAACAACAATTTAAAAATCATTTGGTGTGCCAGCATATATAGGAGGACAACTAGTAAATAGGTCATTCCAGTATGTCAAACAAAGGAAACTTCATGTGGTTTTGTAAGTGTCTGGTTTCTGTTGTGATGCCGTAAGAGAAGGATGACAGAAATGCAAAGGATTTTGAAAGATGCAGGCTATGAAAATGTTGTAAGGTGTTGGTAAAAGAGGTTGAGAAAATTAGCAGTATCTAGCTAGCACTCAGATGTTACTCTTATTCAAGAGCAAGGCAACACTTTTTAAAATTTAAAAAAAAAGGTAAATTTAGAAATAATAAAAATAAATAGCACCGTCAAGTGCATTTCCTGGGGAAATTATGAAGACAAATAGCACAGCTTCATTTCTAAGACTGTGGATAATTTTGTAGTTGATAATACAATTTGAATACAACATCACATCCTATTCTTTAGGTTATAAGTGAAGTGTCTGCAGGGGTTTTAAGCAAAGCCATCCTGTTATTGCACCTATATTTGGGGGCAGCAAGGGCACAGAAGGCTGAAGCATCTGAGCACCAGCCGTCTGATCTGGTACGCCAAGTGCTTTGCTCTGAAAGAGCTGGGAGGAGTCATGTTCCCAACATCTGGTGTCTGGAGGCTGTATTGCAGACACAGGGAACAGAAGAGGCAGTTGCCAAGGAAAGACATAAGCAGGATTTAAAGGTGTGTCAAGGAGGCTTTTCATGTAACTACCCTGGTTTGTCATCCTCTTCCCTTTGTCCAGGGGAGTTTATCAAGGCTTTGTATGAGTCAGATGAAAACTGTGAAGTGGATCCCAGCAAATGTTCATCCAGTGAATTAACAGATCATCAGAGCAACCTGAAAATGTGTTGTGAGCTGGCCTTCTGCAAGATTATCAATTCTTACTGGTGAGGTATCTTCCCTCCCCTTCTCCCCCATTAGGTCATTTGGTTAGAAGGGTGCCCATTCCTCTGAAGACAAGAAAACAGCAGTTGTACAGGGAAATAGCATAGACCCATCTGTCTTCTGAGACTGCCTTCGCTTCCTTTCCTCACTACCTTCCTACGTGTGACACCATATTGCAGGTGGAACTTATGCCCAAATTGAGGGGTTCCAGTCCCACACACCATACCTGACAGGAAATTCTGCTGAAATACACTGCCAAGGGAACGCATACTGAGCTGTGGCTGAATAAAGTGAGAAGATAACAGCTTAGCTTGAACTTGGAATAAAAAGCTGAAAGTTTTGCTGTCTATAGAAAACTTTCAGACCCTTCAGATTGTAGAATTGAACAGGGAATCACAGGGAGGAAACACTGGGAGAATTATTTTTATTAATACGTGTTTCTGAGTAGTAGTAGTGAAAGAAGAAGGGCCTTCTGCTTCAGAAGAAAGCTTATGTGAAATATTGAGAGAGCTCAACAAGCAAAATAAAGATTTCAGTAATGGAGATGAGTTCAGTTTGGTTTTAGTGTTATAACATCCTGTTTGCTCCAGGATAATGATGGATAAGTGGTTCTGAGCTTGCAAATCAGTGTGTCTGAAAACAGCTTCACTTAACATGTATGAACAAGGGATGCTTTAAAGACTACTTAAGTATCATCAGATTAAAATGGGGGTCTAAGAATAGATGCCTAATGATGTTTCCTAGCCTAGAGAGAGAAAACTGGGGTGGGGGAAGACCAGGTGATGTTTTCTCACAGATAATTATTTCAGGTGATTGGTCACCAGTTCAACTTGTATCTCATCACCCATGTGATTTGATTTCCTGGTTTCTTGTTTTTCAGTGTGTTCCCTCGTGAGCTGAAGGAGGTATTTGCATCTTGGAAGCAGCAGTGCCTGAGCAGGGGCAAGCAGGACATCAGTGAACGCCTGATCAGTGCCTCCCTCTTCCTCCGCTTCCTGTGCCCTGCTATCATGTCCCCCAGCCTCTTTAGCCTCATGCAGGAGTATCCTGATGACCGGACATCTCGCACACTCACACTTATTGCTAAAGTCATTCAGAATCTCGCCAATTTTGCTAAGTAGGTGGTGACAATAAAACTGAAATCTGTGCTGTAGGGGTGCAAGTCACTGCAGGTTACTATGGAGCAAGAAGAGGCCCACTTGGTAGTTATGTTTGCAGGCAGCCGATTCTCTGTGAAATTGAAGTCAGCTTTAGAAAAGGAGGAAACTTCTCACTTATATGTGAATGCTGTTCCCCTTGAGACATCTCAGTGTTGAGCTAGATAAATTCTCCTTTTCACATGCAGATTTGGGCTGTGTTGAATTCAGTAGAGGGGACACAGTATAGAACTAAGAAGAGCTATGCATTAGCCTGTCAGTGTGTATGCTATTTCAAAAGAAAAAAAGCCTGTTCCCACCAAGGATCATGATTTTCCTCCTTTCTTCCTCCAAAATTCCCATCTGAGCAATACAAAGAGCATGGCATGTCTCTTACAGGGGAAGGGATGCAGAGAAGAAGAGAAGAGAAGAGAAAGGGTGTCTGTGGGAGGGAGGGGGGAGAGATGTGTTGAGCCCTTGATTATAATAGGAACAGTGAATTACTAATATTTAATTAAGTCCAAGAAAGCAGTGAATCTCTTAAGTTGTCCATCTTTTTTTTTCTTCCAGACCACATATTCAGAAAGGCAGGTCTAAAGTTAAGCATTTAAGTAATTGGCCATAAGCACTTGTACGCTGTACTTTGTGTGGAGGTTATTGACTGGGTTTCCCCTCCTCCCTTTTCTTGCAGGTTTGGTACTAAGGAAGAGTATATGGCCTTCATGAATGACTTTTTGGAACATGAGTGGGGAGGAATGAAGCGTTTTCTCCTGGAGATCTCTAATCCAGATAGCATCTCAAACATGCCTGGATTTGAGGGCTACATCGACCTGGGCAGAGAGCTCTCAGTTTTGCATTCCCTCTTATGGGAGGTTGTGTCCCAACTTGATAAGGTAAAGCAGGCTGAAGGCCCGAGAGGGTGAATGCAGTGACTGTATCGTAGCAACAGTAAACACTAGCAAACATCAAGGGAGCAGCTGAAGCCTGCTCTGGGGAGAACTTATTCAACAGCTTTTGAGAGGAATGTTTGATAGTGGTATTTCACAATTGTTCTTTCTGTGATTTCAGATTAAGGCCTGAAGTAGGGCACGTGAAATGGTTGAGCTTCAGCAGTAGTGCAAACACTTTGCAGAGCTTTAAGTAAGGCTGGGTGTTCAGTAGTGGAGAGGGCAGCGCTTAAAATCATACCTGGAATTCCCTGAGCAGCTGGTCCTTTCTCATAAACAAGCTGAAAAAAAAAAAAAAAGGGGAGGGTGTTTGGGCAGAAAATGAAAATGTTGCAGTGCCCTTTTTGATGCTAATGGAGGTGCTTTGCTGCACACCAGGCCCTACCCTGCCCAGCTCTGAGGGAGTAACATGTTGGCCAGGCAGAACTATTCTCATTAAAGACCTCATCCAAAGCCTGCTGAGATATTCTCATTTCTGTAGTCTTCAGATTAGTTTTTAGCATACAAGAGGATGCCATGTAAAAACCTGGATCCACTCTTGGTTTTATCCTGTAACAAAAGCATGATGCCTTCTGCCATGTATTCTGCTGGGATCATATGTGTTGTCCAGATTCTGTTCTGCTGATTGCAATAGACATCGCTCTGCCTTAGCTATGTGGCTTTGCAGGATCCAAAATCATTAAAACCTTGATAGCAAAGGTAGTTAGTTGATAAGACCCAGAAAAGCTGAGCTGTGAGTCTTTTTTTTTTTTTTTTTTTTTTTTTTTAAGACCTTGGAACTGTTCCATATTTCACCTTCTGGAGGTGCATTATTTTGTCCATATTCCATTTGTATTATTCTTTCTTTTGAAACTGGAGTGGTGAGGTGAACTGCAATGCACTCTTAATGTTTTTATTGCATTAAGGTTTGACAAAATACTTATTTGTTAGGTATCTTTTCTCACAGTACATTATTTAAAACAGAAAACAAACTTGTTGCGTCAGAGTAAATTGAAATGTCCTTGACTCAAAAAGGCAATATATATTAATCTTAGTTAATCTTAGTTTGATAATAATTTTTGATCTTGTTTTTCCCTTTTCCTCATACATGCACACAGTGTACATTCAAAATGTTGCAGACAGCAAAGTCAGCTATAAAGACAGTTCAGCAGCCTCAGGAAAACAGGCAAAGTGAGCACTCAAAAGACCAGATTCTCCATTTCTACAAATTGGGGTAAACCCCCCCAGTGCAGGGAACACTGCCATCTCCCTCCAAGCTGGTCAGGCATCAGATCAAGAAAAGCCCAGCTCCAGTCTTTAGAACTGCAAATGGATCTCTGGACTTGGTGTTAGTTACTGTGAGCTGCTCTCTGAATGCAGCGGTCATAAATGTTTTGGGCAGCAAGGAAAGGGAGAAACCAGACCTGGATAAACCATCAAAGCAGATCTGCGTTGCCCTTTCTGTAGGTTAGACTCATGGATCTATCCTAACAGGCCCCTGGGAGCTGGTATAGTGGTTTTCTACAAAGAGAATTAAGGGGTAAAGTTACATGCAATACTGCTTTACTGCAGGTAATGACTGGGAAATGATGAGAGAAGTCACCTCAGAGATTTTAATAGACACAGAAGAAGCGCTACATGAAAGCGTCTGTAAAGAGACCTTTCTCTGGAGCCAAACTGATTGAATACCAGCTTACAGGAAAAATAAGGATATCTTTGAAAAAAGCATTGCCTTCGCAGAGAAATTTCACTTTCTTATAAACCTCCAGCACTTTCACCTTCTTCCTGCAGTCCCAAGAGCCTGAAGATGCCCTGTAGATGATATAACCAACGGTGACCCAAAGGGGGGAGAAATACAAAGAGCCTGAATGAGCAGCCTTCCTTGCTGGAAGGTCAGCTGCTCTTATTCTAGGCCTGGTGAACACTAAGCTAACATGTAATTGAACAAGAAGCTACACATTTAGTCGTGATGTGTTAATGTTGGGATGAGGATCATTGATATTTTCATGCAGTTATTTTTCACTTTTAGGTAGGGAAGAATGCCTTAATTTTTGATAACAGGGTGCTACAGAAGATGGCATCAGTTTAGGATGCCAAAAGCAAAAGGCTTATGACATGAAAACCTTCCCTTTCCCCATTTCCCTCAACCCTTGCAATTCTCTCATGATCCCCCTGAATGCCGCATCCCCTTGTCTGTTGGCATGCATTTCTTTTACCACATGACACCCTTTGCCTGGAAAGTTCCCCCCACTAGCTGAATCTGTAGTTTTTCAATGCCCTTTAATGAGTAGATACCGTAGTTTTCACTTTGACCTCACCCACCCTGGACTTAGTTTGCTTTGCATGATAGTTTTGCATTGGAATGGCAATAGTTTTGTTTTATTGAGCATGATTTTTATTTTTTGGGGTCAATCCTAATTTCTTTTCTATTTCCTTTTCTTTCCTCAATGTCTGCTGCACCCTGTTTCGTCTCCTCCATCCATCTCGTCGCCGTGGTTACGCTGCTCCGTAACACTGCATTACGGTCCTGGCACACCCACACACAACCACCCACCCTCCTTCCTTCCACCTCCACCCCTCCGCCTCTGTGCATCGTTATCAAAAAACTGGCGGATGTCGCGGTGCTTGTTGTCCAATTAGGGTGAAAATTCCTTCCTACAGGCGACCGTGGCAAAACTGGGACCTCTTCCTCGTATCCTTGCTGATATCACCAAATCAATGACCAACCCTACGCCCATACAGCAGCAGCTGAGGCGTTTCACTGAGCACAGCTCTAGTCCAAACGTCAGTGGCAGTCTCTCCTCAGGGCTTCAGAAGATATTTGAGGACCCCACTGATGGGTATGTAACAGCCAGAGCTCAAGGGAATATGTGGGACAAGGGGGTTTTTAAGTCTGGTAAGATTTCAGTGCTTTATCACCTGAAATGTCTGCCCATGTCAGCTGTAGGAGTGCTGAGCTTGGGCCTTTGTTACGGGGAATACACAGTCCCAGTAAGAGGTGCACAAGGTGACACTGGAGACCTGAAGCTTTTGACTTACCCAGGACTCAAAAGTATCTCTGGGAGTCACTGACTTCAGCTGCTAAAAAACAGTTTTGCAATTTATTTAGAATTTTGCAAATTCTGCCAGTCTTGAGTGTCCGGATGCATAGTCAGCCATAATGTTTCCTTCTGGCGATCAGGCTGCTTACTTACTGCTGATGAAAAAACTGGCTGTAGGTGGAACTTGTTACCAGTGAAATATCAAAAATAGTCCCTCCTCTGTTTAGTGCAGCGTTTCTCACACTGTAATAGCTGTTAATCAGAAGCAAAAAGCTGTGACATGGCAGAACTGCCAAAGAGCTTGGATACTGTGGTCTCTCAGTAGTTTCTGTGCTGCCAGGTATGAGGGCCAGTTTTGTCACATGGAAGTGTCTGCCATCTGAGCTTACATCTAGATCTACAGGAGCCTTCACGCAACTCCTGTTGAATTTTCAGACACCCATAATACATAATGCTGGTGAAGGGTTAAACAGGATCTGAACTGCTCTGAAGTCTTGCTGGAGACAGAAGTGTCTACACAGGGAGGATTTAGTGGGAATGGTTTCCATTTCACCCGTGAAAAAAAAAAAAGATGAAGCACTTCTTGAATCAAATGTAATTCTCAAAGATAAGTGGTAATTAAGGAAGAGTGTGTTCTGACTTGAACACAAAGAGCTCATAAAAGGAAATCTGGTTCCTTGAAGCTTCCAGTTGGGTGGGAGGTTAAATGAGGTAGAAAGACTTCTCAGGGACAGATCTCTCAGGGTCTTAGCTGCTTAAAAATTAACTAGATTCCTCTCCACTCCACAGCGACTTGCATAAGCTGAAGTCTCCAACCCAGGAAAATGTAGATGGATATTTTAGGGGCAAGACCTTACTGTTGGTTCAGCAGGCATCTACCCAGAGCATGACTTACTCGGATAAGGATGAAAGGGAAAGCATCTTGCCCAATGGACGTAGCATCTCTCTCATGGACCTCCAAGATCCTCACACACCTCACAGTGACCATACTTCTATTATGCACGATGTGCCTTTGCGCTTGGCCGGCAGCCAGCTCTCAATCACACAGGTGGCAAACATCAAACAGCTGTGGGAAACTCAGAGCACACCCCAGAGTGCTCCCCAGGTGAGAAGGCCTCTGCACCCGGCTTTGAACCAACAGGGCAGCCTCCAGCCTCTGTCGTTCCAGAACCCAGTTTACCATCTCAACAACCCAACCCCACCGATGCCGAAGGCCTCTGTGGACTCCAGCCTGGAGAACCTGAGCACTGCCAGCTCCCGGAGCCGAAGCAACAGTGAAGACTTCAAACTTAGTGGACCCAGCAACAGCAGCATGGAGGACTTCACCAAGCGCAGCACGCAGAGCGAGGACTTCTCCCGGCGCCACATGGCCCCAGACAAGCATGTCCCCATTGCACTGCCCCGCCAGAACAGCAGTAGCCAAGCACAGATCCGCAAAATGGACCAAGCCGGGCTGGGCGCCAGGGCCAAAGCTCCGCAGTCCTTGCCGCACAGCGCATCCCTGCGGAGCACAGGCAGCATGTCGGGAGTGTCGGGAGCCATGGTGACTGAACCTGTTCAGAATGGGAGCCGCTCCCGGCAGCAGTCCTCATCCTCTAGAGAGAGCCCTGTCCCGAAGGTGAGGGCAATTCAGAGGCAACAAACACAGCAGGTAAGGAAAGCCTTTTTCCAGGTGCTTTCTGCTTTGGTGTTTAGCTGATGGCTGCATTGACCTTCAAAGCTTTTTGACCTTTGAGTTGAATTGAGTTCAATCAAGAGTACTGGCACTTAAGTGAGTGGCCAGTAGCAAGTGTAAAGAATAGTCATGCTTGTTACCTTTACAAGCTTGGCAAGCCTAGCTTACCTGTTATTTTTTGATGCTTTTGTACTAAATTAAAAAAAAAAAGTTTTCTATTTACTAAGGTAGCAGCAAGCCTGCTGAAGGAAACAAAACTTGAAAATTTCCCTGAGTAAAAAAAATAGAAGCTTTGTTCCAAATTGTAGTTGATTGCCACGTGAAACTGCATTTGCCCTGTGGTGCTAATTTAAAAGCTTAGCTACCTAAAAAAAGAGAAATAAACAAAGATAAAATATCATGGAATAAATTGCTGCCAAAATAATAAATAAGTACAGTTGTCTTAAGTGTGGAGAAATCTGTATTTCACCATGATGCAACAATCTATTGCTGGTCCCCAAATAAATACTGCTTTTTTATTAATC
This sequence comes from Elanus axillaris, assembly GCA_026212715.1. NCBI lineage: Eukaryota > Metazoa > Chordata > Aves > Accipitriformes > Accipitridae > Elanus > Elanus axillaris. Next base: position 32,585,376 of record JANZLQ010000095.1, read on the forward strand.
ATCCCAAACTATGAATAATGCAAACACTTTTTGGAAGGGAGTGCTTATATATACCAACTCCTAATGCACTTTATCAGTTGTTCATAGGCAACTGTAAATCAAGATATTCCTGTCAAAAATCCAATGTTCTGTTACTTTAAAAAAAAAAAAAAAAGAGGAAAAAAAATCCTGTTGTGATTTGCTGTGTATGAAAATCTTTTCCTAAATTAGTTTGATGTTAAAGAGAAAATGAGTGTTTAAATGTTTGGCACTACAGCAAGGGTAGAAAATGCATCAGTCTGCAGGTCAGATGATTGTTTTTAGAGATACCACATTAGTGCATACAGACCTATCAGCTGGGCAGGGTGAGGCTCTTGAAGGCAACACCTGTGCTATTCCTTGGGCTTAAGTGTTTTCTTCTGTGGTCACTGTGAGGGTAAACATGGTCATGTTTGATTTACCTTATTTAGTACAGAAGGAAATTTTTTAAGCTCCTGCTTTCCACAAGACCTTCTAGGAAGGATGTGCTACTCTGTTCACAGGCAAGAGTGAAGACTCACTCCAGAAAGTTGCAGCCCCTGAGGCTGACACTGTAGGTGAAGCTACATCCACAAGGAGCAGGAGGTTATGATGCTCCTTGGTGACGTGGCCTTGTTGGCAAAAGTGCTGGTGAAGACATGGCTATGCAGGGGGAAGGCTTTTGACTTGTAAGGTAAAGCTGGCAGAAGAACTTAGTTGCCAGCATGAGCTTCTGCTCTGCCAAGGGTTTCACTTGTATCCCTGTTGGTATAGCTTTCTTGGCAAACTCCTGAACGTTACAGTCGAAAGGAGGAAAATCTGGGTAATGCCTGGGAACTCAGGAGCAATCAGGGCTTCAAAACTACTTTGATACCTCAAGTTCCTTAAAGTACAAGGAGATCAGAAACACTGAATCACAAAACAAAGCTTAATATGCCAAGTTAGTAATACCAAAAAAAGTAATAGCATATTATTTGAAGTGCATATGTTTGTGTCCTCCTTTGGAGCGTATGTTTTACCTTTAGGCATTGAGGTGTTGATAGGTAAAGTATATTGAATACAACTAAGCCTAGTGTGGAGGTGTAGGAAATGTTTAGGCCAGTAACAAGGATAAATTTGAAGGAAAAACTTCCTTTGCAGTTCTCGGGCATCCAGTGTGGACCTGTATTGTATGATCTGCTGAGTTTTATTGTACAGTTCTGTGCAGTGTCCTAGCCAAAATCGCTGGAGAGCTGGTACCTTTCCTCAGGGCTTGTTACGGGAAGTGCCTACACAAATACACAAAGAGGGCTTTACTTTGAAGGTGTTAGGGTAAGGAGAAGAAAGTACAGGTGGTGTGTCTCCAGTCTTTGTGCGTATACCTTACACCAGTGTCTTCTGCCCTGTGTGTATTTACAAGTTCAGTTAGCTGTTTGCAGACTCCTGGCTCTTCTCATCTTAAATGGCTGATTACTCGACTGCCCCCAAGTACTTCAGTTACCTGTGCTTGTTTAGCATCAAAGTGACTGTCTCATACTTCCCTGTTCTCCAGTTACTTTTTACATTCAGCTTCACAGATTCTGGCAACTATGACTGGCTTCAGGGTAGTCTCCTTCCCCCCCTGTTGTAGGCAATGTGCATCTACTTACTTTTCCACTCTACTTTCTATACTAATTGTTTCCACTGGATTCGTTAGAGTACTTGCTCCTATTTTATTCATAGAAATCAATTTGTTCTTTCCTTCCCCACACCCTTGAGAAATGTCTTGAACTGTGCCAAATCGAGTGGCCAAAATTTTTTTGAGGCAAATTCCACTGTGTCCTTTTAATTGCAAATCATGTTGTGGAATTCTGTTCTTATTTTAAAAAGAAAAAGAGAAAAGAGAAGTTGGGCATGTTCTTTCTAGGCATGCTTTGTGGGCGTTATAATTATTAGACTCTGTTCTCTACAAGTACCATTTGTTTCTGAATATAGAGCTAGGCCCTTTATTTACTGGGAGAGGTCACTTTTTGCCTTCCATTTCCATTTAGTAGGTAGGTGGGAACAGAAATGTCAGTGTGTTCCTCTGGAAGAGAGGCAGAGAGGGGAATTAATATACATTCTTAGCAGGCTTTTTTTCCCCCCCTTTATTGGAGTATAACTCATAACCCATTAGCATGTGAAGTGCTTGCCATCCACTTGGTCTTTGTAGGCTTTCTGAGTTTGGCTGCTGAAAATACTCCTCCTACAGCTTGCAAAGTTGTTTGGCAAGGATTGCTGCTGATCAGCAGTCTGTTACAAGGCTGGTGATGTCGTTTATAGTCACTCTTCTGCTATCTTAGTCCTCCATAACTGCAATGAACAGTGACACTGTTCATCCATAGCTATTCCCAATTCTTCCAGCAATTCCTAGAGCCAAAGTATTTACCTCTGATGAGGCTGTTGGTGGCAGAGCCACACACAGTTCATAGCCTCCCTCGCTGTGGCTGCCTGACAGCAAATACCATCTAAAAAAAAAATCTAAGGAGCTTTGCCGAGCTGTCACACTGCACTTGAAAGGGGCTCTTAGCCTTTCTGCTCTGAAGACTTCCTTCCAGCGAAAAGGCCTCTGCTTAAATCTGGAGATTTTTGCCTAATTCCTACTCCTTTCCTTTGCCTTTATACCCACCCCCGCTGAGGCTTCTTCCAGTGCTGGAACCTTCATCGCTGGGGGGGGGCTGGCCTAGGACATGTAGCACTCACCAGCCCTGACCTCGTGAACAAGCGAAACGGAAACGGAGGTTGACATGATCCCTTGCCTGCCTCATGTAAAGAAGCTGTTACTCCCCCATCAAGAGCTCCTGAGAAACTGAGATTTCAAAATCCCCTTGCCAGGGAGCACGTTTCACTTTGGTACAACACTGAAACGAGGCAGTGTGCTGAAGAGCTGCTTGAGTGCAAAAAGAAGCCACAGTTGGGGGGGAGGAGGTTGTACAAGATGGGAGTTGATCTTTTGCATTTTTCAAAAAGTTAAGACAGTGTTGCTCTTTCAGGGGTAATTATGCTAATTCCGGTGCTTATAAACTTGTCTTTGTCCATGAAAATTGCTTGGAATTTGTAGCAAGCCATATTTTCCCCAGCCAGGCAGAAGAGTATCTTGTTTCTTTTCTTGGCTTCCTTTTCAGGTTTCCTTAGAGAGGATAGCCTCTGATGATGTTTTACAGAACTCCTACTAAGCCCTGCTGGCCCTGACCTCCTTTAACAGCCTTGTCTGGGCGTATATGCTACAATAGACCTTCTAAATCTGATAGTGATAATGTTACACCTCTTTGCCACTTTTAAGCACTGCTGTACTGTCTTATATCCAAGCCATGCAGCCCCATCCTCTATTGCAAATTCTATCTGCAGCCTGGCGGAGGAAGCTGTGCTCCCAAGTTAAGCTCCTCAGTACTCCAAAGAAACCGATCTGTCTTGCCTGAACAGGCTGCAAGTGAAGGTCTGTTGCTGTGTTTTCTTTGTGAGAGAAATCACAGGTTGAGAAGGCCTTACTGAAAATCTGGTAAAGGGGAAAGGTAGATATGAACAGTATTTGGAAACAACAACTTTTCCAGAGAGAAGCTCACTTAAAGAGGAAGAAAAATTTCTCAAGTTCATTGGGTTTAGAGGGACTCAAGTAAGTGCTGTGGGTCCAAAGTCAAGGGACGGTAAAGTATCTCTGCAAGAGAGGTTTTGGGGATCCTTTGAGACTGACAGATTCATGGTCATTTTTCTCCTCCATATAGACTGGACTTTGGAGCTGGTTTGTATGTAGTTTCTCTGAAAAATGCTTACATGTATCTCTGCTCCAGGTTCAGTCGCCTGTGGACTCTGCCACAATGTCACCAGTGGAAAGGACAGCGGCATGGGTTCTCAATAATGGACAGTATGAAGAAGTAGAGGAGGATGCTGAGCAGAATCCAGATGAAGTCAAGCATGCTGAGAAGGTAGATTTTGTTCCGTATGCAGCCAACTTGAGGGCTGCCAGCGGGTCCTGTCCACCCTACAGCTGAGTTCAGAACAGCTTTTAGGTGCTGCTGTGACAGAGTCATGCTTTCAAATGCAGGTTGTATTGGCATAACTTCCTGCTGTACATGCTGTCACACATATCTGTAGTACAGTATCCCATACTACAGATTAACCCACGTACAGGCTATAGCATGTCAAATGGGTGCAAACTGGCATAGCTGAGGGTTTGTACATTACAGGCTAGTATTTGGCAGTTACGTGCATCATGAGTCACACTACCTAAGTGTATTAGATCCTGCTCAAGTCATTATTTTTTATGGCAACACTATAGCTACAGCATACTGGCATTTTCCTATGCTTGCAAAACTTTTTAGTGATCATTAAACTCCATTAAAAAAATATCTCTCTTGTTGACTGAGTATAGCTTAAGATATGCTAAGTGATTGTACATCGCTCTGTAAACACAATTCAATCTTTATCAGTAGTTGCATTCAAATTTTGTCTTGGGCTTCACCTGAGGCAAATGTTTGTCATCTAGGTAGTACAGTGTTTCTGGGCTACACAGAAACGTCCATGATCTTTTTAAAGCATATTTATTTTCAGCAGTAGATACAATTTTTCCAAATACAGTTACATCTATATGCTGCTATGGTGATGAAGTTTAGTAAGAGGTTTGGTATTTTGGGAAGGCAGGGAGTGAGGAGGAGAACATTTGATGGACAAGAAGCAGGAACATAGGATTATTAGGAAAGGTGAATGAACCCAAACCAAAGCGGAATACGTTGAGATTCTTTGCACTATTGCAGAAGTGATTGTCCACAGACACAGTAAGTAGAAGAACAAAATCTCAGCCAAGTAAACTTACAGGCTTTATTCTGCAGTTAATGATTTGCTGTCTTCACATGTGGTTTCATGCCTTGATTATGTCCTGAAGAATGAGTTATTTGGGTCCCATACTGGTCTGTTTTGTAAGTTTGGTCACCCTACATTTTTACAGTTGAGTGCTATTAGCAACTTCTGTCTGGGAACTGCTTGAGTCTGGGGTAACTGGGGATGTTGCCAGTCAGGACTGAGGAGCCGTGTCAGAGCCCTCTGCTTAAATCGTGCTACAGAATGACATCCCACAGTGTGGGAGTAGCTTAATGCTCAGTGGGAGCCTACATGCTCCTTGTCTATGGTTGCCCACAGTTGCTTGCTTGTCATTTGCGTTAGTTCTATCAATTTATTTTTCATTAAAAAAACAATGTCCTTCTTTGAACAGCAGCAGAAGATTATAATGATCTGATCTCTTCCTTTTTCCTTTGTATCTGATTCTCTCCTTCTTTCCTTCCACCTGCAGTACGAACAAGAGATAGCAAAACTGAAGGAGCGCCTGAAAGTGTCGAGTCGCCGGCTGGAGGAGTATGAGCGGCGGCTCCTGGTGCAAGAGCAGCAAATGCAGAAGCTGCTGATGGAGTACAAGTCTAGGCTGGAAGACAGTGAGGAGAGACTGCGCAGGCAACAGGAGGAGAAGGACAGCCAGATGAAAAGTATCATCAGCAGGTGAGGCTTTAGAAAGTTTAGGACTGTGTAGGACAAGCAGCTCCACTGTGTCATGTGTTCTCTTTGACACTAAAGAAGGTAGTTGCATGGGCTTCTTGACATCTCTGGACTGATACCATCCTGCCTTAGAGATGAGGAAATGGGGATGCAGGTGTGGAAACTTGCCTCAGATTGCCAGGAAGTGGCATTGAAGGAGAAGATCTAGGAATTTTTAACCCTGGTCTCTGTTGTACTTATAACAGGTCTTTTTGCTTTGTTTGGAATCTACACTCAAGGCAGGAGTTTTTCAGAGCGGTTGCATTTTTGGCAATGTCCATTTTGAGAATAACAAGGTTAGGCAATTGGGAGTGTCAGATGGATAGATAAGCTTTTCTGAGCGCAGCAGAATTCTTCTCTTGCAGAGCTAGGACAATCAGAGAAGTCAAACCAATAGGCCAGAGTACCTGAAACCCTCTGGAATAGTATTAAATGGTCCTAATTTGTACCTCTTTTTGCTAATCAGACTCATGGCAGTGGAAGAGGAGCTGAAGAAGGATCATGCAGAGATGCAAGCTGTCATTGATGCAAAGCAGAAAATTATTGATGCACAGGTAAGGAGCTCAGGATCTCCAAGAATCAAGTATTCTGTGCATAGAACCCGTTATTCTCCCCTTTCCTCCTGCCCCAGCATTGTTTTCTAGCTCCTAAGCCAGTATTGACCCATGGTATTGCACATGTGACTTACTGCCTTCTAGGAGAGAATTGGGTTTTTTAATTAATAAAGGCTGTACTGTCTGACACTAGGCTTTGAGACAGCCTGACAACAAATCACAGGACTGATTGCTTCTCCAAAACCTTTTCTACTTCGTGAGATCCCAAGGGGGTAAAGGAATAACAGTGCGTTGTGTAGACATTGTTCCAAGTGTGGGCCTGGGAACTCTGGGAAAGCTGTGCCTCATACCAGCATAGTTTAATTGCCATGTGCATGCATCTCAGCTATGCAAGCTAAAAGCATGGCTTTGAACGTTCAAGTCAAGAAAAGAGAATGCTTGCAATGGAGCATTGCCCTATATAATGTCATATGTGGCATTTCACCCCATCTGACTGTCCACGTCAGTCCTGGAGAAATGCCCACTTTGCCACAAACCTGCAGTGCTTGCCTCGGTCAACACAAGTTAGCTGTGGAAAGTGGGACGCAGCGGGCAATGCATGTGGGTGTATTGTGTGGGATCATTTCAGCTTTTCTTCTGTGTCTGTGCTGATCCCAGAGAGCAAAGCTTGTACAACAGAGTCTGAGACTGGTTTGATATATGCCTGCTGTGTTATGTTTGTGGTATTTGCATTTGGAGGACATCTTTCCTGCTTCTGGGCTTTTCAGTAGTTCCAACTGTAAACTTTCCTTAATAGATAATCTTAAGAAGATGGCCTGTTTCAGGAATAACCCAAGTTATTTCAGAAAGTTGTTTCCCTACACAAAGAGTGGCAAGGGGGGAGCCTCAGTTGAACATTGTTAAAGATGGTACTGGTGTATTAGAATATTGGCATAAGTGAGCATAAAAGGGCATACCCTGGCCATTTTTTTTCCTGTTGAATGGCCAGCGATAATAGAAGTGTTTGAACTCATGTGGAACTGTAGGAAAAATATAAAGTAGGAAAAGCTGTGGTTTTAAAAGCCTGGTAACATTAGGAGTGTATTTATAGCAGATTTCCTTTTGATAATTTGAAAAGTTCTGTTTTTCCTGCTGCCTCTGCCGGTTTTCCCACAGTTCTTCAGAAAGACTGTTCATGAAAGCTGGATTTTTGGGCCCATGCCATCTAATCTGAATAAATCACTCATGTACAATAATATGGCACTTCTGTTACCTAGCCTTGCAGAATAAAAAGAAAATCCTACTGGAATTACATCATATATAGGTCCTAGCTATTGTGCAAGATGCTTTTCATGGAGTCACCAGTATAGTCACCCTTTCTAGATGCAGCTCAAGATTAAATCCTTTTTATGAGAGCTTGCACTCAAAATGCACAGTGGGAGAGTGCAGTGCTGGAGAATGAACAGGAGTGTAGTCAGTCACTCTGTTTTTCTATTTTCTCAGTGGTGATGGAACTGTACAGCAGCCTCCAATCTGATCAAGGAGTATGGCAAGTGGAAGCTGGACTAGAAGTTGAACGGGCTGCACCATTTTTTTGGAGATAGGCACAGTCAGGGCATCTTGCTGTTATGCTCTGATGGAATGGCAGCTCTTCCAAACAGTAGCCTGGTTTTTGAAGGAGGTGATGCCTTTTTCATCTACCTCGAGACAGTGAAAGGGGGACTAAGCAGACTTATAAAAAGTGATTTTTGGAGAGGAGGATTTGAGAGATTGTGACTGCGTAAGAAACTTGCCCTTCCCTTTGTACCTGTCTGTGCCAGTTGGCTCTCACCTTTGGTGTGGGGTTATGGACTAGCAAGGTGGAGAGTAGACCAGTCTGATCCCTCAGTGTCACCAGCTGGCAGAGGGAACTGCTGCTGACTTGTGAACGCTTCACACCCTCAGGGCTGGCAGGGTGTGGTCCTTGATCGCACTTGATCAAATGATGCATCACTGATCACTTGCAGTGGAAACTGTTGAAAAAAAAGTAGTAAAACAATAGCATTAATGATTCCTCTTTTAATCTGAGACTTTTTTTCTTCTGAAGTGCTCTTAGCTACTTGGGCAAGCAAGGTCATCAGCAAACCTTAACTGCTTCAGTGTCAGCTGGTTCATGGGTAAGAAGCTTAGTTGTCATTGCCCTTTCATGGGTGCCTGAGCAGAAGAGGAAACTGATTAAAGATTCAGAACAGACACACCAGAGGAGCCCAAGTGTTTTCTGGGTTCTGTAGCAATCCCTCTAAGTTGCGCTTGGAAGATTTTTCTTAGTCTGTGATTTGTTTGGCAAAGGGATATAGCAGTGGCTAGAAAAGAAAAGGTCTTTTTTTACATGAGATTTATGGAGTGGAGTTGGAACCTGGCTTATCACACCTGTTTGAAGTATTAAATGGCTGCTAGGAAACAGCAGTAACCCAGGCTTCTTGTGCTTAGTTACATTGGCACAAGACGCTTTTCAGGATTTGCTCTTTTGTCTCGTGGTCAGGTGCAGCACCCAGTACTGCACCAATGCACAAGGACAGCCTTGTTCTCAGGATACATGCTGTTTGCACTGGCTCCAGGGAGTGCCTCGTGCGCTGTGGTTCCAGAGGCTGTCTCTGGCCCTCCCTGACTCAGCAGGGGCTAGGTCTGGCTAAACTCTCTCCTTGGAGGAGCGGAGCTGCAAAGAGTACTAGCCCAGTTGCTACTGCAAGTGACATCTCCGCTGTGTTAAATTACAGGTCATAAATGGGGATGAGATAATTCAAACAGGCAAGTAAACCCAATCAGTTCTCTAGCTGAGCAGTACCCAGTCCTGGCCCAGTGCACTGACCTCCTACCCATTCCAGCTCCTCCCACTCCCTGTGCCCAATTCATGTGTGTTAGAGACATGTTTGTTAGATTGTATTTTCCTTTGAGTGAGAGGATGCCTCTACTCACCAAGCTCATGCTTTTAAGATTGATTTTCCAAGTGTAGATTTCCAGCTCTTTGGCAAACTGGCATAGTGAGCACTCATCAGTGCCAGAAAACAACCAACCTTTCATTTTTAACTCTTTGGAAAGCAATTTTAATTTTAAGTTGTATATTCCTGGTGAAATTTACTCCAAAGAGGAGGTGCTTTAACTTGCTGAAGAACACATTTCTGCTAAGGCAGTTGTGTTTTTATTTCAGCATGGGAGGAAAGGCTAAGACCTTTAACTCCTCCATTGTCCGTTCTCCTTACGTTGACTGGACCAGGGCAAGTGCTAGGGCCAGCTATAGCCTGCCTTGCTGTTAGTTGATTTCTCATGCCTCCTCCTCCATTTGCTCTGCTATACAGAGCTTGGTCTCCAGGGCTGTAATACAAGCAGCACTTAAATTCTGCTTTGTCTTTGCTCCCTAACACTTACCCCTGTGGGGAAACCCACTGAGAAAAGCAAACATTACTTGATTACTGATGTACCACACAGCTGATGTGCGGGGATCAAAATCTCAAGGGGCTGTTGTAGCACTTAGGACTCCTGAGCAGTATGTCTGAACTATCCCTTAATGTTTGTGCCTTCTGTGCATCATTTTTCCTTTCATTTTGTTTCTCAATGGGCTGGACTAGGAAGAGTTTCTGCATGCAGCTTTTTTCATTCAAGTTAATTAGACATTTTTCCTTCTCAAGGAAAAAAAGCCAATCAGCTGGTAGCATGGAGACCATATTTACCTTTTGCTCTCTCTGTTGCTGCTTCATGTGGCTGCATTACTTTTGGTTTCGAGGGAAGATGGAAACTGTCATTTCTAATTGTGCCACCAACTCTTTGGCTTGACCATCCAGTGCTTTATCCCACTGCAGAGAATCTAGCTGTTAGTAGACTGGGTTTTGTTGATTATTTTTTTTTTATAAATTTAGTACACATCCTTTAGCTTTCTGCTAAAAGTGGAGGCTAGCGCTTTCTGTGCCAGAAGAATCAAAACTGGGATGTGGGAACCCTGGATTTGGTGGAGCCTGGGAGCCCCTCTGAGCTGGAATGGGTCTAGGAGCAGTGTGTTCAGTGTTTGTTCTTTGTGTTCTGTCGATGGCATCTCCCCCTCCACCCACACTGCCCTCTTCCCCTTCACCTCAAATAACCCCTTAGTTTTAGCTTTTGGCTGCTTCTTCTCTATGTTGCTATTGCACCCTCACTCCTGCTGGTGACTGCAGGCTGCCATTACCTGCTTTTTTTTCTTTATTTCAAGCATACCATGAGTTTACTCTGAGCACACTCCATCCAAAATACAGATACAATGGCCATTAGATACCACTTGCACTTTTCTCTGCCAGATGAAACCTCCACCACTTTTGTTTTCTGCTGCCTGTTTCTGTTTTTCTAACATAATTGAAATAAATAATAATAATTGGCTATCGTTGTTATTAACACCAACACCCTCCCCCCTCTCCCATGACAAAATACTGCATTTCCATCTGCCTCAGTTGGAGGCTGTCTGGATAAAGCCACCATGACTGGATCAGTTCACCAATGTAACTTTGACTCACTGTCACTTTCCATCATGCAAAAAGGCCAGGAGGGCCAGACCAGCCTATGAAAAGCCCGTGGCAAGCACGGGCCATGTTATCCCAAGAAAACAGAAAGAGGCAGACATCCCATCTTACCAGAGAATGTTAGCTAAACTGCCTCTGCCTAGAAATCATCTGAAGACACTGCCGCAGCCCCGCGTCCTGGAAGTTCCCCATAAAGCAGGCTTGTGGGGCAAAGGCGTTTCATTTGTGAAGGAGCTCTGACTTTGTGGGGTGTTTGTTGCAGGAGAAGCGGATCGTGTCCCTGGACTCTGCCAACACACGGCTGATGAGTGCCCTGACACAGGTGAAGGAGCGCTACAGCATGCAAGTCCGCAATGGCATCTCTCCCACCAATCCCACCAAGCTTTCCATCACGGAGAATGGTGAATTCAAAAACAGCAGCTGCTAACTGGGCAGATGCTGCCAGCCATCTCCCCAGGAAAAGGGCAAGAGGGAGCAGACTCAAGAAACCTTCAAAATAGCCCCCCCTTCCCCTTACAAGTTTACACGACGCTGCTAATAAAATGGAAAAGAAAGAGGAACTCTGAAAGGTGGGCTTTAATTCCCCACTCAAGGCCAGGAGAACCGGTCTCCTGAGAACAAGTCCTTCCATATCACTGTGTAAATAGAGGGAGCTCTTGGGTCATGTACAGAAAACGCTGATGTAATATACCAAAAGGAAGTGAATACTGTAGATTTTTTTAATTATTGCTATTTTTATTATTTTTTTTTCTCTTGTTGAAAGCACTGCAGTCCTTGGAGGAAGAAGAGGGGAGCGTGAGTGCATGTGTGTTGTGGGTGAGAGAGAGATGAGCAGTGGGTTACATTAGACAGCAGCTGTAAATATCAGGCTAACTGATAGAAGTACATGAGTGGAGTGAAATAGTAGTGAAATGAATTCTGTAAGAATACTCATCTGCTGGTTTTATTCCCCTCTTCTCTAGCTGTTCTTTAACTGAATGCAAACTCAATAGCAGACATTTTAGCAAGAAAATCGGCTCTTGCTGGATCCTGTACTTACTTTCGGTAGGACTCTGGCAAAAAAATGTCAGTCTTTTGAACAAGGTAAAAACTTGGAGCAGCAAGCTTGTTTCCTTGCATTTGCACACAGTCAGGCTTCCCGTCAAACAAACAGAGGGAATCTGCAGTTTTTCAAGGTAGGATTCTTTCTTTTTTACCCCAGTTCTAATGCAGTTTTATATTTTCTGTTTTGAGAATTTACAGACCTGTAAATACTTTTTTTTCAAATTTCTATCCAATCCCCACTTCAGGCACCATGCCGTGGCACCCTGAATTTATTTTCTGCACTCCATCAGGAACAGTCAGGTTAATGCTCTGAGGAAAGGGCTAACTGAAGGGTGCCCATGCCCAGCAAAGTAGATTTCCATATGCAAAATTTCCTTTTTCCTAGAGGATTTCTACATTTTAACTCTTGTTCAGTTTCACCATTTCAGCCACTAGCTTAGCCAGTCTACTTCCAATGAAAGATGCTTTCTGCATGTTTGTGTTAAAGATCTTCCATTTCCACTGAAATTTCCTTTCTCTGGATACTTTAAAGGGGTTTTTTTTGAAGTTCTGTACACACTATTTTTTTCTTAAGGAGTTTTGACTAAGCTTTCATCTCCAATTACTTCCAGTTGCTTTTCACAGAAGCATACTTACAGGCTGTATGTGAATGTGTGCATAATTACAAAGTGACCTTCTCGTGGAACATAATGACATTCATAAACTGTTAAAGATGAACATTAAATGACACAGTATTGTCAATTCTCATGATTTCATCAAATGCCACAATATTTAGTCTGAGAGGTTTTTCTCAAGCCCCAGATTGTAGAGTCAAGTAATAGTGTGTGAATCTTCACTTTCACTTTTTGTTATACATTTCCAGCCCCCAAACTCTCAAAGTAAATAACATTATTGCAACACCAACTGAAACTTTGAATTACAGAAATACACTAATAACAGTGAGTGTGATTAACCACTCAAACATGTTACGGAAATTAGAAATTGGAAAAGTTGACTTCAAAACTAGACAAAACCTCAAGAGGGTGCCCCGGTGTGGGGTGTGTTTAGCAAATGGTTCAGGCTGCAACAAGTTCATGAGGTGGCTGTGGAGGTACCTGGCTGAAACCATATAGCCTGTGATACAGAGAAGGTCAGAGCTGATGATCTGATTATTCTTTCTGGCCTTAGTTTCTGAATCTCTAAAATTGTACTACTTTAAAAATCTAGGTGTTTCTGAGCCAATTTCTTGACTTCCTGAAAGTGACCTGTGTTGCCTTGAACATGAAGGATTGGCAATACTAAGGACCCAAATTCAGTGTCTGTTGTCAAGTTTGTTTTTCTTTGGAAATGTATTAATCTCACCTCTGTGGGCAAATGCAGCTTGTGACAGAGCGCAGCATAAGTTAACTGTTCTGCCTGATTAATGTGTTAGAATACTTCAGTTGAACATCATCACATATGTTGCATTAGAAACTGCATAAATACAGAGACTGCGTCTCCTGCACTGTAGGATATGTAAGAAAAAACGTGTATGAATCTCTCCTAGCAAGGCCTTGGCTGTTAATTTACATCTAGAGAAGACCTGGCTGCAGCGAGTTGGGATTTGTATGTAATGCTTAGTTCTTTCAGATCAAGGCTGCTCTGGCTGCTTGAATATGACTTGGCACTACAGGCCAAGGAGCATGCCTGTCTTGTTCTTGGAGCATCCATAGTGAAGTCAGCACTGTCTGACACACTCGGGGTTGTGTTCTGCATTTGCTCAGTAGTGGTTTCTTTTCGGTACTTTCCAAACCATCTTCCAGCTCTAGGTCATTGCTGACCTCTGTTATTTTCTTTCCTCAAACTGTGCCTTTAAGTTCCTCCTTCTTTCCTTCTTCCTTCATGTGTCACAGCCATAGGCAGTCTGTCAAGTTTGTAGTGATCTTTCTGGTGAGTAGCTCTCTTAGAAGAAACCTTTGCAAACCCCTTTTGGTTGAGTATTTTTGTGTGATAGGCATCTCCCCTTTGCAATATACTGTAATCACACAGCGGCATCGTGGGAAATGTGTTCCCCAAAGTAGCCTTTTCAGATGGGCATGTGCATTGCTCACTTATCACACAGCGCAAATACTGTGGCTGTTCTGTGACTGAGACATGAGAGGATGTGGTCATAGGAATACATTGACTAGAACAAGGCAGAAGCAGGTATGTCATTCTGGTAGCATTAGTCTAGCATTAATTTGAGAAATGTGTTTCACCGGAGTTCCCCAGCTTTCTGGTAATCTATCAAAAATCACTGGCTGAGCTATATGGTTTGATCCTAAAGACACCAAGGTGTCCACTTTGGTTTCTGCAGAGAAATGCAGTGGGGGACAACATTTCAGCCCTGATTTTTGGAGGGAAAATAATACCTGCCCCACAATTGATAGGCTTTGGTGAGGTCTTCAGTAGGGTGTCATTCTAATAATGTACCTTCTCCTGTGTATTTCTTAAGCTTCTAGAATGCTTGTAGGAAAAAGTTGCTATTCTAGGAGTCTGGCCCATCAGTGTTGTCCTCACAGTTTATTGCTAGGCTGGTTGTTTCTCTTCGATTTCAGTTTCTACGCTAAAGTGCAAAGTGTACTCCTCCAACTCCCGCTGTAGAGGACAAGCTGCCTGTTGACCCAAAAGGGGGTGAAGGTTGCAGACTCACAATGCTGCAAGACTAAAACTGATTAGCTGCAGAACAAAACGTTATGCTCCCAAGTTCTGCAGGCAGCTGTCTCTCCTAGTTTGTTACCACGCAGCTTCCTAGAGAAATTATAAGCTGCCTCAAGCCGACAGTATGTGAAAATGCCAGCTTCTATTTTGTCTAGTCTGATAAAATTCAAGTGGCACTAAACCACGTGGCAGCCAAAAGGTCTGTCTATTTTGGAGCAGGAGCTCTAACTGGGCCTGATCACATTTCGTTTAAGACTAGTAGTAGCCAGTGGGTTTCTGCAGCAGTGAGAGTAGTAGTAAATAGTACAAAGTCTGATGATGAGCATTATAGATATGAGGTTGTGGTTTATACTTTGAGCAAATGCATCGGGCTATGTCTAACGCCATTGCAAGGAACTGCTGCTCTAGTTTGGAAACAGCTGAAGTAGTGCAGGAAAAAAATTAATCTCCTGTAGGAGTAATATTCGTGTATTCTGAAGACTGAAACAGAAAAGTTGCCCCATCCTGGCATCTCAGTCCTTGCTGGCCACATTATTCAATACTGGTCTAGGATGATTCTTCCCAAACCAAAAAGCCACGGGGGCTTCCAAGTTCCCAGTAAACGCTCACAGCCAGCGTGGCAGGGCAGGGAAGTGGAACAGCGTTTTTTTAGCACTGTGGCCTTTTGCCGTGTGGCGTCTGCAGAGTATGTGAGGAAGAGAGATGACCAGAATGAGATGGGACAGACACTAACAGAGAAGACAGGGAGCACAGCCTAGGAGTGGCATCCTGTAACTGCCACTTGTTCTTTGCAGCAATAGGAATTCAGACGGGTTTTTTTTTTTAAAGGGAAATAGACAGATTTCACATCCAGGAATTACCAACTGTTACTTCCCTGGTGTATTAGAAATGGATAGCTATGCGTAAAAGCACAGATTCATACAGCTACACATTTTGCAACATGTCTCTCCAGTGGCATAACTCAGGCAGAGGATCCAGAGGAGCATGGAAAGGAAAGTGTGTATTTGCTAGTTAGAGAATATGAGGTGTATCCAGTAATAAATTCTGTATCCATCTAATAAGTCATCCAGAAATTGGTTTTATTTTATGTTTTTGCAATTGCTTTGGGTTGGCTTAGGCTTTTTTTTTTAACATGATAAATTAATTTCATGTTTTAATGCTTGCTTAAACCCATCAGCTTTTAACTTCATCTGAAAACCCAATGATTGAAGTGCATCAGTTTTACAGCAGTGTCCACGGAATGTGTCAGCAATACTTATCTGCTAAGGTCACCGTCTATGTACAAATTCTGTTTGTGTTCTACAAAAATGTGTCGTTCCCGGAGAATAATTCCTGTCTGGGTTGAACCATTAAATGTATTTCCATCAGCGGCTAGCGTGGTCAGCCACAGTTATCCAGCTGAGTCTGACAGAGCAAAAAGAGTTAAATTTAGGCTGATGATTTTAGGTATTTCCTTCTCCACAGTAAGTTAACTCCCATGAGAGTGAGCATGTCGTTACAGATCATGCCTGCCAGGAATCCTACCTGTAAAAATAGATTTTCTGTCTCAAGGGCCTTAATAAGAGTGTTACTACACAGAACTGTTTTACAATGATAGCTCTAAATAATTTATTTTTTATTTCAAAAAAGTACACCTAAAAAGTAATAAACTTGTTTTTCAAGCCGTATTTTTATGCTAGTAGCACTGGACTGTTTGGTCTCTGAGATCCATTTCTGCATTTCATTGCCTAGGTTTGTTCTAAAGAAGATTTATTTTTGTTCTGTGAATAATTTTTGAAGGTTCTTGTAATATGTACAGATATAGATACATTTGAGGTCTTTTATTGATATTCCTACAAAGAATACAAATAAACTTTAACTTTAAACAGTTTGGACTCAGTAAACCTATGCCGATTTAAAGTTCTGCTCTTTCTTCTCTCAGGTTGTGCTTGTGTTTTGTGTAACCTCAGAGGGTGGAGGAGGGAAACTCAGGGAGCGTAACTTCGTGTTTGGGACAGTAGCTCCCGTTTGACACGTGGAGCTACCTGGGTAAACCAAGGGGTTCCGTGGCCAAGCGGAGCAGCAAAATTAATTCCTTTCTCTGTGGCTGGGTGTTCTGCTGGTGTGTGTGTCCAGCACAGGTCCCAGGGCTGCATCCCAGAGCAATGCCTCCCTGTGGGTACCTGTGGCTTCTCTTTCTGAAACCTCTGCTCCCTGGGAGATAGTCTGGCATTGCAGAGTGAGAGAGCGACAAGCTGTGGAGACACGGAGAATTGCTCTCTGCTTCTTTTAGGCAGGGGATTTGGGGGATAATAATAACATCAGAAGTGGTGAAAAGAGTTACCCTGTTTTAATTAACGCGCTCATCCCTCTCATGCCAGACCAGTGAATGTTATCAGCCCAGTTTTCTTGTTTAGTGAATTCCTAGTTTACAGGTTCTCATGCACCAGCCCAAAGCTGCGGTGTTTAAGGCATGGACATACAGAGGAATATTTATTTACAGGTGGTGGATTCCAAGCGATTTACTTATTCTTCATATATGTGTGAAATCTTGTACATAACGACCGGGAAAACATTTCATATTCAACTTACTACGTGTAAAATCTGTACTCAAGGGGATGTTTTGCTAAAAGTCTTTGTTATTTTCATTTCACATGATTATTTTTTTCCATAGCTTTGAAGCCTGCAAAATGCACACAGCAAACTCTTAGTTGCTACCATGTGCCTCCGCCCTGGCCCTCCACTTTGTTCTGTTCAAGTCCCCTGCGTGTTCTGCCTTGTTCTTGCTTAGGCTGTACGTTTTTCATGCCAAGAGTTGTCTTCCTGCGTGTTTGTACAGAAACCGAAACAGCGGGTGCCTGCTGCTTCTGGGCACGAGGGCAGCACAAAGGGTGTCCCAGAAGGAGGAGGATCTGTAAATTCCCACACCTGTGTCCTGTCCTGTCCTCTGTAAATTCCCACACCCGTGTCCTGCCCTGTCCTCTGTAAATTCCCACACCCGTGTCCTGTCCTGTCCGTTTTCAGTCACCCGCTCCTCTGCTAATGCTAAGGGCTGCCCAGGGGAGAGGGCAGCCCAGCTGCCCAGATGTGAACAGGCAAGGCAGAGGCAGGTGAGGAGAGGGATGGGGTGGGACGTCGACCTGCGAAAGCAGGGTTGGGGGGAGGAGGAAACAGCAGGAGGGTGTGCTGGGAGGGTGTGCTGAGGGAATCGGAGGGAGGAGAGGGAGAAATGCCAGTTAGGATAGCACTGGGATAATACAGTTAGTGGGAAGTGGGGGAAGTCTGGGCTTTTCTGTGACTGTCCCAAAGCAGCTGATACTCAAGTGTTCTATCTCTGTCCTGCTGAGGATGTTAAATTCCACTTTACCTTGGACATGCTCCTTGCTTCCACTGTGTTAAACTCCTGTATGCGCCAATTTGCATTCCTGTGCGAATCCTTCTCCCATTTCTAGCCATTCTGGACTAAAGGCACAGGGCTCTGGAGCCTGTCCTCATCGCTCTTGCAGGTCACTCACTCCCGCTGGGAAATTCCTTTGGAGAAGCTCCCCTCCAAAAGTCCTCCTGCCCAAAGGATGCAAGTGTAAAACTTTTAATGGTTTCCCGTGTGCAAGAATGTGTGCTGATGCTTGAAGTAAGCAGCAGCTGCTGCTTAAATCCATTAGCAGGTGGAATACCAATTTGCTTACACTGAGATATAAGTCTCATGAGAAGAGAGTCCCTGCTCTTACTAGAACCTGTCTCACATTGCTGTCCTTCACCTTTCTCCTGGTCCCACAGATTAAATATCCTCATATCTCCAGAAGATATTTTAAATTCCTGATTTTGCTGTGAGAGGTAGATCAAATACCTTGGTTGTAGCCATGAAACCTGGCTGCCCGATGGTTTTTTCTGCAGTGAGTATGAATCCCTTGTCCTTAGTCAGCTCCATGGGAACATGTAATCCTGCTGATGCGACTGGAAATGTGAGTTCTGTGGAGCTGAACCCACTTAGTCCAGCTCAGTAGCAGAGCAGCCTTGACTGAAATAAGAGGAAATTATTATCAGTGTTGTAGGCTTCAGAGTAGCTGCCAGGACCAGGGCACTCAGGACAAATGTTCCCCGCGTCCTCCAGGTTCTTCCAGCTTGCATGCTACAATAGGACCCTAAGGGCTGTCGTGTTACTTACTGTTGGGGAGAGGGGGATCATGAGGGGACAAATAGCTAGTGTTGTCACCAGGAGTGAAAGATGACATAGTGATGACAGAATCTAATGCAGAATGACATGTGATCTGCACAGAGATGAATGATGTTTTTCATTCCCTTTTCTCTGCTGCCCAGGCTTCTATTTGCAGCAGGATACAGGTGTGGAGAGCAGTTCCTATTTGCTTGGCAAGAAGGAAGTCCTGCATGCGGCGGAGGAGGAAGAGCTACCGCTAAGTTGCAGGCTGCATTTATTCACCCCTACCCTTTGTTGCTTCTCCCCCTTCACTTAGCTCACGTAATCAGGCAACACACAGGTGCTGTGCTGGACCCTACCTGAACTCAGTTTACAAATTACTGCTGTAGGAGTGGCTGTTCTGTTGATGGGAGCTACATCTCCCCTCCCTAGATTAACTGTTGTTTTATATTGTCCTGGTCTTCAGAGTGGGTCACATGAGAGAAAATTCATTTTCAGAATTACAGGCCTGGTATATTTACACGGAAACAGGAGTACTAATGAACATAACCAAACAAATGCAGAGTACCACACAGCATGTGGTATCTTGCAGGGACAGTCACTCCTGGCAGCACATGCAATGCCAGTGTGTAACTTGTTAATCACAAGAAGGCTCACAGAGGTGGCCGTCCGCGCAGAAGCGTTGGCTTTGCATTTATAGGTGCAAACTAAACTTGTTGGGGAAGGAAGCTTAACACAGTAAATCTGCAGTAGATACCTGCCTGGGAGATGGTTGCCTTGAAACAGCCTACCACCTGTGCAAACTCCCGGCTGGAGGCTCTGCATTAGTGCTGCTTCTGATGTTATAACCCTTCTTGGTGTTGGCTGAGGTAGAAGGCAAGGTTCATCTCTTCAGGAGATGTAGAAAAGAGGAGGTTGAACAAGACCCCATATACGAGAGCACACTGTGGATAATAGGGTGGCAAGAACTCGTTAAAGGTTAAGACACTTCTCTTGGCAAGATGGGGGAAAACAACTGACACTTCCCTTCCTAGGAAGCAGTGGCTGCAGGAGCAGTTTCCATCTGGAGAAGCTGGGTTTGTCTCCATGAAAAGGTCAGTGCAGAAGTAGCATGGCTGGGCGTTTGGGTCAGCCTCTCCTGATCTGGGACCTGGCACTTAGGAAGGAGGGAAGAGAAATTCACTGGCTGCTGTTTTCCCCTTTCTTCCTTAGAGGGCAAGCCTTCCCTGACAAAGCAGCACACACTGCTCCCCTGCCCTGGCAGGTAGCCTGACTGTGACACCCTGTGCGCATTCAGCAGCTGACTTCTGTGCAGAAAATTGTTTTGCAGAGCCAGCATTGTCTCTGTAAGGAGGAGCTGTCCTTACCGGGGACACGAACTAGGAATGTCCAGTAAAAAAACCTACTTTCTAAAGGCCTTGAAAAGGTGCTGGCTGGATTTCAGTTCTCATCACGGTCAGAGAATTTACTTCAGCGCCCTCATTAGCTCAAATGCGTGGGAGCATACATCCCCTTTGGACACAGGGCTTTGCCCTTAAGCTCGTATCTAGAATGTGTCCCCCCTTTTTCCCTTTACCTCAGGTGTGGTTAGAGACTCTGTGTTTCACTGTTCAAAGCTTTGCTCTCCAGTAATAATATCTCTGTGTGCACTAGTTCCTTCAGCACTTTCAAAGGACTCTTTTCAGGACTCAGGGCTTCCCTGGTGGGAAGGCAATGAAAGAGGAGGACTGACTTCCCTTTCCCTGTTAGTACCAGAAGCCACTACAAAATTTTATTTTATATTGTTGGGTGGTTTTTAAGATCAGGAATCACTGAAGAACTTAGACCTGATTGAGACTCTCATTGGGATTAAGTGGAGCACCACCTTTCAGATTTTTCTCCGTCCTTGGGAAGCTGTGAATGGTAGTTCCCTGCTATGCCAGGATCTGCTCTGCTGGAGTGCATTTAGAAAGTCATGGCTACAGCAATCAATAAGGCTAAAAAAGCTGATAAAATACATAGCATCTCCTCTGGGATTGTCTGAAGGGCAGAGAGATTGCCAGCGCTCTCTCAGTAACATATTTTTTGTCATGGGGTGGTTGGTTGGTTTTGGGTTTTTTTTTCCTTGAAAGAAATACATTCCCTGCAGGCAGATTCCAGACTGTGGCTTTGGCAAAATAGGGAGCTTAAAACAGAAAGTCCATCTGCCCCAACTGCTGAGTTGACAACTGTGATGCTGGAATAAGCTGTGTGCCTAAAAGGGAAAGGTGGAGAGCTGTAGCAGGCAGTGTA
Source organism: Elanus axillaris (assembly GCA_026212715.1). Lineage (NCBI taxonomy): Eukaryota > Metazoa > Chordata > Aves > Accipitriformes > Accipitridae > Elanus > Elanus axillaris. The sequence continues at coordinate 32,606,057 of JANZLQ010000095.1, forward strand.
CTCGGTCGCTCTCACAGTTCACTATTGCGTGCACAGTAATGCTCTGTTCAATCACAGCTGATGTGTTTTTATGAGACCTCTGCCAATGCGTTGGTGGTCTAACAGCTGCTAGGAAATTTTCCTGAAGGGCTAGGCTGGGGTTTTTGCCATAATGACTGTCCTCAAGGGAGTTAGCATAGTATCACAGGCATTCATGCTCCCACCTGTATGCAAAGTATTTCCTGTTCTGGTTAGGGACAGAAGCTGAGCATTAGCTGGAAGGCCTGTGTTAGCTGCTCAAATGTATATGCACCAGAGGAGCCTATGAAAAGCAAGCATCAGTTATCTCAGAGCTCAGAAATCCTGGGTAAAAAGAGCCATTTATGGTTTTAGGGCTGCTAGGGGCTTTTCAAGTGTCATTCAAAACCACACAATTATCTCATTAGCCACTAACTGCTGGGACCCTGAATGCGAGTCACAGCCATTCCTGAAAGAAGCTGGGTGGTAGTCCCAGACCCCTCTCACGTAGAGGTTTGTCGTGTCACCCAGCGTCAGTGGAGAGCACAGCTGCTGATCTCTGCCTGCTCAGCCCAGGACAGGAGTGGCTGCGATGCCGTGGGTCAGGAATGAGCTGCCTTGGCAGAGTGGGGTGGAAGCCAGCTGCCTCCCTCCCAGTTGCTTCAGCTGCTTAGGTCTGCAGCAAGAAGCTTCAGAGATGCTGAGAGGAGGAGTAAAGGAGCTGGGTGAAGAGGGAAGAGCAGTTTCTGGCTGCCCAGAATAGAAATGAGCTGACAGGAACACGTATGCCCCAGCATTTGGGGACCCTCACGCTGCCTGCACCAGCAGCTACAGGTAGGCCCCTCAGATCAGAAGTGTGACTGTGCCCATAGGGCCACTGAGATTTCTCCCCTTGGTGAGGTGCTCGGCTAGTCCTTGGTTCTAAAATACTCAGGTGTCTGATGTCAGATGCATTTAAGTATCTTTAGGAGCTGAGTATTTGGCTGATTCCGGCCTCGCTGTTCTGGAGACTAAGGCTTGTATGGATGTTTCCTTGGTGACTTTGTGCAGCTTTCCTGTGTTCACACCTTTCTCTGCAGTTCACCCAGATGTAGGACTATGCTGACACAGATTTATTCTAACTGGAACAAGCCTGTGGTATATCTGTCATGCTCACGCTCCCCAACAATACATGCCCCTCTGGGCTGGGGAAGTAAATACTAACTTAGCTTCCTCCTGCTCCTAAACAATAAAAGCAGCTTTTGCTCCAGATATGTTCATTATGCTATTTGGTGTAAGGTAAAAGGGCTTTTATTGTCCCACGGTCTTCGGGGCATCAGCAAATCAGTACTTTGGGCGCTGACCCCACAAACACAAAGCAGGATGCAATTAAATAGTTTGAAACTTTATATTGACAATGAAGTGTTTATACCTTCCAGTACAACAATTGCAGTTGACTTTGGTCAAGATGGGATGTGCGTCATCATGAAGAGCCCATTCTGGTGGGCTCGCCAGAATGGCAGCCCAAAGGTCTTGCATCAGCTGATAACAAACATGGAGGAGTCCAACAATGTGGAATCTGCTTAACTTAGAGCTGGCCCCAGCCCCGTTTGTGGCAAGCTGGGTGCCTTCCCCGTGGAAGAGGTCACCCCAGCAGCTGGAGGGAGAAAATTTGGTGAGTCAGGAGTCCTGGAGTTATTTCAACCTAACTGTAGTTCTTCCATGTGAGGATTGGCATTTTCATTGTCAAGAGTCCGCATGTAACTTGCAAGTTTTTTATTTCGTTTTAGTCTTTTTAGTACATGCGGAAGTGTCTGAGTATGTACCACACTGGTACCAGGCTGTATGGCCATTCTTTAGTCATTTCTCCAGGTTCCCACCATATTTTTTGGTTTATAAGGGCCACAACTATCCGACAGGCCTCTGCTAGAGTGAGTCTGGAATGAATTTGATAAATGAATTCTAAGCATGCATGATGTGAACACACTCATTGCTACAAGTGTTTCTTTAACCACTGCTCCCTTATCAGCATGAAAAACAAGTATATGAGTATCTTGGGCAAATACACTTGTGCAGATGCTACCTACCAGAGCTACAAGCGTTATCAGCAAACTGGTTCAGGGATAACATTTGCAATTCAATAAGCTTTGAATTGCTGTCAGTAAAATGCTCATCTTTCCTGAAAGCCTTAGGCCATCCCTGCTAACTCACTCCAGTCCTCTCTGAGACCACATCAAGATCTGTCACTGTGACAAAGTCCACATAGATTTCCCACACATGCTGCCCTCTAATTTATGTCCTGCTGAAGTATAAGGAACATAAAAAGGAGGATGAAGCAGATGCTGACTAGCTAAATAACAAATCTCTCCTTCCCACCTGCAGATGGGTCTGAAATATTTCTCTGACAGAAGTGATATTTATTAGGAAAAATTAGCTAATGGTTAATAGCTGTGCAGTAATGCATTGATGTTGTAAATAAATAGCTTAAAATGAGGAGTGCACGCACAGCAATAATAATAGACTTTCCTTCTATCAATGTGGATGAGTTGGACAAACCATGCTGAGAATTAAGGAGTATTTCAATCCTTGCTCTTACAGAGAGCAAAATAGCCCACAGCACCAGTGGGCATTTGTGTAGGGGAAGTCCATCTAGTAGGAACTGTGGTGAAGGATTGCTCTTGGGCTGTCAAACCATGACCATAAAGCGCTGTGGTTTCCAGTCACTCTGAACTTGGGCTGTTTAGGAGTCCATAGATATCTGATAGTCAAACTGACCCCCCCTCTTCCCACACCTCTCCTCCCACTTGACTTCTGCTCCCCAGCCCTTTAGTGATGTTTGAGGAGATATCCTAGGAATAAGGACAAATGGAAAAGCTTGAACAAGACCTGTGTGAAGCTGTCAGGGAAAAAGATCCAAAGAAATGGAGCTTCCCAGCGGTGCCTCTGTGGAAAGTACAAACTTATTACCAGACCTCCTAGAACAACTGCGCAGAGAGTGGGTACATTAGGGAGAAAGATTTTTTTGCTGTTGGGAGGTGAGGGAAAGTGATGCTTGCAGAAGTTCTTCCCAATCCCAAAGTCCAGGATCCAAGTGGAATAAAACACTGTAACGCTGCAGGCCATGGGGAAAGCAGCAGCAATCTTCAATCTCTGCTTTGTATCAATGGGGAGGAATTTTGAGTGGGCTTGAAAATTTCTGTTTGGATGCTCTCCTGGATGATACAGTGCCTCCCAGGCATGCTTGCTGGGCCAGAGAGCTGACCCACGACTGTAATAGCATTTGTCCTGGGGATGCAGCACGTTTAACCTGGCTGCTTTGTATAGTCCTTTCCTGCTGATAGCTGTTTTTCCAAGGTGTGTGCCCAGATCCTGCTGTCATCCTACAGGTTTGGCAAGTTGGCTACTGCTGCCTTCCACACAGAAGCATGTTGTTGAAGTGTAATGCAGGCAACCACTTTGCCTGACCCTCTCCACTTCACCCCTCCCACCCTCACACGGCTGTAATAAAAAACATTGGGGTTTGCTGTGCAGCGCACGAAAGTAGCATTGCATTTCTATAGTGCCTTGTAAATACTGGGCTATACTTTTTTTTTTTTCCAATTAACTCTCTTGGCCTACGTTGACTTCTCTTGCTTTGACTGACTAAACCAAGACTGCAGATCTCAGCAACTGAGATGATAATGTGAAGGATCCACATTAATAGACTAGTGATAAATCCACATCCTTCCTCTTCTGTTTTGAGAAAGCCTACCTCATCTACTGGGCCCTTAGGGCCATCACTCTGGAACTCAGGAAAAACATTCAAGCATTGAGAGGTAGAAGAGGTGACAATATTTGTGTCTGTGGCCTCCACAAACCGTATTTCTGAAGGTTCTTCACGACGTCACCTCCTTTCCTGTGACAAATTTTTAACCCATCAAACAAGTTGAGATCAAATGTTGAGACCATGAGTAAAGAACCTTGTGTTCCTGTGAACAAGGGGCGGTAATACCTCTTGTTCGGAAGTTGGGGGCTTTCCACATAGAGGATATGCAGTAGATCTAGCTGCCTGAGCTGTGGACAAATACCAGATAACACATGGAAAGCTGTTGGTTAAACTGGAGATCGGAAGATTACTACCAAACTGGAAGGTGAATAAGAATCTGTCTGAAAAGGAAGGTAGTAAATCATCGTGAACTGCAGTTCCAAGATCTTGTTTAGCCTTTATTTTGACCTCAGGATGAACAGCAGGAACGTGCTAACAAGACTGCTTAGGATGCCAGTTTGGGCGCCATCTTCAAACATGCGAGGACCAGGATATCTTGCAAAATTAACTTAATGGGTGTGATAAAAACAGCAGGGGTTCAGGTAGGGCAAAAGGAAGGAAACTATTGAAAGTACATACAGTAAGAATACTGTGATTGGGCTTGGATGTTATCATTTTTATGTGTCAAAATGCATGATGGAACCCCACCTGGCCTATCAGCCAGCTAAACCGTAGGCATAGCAAGGCTGTTCTGCACGCAACCATGCAAACTATACTGGAGCCATGGGAACACTATACAGTTTGCATCTCCTTTGCAGGGATGGAAATGTGTTGCCCATATCAGGTATTTTCATTTCTGCCATGTGCTCCAAGTCAACAGAAATCCTGAGGAGAATGAACTACACAGTTACATGGGCTGGATTACTTGCTCACTGGTAAAATGGCTAAAAAGAGACTTTTGTGGCTTATGTGCCACCTTGGGCGACATTTTGGAGGGTGCTAATTGCCCTGGGAACATCATCAGCACATTGCAGTGCGTTATTCAAAGGGGGAAGGATCCTGTGAAGATTGGCCTTTGCAGCTCAGTCCAAAATGTGTGCTAGGCAAGCAGGACAAATCCAGTCCTGAATGAAGGAAGTTTATCTATGCCTGAGGATTTTAGTAGTATGTTCCCAGCAGAGGCTTTGTGGGGCTTACCTTTATGCTAAGCTACAATGCAATGATATCCACTTGGGAATTGGGTATATTCACTCCCTCCTGAGGCACCCAGTTTGTCAGGAACAAAATCAACACAGAAGCAAAGCTTTTGCTCATGACTGTACACTGCAAATTGTGGAGGTAAGAAATCAGGTAAGACACGCACCTTCCTGAGTCACAGTCTTTCCAGCAGGTGCCTCTCTTGTCAAGCACAGATCTCTGAAGCCAGAAGAGCCCCCTGCAGAGTTGAAGGCAGACAAGAATAGTGCTGTAAAATCCCCTGAGCTCAGCTCTGACTGAAGCATTAGTGGATTTAAAGCACAAATTTATCATAGTCATCAGAGCATGCAGATTTCTGAGATGACATAAGCAAATCCAAAGTAATGCTATGCTATCCTTGCAGCCTTGAACACACAGCTTTGGCTGTCATGAGCAGAAATCCTTTATGTTTATAGTTCAGCAGAGTATTGGAGAAAGCTGGTTTTGTAGTTCTCTCTAAAACACTAAAAGCAGTTCTGTGCGCTCATATGGTCTTCCTGTTTCCAGAGCAATGTATTCACCAGTTAATCCAGGAAGGAGCTTTAGCTAGCCACATTGCTTCTGTTTTTCAGTGGCAGAAACGGAGTCAAGGAAGCAACATGACCTGTTCAAGATTACATAGCAAGTCAGTATTTCCCGACACTTTTATTTGTCCAGTGCTGCCTCCGTGTCCTTGGACATAGCAGCTACAAGCTAAAGTCCCCCTGTGTCAGACCCTGTGGCCTGGCCCAAGGCTTATTTTTGGATCTGGTGCTCTGGTGTTTCCCAACTCTCCTTGCTGTATAAGGAGTGCAGCAACCTTACAGCCTGGCCCTTCACATGTGTTTCCACTTTGGGGCAGTAAAGACAATATGTAGTGCAGCAAATTCCAAATGGGATAGTGGGACTGCTGCCGGTTGGGAGGGAAGGCTGGGTGCACTCTTGTCTTTCCTTACAGCAGATTAGAAATCATCAGCACTAGTTAAATTACTGCTTCTTCCCTTCCTGTATTTAAAAACTGATTCAGATAACCAGAGAAGCTGGGGAAGAAATGATGCACCATAAGTTGTGATTTTTCACTAAGAAGATTTAGGAACTGAATTTTCAAATAGATTGTGCTCATAAGTGGTATGGGGCAGGGCCCTTAATGCCTGACACACCCCCAAATCCCAAACAGACCTGGCCCCTTCCACCTCTCTCTTATTTGCATTCCCTGAAATGTGAGCTTTAACAATTACATCTTTTATTTTTGCATACACCTTCTGGACACTTTTGCACTGATTTTTTCATTTTAAAGGTCAGGCTGAGTAGGGAAGTGCAGGGAATTTAAATAGATCTCTTTATGCCAGACACTTGAAGAAGGAGAAATCACTTTGGGCTAGATATTGACCTGATACACACAGAAGGATGCCAGCATCATGAGGGCATCACACTGAATAATGCAGTGGTCCAGAAATTGGAGCCACCCAAAGCTGATTTCTAGCTTCCATTGTCCTGTCTTGTCCTCCCCATGTTGTATTTTCAGAAGAAACAGCACACAAGCTCGGTCACTGTATTTTACAGATACCAGATCATACAGGCAGGAGATAGGGACCATATAACCACATAAGATTTTGTATGTTTATCTTTTGTCTCTTCCTTAACTTACAGTTCTGCAAAATTGGGCTGGAAATCTTGCAAAGACTGAGACATCTGCTCCTTTTATCTCAGACCTTAAAGTAGAATGTAGATGTTTCTCTTCTGAGTAAATCTAGCTTAATTTTTTTTCCCCCAGATACGAAAATTATTTCAATATTACAACAAGATTTTAGTGGGGACCACATTGGTTTCACACTCCCCCATCCAGCTTATTATGCTTCAGCAGTGTCTGTTTTCAAAGATTACTGTTCATGGAATGTCAAACAAGTCACCATCACCTTTGCTGGTATATGGAAAGTGGGAAAAATCTCCTGTCAGTAACAGCACTTCAGTCCCCTAAAGCTATGCTTTTTATGCACTGACCTGTATCCCATTATCTCTCCACAGACATTACTTTTGTTTACCTGCCACGTTCTTGCCCTGCAGGCCAGTTTTACAGCAATTCTCCCCAACAGTGCAGCCTTCAGGTACAATCTCAGCGCCTGTAGTAATTATGTTTGAAGGTTAATGTTTCATGAAAATATCAAAGCATTTCTGCCCCTCAGCTTTACTGCTGACTTTGGTAAAAGCCGGAGGTTTTTTTTTTTTCTTGTTTGCTTGTTGTGGTCTAATAGTAATCTGCTTGGCAGTTTGATGCTTGTTTCTGTCTGGAGTTTAATCTACCTGAATGAACTTCAGTGAAATATGAACTGTGGCTTTGGTCATCTTTGGAAGGTGAGGGCCTGTGAATGTCTTTTTCTCCCTGAACATTCTCCTGAGTGTTAAAGGAATATTTGGATCTGCCTCATCAGGCTGTATTTGGCCAAAGATTTAATCAAAGGCAAAACCCAAGGTGCTTGTGCTAGTGACAGAAGGGCAAAACCTAAAATATTTATCTTCTGGCTTTGCTATATGACATAGAAAAGGGAAGTCTGAAATAATAACTGTTCTAGCTGTAAAGAGAATCCTTTTTCTTAGAAATTTGTCTACCATATCTCTTCTAGGTTTTCTTTTCCCTACACAACCTGGGGAAAAAAACCTTCCATAAAAATAAAATTCCTGCACTGTGAAAATACACTAAATGGACAAGAATTTCCTAAACCACCAATAGCACTACTCAAAAGGTAGGGCAAAGATTGAGAGAGAACAGGGTTACATTTCCTCAGAGATGCTGCTGTCTTTGCTCACGGTACACTCAAGGCATCAGATTAACATGCAGAAAGTGGTCTTGGTCCTGAAATTGGTGGGCAACTGATTGTATCTGCAGAGAAAGGTTAGGGTTAGGGTTAGAGATGCTGCCTCTCTAAATTATACAGAAGAAGGGAGAGATTGGTGACAATGCACACATTCGATTCCGCCAAGCAATATTCTAGCAGCTGCTTGCCAGGCTACCCAGTTTGGTCAGGCGTTGGGATTCACACCCGTGCAGCTGGTTATTGGATTCAGCAGGGACAGAGGTTCTAAAGAAGGCTTACCAAGGTTCCCTGGAAAGGTACACCTAAGATATCTCTTCTGGCTTTGTTGCATGCATGAACATGGCTGTTAGAAACAAAAGCAGCTTGTCTAGCAATGTGCCCTCTCTGCGCAAGGGTGGAAGGCACCATTGACGGCATGGTGTCACAGAGCGGAGTGCAAGTGTAAGAGCTGAAGAAATTGGGCTGCTTGGGCAAAGAAAATGGATTACAAAGTGCAAGGTTCCCAAGCTCCCTCAGCATTACAGATTTGCCCTAGCAAGGGGTCAGATTTTGAGTTATTTTGATGATAAAATGCCCACTGAATTCAAATCAAGGCAGTTGTGCCTCTTCCCTCTGGTTTTCCTGGTAGCAGAAGCAACACAGCGATGGGGGGCATGGCTGCAGCCAGAGGACAACCTTATCTTCTAGGTTCCCTCAGGAAGCCTCATTCTGCCTGTCCTGCACAACCCACCCTTTCTCCACCTTCCTGCCACTTCACAGACTGACATGAACACATGTGTGCTAAAGCCTACCTGAATTTGCTACTTCCCTTTCTCCTGTAAGTAGAACCATCATAGTCCTTTACTCAATGGACTGTACAAATTGTTACTGCATATAAAACTAGCTTTAACTGGTTTTGTCACTGATGAGCTGAAAAAATTAAATAGCTGCTCTAAAACATTGTGAAAGACTGGGTTTACAAGTTAGATTTTGCGTGGGAGAAGAAAGGCCAGCTGATTTTTTTCGTGTTGTTCATGTACAATTTTCAAATCTTAATTGATGAATGTGATATAGTTTGATAGCTAAACATATCATACCAGTTTTGTGGTGAAAATATTATTTAAACGAAAATAAATATGGGCCTCCATACATAGGTGAGAGAGCACACAAGGAAATACTTGAAGTGAATAGGTTTGGAAACTTTTCAGACAGGAAAGAAAAACAGTTTTGCTTACATGCAGCATACATTGGTTTAAAATATATTTCAGACTTTGCATATGTTTTCGACTATTTATCTGGAAATGAGGCACTGCATCTAATTATAATCTCAAAACTCATGGACAAATGCTACGGGCTCAGCACTTTGAAATGTAAATATAACCACAATAATGATACTGACACGGGGGTAATAAAGAGGTAAAAATGAGACATGCCTTCCAAAAAGTTAAGAAGGAGCTCGTGGGGCAGGTAGGAAGGACAGAAACAATGATGAGAAATAGTATAAAGGTTTCTAACATTTCACAGTTATACACAGGACTTCAGCCCATCTAATCCAGAACCTGCTGCTCAAAGAGTCACAACGTGGAGTTTCAGGGCCACCCAAAAAGCAATGATGCATCTAGCTGATGGTGATACTGAGGGTATTTTGGGGGTAGGTGAGGTGATGGTATCTGCCTGACCCTCACTTGTCACAAATTTATGCCTTAGAGCCTGAGAGGTGCTTATGTGTATTTGAGCATTAATTAGGTCAGAGGTGAACTATTTAAATTATTGGCCAATCAACAGAGCTAGAGCTGGCTTTGAATTTCTCAAGGTCCCTGGCATTCAAACCATAAAGTTCATTTAGAGAGCCAATCTGTTCTTGAAAACTGGGACAAGAGAAACCTTCCTTAAAAGCGTCCCCAATTCTAAAAGTAGTTTCAAGAGTTATGTCAGAAAGTGGTACCTCATCAGAGAAATAAAAAAAAAAAAAATTGATTAAAAGGCAGGAGTAGGAGTTAGTTTGAAGTTTTACATCTTAATCACTCCCAAAATCACTGCAGACAGAGAAGAGGTCATGGTGCTATGCCCAGCCAGCTGGTTATTTGGAAGATGGTTAGTGAAGAGAAGTGTTCAAAATTTGCAAATACCAAAGAGGATGGTGATGGCTGATGTATATAATCTCAGAGCACCGATAAATCCCCAGCTTTTGAAGGCGCAGGCTACTAAGGAAACAACACTGTTCAGAGCTGTAACAGCTCAAGCTGTAAGACAGCAGTGTCCAAGCAGAAGCCTCTAGTGCCTCAGCTTAAAAAAACCAGTGTTGTGTGCCTGCCTGGTACTAGGTACCCAGAGCATGGGCAGAGGAATGGTTTGGAAATCTTCTCATTACCACTGGGTGGAGCTGAAGCCCTTTTTGTTCAAGCTGCTCCTTTTGTAACTTGTCTGTCCTAGAGAAAAACTGTGAATCAGGCTGTTTACAGATCGATTCGGAGAGCTCATTATACTGATGACCTCATTCTTCTGGAAGGGGAGGTCAGTGAATGTATTTCATGGGGGGTGGGGGTTCTCCAACAGTATGTGGTTGTTTGGACTTAAATGTCAGACGCAGCCAGGACTTGTGATGAATTTGTAAAGCAGTCAGGCAGTCATATAAAATCACTGTTGTCTTTAAGTGCCTGTAATAAACCAGCCAGAAGGCTCTGACCTGAATAAGTGAAGGGAAAATACAGCTGAAAGAAACTTATCCGGATGAGGAATGTGTATGTTAAACAGTAAGTTTTCTTTGCTTCTCAGTTTGGCTTTTCTGCTCTAAATGATTTTGAGTGACAGCACCGGATCCATAAAGGACAAGATGGGAGCTTGGAGCAGGGCAGACATAAGGAAAATAGGATTTGTTTTGAAAGCAAATTCCAAGCAGATGGGCAGGGCAGCAGGAGGGCACAGGCAGTTGTCCAGATCACTTGGTGCTCCTTACTTGTTCTTTGTCCCATCCTGCTTAGCTCCCTGTTTTCCACCTGCAACCAGACTCTCCTCATCTCATTCTGATTTCTCATCTCAGTGTTTTGCTAAAACTGCCCTGTTTTCCCACCGCTGGCTCAGACCAGAGCCTAGACTCCTGAAGTCTGGCCATTTGGGTGATGGCAGTTTAAGAGCTCTCTGCCCCGACCTGTCCCCATTGCCTCTCTCCCGGAGGGTGGCCGATGCACAGCAAAGGCGGCACGGTGGGCTGTGTCTCTGTTCTGTGCATGCCACAAATCACCACCTAGACAAGCAGCTTATAACACGAGCGAGCTGACCTTCCCAAGATGTGAATCCTGGTGGTCAGGAGCTCCATTTAATGATCCCTGTTGGATTTAACTATGCTGGCTAAACGTCTCCACACCTTACAGTTCTGCGAGAAAAAACATCTTCAGCTGGGTCCAGCAGGGACTGTGGCTTCAAGCTCTAGCATTGTGAAGGTCTGCCCGTATAGCTGTGCCAGAAAAAGCTATAGGTGTAGATGTACCCCTGTTGACCAGCGTGTGCATTTGTTGCCTGCATTTATGTTGTTCAGGCCATGAAAAGACATTCACATTGCAAACAGCCGTGACCACGGAAGACCTTATTCTCCTCTTGTGGGTTGTTACTGCTCTTCTCCTGGAGAGAGGCTGCAGCCCTCTTTATGTGTGGGCAGAAAAGATTGTGCCCTAGCCCCCTTCAGGCAAGGTCCATGGAGTGATTTAAAGTGCTGATGAAAGTGTTTAGTGCTAACTCATCCAGCTTTGCCCAAAGCGTGAGAGAATGCTCACAGGATTTCTTTTGTGGGGTGGTAACTCCCAGCTGGCAGATGCTGATAAAACAACTGTGAAGTAGGACATCTTCAGTCAACTCAGTCAGAAGGGCTAGATGAGGATGTCTGTCCCTGGCCTTGGGACATGGGACAGCTAATTTGCCAGAAAAGCTTTTCCTGTTGGCCACATTGCTAATAGGAAGCCCTGCTGACACAGCTCTGCTGGTACAGGTACAGCTGTGAAGATACTATGGCATGGAAATATCCCTTGTTTTCACTTTTGAAGTAATTCTGAACATTTTCAAGATGTCTGAAGTTCTCCTGTTACTCGGTAGTTCCCTGACACCCCCATTACCATTCTCACCTCTTCTCTGCTCCTTTCATTTCTTCTCTTCTTTGTAAACCCATCTCAGAGTCAGTACACACAGTGCACCGCAACCACCAAAAGCTTCTGGCTCTGCTCTTGAGTACAGTAAAAAGTCAGACATCCCTGGTTTTGGTCCATATTTCCCCTGTATTTTTTTGTGCTTTACCTAGGTCACTGCTGATATAATTAGAGTAGACCAGCATAACGTTATCATTAGACCATGACATAGAATAGAATAGATTAGAATCATTTAGGTTGGAAAAGACCTTCAAGATCATTGAGTCCAACCATCATCCCTGCCCACTAAACCATGTCCTGGAGTGCCTTGTCTATGCACTTTTTGAATACCTCCAGGGATGGTGACTCAACCACTTCCCTCAGCAGCCTATTCCAATGTCTGACAACCCTCTTGGTAAAGAATTTTTTCCTAATATCCAACCTAAACCTCCCTTGCCGCAACTTGAGGCCATTTCCTCTCGTCCTGTCACTAGCCACCAGACAGAAGAGACCAGCCCCCACCTCACTACAACCCCCTTTCAGGTAGTTACAGAGAGCGATAAGGTCTCCCCTCAGCCTCCTTTTTTTCCAGACTAAACAGCCCCAGTTCCCTCAGCCGCTCCTTGTAAGACTTGTGCTCCAGGCCCCTCACCAACTTGGTTGCCCGTCTCTGGACACATTCCGGGAACATGGTGTCTTTCCTGTAATAAAATGCACATAAAATGCATGTGTAGTACAGCTTGTTGATTTAAACTGGTAGAGGGATCTTCTGATATTGTAAACAGGCTTGGATATGAGGGTGGTGATGTGATTGTAATCTCTGCATCCATTCCCTGTCTCATGTGATGATGAAAAGGGATAATTATTACACTCGTTAATAATTTAGGAAGCTAAGCAACAGTACCTGGAAATTAGGTGTCAACTTTGCAAGATTTCCACAGAATGAATAAGGACGAAAAATAGGTCAGGCAAAGTTATGATTTTGTCTATTTTAAAGAGGGGAAGGAAGTATTTTTAGCAAGAAGAAAATGCTTTCTCTGTCTAGCTATGCAACACAAGTAGGTACCCATAACAGATGAGCTTTATTACATACAATTGCTCTAGGCCTGACGGATCACTGATGCTTTCCACAAACACTCTGCAGGACCTTCAACTGGTCAGTGGGTACCTGTGCTGGCAGTCTCTCTGAGGTGATTTGAAGGGTCACCTTTATTTTCTCCTTTTGGCTGAGAGGTATTGTAATTCCACAGGGCTGTGTTCTGGCATGGATTTGTCTAGTTTCTGATAGTAATTTTCCAGAGCTAGCATCCTAAAACACTATTTCTCAAATTTATTTTTCTGTGCTTTCAGTACTGAAGAAAAAGAAAGTATGTGAGACAGTTGTGCACGTACTCATACTCTGTGAGACAACAAGGGTTATGTTAGCGCTACAGAAAGTTTGTGCTGATATACAATTGAATAGGCTATGACAGATTCAGCTCTAAAAAGAGTTGGAGTGCTGCACTCTGTGCTGTCTATTCTGCCGTAACTTTTATTACTGGAATATTTCTCTCTCTCAGTTTTTAATTCCTCCATCACCTTTCAAGCTGACAGTGTGGATCATGGATCTTTAAAATTGCTTTCAGTGGAGCATTATTATTGTTTATATGTAAGAATACTATTTAAAATTTGAAGCCAAGTTGAAGAGCTATGACATAGGGTATGTATGTTTGGCATCTCTCAACAGTAATAATGTTAAAAAGCAAACATTCTATTTGTAAAAAATGTGTCATTACAATTCTAGCCAAGGAAAGACTGCTTTTAAAATTAAACACCTATGTTCTTAAATCAAACTGCTCAATTACTTTTCAATATATAGCACTACAATATCTATATAGTAGCCAATTAATTGCTCTGTCTTATGTGATTTTTTTTTCCTGGATAGCTCCAGGACCTTTGCAACTGTTACTTTCAAGCTTTGTGGCCAGTGGGGCTGTTGCAGTCTGAAAAATAAGCCGTCAAACCATGTATTACCAAACCACTTATTACCAAAATAGAAGCTGCATGCCTTCCTCACTCTGCATTCATCTCTACAATAAGAGCAGCATCTCTGGAAAAGTAGTTGGGAGCACCTTACAGGACACAGTAGACTCATCTTCTGATCAGCTGAATTAGTTTTTATGGACATCAGGTGTCGACGAGTCACATTTTTTTTTAATCCCAAAGCACCCCAGCAATGTGAAGTATGTTATTTAAGTGCATGCAGGGTGAATATTTAGCCAAACAAAGGCTGGTGTTGGGAGTGGTACTAGTGTAGTAAGTTTTTATTCTTTAAATAAAAAGGGGATGGCACAATGACTGTAACCAGAGATCTCAGATGCAAATGGAGTGTGGAGACAGACCAAGTTAAGAAGGTAGGCCAGCTCCTATCATCTTTCCCTTATAGGGGAGGGGACATTTTTCCTGGGTAAAAGATCACATGGTGGAGGGTTTTTCCCTCTACCCCATCACCTAAAACAGTACAATCCATAACTGCATCAGAAGTTATTTTCTTTTTTTCTTTCCTAGGCTCTGATAAGCTTTAGTAATTTTATATTTTGTATTTGAGTTTATTGTATCGCTTTGTGTTCCAGAAAGATGTAATAGTATTGAGTCATATTTCTAAAAAAAAAAAATCCCTTTTCCTGAAGCTTTTGAATTTTACTGTGGGGAAGTATAAGCCATTAGAAACTCCTGTATTTCACAGCTGATACGTGGTTTTACAGCCTCAGTTCTTCTGAACAGTAGGAAGTGTTCTTCTACATTATAAAACCCTCAATTTTACAGACATGCTGATGGGCAGGAATCCTGCTGGATAGTTCCCAACATGTGTGTGTTTACATTGATAGAGATCTTAGGGCTGTTTTTATTTTTTAAACCATAGCAATATTTCACTACTACTGTATGCAATTTATGATTCTGAGATCCTTTTTTTTAAGTTTCTAGAATGTTAGCAGTGAGTGCAACTTTTATAGCTTCTCTGTCAAGAAGGATGTACCAGAATGACTCTTTATCTAGAAATACCAGTATTCTCAATTGGCCCTATGAAGGAACACTCAGTACTGGCTGGTTTAATTGTAGTGGAACTATGAACATTTTTTATATGTTTTATTACAGGAACCAAACAGTTAATTCATCCAGTCAATATCAATATTGTCTCAATAAAGTCTCATTTTAGCATTTAGTCAACCTCACTCCTTAGATTACTTTCAGTGCCACAGGGTTTACATAATACATAAATACACTGGTACCTGTAATAATGTAGTGTATTACTTCCTGAATGCATTATAGGCTATTAAGCACTTACTTAATCAAATTTGTTAGGATTATCTTCTGCATCCTCTTCTGTAGGCAGGTTTGTGTACCAATTTGATCATTTTTATCTGGAAAGTGCTTTTTAACCTCAGCACATAGGGGACTTTTTGTTCTGCTCCTACAGATCTGTAGAGTACATCTGCTCTTAGGAGCACAGCTTGCCACATGCTCATGTTTGAAAGAGTATTAGGGCTTCTTTTGTTTTCAAGTAGGCCCCCCAGTAATATTTTTATACTCTTGATATAATTGCTCTACATTCCATTACAGTAGCTATATTTCAGTTCATTCCTGCTCATTTATTTACGGGTTTATAAAGCTTTTTTTTTTTTATATACTCTTCTACTTTGTAAACATTTTAGCATACCCAAGAAAAAAATGCTATCTACCATAAATAGAGCATTTTCTGACTGTATGTTCATGCAATTTTTTTGGTCTTAAATTCCTTTCCAATTTGTAGTGAGTGCAATGCATTACTGCAAATTGCTTGCTTTTGGAAGGTGTGACACTGAACCCCTTGTACTGATCCCTTTCCATGCATTATGATTATTTTTTTAAACTTCTTTAACTTAGCTACTCCTTACATTCTGCCTTCATACACTGGTATGTGTTTTTAACCAGAAACACTGTAGTTCTCTTAGTTCTTGTTAAATACTTAAGTACAGAATCATTGCAGCCACTAAACACACTCCATCCTTAGCCATGTCCGGCTTGCAGTCACAGTAAGTTTCTCCTTATGTCCGCATGTGGCAGGATCTGAGTCAACAGGAAATGTGGCATTGTATGTGGTACTTTAAACATCCCTGGCAACTTTAACACTTTTTATTAAGAAAGGTAAAAAGTGAGTAGTTCTAAGATAACAAGTGTATAAGGAATATAACTAACTTCTACAAACAAGAAAATTGGACGGAGGTATTATCCATCTTAAAAGTCTCATTACTTTTAGATAACCTGTTTTATCAATTCCTCTTTCATCTCCCCTCTGATATTTTTCTGGTGTCAGACTTCCATCTGTCACATAAAGGGCATGCAGACAGCAGTTTAGACCTCTTATGTTGACTGCTGGTGTTACCTCAGGTTGGGTAAACAAGCATGCTCTGTTCACACATTTTTAAATGTAAAAACTCCAGAAAATAATTAATACAAATTGTTAGTTTCACTTCACATTAATGAACTGACAATTCCTCTATACAAACACAGACTATTTTGGGTTATGCAACTTTCTGAAATTATTTTTCCCTCCTGTAAGCAACGGGTCCAGATTAGAGTGCACAGCAAATACAGAACTAGCCAAACAAATACCCTTTTTTGCAAATCAAAACTCCAGTTTGTTCCTTGAGCATCAGCACATCTTCTAAGGCTGTTTATAACTGCAGTTGCATAGCAGAGTTTAAAAGGGGCTAATACGATACAGCTGGGTTAAAGCCCTTGTTATTACCATAGAGCTTTAAGATCATCTGAATGCCTAATCTTGCTGTGTTATGATTCTGTATTTCCTTCTTCATTGCTTTGCTTCATCTATCTTTTGTTCAAAACATTTATAGTTTATTTTTCAAAAAAAAGATTTGTGCAGTTAAGAACTCCTTGTGCTTCTAAGAGTTAGAGATTGTCCACTGTCAGAAGCCATCAGATCCACCACCTGTCATAATTTTGAGCCAAGCGGTCATGGACAAAACTCCAGGGAAGACCACTTCTGGAACAGGTTTAGAGATGCTTTGATATTTTTCTGTCTTTATAGATTTCAGCTATTTAAATCTGAACTTTGTAAAGCTTTTATTTTTATTTAAAAATACAGGAGAAATCAGATAAAAGAACTTTTGTAACAAAAATTATTATTATTCATGATTAATTATTATTCACGATTGCACTTTTCTCTATAATAGGCAAGCAATCATCAAAATCTGGGTTAACCCAAACAGGAAAACTCACAGGAGTGGCACACATAGTATAAAATCCACTCTGTACCCTTCTTTCTAAGTTAAACATGGTGTAGTCCCAATTGCGTGGATTCTTCAGGAACTGAATGGATCCTGGGAAATCTTTAAGTCAATTATCTCTGAAACCTGAGCTAGATGAAGCATAGTAACTTATGTGAGGACTCAGAGTTTTGAAGATAAAACCAGTAGGAAATTCCTTCCAAATTTTAACTGTTAGCTGTGTTAGCGATTGGAGTAGGCAAGGGTGCTAGACGTCAATTGTGAGCTTACTTGGTGAACCTTCAGGGAGTATGGGTCCTCCCTGTTGCATGATTTGAGAATATTTATATTCTTCTTTCCTGATACTCTTTTGTAGAAATCTTGGGAAAGTTTATAGCGTCACAAAACAAAAGTCATCAAAGACAGGTACTGCCTCTTTCTTTTTGGTAACACTAAAATAAGAAGCCGGAGGTATTTTTACAGGGTTTTTTGTGGTCTTAATGGCCACGCCCTGACCCTGCTGAAGTCACGTAGCTGGGTTTGCAGTCTGCCAAGCGCAGATCTGGGCCTGCATTTAAGCCCAGACTCGCTTCCAAAGCTTGGTGTTTACACATTAGCCTGTGCTCAAGAATAAAGCTTTGTCTGATCTCTTACACACCAGCACAGCATTTTAGCGCAGGCCTGGGCTGTCATTCCTCTGCCTGTCATAAGTAGAGTCACACTGCTGTCCAGACCACAGCAGACATCCCAGCCTTGATTTTTTGTCAGCATGTGTCGATGTTTTCCATTTCCACTTCAGCCACACTAGCAGCTCGCCACATGCAAAGATGACATGTGGGGAGTAGAGCTCAGCAGGGGTAATCCTGCCCTGAGACCCTCTAGTATTACAGGACAAAGCCAAGCAGTTCTAAAGCTGTTTGGCTGCAGAAGGATTTCCCAGGTGTCAGGAGAGCCCTGGAAAGGGTACAGCTGTGTAGACAGCTGGGAATTACCCTCATTTCTTCTCTGACACAGGAAAGGGCAGGCAGTGAAAAGGGCATGGCTGGAGCGCTGCTGCGTTCTGCAGATCCCCTGCGGCCACTGCAGCTAAAACAATCTTAATTTGCTCCTTGGGTCCCATCTGCTGTCGGGGACACAAGGAATCAAGTAATCGCTGGGAGGCCTATCTGTTCTCTGTGGGGATAGACTGGGCAGCGTGGCAGGGTCTGGGTGATGAGCCTGGGGTGTCTAGACAAGCCTGCTGAGCTGCCGCTGGACTTTGCTGTGCTCTGATTTTGCTCAGCGGCAAGGCACTGTGATGCCAAAGGGTTCTGACGCGGAAAATTCTTCCTCAATGCCCAGCTTGCTCCTCTGAGCGGAGAGGAGAGGGAGACTGAAGGGACAGCGTGATGGGCTGCCCACTGAAATGCAGTTGCTGGGTCTGATTTGAGATCTACCAACTCTGACAGCCTCTTTAACTATCGAACTCAAAAACTACCAACTTTTACAGAATTGGAAAATTAATTGGGTCAGCACAATGGTGAATGATCTGTGAGACAGTTTTGTTGTTTGGAGTCCAAGTACCATCTGCATTTATTTTCTGGCAAATGTTAGACATCTTCATGGGTAATTCTTCAGCCTTTATTTGAGTGTTTCAAGTATGTCTGCCTCCCTTATTTGTACCACTGAATCTCTAGCTGAAAACAAAGTGATAAAAAATAACAAGTTGGTGATGGCTTATAGAGTGAAAGGCAAACAGTGATGTGTATGCCCACCTGTGTCTTCCAGAAGTGCCACAATACATATCATACAACTGCCATCTGAATCTACTTACAATGTATGGAGAGAAAGATGCAATTATTAACATTAGTTTCTGTCCAGAACTAGAAGTATTGCAGTAAAAAAACAGGTAAGTAACTGAAGTATCAAACGCAGCACAGTCTGAAGACTATAAAACATGCACTACTACCTTTAGTATATAGGTAAGCGTAAGAATCACGCTTACTGTAATAATTTCCTGCATCCCTTCAAATGCTTATAACATACTCTGGGATAAGTAGGCTTCAGGAAATTGATACAGAAGTTAGAGTTTACAGAGCTGCTAATGTGCCGAGTACATCAAGTGATGTAAAGTATGCACTTCTGACAATGTTTTCATGCTTAGTGAAACCTTTCTGAGGCAAATGAAGGGTCATGCTGATAAAAATACCATCATAGCAAGTTTCTTCTTCATTTAAAAATGAAAATTCTTACATTATCTGGCTTTATTTTTGTATTAGAAGTTATTCATGTACATTTTCTAACAGAATTAGGATATTGATTTCCAGAGTTATACTCACAAGGGTCCTGTTAGTATTTTTTCTAAACTGTTACCATAGCTTCAGCTAAGACATGATAACTACCCAAGTGCATGCACTTGCCTTGTTACAAACTTTAATGAAACAGATTAAACTACTTTATGCTAACTTGTTCTATCGTATTGATTAATACAAAAGTTATAATTATCAATAACATAATCTTCCCATGGAAAAATCTACTTGTGCACATGGCATTCATCAGAATATTTGTATTAAAGGCAGCTTATTGAGATAATAAATAAGAATTTATGCACATATTTGGGTAATTCCAAAATAATTAATGGGGAGGAAGATTCCTTCTAATTAAGATTCTATAGATTTTAGATTCCTAAAAATTATCTAGCTTTTCATGTCCCATTGCAGTATACAGTATGTTAGCTACAACGGGGGAAACTTATTTCAGACAGACTTCTGCTCTGATGTGCAAGATTTATCCCTTGGTCAGAGACCATGTCCAGATCACTACTGATACTGTTCCTGATGCACAGACTAGCAGAAAAATCACTAAGAATGATTTCATGTGTTCTTTGTGAGGAGTTTTAATTTTTTTATTAATGAAAAAGTTATTGATCATGTCTGAGGGTCCTGTACGGAACTTTGCGGGCATTAACTAAATCAGTTTGCCTCTTTGCCTAGTATCTGTGTGGAGCCAGTTGTGCCGTAACAGCAAAACCACTGTGCTTGTGACCAAGGTGAACAGCAGAGAGGTTTCAGGGATTGCTAGGCCCTTTGGTTCTGCATGGACTCACCTCCTGTGTGTCAGGACTACTCTACCTCCATAATAATTTATCATTTTTAACTCTCTGTGATGCTTTTTTCCCTCAATACTTATTTAACTGGATATTTTATTTTCCTTTTTTTTTTTGTAAGCAATGCCACTCTTAGTACAGTCTTTATTAAGACTTGCATTTTTGAAAGGTTCTGTATTTTTGTCTGTTTCCCATACAGTTGTATAGAAACAGGGAGTCAATTAAAAATGTACATGCACTGAGATTATTCCAAGTTGTATATATACATAAAATCCACAAGCTTAAAGTATATTTCTTGATTTTTATGCCTGGTGAAAGAGGCAGTTGAGAGAAGACCTCTATTTCACTTAGTATGCTTTTTACTAAAGTCATCTCTTCAGTATTGTATTAAAGACTGTGGTTCAAAACTCTTGACCTAGGTAAAAAAGCATTAGCTGTTTGTCACAGTTACAAATCTCACTGAGATGCTTGTATTCTGGGAATAAAAGGCCCTAACACAGCTGTGTTGAAAACAGCACAGTGGGTTTTTCAAAGACCTTCACCTGCAAAATTGGCATTCTTGTGACCTCTGAGGTCTGGCTGTTATTTACTGAGTTCAGGTCAAGGTTTTTTTACAAGTTCTTAAAGGTTTTTAATAATATAGGATTTTGATCCTCAGTTTTGTTCCTCCTGTTCCACTATATTACAACAGAGGTTCTGGAGAACAGAATGCCCTGGGAGGGGGAAGCCATGACCTGTAAGATGACAATCAATAGCATCTGACAGTCATTTGAGGCCCCAAATCCCCTATGTGACTTGCTGTCACTGATGAGACTGGAACCTCAGTCTCATCAGATATCCTGCCCAGGACCTCCTGAGTCTGAATGTTACCCACCTCATTTAATCACCAAATCACACTACCAAGCTGCTGTTGTGTGGGTAAAGTAAAAGGGTTTTATTTATATGTTTGGGTTTTTTTCCTAGGTTAAAGACTATAGTTTTCTTTCACAGGGAGTCACTAACTGGTTTTGAGAAGTAAGTTGTAAAATGCCTACTCATGTTTCAAGGAGCCTGATGTTCATGATATACCGATGCTGAGTTTCTACTTAACATAAAATTCTGTGTAAATACATTGTGACTTCTGTAGTATAGTAAATCTGCTACTGAGATAAACCATTATATTGCTTTTCCTATTGGTGTCATTAGGTGAGCTCACTGGGCCAGATGACACAGAAGGGCAGCTCAGTATTTCCCAAGTGAGGAACCTGATGTAACAAGCTGTTAGCAAGTGAGACAGCATCAAGGCAAGCATTAGGCAATGAGATGTGACAGTGTATGTAATGTCAGGATATCCCTACGCAGTGTGAGTGAGTTGCTAGGCAGTGAGCTGACAGCCTGCTATTGCAAGCACCTGACAAATGGTATGTTTCTTGACATGCCTTCTTAGAATGCAAAAAAAAAAAAAGAAAAAAGTTTAAATGTAAATAGACAGGAGCAGAGCTTTTTCAAAAAGTTAGTCTCCCAAACCTCATTTAATTTCAGTGATTTTTTTTTTCTAACTTCCCTTGCTTTTCAGTTAGTTCCAGGGTCATTTTTTCTTTTGACCAAACAGAATAGACAAGGGAGCAAAAATAACAATTAAAAATCCTGTGGTAAATACCTTGACATTGTAAGTGGAGAGGAAAGGTGATTGTAAGCTGTCTCCCAATTCTAAGACTCCCTCCAAAAAATCTTTCCTTGCAAATTCAGCATACTTGGGAGCTCTGCAGATGTTGCAAAGAACGTGGAGGAAAACAGCAATACTGTTTAGCATGATTCTTTTGCACCTTTTAATTGCCAGACATCATCTGGATAGCAGATGCTGCTGCTCAGTGATGCATTTCTTCCATATCTATAGTTTCTCCCCTCTCTCCATGAATGTGTGTGGGAAGGGGAACTAGTGCATAGCCGCATGGGAGGGAGCTAAAGGCAGAACAGTTTCTTAGTGAGCCCTGCTGCAGGAGTAGCAGAGACAGCAAAGGGAGCAGGAAATGATGGAGGAGGGGAGAGGACTCCAATGACACTTAATGGAAGTGATGCAGAATTCCCCTGAGAACCCGAGGACCCAAAGGCTATGACCTTTCCACTTGCCTTGCAGACCCCAACTGGAGAGGCACTTTAAGCAATTTATCAATGTGAACTCCAGAATGTCTTTTTCCTACTTCATGGGATTTTCCACTGGGCAAGAAGGAGAAGGATGTGCATTACTTAGTGGGAAACTGAAATTAAGGTTGTTTGTTTGATATTTCTTTTGTAAATCAGCAGGCTGGATCATAGCTTTATGTTCATAACATATTAAAGCAGGGGATCAGCTACTTCTAAAGACACCATTCCTCCTCCCTGGGTACCAAGAGCCTGGAAAACTCCTAAAATGAAAGGTAGGGGAGGTGTAAGTAGTAGGGGAAGGAGGTGGGTTGTGTGGGAGCAAGCCAGGGCTTTATACTGTCCCTGTTTCCTTCATCCAAGATCAAATCCTTTTCTACAATATTTCTGAGGCAGCTGCAGACTTAATGACCTAGCATTCAATCAGTGACCCATCAGTACTTCTCAGTTTAAGAAAGCTGTCATTATAACAGCATTCATCTTTCTGCCCAAAACTTCCACAGTATGTAAAAACCCTGACACCCAAATCAGCCCCTGCTTTTCATCTTAGAAGGAAATCTCAGCAACAGAATTCTCCAGATCGTCTCAGATCAACAAGAAGGAAATCTGGCATATCCTCTGGGATCTGTGGGAGTCAAGGACAGCTTTCCCCAGGCAGGCAGTTTTTCCAGCCAGCTCCCTAGCTGCATGGTCTTTCTCTGAGACACTATGTGGGAACTATGCAGAAGAGATAATATGGTCCTCTGCCAATTAGTTTTTCCTGGCGTATTTCCATGGGCCTGAAGAGCAGAAAACCTGTGAAGAAGTAGGAGGCAAGATCTGGCCCTGTGTATTTTCCTGAAAAGCTAGCTCTATTCCACACAGCTGCTAGTGGTTCTCTCCCATTACATTTTTCCTAATAAAAATGGAAGTATGAATTTAATTATTTTTTCCTAAGGATGTTTCTTCAGCTATTATGCATATTCTGTTACTGTTTTGCAAGTGTTGCCTGCTTTATTGCACACTGGCATTTTTATTCCCTTTATTCTTACAGGTCTATAGACCAGCTTGGTAAGTCTAATTGCCCTCATTCTGTTCTGCTGCTTTTGACAGATAAGAGCTGTAAACTGGGTAATATCTTGTCAGTATACTTCAAACCTCCTGCCATATAAGCATCCATCCAACCAGCTGCCTTTTCTCCTGGCTCATTTTGCAGCCATTGGTTTAAATACCTGTCTCCAGTTATTTAGTAGAAAGAAACCCACAGAAGAAATTGATTAAATTGGAATGAAAAAGTCTTGAAAGATGCTTCCCACCTGTATGAATCGAAACCATAAGCACTTAACTCAAATGGGATTAGAGGGTACAAGGGAGAAACAGAAGACCCTTTTCTGAAGATCCTTTCTTAATGTTCTTTTTCCAAATAGACAGTGACATAAATTTCACATATCCACATGCTTGTTTCCTCTGCCTCAAAACAAAATTGGTACAGTCTGACTGTTTAATAATGTATTATAAATAACCGGTAATAAAAAAAACCCAAAGAATAGAACCAAGAACTGTTAGTCTTGAGGATCTTCTTTACCTCCAACAGTAGCCTATATTAAATGCTACAGCAGAAGGCATAATGTACCTGAGCTTTATGCAAAATAGATAAAGGAGAGATATTTCTCCAGTACAGTGATTACTTTATACTGTGAAGCATCACTGACACCAATGCTTGCAGTTGTTCTCCCTGTCAGCATGTTGCTATTATATATGTACATGCCCAATCCTTAAAAAAAATCTTCTGTTTCATTTGCTGTACTATTTGTTCTCTAGCACAGAGTTCCAGAGCCAAAGTAGAACTTTGCATTAATATGCATCTAAAGAGAGTTAATGCAAACTTCTATTGTCTCGTCATTTGACAAGGTGTTTTCTTTTCTCATAGAAAGTGATAGGGTGTAAGATGCATTTCATTTGCTTCCTAGCTTCAGGAAGCCTCCCTGCTGGGTAAAGATGTAGAGAAGTTTCCTTAGGACTTGCGCTGCCTGGCCCCTCTCTTCCCAAGGGGTAGGACAGAAGTCTTCAGCCAGCTGCTAGTCTCAGCCTCAGTCAAGCTGGGAAGCTGCCACAGGAGCAGAGGTCGTTCCAGGAGCTGTGCTCCCATGCTTACCTGCAGAGACAAGAGCAAAGCTGGAGCTGGGAGAACACAGCCCTGACTGAGGGAATTGTGATGGTGTGCCAGGCTGGGGAGTAAATTCTGCTTGAAGGCCTTGGCCTCATCTCTCAGCAAGGCCACTATGCTGCTACAGGAGATCTGTGATATTATGTGCTGTTGAAAACATAGTGCACTTTTTGATCTTTGGAGTAGAAGCTGTCGCTGTCTATACACTTATGTACCTATGGATGGACTGGCCTACTGTTTTCACTAGATGATGATGATAATGCAGATGACAAATTTGTCTCTAATTCTCATCTGTAGATCAAAGCACTTAGACACATTATTTTTAGTTGTTCTTGTTTTACAGTCCTCTCTTGTGCTTCTTTTAGGTTCTTCCTCATCCTCTTTTACTTTTTATATATTTTTAAAGCCAGAAGTCAAAATGCAAAATAGTAATTAAGCTAAGGATCTATTGCTCAAAATACTATCATATTTTCTGTGTTTTCCATATGCTTTTTTAGTTATAAAGTGCTAGTATCCTATTCCACTTTTATTGGAATATGCCTATAATTGAGCAAATTGCTTGGTTTTAAGTCCATCTTCTAAAATCTGCTCCCGCCACCAATTCTGCATTTCATTGTATTTCTCTTATCTCCATAACACCCACCTGAGCTGCAGCTGATTTAGACAGAGGTTCCCAAATTCAGTTCACTTGGATAGTATGCAGAAGTCATGATTATGCTGGTGTCAGCAACTGTAGTAGTTTCCATGCAGATGAAGGCACCTCCCATTCCTTCATCTTTATTCCCCTGTCGTTAGAAAAACACAGTCACCAAAGCAGTATCCCTGTCTTGGCTCTTGTGCTGTTTTCTGGTACCTCTTTTTATCCTCAACATCATGCCTTGACATGCATGAGCAGTTGCAAACCTCACCCCTTTACCCAGCTATTTCTAGCCCCATTGGCTAATTGGTATCCAGATGCTATCCAGGGTTCACAGGTTATCATACATGTATAGCTATTTGGGAATCCCCAAGTATAATGTGCATTCAGTTCTGGCAGCCTTCCTCCTGAAAGGGAGATTTTGAACCTTATTTGGTAAATTACCAGGCTGGGAGAATGGGGACCATTACTTATGACAAGCAACATTGTAATGAATAGCGGCTCTTTAAATGCCAACTATTTAAAAAAAAAAAGACATGACATGGGCAAAGTAAGCAGTGAGGACATCAAACTTTCTCTGCATTGCCTTTCTGCAGAATATTACATCATGTTCAAAATGTTAGTCCTCAGCTGAGGTTACTCAGTGATCTAAGCTCAGTATTTCTGTATGAGAACAGCAGTCCTGGTAGCAAAATGTAGCACACTCATTAGACACAAAGGCGCTTTCTGCTCTCTAGGTACATTTCATCTATGCAGGAGACAGAGGCGACCAGGGTCAGACCTTAGAAAGGATCCCAGTAAGAATTAAAGACCATTGGGAAATTCTCTAATTTCTGACTCTAGTTCAATATGTGCCTCTTCAATTTTATCTTCTCTAGCAAAAACTAAAAGTGTCTGTAGATATATCTAAAACACAAAGTGTAGCAAAACAAGGTAGCTTATTTACATTTCTCCTCCAGGGAGAGAACAAGACAATAAATCTGTCCAATCTTAGTTGCTGTTCATAATGTGCTGAGAAGTGTTCAGATAGTGTGTTGGCAAAAGTGATGTCAGACACTGTAGTAGAGAATACAATACTCCAATTCTGCATTATGTTAGAATAATTGGTGGTAAAGTATTTTCTCATGCAACTCTCAAAGGATAATTTATAATGGATGTGTAATATTTCAAGGTGAGTCTCTGAGTCCCAAGTACTCATTTTTTCTGATATTATGTGGTATATAGCAGTAGCTGGAAAGGACACTGTAAAGCAACAAACTTTTAAATTTTAGCAGTGTAGAATGTTTACTTCTAATGTTTTTACCTTTTTAGAATTTACCACTACATATTTATAGAAAGTATTAACCACAAACTTAATCTTAACAGTCAGAAACTCTCTTTATAAAATAGTATAATGGATTGGGTTCCTTGTCCTCATGACATATGGCTCCTCTTTTGAAAAATAAAATAAAGCTCTGGAAACAGAGATTTCATCCTCACACATATTTAGCATGCGTCTGGTTTAGATTTGTAAGGCTCAGATTTCAATCTTTAAATGACAACTTCCCAAGTATATGAGTAGGAAAGGATGATATGCAAATGAAAATTAGCTTATAGATGTCACTTCTGGCCACCGAATCAATCAGACTGCAGTAAAAGCTTAGGTGACCGCTGGCTAAAATACACCCATTGTATTTTTGGAATTTGCTTGCTGAGTGCACTTTGAAGCCTTTCCAGAGTATACAAGAAAAATCTCTTCACAATTTCAGAAGTTCAGCAGCCGTCTCCAGCTGAGACACATTTATAAACACTAGACCTTCCAGTCCAAGTGCTCCATGTCAAATGATTTTTCTCAAGAAACAGGCCTTGCCTCCATACAGACTGACTTCATATTTACTTTAAAAATATATTTATTGTTTTCTTTTTCTTTTTTCATTTAACAGAAGCTATTCTGATGAAAGCTAAAGTGATTTATCGGCATGGATATTATAAGGCTGTGAAAATGTCATGATTATCTTTTCTGTTTAAAATGAAATTTTGAAAAGTCTCTACATTCCCCACAATATTTATATTGGTATGAAGACTTTTCCACAGCTTAAGAGAGAATTTGCATCTAGAAACCTGGATTAATTTCATACCTGGGTTTCTCAGTTCTAGTAGAGAATATTGAAAACGTATGTAGATGTTTTTCTAAATGTTGTTCTGACTTTTTCTTTTAATGTAAATGATCTTGTATAGTGTTTACTAAGTCCTAACAATCAGCATTTTCTGCATGTCCTGTCTCTGTAACTGAACTCAATCATCCTGATAATGCTTGTGATACACAGGAAAAAATGCAGTACCTGGAAAACATGGAGTGCCTGAGACATTATCTCTTTTCTTTGTTCAATTGAAAATGAGTAACTAAAACTATATTATAACTTGGCTTCCTAATTTTAATTTAAGCAGGTATGCTGCATAACATCAGAGTACTTATTCCAGCTAACTCCAGTTCCCAACAAGCCATATTACATGCAGTAGCATGATACCAAAGAGATTACCAGCAGGTAAGACTTACAGAGCAAGACATATAGACTACAACAGATGATAGCTTGCTGCTCTGCTTATCCCCATATTCCAAAGATGTTTATATAAAAGTCTCTAAAAAGACTGGCTATAAAACAATGTATTTTATCTATTTTAGTAATTTAAGCAATGGTATTTATTAAATTTAAAGCTGAGACATCTGACTATCCACATCCTTCATAGCAAAGCTCTTCGGTAATGGATGGCAAGGCCTTCATGGGATCTGCACCTATTTATACTAGCAGACGTTATACTCTTAGATTTTCAGACAAGGATTATTAGCTGTGGATAAAAATGACATCATGGATTTGCTTTGTTCTGCATTATTTCTGAAAATACTTCACAGTGTTTTTACAAACAGTGAAAAAAAAAAAGTGTTTTCCCATCTTTGAAAGCAGTACCAATTATAATTGCAGGGGATAGCAGAAGCATAGTAAACCAGCCAAAAAAGCAGAGACTAAAAAGCGTAGGTACCGAGTCCAGTTACTTCCTATGAAGCTCAGGAGAATGATGAGGTGAAATCTGTAATTTTTTCTACATAAGAGGAAGAAACAATCTAAAAAAAAATTTTGAGGAAACTCCTAGAGAAGGGGTAAGGTAATTTTTTTTGTATGTTTTTGACAGTATTATCATTGCATTGTACCTCTGCTGTAACAAGATGCTCAGTACATCTCTAATACCTGTCAAGGATTTCAGGGCTCCCAATAAGCACTAAGAGATGGATTGAGACTGACCATTCTGTAACTACAGTGGATGATGGATGCAGAGTAAAGTGCTTCCCTAATTAATATGACCCACGTGAGGACCAGGAAAGGCTGTAGTCTTGCCTGGAAGGCAGAAGCACAGGATCTGCGAAATTGCTCTTCTTTGGTTCTCATACAGAAAAGCAAGCAGGCTATGGCTCTGTCCTTCCCACTCTTCCACGTCTGGACACAGAAAGTTAAGTACACAGCACATCTCAAAGGAGTATAACTGGCTGGGCTTCCCATGGCACAACTAAAGAATTCTAGGAAGTTTCCTTCTTTTTTAAAGCAGATTGCTTCCTGATTTGCCCATGTAACTTTACCTCTTAATGACAATTTGACTGATTAACTGAATGGCATTAACTTAACCTGCTCCCAATTTATTACACTCTATACTGAAACTACATTGAATCTGTGGGTGCAATGTTCCCTGCTGTACGATCAAATGTAAAGATACCTGGAAACTTAAGTCGAGCATTTCACTAGTAACATTTCCTATCACAGAAACAATGGAGAGCCAAGGGGGGTGTGGTTCTGGTTTTTTAACTTTTTTCCAGTTGTTCAACATTTTGCTCAAAAATTGAGAAAGACTTTTTTTGTTCTCCAAATAGCTGTTTAATCACTGCTTGAGGCTGAGAAAAGTGTGTTGGAGCAGATGGCAAGAACATAGGATTTAAGCATGGGACAGATGTAACCATATTAGGGAGCCTGGAAGATAAATCTCTTGAAGTCTTGTGGCAGACATGATCATTATTTTGTTTACACAGATGAAATATTACTAGTTTCAATTAACAGTTGCTGTTGTCCATATTTGGGATCTTTCCCCTTCAGATGGTCATTAAAACCTGTTGTAAATCACTGTGTCCATGCTACTTCCATACTGTGCATAAATCATGTAGACATCCCAGCATCTCCATTCTTTATGGAAAATGTGTAGATAGATATTTATACAACATAAAAAATGGTGTTTGCTTTCTGTTATGCAGTTTACAAGTACTGTCTCTAATGACGTACTGTCTCCCGTGATGTACAATGGTACTAGGAAAGCAGAAAAAGGAGGACATCTGTATTCAGCCTCTGTGCTACCAATTCATTCTTTGCCTCTAGCTCCCTCCCTGGCGCTATCATCAGCATTGTCCCTGTCACGAACAGCTCCTCTTAGGGCTCCAACATAAAGCACGTTTCTGACTTTCGCACATCTGGAGCGTAGGAAGGCAACACAGTAAAGAACAGTATTATCTTCCTGTGGAAAAATCCATAGGTTGCGTGAGAGGCAGGGAGGAAATAACATGTTATCTGTGCACAGCTTCCTCGCTGCTGAGACATGTGGAAGAACCTTTGTTGACCTTGGGAAAACAATGCTTTGCAGATGTAAAGAGGAATTCCTCTTAAAGTGTGTATGTATGTGTATATATGTATATATACACACACACACTTTATGTATATATATACTTACATGTATGCTTGGGGTGAATTCAGAAGCTGCTGCTTGGATACACTCTTTTAAAAAGTTGTCATCTTAAAAATATTAAGAAAAACACAGAACCAGTTCAGCCTGCTATTATGTTGTTATAATTCCAACTCATCCCTTCATTATTGCTGGAACTGAGAAACAAGTAGACATGTATACCTAAGGAGGTGTTCTAGCATTAATCACAATACATTTAGGAGCAAATACTAGCACATCAGTTGAACATGTTCAATTAGAGCAGCCGTGAAGCATACATTGGCTCTTGAGTACAGCATTCTTGGTAACATTTTCCTCCTCCAACTGTAAACTCTAAACATGCAAGGTGTCTAGTGTCTACTTGAGGCTGATTGGTATGGACATTTTTATCCATTAGAATATTTTTAATGCTTAGTTTCAAGTTTAACTGAACCAACTGAAAATTCCATTTTGTTATGATTGGAGCAGGAAGCTCATCCTCCTTATTAAAGAGCAGAAGATAGTATATGTCTTACATATTAAGCATACACATCCTCCAAAAGTAAGGAGGAAGATGGTGATAGTTACAGCAATGTTATATTTATCCAGTTCTGACTCCTATTTCACCTATAACAAAGGCCAGGACACCACAGACAACCACAGATCGAAAAAGTAGGAGTATGAGGGTGTAAATATGACAGACTACTACTTACCTTACTAGAACCCTGATATTAATTGCACAATGTAAAGCACTGCACTTATAAAGTCAGATCCGTATAGGTAAGCACTCCAAAATTGAGAAATAACAAAATTAAGGTAGCAGGTACCACAACCATGTTTCAGCACTGTGATGCAGTCTTGAGATATGATTACATAGTTTCAACAAAAAATTATACAATTTTATTCTCATAAATTGACAAATAAATTTAGCAGTATTTTACATTTCTTTAGCATCTCTCACCCTGATGTACTGTGTGAATTAGGTGCAGCTAGATTCATAGAATAACTTAGTCAAAGAGTAAGAATAGAAAATACCTCTTACAGGTTATATAAATAAAATATTTTCTACTGTATTCTCATTCCTTAGGGAACTGTGTGCTTTAGCAGTTATCAAGTTGGGACATCTCCTATCAAACTGATTTTAACTAATGACTTTTTATGATAATAACCGTTTCTAGATTCAGGCAATGTTAGAAGGACTTTATTTAGTGCCAAGTGATTAGTAATTAATGAAGTGCTAACTAGGTGCCAAAATGTAAGCTATATTCTTTCAAATCATTAGTTACCAAAACAAGATTAATAAGTATCTTTTCTGCAGTACTCAGGCAGCTTGGCT
The DNA here is from genome assembly GCA_026212715.1 of Elanus axillaris. Taxonomy (NCBI): domain Eukaryota; kingdom Metazoa; phylum Chordata; class Aves; order Accipitriformes; family Accipitridae; genus Elanus; species Elanus axillaris. The sequence goes on from JANZLQ010000095.1 coordinate 32,637,184, forward strand.
GAAAGGCAACAAAATTAATTTGATCTTATATTAATGTATAGTTTTAATTGCGGAGCTCTGTATGCAGCATGATATGTTCAGTCATAATCAAATACTATTTCTCTTTTTTCCTTCAAATTTTTATAATTTGTATTGTAATCTATACAAGCAAAGCTGATTACATTAAAGTAAGTTACATTATGATTTTTTAAATCTAAAATGCTTATGCTATCTTTTGTTAAGGAAAGAATAATAAACAGTGGCTGTACTCTGCTGGCATTTTTTATAGACTTAGATTTCACAATAGCAAGTGCTTTGGATTGCAGTCTCAACATTTCATTATAGCTGCTCCTGCAAACATATTGCAGTATGGAAGCATAAGCATTTTATGTTGCCTAACAGAAAAATGGTTTTTGATCTGTGAAATTAGAAATATACAGCTAAATTTCCATCCTCTCAGTAGGTAGATAATGTTGAAGATGCAAGCTCTTGCTTTCAAAAGGAAATGTTATCTCCTATATAGTTTGAGGGCTTTCTATGTATGGTGAAGCTAGTTACACTCTTGCAGAGAAGTGTAGCTTCTTTGTTGAACAGTGAATCATGCAAATAATCATTACTACTAAAATTTGGGATAAGTATGTCTGAAAAATAACTTCTGAGATCCATAGTAAATAATTGCTCAGAAGAAGACTTATCTGCAGGTTGGCCAGACAAATACCATTTCTAAATTTGTTCTCTCAGGTGAAAGTGGTGATGGCAAGTGTGATTTCCTGTTGGCTGTAAGACTTTCAGCCGCGTTCATTTGGAATGATTCATGTAACCATGTTTGTTCAGGTTTGGCCCTCTGCACCCATTCTTTTGCAGTCTGCCAGTCACAAGTGACAGTGGTTTCCTGTTACTTTTGACAGCAGCTTTCTTCATTATAACTATTTTGCCACATATTTTCACCTAGTCATTTCCTCTCTTTTTGATGCTTCCTGTGATTTGAATATTTAACAGCACAGCTGCAATATTCAACTAATAATGAATTTTAAAAGGAATATTTAGTATAATATGGAAAATCTGTGCCTATTAAATAATGAGGAACATCAGCTATGCATATTGAGTGGGCAACTGAATATTGGAAGGTGGTATCTTGGAAAAGATTTTGGAATCATAGGGGAAAAGCAACTAAACATGGGGCTCCAATCTAAAACTGTGGCATTTCAGCACTTAAGTGGAATCGGGCATTTCAATTTCACAGTCTAACGTAGATTCTCCTTCCCACTCGTTCCTTAAAAGTCTTTTTGATATGAAATGATGGCAAGACAGCCAATATTTTCTGGTTTTCTCCATTTCGTATCTTGACATGTTGTGTGCATGACTGTTCATATACTGAGGACAGATTTCTACTGAACTACTGCCTAGGATGCCTGTGTATTTCTTAAACTAATACCCTTTTTTCAGACCCCTCTAAAATGTATAACCAGATTTCTTTCCTCCAGTATATACTATGTTGTACTGATGACTCTTTATCAATACTGAATGTTGCTGTACTGTCTTCCCACAGAGCTGGGTCACTCCAAGTATATTTACAATCTGCCCCACAACTGTGAGTAATTTTGCATCCTCTACAAATGTTGTCTCTTCTGTACAACCCTTTTCCTAGATTATTTACAACAAAACCTTAAAAGCACTTTACTCTTTTGACTTTTTACCATGATTATGAAAGGCTATGCGTTCTCTTGTTTTACTTCCCTTAGGTTTTGGTCCATGACATTGCTTCTTCCTCACAACCTGCTATGTAGTTTTTCTGGAACGATGTAATGAGAGAATTGTAAAATGTCTTTCAAAGTTTGTCACCTAACCCCAGTATCCACCACTTAACTCATGCTGAGAAGCTTGTTTTATGAGATAAAGTAGTTTTTCTCCTGCTTTAGTGAAGCATAGCTTAAGAAAAGTTTACTTTTGCTTCCCCCCTCTGAGGCTTCTTTACTACCTTTTTTTTTTTTAAAAAAAAAAGTTGTTGTGGTTCCAAATCTAGTGAAACATTTTCCTTTCACTGACTCACCTGCTGAAAACCTTGCAGAAGGATGGCATTTGGCATTCTATTTTCCTTTCATTTATCCTGGTTCAGAATAAGTTTGACAGTATGCCAGATTACTGTGGTAAAAAAAAAAAACAAGAGGAAAGAATGTTCTCTTTCTAGGCACAAAGCTTTATTAAAATTGGCAAAATGACACTGTACCTAAAGGTAATGCCTTTCTGCTTTACTGTCAGACTTGTGCCTACAGTTTCTCAAATCCTTCCTGCCTTATTTCCACGGTTTCAAAAGCTAGTGCTGTCTTTCCAGCCTACTGTACTTGTTTAACCTGGACCTCTCAAATAATATGCTTTGGATCCTGGTAGCTATATTCTCACCAGTCTGCAACTCTATTAAAAATCAGACACTGTGCATAGCGGGTGGCTATATACTGCATTAAAAATGCATAGGAGGTAGCTATATGTTGGACAGCAGCAATGGGTTATCCAGTATACGAACAAATTACTGACTGCATCTCCCAAGGATGTGAAGGAAGTAGTAACTATCTTAATTCCATGACAGGAAATTCCCTATCTTAATTCCATGACAGGATGAAAACAAGTCAATTCACAAGTTAATGAGATTAGGTATTGTTTGCGAAGCATTCTGAATATGTATAAATGCTAGCTATTAATTATTGTAATAACTCACTCAGGCTGGAGCCTCTCTGGCAGGGGGGGTAAATGGAAAAGCAGGCAACGCCAAATCCCGTCTCCACAACAGCTGCATTGCCAACTCTTGCGACTTTAGGACAGTTCTTGCAAAATCTGGTGGTTTTCTGATAGCTTTCACTCCTGCCATGATGAAAACACCTTGCAGGCCTTGCTTTTCCTCTTGTAAGCTAACCACTTCCCAACGACTGTGGGAGCAGAGAAAAATCTAGAAAGTCCTTGCACTGCGTTCCTTCTAAATGAATGGATTTCTCAGCAGTGTAATGCTTTTTTTTTGAGCCAGTCCCTTTCCTCGCCCCAGTTGTCCTTCCTACGGAGGGGAGCGGTGCCTCCCGCTGCCCCTCGTTTCCACCGGCGGTGGGGGTGCGCGGGTGCCGCACGCACCCAGCCCCTGGGGAAGCGGCGTTGGCAGGGGGGCGGTGAGCCGCCGCGGCGGGGCCGCCCGCGCCCGAGAGGCCCCGTGAGGGGCCAGAGCCCGCGGCCGCTGAGACGGCAGCCCTGTCCCCTGGCGCCGGGCTGAGGAGGGGGAAGGAAGGAGGCTCCTCAGAGCGAGGCCGCCCTCAGCGGCCCCCTCATCGCTATGACAACCCGCGCGGGCGTGGGGCACGCCCCCCCCCTCCCCCGGCAGCTCTCGCAGGCGCGCGCGCGCTCCCCTCGGCGGCCGTCGGGCGGCTGGGGAAGGGGAGGTGCACCGCCGGGCTCAGCACACCGTTCACGCGGCGCCTGCGCAGTCCGCGCCTAGCACTGGCGCACCGCCAAACTGGAGGAGGCGGGCCGGGGGGGTTCGGCGCGCATGCGCGGTGGTGGCGGCGGGCGGCCCCCCCCCAAAGCGGCCAGCAGTGACCCCGGCACCGGCCGGGAGGGAGGCACGGGGGGG
>JANZLQ010000095.1:32641619-32694613 GCA_026212715.1 Elanus axillaris
GGTGGGGTGGGGTGGGAATCGCCCCCCCTTTGGTGTCCAGAGAGGCCTCGGGGGTGCGGGGGAGCGGCCGCAGAGCGGGCGAGGGGGTTGTTTGTGCGTGCGTGGATTGGCAGAGCCGTCTTCCCGCGTGGGTCACTGGGCTGTGCGCCGCGGCGGGGCCTGAGGGCGGCCGGGCCTGAGGCCGGCCGGGTCGGAGAGGGGTGGCGCGGCGTCTGCAGCTGTGTGATACCGCTATCCAGTCAGCCCTGCCCCGGGGGACTGGGGCACCTTCCCCTTGAGTGGGGCCGAGTCACCGTGACAGGAGGTGCAGGGCAGCACGATCCGGGGCTGGGTCACGGGCGGGGGTGGGAGGGGTATGCAGGGTATCAGCACGGCATAGCGTTTCTTTTTTTATGTGAAAGGGGGTAAGTTCAGAGGACCAAGAGTGTGTTGCCTTGCGGTAGACAGGGATCTGCTTTAGAGGGTGGACAGATAGATACTGTTTATTTGACATCAGGAGTGTTTGGCATCTTTCTTTCCTGGCAGCAGATGCCGGGAAAGCAATTATATAGCTATATTTTAAACCAGAAAGAGTGGTGATGATAGGTAATAGATTGAAGTAACTTGTCCCTGTGCTTCTAATAGTAGCTACTGGCCTGCTGAAATTCTGTGGGTATGTTTATCTATTTGAGATAAATCAGTACCCTTGTACTGATAAAAGATGCCTTTGTAGAGGTCTTATTCCCGGCCCCCCCTTCTGTTCCTATGTTAAGGGGCTTTGCTATTACAGACAGCTAGAAGGGATGGAGACTATTTCTTTTAAAATGGGATAGGTGGATAAGCAGGCAATTAAATGTTTTGTAGGCCTAGGGTTTTTGAGTTTCTCTCAAGACTGGAAAATAGCATAGGATACACAACGATTATTTTTTTTCTTATTGCTACCTGCCTCTGCAGCTGGCTTGATTTTAGTAGTATTGTGGTGGTGTTTTGCTTGTAAGCAAAATGCGCTTAACTTCCTATTCACATCAAACAGTCATTTGTGACCTTTTTTGATATATAGACCTATTGTGGGTTTTAGTGGTTGTGCATGTTTTTGTTTAATGAACTTCAGCTCACCAGTTTGTTTTTTTTTTTAATCTTTATTAGGTCTCAGCAGGCCATTAGAAATAATATATGGACCAAAGGTTGAAAACTACTGATGCTGCTGATACTGTTGTATTATCTTCCTGTAAATGGTTTAAATTTTGACACTCTTAGGCAACTTCAAATACAGAACAGTGAGAAGTGGAAAAATATATTGTTCCCCAGAGCTTTCTCTGGACAACATAGGTGCATTGTTTTTCATGTAGTATTGTAAGGCTTGGTATTTATGATAATGTAGCCAGAGGACTTCCATAGGCACCTCAGCATGAACTGTACTGGCTCGGGCCCTGTTTCTGTAAATTTATATGATCCACACGGGTGCCAAAACTGCTTGAGTGAATTGGTACCATCAAGTACCACAGTATAACATAGTACATAAGTTGATAATTGCTTGTGATCTTTACTAGTGGTGTCTATGGTTACTCCGAAAAATATTTCACGTTTCTGGAATAAATAATTAAATTCCATTTATGTTTGGTGGTTTTCTTGTTTGTTTGTTTTTTGTGTTGTTTGGTTTTTTTTAAGGGAAATCTCTTGCAGGAGCAAAGCTCTTACTGCTTTGTATAGCCTCTGCACATCCCTGCATGTGGATTGTCTGTGGTCTTGCTCAGAAGTTTGCTAAAGCTAGGTCACTTGAATTGAAAGAGTGCCCTCTGGTGACATCTGTCTTGAGCGTTTGGACTGTATGTAAAGAAGCACTCCTGCTAGTCTGAAATTAAATATTTCTCCCAACAAAGCTGGAGATGTATTCTGCACTGAAATGCTAGTGTGGCATGGCTGAGATGGGGGATGAGCTGTCACTTGGAGTCTGTTAGGCCCCTTGTGAAATATTTTACCTTGTAATTTATTTTGCTAGATTTTGATGAGAAATGTTCGATTCCTTAATTTAATGAAAAAAATCCTAATCCACCCCCCGCCATGAGGTTATCCTGCGGTTATCAAGGTTATCAAGTTGGGGTTTTTTCCCTCTGAAACCTGCCTTTGTGCAGAATTTTTGGTGAGATCTTTGTCTATTCCACAGTTGTATCTTGCTGATGACTGTGTAGATTGAAAATACAAATGTTTAGGTGTTTTATTGATCTTGATTCTCTTGTTTCTGGTCAGCACCAGTGAACAAGAACGAAGATACAGGGCTAACTCTTTAACTTCAGTTACTTGTATAAATGTGATTTTGCAATTGGCTGTGTTTGTAATAAATGCCTTTAAGACTTCAGAAAGCTAATGAAGTCTTAGTGTGCTAATGTTCTGCTTGACATGTGTTTGAATATTAAAATATTTAAACTGATAAGGACACACCTCCATTTTTAACAGTTTCTTCCCCCCCCCTTTTTTTTTTTTAATTGAGATTCGGGATTGATCTTTTCCTTTGTATTTGCTTGGAGCTGAGTCATTTGGGTTCCTCCTTTCATTCAATAAATAAAGCTGAGTCAAAAACTTCCTTTAGGGGTGGGGACTGGAATTGGTCGCATTTTGTCAAAGTATAAGACATCAAAGGCATGGTATATTTCTGATCTGAGGGTTGTTTTATAGCCCTTGTTAGAAAAGATACTTAAAATGCATTTTCAAAATAATGAGAAAACATTTCTGTTAATGACCTTTACATTTAAATACCTGGAACTGCTGCAGTAGAACTCATCTTTTAATATTTGTGCATGCATAGTATATATTGCATGAACAGAAGCTGTGTGGGCTTCATGTTTTGTCTGTTTATGAACTAAGCGCCTTAAAAGACTGCTGAAGCAAGAGAGTCTTAATGTTACAGTTGAGCGTTTTAAGTAGATGCTGCGTATGCTTGGTCTCCTAGAATGTGCAGGTGTGTGACTGCAACTCTTTCCTTTACAAAGATCCTTAAAGGCCTTGTAGGACTCCAAGGAAAATAGCACTGGAATCCTTCTTGTGGGCAAGCGGGTGCCACCCAGTATTCTGCAGAGCAGAAAGGGGACATCTGAAATCAGAGATGGAGCAAGGCAGTTGTGGAGTGTCAGATAGAGGACTTGCAACCCTTGCTGCTGCAGTGGCAGTCCAGTCGCTGGGCTAAGCTGGTGGCAGCAGGTAGCTTTCTGCAGTCAGGAGGAGCTGTGTAAAGTGGAGAAGGTAGGGGGGGAAAAGAGAGGGTGACCCAAAGTCACAGGAGGGGAGGACGTATTCAGCAGCATGGTACGATCTGAACAGTGGAGCTTCTTGCCATGATTTTCACAGGTTAGCATGATGTAAATGATGGTCATTGAACCTGCTTGCTGGCTGAGGAAGAGGGTGTTTCCTGTCTATGTTTCAGTTTATAGGAGGGTTTGTTTAGAAAAACTGATCCATTCACCGAATCTTAATAGTAAAATAAACCACTGGGAGGTCTAGTGGGCCAGTACTAAGTATTTCAAAATACAATGTTCCTGATGTGTAAAAGGTTAATGTTTACTCTCTTGGGCTCACTGCTCTGAGGTGTGCTACTCCTGAGTGCACTCACAGCTGGTCTTTTCAAAACTCCCTACAGGCTTCCCGATGGGTTATAGACTGTCAAATGGCACAAATGGTGTGTTCCTTGAACCCGTGGAGATGCCTTGAGAATGCTCTCAAAATCCTTGCTATCCCAGCTTTATTGTCAGTATAACTTTTTCCACAGCTCTAGCTTTGGTGCAGGGAAGTGATGGCCCCCCATGCTTACTGTGTGCTTTTCTTCCCTAAGTAGGGATAGGATTCCCTTTTCCTTCCCCTGCCTGCATTATCTTACAGTGCTGACTACAAGAATGACAGTTTAAGTAGAACTGCAGGGCAATAATGCTGGGGAAAAAAGAAGCTGTGTACCTTGCAGGTCCCAGAAGCTTTGCCCTTGTTTCCATAGGGCTGCACTGGTCAGGCTGTGTTTTGGCTCTTTGTGACTATATCAGGTGCATCAGCAAGTCAAGGTTTCCTGCCCCAGAAAATCTCTGGCTGTGCTGCAGTGCACCTCTCTCTCTGACACCAAGAGGCTCAAGAGCTGCCTGGTCAGAATATCAAGAAATGCTTTTGTTACCCCTTGTACACATCATATTTGTGGTTTAAAAACCTGCTTATTTCTCAGTGGTAAAGAGCAGCCTCCTTTGTTAAAGATTAAGCATGTAACATGGCAGTTGATTTGATGCCAAATTTGAGAGCATTGCATCTGTTGCTGCTTGCTGTTTAAATGGAAGCCCTCCCCTTTTTTCTCTTGGAGGCAGATATTGCTTGCAGTCCCCTATGGGAGGATTCATCTTGGTGCAGACTGTCTTAAGAATAGTTATTTATTCTGTTTCTTTGAGGTGTTGGACTTGTGACCTGCTCTTCATGCCTGTTTGAGGATTTCATTTATGTGTATACGTACGAACATGTTTCATAGGCAATGTAAGCTTTAGATTGCAAGTGAGCTGGGAGAGGCATGTGCCGGCCCATTTTCTCTGGTCTGTCTGGGGAGACTGTAAGTCTCCCTCATATATTGCAAGTGTGGCCACAACAGTTAATGTAGCTCAGTGCCTCATCAGCATGTAGTTGAGATTTGAACATGGATTAGAACAAGCTGGCTGAAGTTCAATCTAGATAAAATATACATGATGATGTGGATGTAATTATCAGCCTTCCTAATTGAAGGAGTGCATTTGCCATTAGGTAGAAGTGTTAGTGCCCTCTGGTGACTCAAGTTTATTAGTTGTTGTTCTTAGCAGTCATACTGAAGCAGTAAAATCAGGGTGGTTTGTTTTTTTTTTTTTAAATCTTCAACTAGAAGATTGGGACCTCCTAACCTGATTAGAGCTGACTAGAATTTGGCTGGAAGTCATCTCTGCCCCTCCTCCCATTGTTTTTAGATCACTATAGCAGTTCCTAGTGCAAGTAATGAAGTACAACTTTGGGAGAGCCTGGGTTGGTTAAGGAAGGAAGAAAAAACAGCATGCCCGGGGATAAGCAGAAATGCCAGAGAGGGAAACTGATTGTTAAGCTTGCTATGGCGTCCTCTGCCAAAAAGTGGTTGACCTAATCTGGTAATTTCTTGGAGCTCGTCAATCTTTTCACTTACACTGCTTGTACTCTATGTCTCTAGGCTGTCCAAGGGCTGAAGTGCTCAGAGTGGCAGAGAAGTGCATTAATGGGGGTTGCAAAGGAGAAGCCTGAGATACACTGGCTTTCATGCTGTAACTCCATTTTAATGTGATTTGGAGGCAAAATGTGGTGCAGAAGGTTTTGCTGGATTTGGAGTCATCTCAGTAGGAGTCAGTGGCACAGATGCTTTGGGATATGTATGTTACCTCTTTTTCTCTTTAACGGAGCTGTGGTATTGGCAGCAATCAATTAAGTCTGAAGTGAACTAGGACTGGCTATCAACTCTGACCGTTGTTGCAGTAGCATGGCATTAAAAGCTGTTTGATTTGTGCCTCCCTCATTATTCATTAAGGGACAGCTTTGAGCCTGTGGAATTTACTCTCCTTGAGATGGGCTCAGATTGATTGTGCTGGGGGAGAAGACTATTGATCTTTTAAAAAAGTTGAAGGTGTAATTCTTAGATAATAGTGGCTAGATAAAACTGGCAGAGATCCTGAAAAAGTTATCTTAATGCAGTTTGTAAGTTGGATTGCTTTTATCACACTATTAAAGTGCCCAGGGTTTGGGATAATTGTCTAAACTACAGTATTATATTTTCATTTAGATTTAGAGTAAGTGGTATAGTGTCACAGAGTGACTGGAGTTGAACCAGTAAGTGAATAAACGGGACTAGTACAAAGCACATTTTCTGCTGTGATACAACATTTTCAGATTAATACATAGGCAGGCAGAAGCCTCCAATGAAAAGCTGAAAGTCTCAATTTACTAACTTAGAAAGAAAAAGTTTTATGTCTCATTTTTTATCTGAAGAGGCATGTAAGCACAGGTGGACTTGTGACTTGTTAGTTCCATGTAAAATTCAAATTTATAAACTCTTTGAAAGCTTGTGTTTCTAGTCCACCTGTTTGATTGCAAAGTTGTTAGTTTGATCTTGTAATTACTGTAAAGATCTGTTACTAGCTTGATAAAGTTGGGTCCTCCACAGCTGTAACTAATTTAAATTGGTTTGTAATTGAATTAGGTTGTGAACCCAAATTTGGTGGGGCAGCTTATTTATTGACTGCTCACTTCACACACTGTTTTGGCAGAAACACTAGTAGAGTGAACTGCATCAGGGAACTTACCCAAGAAATTAAGGGGGGTTTTCTCCTTGCCTTATTTTTCAGTTTGATAGTTCCACCAAACAGTTTATTCTTCAGCCATACAAAATTTTGCACTGATGTCATGGCAGAGAAAAGAATGAAAAAAGCAATTAGTGGTGGAGATAGCTGGGAAGTACAGAATCAGAGTTCTGATAAACCAACTGAAATCAACTAAGTGGATCAGTTGTCCCTTTGGTTATAGCTGAGCTTCTGGTGTGCTGGTTTCTGGTATTAGAGCACAAGTGCAACTCTATCTTGAATCCTTAGCTGGGTTTGCAAGTCTGGGAACTTGGGAAAGACTTACTAGTTTCAGATTTCATGCAGAAATATTTGAGGCATTTTAGGATCTTTGTGACATTTCTGAAAATTCTTCTTGCATAGAGCTAAACTTGACAGTCATTTCATCTTTTACAGTAGGGTGGTGGAGTGGACTGGAAATAGTGATGGTGTTACTGGAAATTTGGTAATACAGCCTTTTGTCTGATGAAGCAAAAACTAATCCAGAGGCCTGTAAAGTAATTTAGGGGTTCCAAAAGCATCTTCAGTCAGCTTGTTTGTGTGAAGTGTTAGAATGCTGGTAGCATCCTATAGTTTTAGGTGCACATTTTGGATTTAAAAAATGCACATAAATAGTTTCAAGTGCTAAATCAATAAAAGAAAAAATGGCCCAAAGATTTGGGCTGCTCTCTCTCCCATTAATGCATCACTGTTTTGTGCTGTCCCTAATTAGTAACTCAAATATCATGAGTTGTATTGATAAAGCATATGGTTAAGTGGATGACTCATAAACATTGTATTTCCTCTCCTACTCTGTCACATAATTAACTTTCTCTGTGTGGTTAAAGGGCACCTGAACTGTGCTGCTGTTGCTAGCAAGTCCAGACCACTCTGCCAACAGCCTTGTCTTTGATTACCAGCCAGTTTTTCCATGTGCTTTATTGGTAAGTATACCTGAGTAGTGGCAGCTATCTCATTTATTTTTAGAATAATAGTCACGTACTTTTAGACTGACCAATTTGTTTGGGCGTTAGTTGTCAGGCTTGTCTGGTAAGTATCTTTAAATTTTGATATTCTTATTGATCAACCTTTTATGGAAATATACCAACAGGCATTTTGGAAAGGAATAATGTATGAGAAGAGTAGAATCTGTTGAGTTCAGTCCTTTCATGCAGCTGAGCTGATCTTCATGTATCTTCTAGAGCTCTGAGTGCTGAATTACTGAAGGCTTAGCAAGGTTTTTTCTTGGCTATACACTACCCCTGTGCTTCTGAGAACCATGAATATGGTGGATAGGGAGCAGCCTGAAACTTGAGCTGTTTGTTAGGGCAGATAAAGCCTTGACCTTGCAGGTCTGCCTTAAGGTAGGGTGAGGATAAACATTATCTAGATATAAGGCTTTATTAGTATTACTTTTTATATGCCATGTATGGATGGTGTCGGGTGTGCTGCTTCTAATGAAACTGTTTTCCATTTTATTTATATGAGAATAGCAAATGTCCCTCTGTAGTAGAAATGTTTTTGCTGCTTCCTGTTTGAAAAGTGCTTGGCTAGCCACCTTTTGCTGGTTGACTGCCCTGTTGATGATATATAATTTCTTCTAATCCTCCTTGATTGTTTTTTTTTTCTTCCCAGTCTGGGCCTACTTTGGATTTATTTTGAACAGATTTTGCCAGATAACTCTTAGATAATAGATTTTGGTCTTCTTAGTGATATGCCTGGCTAAAAGTGCTTTTCTCCTCACTAGTGGACAATAACTTTCTTTCTGATCCAGTCTAGTGTATGGCATTTCCAGTCATGGTAAAGAGATAAATTTTAACGGCGCTTTAAACAAGGACATACTGTGTTACGTTGTACAAGCTCTTCATTACAAATATACCAAAGGTAGTACCAAATCTAATAGCAGTATGAACCTGTGATTCTTTGGTTATCTTTTTTTATACCCTTGTGTAGATCTAGATATGCTGGCAGAAAGTTATTTTATTTGTGGAAGTTGTTCAGCTCTTATCTCAGTATCTATTAAAGTGTTCAAAGTGTCCACCAGAATACTAATAAAGGAATTTGGAGACGAAAACTATGTTAACCAAATTGTAGTCAGGAGATCAAACAAAAAATCCAGCTTGATACTGTTTTCACTTGAGGTGGGTTGAGGTGGATGCCAGATGTACAGTGTTTTATAAAGCTGAAGGGATATCAAAGTGATGATAAAAAGTGGAAAAACAGCGTTGAGGTACAGTATTTCTTTACCTTTGAAGAATCGGAACTATACATAAGCAGATTGTGTGCTTTAGGACCTGCTTGCAGATAGTGCTTCCTCAAAGTCTGCATGTAATGGCTTGCTTGCCCTTGTACTTAATTAACTTGCTGACTTTTTTTTTAATGCAGATAGGGTCTGTGATGAGAGAACTCAAAACTGTTTCATGCTGTGACTTGAGTTTAATACTTCTGAAAAGTCCATCTTGACTCTTCTGAAGCTTAGTGGTGGAAAGGCTTCTTCATTAGGACCTAGTTCATGTTTTGGATAAGGTAACTTAACTTCTCTTAGAAGTATACAAATCTGTGTATAAGTTAGCATTCAGGGACTTTGGTTTGCTAGAGATATCTAAAAATTTTGTTAAGAGACCAGCAATCAGAACTGCTTTAGTTTCTGTCTTTTTGGTAACAAATCCCATATGACCAGGAGAAGGAAAAGAAGTATCAGTGTTACTTCTTGTTACATGATCCCAAATAATTTTTTGTATGTACAATGGAAAGTTTTAAAATATTTAAAGGTGACATTATGCCAGGACATCTAGAGAAACTTACCAAAGATCTCAGTGGTGTGTTTTTTTGTGGTGTTTATTTTGTTGTTGTTGTTGTTTTTTTTTGTCCTGTGAAATTACGTGCTTTCCCTGTTCAATTTGATTTGCTTATGGGAGAAAACTGAAACACCCATGGGTGTGGAAGCAGAGCTGTACACTTACAGCATGTTCTCGTTGTAAGTCCAAAGTGAATATATGCAAAATGGGTGTGAATTTTTAAACCACTTTAGACTTAAGAGTAACAAAGGTATATACACTAATGATTTGAGGCTGACAGTTTTGTTGAGAAATAATTCTTGATCTGAATTTTATAACTTAGTTATAAGGCAATAAAGACATTAATTGAAAGGGTATTGCTGAGACCAAAAAGCCTTTTATGAAGGATAGCTTAGGAAAACATGAAATCTGTTATGCAGATCTATATAGTAATATGATTCAGAGGTTCGTTGTATTTGTGTTATGCTAAGTTACATAGACATGGAAATCTGGTTATTCTGTGTTAAGTGATACTGCTAAAAAGGGAAGCTAGTCTGATAAATAATGCAAGTAGCTAACATGAAAGATGTGGGCATAATAGCTTAGCAAGACAAAACTTTTGTTAAATCCCTCATTTATTTGTAAACGAAGGTACAAGATGGAAAAGTTGAGAGCTTTAAGTAATTACTCAGCTGTACCTTTTTTTTTTAAAAAAAGCTACCTCTTATTTTCATTACTTAAAATCCCTGGTTTTACATACTTTTTCTTCCCCTCTTTCTATGAAGTGATAGTCTTAAGTGGAAACAAAATCAAGCAGTAATGGAGTTAAAGGATGTGGACAGAAGTGAGATCTCTCCAGGGAACAGGAAAATAGACCGACTTCCTTTTCTGTCTTGGGATGTGCTGAAGTTTCTCTGCTGCTTTAGGTGTCCGATTTCTGTGTGGACTGGTACTGAATGTCATGGATATCTTCTTGATTCTACTTGTTGGAGTGAGGGAAGGAAGATGAGGAGAAGTGATGGGCTTCAGCAACCAAAGTTTTTATTGCTGGTCTCTTTCTCCGGTGTCATCTTTCCCTATTACATTCCACGTCGTTAATGGAATTGGATATCTTTTTTTTTTTTTTCCCAGGGCAATAGGGCGTGTTTCTATGATCTTATCATTGGACTAGCTGATTGGTATTTCTTTGTGGCTTTTTCTGTGTTTATGGTTCTCCTAATGTTGGTAGAAGTGCTTTGCTTACAGGAAGAAAATTGCCATCTTTTGGAATTCATAATTGGCATCTCCTCTAATGCAGAGGAGGCCAGCGTTTTTTAATGTAACAATCTTCAAAATCAGTTACCAAACACATCTTGGAAGAGAAAAAGGGCTCTTGCCTTGGTTGGAGATGCCATTTGCAAATTGTGGTCTTTTTGGGGGATGGGTCTGTGTTAAGCATACTATTGGATCCCAGAGTGAATTGATGTTGAGTTTGCTTCCTTCCTCAGTGAGGGAGCTGGCTTATGTGGCAGTGTGTGATAGAGCAGCTCTGCTGCCTGCTGTTTGATAGCTTTGTCAGATTTACAGTATTTATTAGCCACATGCAACTCAGCTGGAAAATGCTACTCTGTTGTTAGTGAAAAAACTAGATTCTTGGATCAAAAAGATCCTGTAAGTCACTATATGAGTATTGCATTTAAATTGATAGCTGCGTTTGCTGTTTTCAGTGAAGTTGTTTTTCTCTGTTGTCTTGGAGGTAGTGGAAAATAAGTTTGTGTAGCTCATTAAAATATCTTAGCTTTTAAGTGATAAAGCTGTTTCAAAAGCATACCATCTGCCAAGAACAACCTGACCATGTTGTGGCTAGTGACTTCAGTGGTATTTCAACAGTAAGGTACCAATATTCTATTTATGATGTGGCTGGCTCTCATTTATGTTTCAATAACTTTCATGACCAGAATGAACCTCCCCAACTTGGCAAGCTGAATATGAAACTAACTGAAAAATTAAAGTATTTTCAAAGTGCAGCCAAGGTATTGCCTTTTTCAGATGTTCTTTTAGCAGGTAAGAGGCAACTCTCTTCCTGGTAGTGTAGAATGCAGAAATGAATTACTAATTTGTGGGGGTTTTTTTAATTATCATTTTAATTATTCACTAGTATGGATGATCTTGACTTTGAGACAACACTGAAAGATCTGAATGTATTTAGTTATATATATATATATTTAACTATAGAAAAAATTATCCATATATTACTTTCTTTTACCAAATTCTTTGTAATTCAGATTTTCTAAATCCTCATGGGTAGTATCAGCTGAATCTGTCATGGTGGTGACACCATGAAGTGTTGCAGTATCACCAAGTTTCAAAACACAATGAAATCTTTTGTCAAGGGTGTACTGGGGCTAGAAGAAGTGGGTGCGGATAGGGCTTGTGCATTCTCTCTCTTTGCTTCTGCTACCCCATGACACCCAGCTGATTTGTTGTTACTTGCTCTTTGGACTCTATTTCACAACCTGAGAGGTCGCAGCTTTTCTTTCCTATTCCTGGATTATGGCCTTCCATCACCAGTACACTTCATTTCTCATTCTGGGATCCACAGGCTTTCTCACCTCTGAACCTGTGTATGCATGTTTGGCAGTCTTGCTTTTCTGTGATGTTTTTTCAGGAAGGACAAAATGGACTGTGATCTACCTCTGCTGCTTTTTAATGTTGGGAGGGAAAGGCCACATGAATAATATCTTCCTCTGGGCTGAGTATCCATTGCAGTGCTGCTTTTCCTAGCAAAGAGAGCATACCCATGCCACAAGTTGATTACTTGAAGTGATGCATTTAAAAATAGTTTTCTGTGACTATTCTGGAGGATCTTCTTTTTATTTATTATGAAGTCGAATGTTTTTGTTGGAGATTTGAAGCCAAATTTTACCAAATCTTCCTAGAAGGGAAGATGTTCAAATGACTCTCAAGCTTTTTTAATAATGTCTATCTACTCTTTTTGGAATGTAACAAATATATGTAAAATTCATATTGTCAGGAGAGCAAGAAATTAAGTAGATTGTGTGGTTTGATTCTGCTTGATCAGTGTTTTTGGATATACTTCTTTCTCTATGAACCTACACATTGTTTTAATTAGATCGTTAATGCCTTTTGTGTTGTCTTTAAACTAGGGAATCAGAATACTTTAGGGGGGGACACCTGGGTGTCATCTAGTCCACATTGTTGCTCAGGGCATGACAAAGAGATTATTAGTAGAACTGTTTGGAAATAATGCAACGTAAAGTATTTTAATGTATCTTGTATGTCACCAAAGAATGCCTTCTGGAATTGCAAATTCACACATTTTCTGAACTGGGACTCAAATTAATTCCTTGCTGCAATATTGCAGTGATAAGGTAACTTGTCTTAAACTCTCAATAATCAGGCATTAAAAATGCTTAAATGGTGCATAATTTAAAAGCACACAATTCTGCATAACTGGGCTCTCAACTGGCTGTGGTCTGCCTCTGCAGGGCAATAAAATGTCCTGCTCTCCCACCTGAGTTTGTTTCCCAGCACAGCTTTCTCTTCACTAGGTCTCTTCAGTTGATTCAAGCAAGACTACTGCCTGTTTAGTGTGCAGTGTCCACTTACATTTCTTAGGTCGACAGATTTCCTTGTACCTTCAGGACAAGGATGGTTTAATGTCAATAATGATGAAGCAGTATCAAATCCTTGTCCAAATTCTAACTTAGGCTGCTGGTTCCAAATACTTAAAAACTGTCCCTCAGTCCCTTTCAGTTCTCTTTATTAGTCATTGTCTTTTTTCCACGTTTTTCCTCTTATTCAAGGTGAATCTTGTGTGAAGCAAAAATGCTCATCTTGGCCACACTGTATATTTATTTGGGTGGCTGAAATTAATTTTTTTCTTAACTTAAAACTCTTAATGCAGCAATACAGGGCATAACAGGGTCTCAAAGAAGTGTTATTTTCATTTAGATGAGGTGAAGGATTAGCTTTCGTTGGTTTGTCCAGAATGGCTAATCTCTGTTTAAGAGTAAACCGGCACTATTGATTAGTCTGGGCCAGAAGATACCCTCTCTGTAGGGAGGTGGGGAGTGGAGAAGACTTTTGTGCAAAACTTAAGCCAGAATTCTACAAGGTTTCCTGCCGGAAGTTGCCAGAGAACAGAAAAGTTTACCTGGTAGGTCTGTTCGCACAAAAGCAAAGCTCCTCAGATCCTAATCGTGATTTCCCCAAGATTTGGACTACTGCTTTGTTATAATACTGGGATGATTTTGGTGATCCTAGAAAGGAAAGCAAAACATTTCCTAATCAGTGTGCTAAGATTAGAGATTTCAGCTGTTAGTACTAACTGAAGTAGAAGTTTCTAGTGGAATTTTTTTTTTTTTAAGGTGCTGGTCTCTGAGCTTTTTAAAGATACAGTTAATATCACTGAATGGTCATGTAACAGTGGTTTTTGTATTCTTAATTGTGATACCCTGCCACCTCGTGGTGTGGACTTCCTTGCATTATAGCATTCTAGATTTACTTTTTATCAATTAAAAGATTAACACAAAGATGAATGTAACTTTCTTTTTGGTTAAATGAACTATTAAACAGCATGATTCTTTAAGAAGTAGTGTTATCTGCTGTAAAACAGTAGATTTACATTTAAAACAGCATCCTCCTCCAAATTTCTTATCAAAATTAGATTGTGTACAGGCTATCACTGTCATTGCTATTGGACCCAAGTTTTCAGCTTGCATGTATCTGCACTTAATTTTTAATGCATGCATCCATTGATTTGGCAGAAATGGACACAGCTGCATTTGATAAGCTGAATGATATATTTGAGTAATAATTATCCAGTCATCCACTGAATATCTCAAATATCCAAGTAGAATTTGGGTAGGATATCACTTGTTAACTTACTGTGCTGAGTTCATAGTGCTGTATTAATCTTAAAAATCCTGCTTGACAAACTGTATTGAAGGTATACTGGAATCTGGGGGGGTGGGGGTGGGTGTCAATGAGCTGGGCTTGACTCCTAAATACTCAAAAAAACAGCAAATGCTGTTATTCTATCAGCAATTGCCACACTCTTCAAGGCATGTAAAAATTGCAAAATTTCCCATGCTTTCTGTGAGATCTGGAAGCAAATGCTTGTTCCTGCTTTGAACATGTTTAGCTGTTCTCACTTAGCTTAAGTGTCTACAGCTTTTCTGTGCCTGTCAAACCATGCAGGCAATCAGCTTGTGTGTGTACATGTGTGTCTTGTGCCTTTACTACTTTAATGCCAGTAAACTGTGTTGAGGTTTGTGTTCTCCTTTCCTGGCTTGTTGATTATATTGCCACTAAATCTGTTGTAGAGCAAAAGGGTATATGCACTTTTTTAGCAGTTAATGATTTTTACATTGCTCATTTGAAGCACGGCTCAAACAAAGTAGCATGCCACTACCTCCTTAGGAAGTAGTTTGAGAAATTACTTGATTTCCTTGGTCCCTGGTTAGTTTAAAGATGTCATGGGTGCTGTAAAGAGCTTTATCATTAATCCTTCCCCCGCAGTTTGTCTTTTTCCCTGTTTTGTAACAAGAATTTGAGGCTTGCCTTTTTCTACCATTAGTTTTGCATGGTTCTTTGTGCTTTGCCAGCTATGCTCTTCAAATTAATGCTTGTGCTACATCTCAGCATCTTTTTGGTGTCTTCTAGAAAACATTGTATTCTACATCAGTTACACAAGTTCTACAAACTGTAGATATTTATTGTGCCGTTCCTTCTTTAGAGCAGATCCTTTCATCGGTAATGTAGATAGATGGCTTAGAAATAGCTCCAGCAGGACTGTCATTTATACTGCCTATTTACCTCATAATTGCATTTAGTTTTTCTGGTGATTCAACTGTTGGTGGTGGTGTACAAGAAGTAATATGGGTATACTAGAATTTCAGGCCTTCAGATAAATTCCTGTCTGCTTTGAGTATCTAAAGAGGCAAGATTTCCCTGCAATCTACTTGTAAGTTTCTGTTTTGATAAGAAGAAAAAAGTCTGATACCATCTTAAAAATATACTATCCTCCTTCATGAAAATGTTCACTCTTAAGTTGCTTTAGTTGAAGCAAACATATGCTTGGTCTCCAATTTCAGGCGGTTTGAATACGTCATTGACATCTGGTTAGGCCAGCTGACAAATCCTCCATGGATTTATCTAGTCATTCTTGAACATTTAAAACAAGGTTCCAACATCCATTTGGTTTGTTGAAGTCCTGGATTTGTGTGAATTAACTTGGATTTGCTCAGTTTGTGTCATGTTTTAT
Organism: Elanus axillaris; assembly: GCA_026212715.1. Lineage (NCBI taxonomy): Eukaryota > Metazoa > Chordata > Aves > Accipitriformes > Accipitridae > Elanus > Elanus axillaris. The sequence continues at coordinate 32,656,970 of JANZLQ010000095.1, forward strand.
TAGGCAGATGCTTTGGTGGTCAGTAATTACTTAGTGGTCTTGGGTGAAGGAAAGTGTTTAAACTATTGGTGATTTGGGTCTTAACCTGCTCTTGCATTAGTTGCGTGATTCACTGAGGTTTTTCCAAAGGCAGTTAGAAATGGGGGAAAGATGTGGTTGCTTGGATGGATAAGTAACTGGGGTTTGTGTATTGTTTGCTCGTAGAAGCTGGATACTCCAGTTGACACGCTTTCATAAACGAATGCAGGGGATAGTGGCACAGGCAGAAAATCCTCTCTTCCCCAAGAAAAGCTCTCTTCCCCAAATGTCTATTGTAGTTCCACATAATAGTCCTCATACCAAATATAAGCACTTCATATGCTGCTAGATTTTTTCCTGTTAGCACCATTTCTATAGCAACAGCGCAAACTTCCGTATCAATGCATGATGTTAAAAAAAGAATATAGAGAACATTGTTGAAATGTTATCACAGATGTTATTGATAAAGACTGTACTCATCTCTCTTAGAGCTGAATTTTAAAATGGACTAAGATATTGTGTGTCTTGTTCAAGGAAGATCCTCTTAATGGCTTTACAAAAAATGAAGTAAAATGTTCTCTTAACAGTATTTGCTTCTTCCTGAATGAGAAAGTCAGTTTTTCAATGTAGGAGGGGTTTGCTTTTTTTTTTCTCCTGAAAAGTAAATCTTTTTTTGTCTTACTGCACAAAGAAGGTGTGCAGTTGAAGCAGGTGTATGTACTGAGTCTTTAATTTTGTGGGTTTGGAGGCTGTTACTTGGCAGCAGTTGGTGCTTTGTTATTTCTCACTTAAAAATCTGTCCTAGGATGCTTTGCTCATCTTGGTTTTGATTTGGCTGTTCACAATTTTGACTCTAGCACTTAAAGACTGCAAAAGATTATTCAACAGATTACATGGATATTTGTGTTTTCTTTACATCCATGTGTGATGTGTAGGTTTACACAGAATATTCAGTCTAGATCCTCAATCTCAGTTTTCATCACTGTTTTTTCTTGTGTGTGCTTTTGGTGTGCAAGTTGTGGTGATTGTTGGTGATGGAGTTCCTGTAGCCTATTGACAGTAAAAAAGCTCATGGTGTCAGTAGTAATCTCTGTTTCAGAACTTGGAAGTGTGTAGCTGCACAGAAAACTTCAGAAATTTTTCCCAAATCTTCTTCCTGTGAAGTACTTTTTCTATTCTGAGAGAAGGTGTGCCACCCACATGGGTCCATTTGTAGATTGTTATACTGGTTTTCTTCAAGTTTATCTTCTGCTGGAATTTTTAGTGTTGCCTTATTTAAAATTCAAAAATTACATTTAAAACTAAGAATGTAAAAGTCAGCTACTAGAGGCTTTTCACAGTGAGCGTGTTGTGATAATTTTGCTGATGTGCAGTCTATAATAATTCTTCTCTATTTGTGTCTTGTTTGCATTATCCAGAAAAGATGCAAAACTGTGGATCTGAGTGCATCTGAAAAGAATATTTGGATGCTGAAGTTCATGCTAGCAGCATTCAGTGCTCCACTCTGCATGCTCTTAAGTATGACTTTTCTGTTCAGAATGTTGTCCACAGATTATTTCTTCCTTTGTTAGTTCCACAGATACCCTGCCTGCATGTCTAACCTATGACAAAAATATTTTGCAAACCAGGTAGTCAACATAGCATTAATCACTTAGTACTCTTCTTGTTTGCAAACAAACTGATAGCTACATGGGCATGTGGTGGGGGTCTTGGAGAAGCCTACTGTGGAAAGGTTATAATCTTAGACCTCCCTAATTAATCAAAAGTATCTGCTTCTAGTTTAAATCATTCCCATTTATTTTCTTTGCCCTCTTTACTTCTTATTCATGGAAATAAATACCAATAGTTTCTATGTTTCAAAATTGTCTCCAGGTTATGATTTTTCCTGTTCTGTGTGTCTGGGGTGAGGAGGGATCTTCCTTCAGTTCCTGACTGAGCAAGCTTGGATTTCTTCTTCAGATATTGGAAGAAGTATTGCTCAAACAGGCTAAACTGTTGGTAGGCTTGAATTCTGGAGAGGGAGGCTGAGGAGGGCAAAACCTTATTATACTCAATGTACTTTCTGTGCTAAAATAATTTGGTTCCCTAATGCTTACCCTTTTGGTGTATGGGAGGAAAACCAAACCATGCATCATAACTTCAGATGTTCAGTCTGTTCTGACAGCAATTGTAAATTAATAGCCAGATCCAAAGGAATAAAATGTTCTTCTGTGCAATGTTCTTTCTAAAGAACTACAAAACAGAATAGAGGCTTGTAGGTGATCTCTGAAGAAAGAAGCTTTGGGAACCAGGTAATTTGGAAGTGGTTTGTGAGCAGAAACTTAAGTTCTTGTGCAGATAAGAAGTTACTTAGTGAACCTTCATTTTGTCTTTTAACATTCAAATGCTGTTGGAGAGACCTTTTGTTAGAAGGAAGCAAACCTCTTACAACCCCAGGCTAAACCTAAATAGCATGTACACATGTTCACATTTTTGGCTTACTCCATTTGTTGCCTGCAATGATTCTTCTGCTTGATTCATGCCTGCACTGTGTGAGGGCCAGGATCTGCTACTGCTCGCAGCTGTGTACCAATGCTAGTGCTAAGATTTGTTACCTTGTGCTATGGTATCTACCAGTTAACTATTGGCTATGAATCAGTCCACTGAGTATAGCTGGCTTTTGAAGGGTGGAAGTCAGAACGGTAAGGATCTCCTTCCTGTTTGTGTGTAACTAATGTTAAAAACCTTCCATTTTGAGCTGAACTTCTTTATTGTTGTTGCATGCTGATTACAAACTGAGCTAATAGTTTGTTTTTTGTAATAGGGTTTGTTAAACAAGTAGCTTATGCCCTGGAGAAGGATATTCTGGATTTTTGAGGTTTTTTTCTTTATCTCGTCTGAGGAAATGGAAGCTATGAGTTGTACCAGTTCTTGAGATTAAAGAGAGCACTGGGTACTGAAGCACCATGAAGAAGGGATCTTGATAGCTGGAAACTGAGTAAGATATGAATGAGACAGAGTCTTACTATGTATTAACTCTTTTTTTTTTTTTTTTCTTCCTTCCTGCCCCCAAAGTCAGAGAATAAGGTGCATAAAAGCAGGGATAAGATGATTTTGTTGTCCAGGATGTGAGTGCACACATGACAGTGAAAGTGCTCTGTCAGTAGTGTCTTCTTAAAAAAAAAATAATTTCACTTAATTGTTTGTCCAGGTAAAGCCTTTTCTAGGGTAAGAGAAGAGAATCTAAATTAAGGACCATATTGAAATGAAGCTCTTTTTTTTTTTTTTTTTTAATTTAAAATTTAATTGTCAAACCTAATAAAACAAATTTTTTTGTTCTGTTTGTTGCTATTCTATGATTCTAATTTCATCTGTCTTGGAGCTTAAACAGCTGATACTACTGTGACTGTTGTGCAACAGATGCTTAGGGAAAGAGTGGATGTGTGAGTTAACTTTGAGTGGTTGAATTGTATGAATATAGAATTGCTTTGAGTTTACAGCAGAACTGATCAAACCAATGAAAAAACGAGTCTGTGTTACTGGGTTAACTATACTGCTGATGCAGGTGCTGTGACATGACTCCATTCAAGAATGAGTCTTAATATCAACTTAAGCAGCTGTGTTTTTTTGCTTTTAGTACTGTTTTCTGGAAACTGTTGAAGAACCTGATTGCTGTATTCTGATTCTGGGCATAAATTTACATTTTACTCATACTCTTGGTTTGTCCTCCTCATACACTTGCTATGTTTAAGTATCCTTATGCAGATTTTACTTTGTTAGCATAAGCAAGCTGAGGTCTCCTGGCTTCCACTTCTGCAATGGAGTCTTCAGAGAAATGGGAAGCCCTTCTCTATATATATTTAGTTCAAAAAATGTTTTGGAAGCCAGGTGACCAGAACGGCAGGGAGTACACCATCAGTGTCTCTTGTGAAATGTTTTGGAGGTATTTGGCCATAACTAATGGAAACGCATTGATCTCATGTGGCTACTTCATGCTTACAGCATTGGTGGCAGTAATTTCCAACTAATGTGCTGAAATTCATAGCAGCAATTTTACAGGGATCAACCCAAATAATCTTTTAATGATTGACTTTCATTTTTCATTCTTCTGTCCATCAGATAGTTTTATTTGTCCTGTATTTCCAAATGTTTTATTACTCTAATATTTGTACTGGTGTTGCATGTTTAATAACAGTTGGTAATCTCTTTCTGCTCTAATATTATGCTCCGTTATCTCTTTTCATCATGTCTCTATCCTGTGCATGTCTTCTACTAGCGTCTCTTGTCTCAGTCTTCACTAGTGGCAGCTTATCAAATGCTTTGCCAAGATTCATGTGTCTCAGTGGAGATTTCATAGTATGTGAAATTTTAGGTCTGGGATTTGATTATCTTCAGTGATAAGTGTCCTGCAGGAGGACTGGGTTACATTAAGTTGCTTGATCTTTTATTTAATATCAATTGTGGAAGTTTCTGTTTTTATCGGTTTGTTATCTTACATTACATCTTAATATTACCATGCTTACTGAAAATTGAATTAAAGATGTGTTTAGGTGGCTTTGGTTTACTTTTTTAGCTGTGTACATACTATCTTTATTCTTACAGTGCAGTAACCTAGTTGGGTTTTTTGTTTTGGTGGATCAAGTGTAAAACATGGAAAGGTATAGTTTGGAAGGTGCAATTTGGTTTGACTTGACAGAATCTTTGTTCATAGTTGGATGAATGTCCTGTTGCCTATTTCTTACTGACTTTCTGCTTAATTATGGGGCTTTTGTGTGTGTTGGTTTTTGTTTTGGTGTGGGGTGTGTGTTTTGTATTTTTTTAATGTGTTTTGTTTGATAGTTTTTTTGTTTTGGTTTGGTTTTTTTAGAAGTTCTCTCTGCTTTTGCCTTTTAGACACTAAGATTTCTTGCCGTCTTTAGACACATTTCTAGCTTTGCCTATCTATACGTAGCTCCTAAGAACTTTGAGAAGTTCTAATGGGAAGTAATTAATAAAGAACAGTGGTGTCTGGGGCAAGAGAAGGAGGCCGTGCATCTAAGTCAGGAGCATTAAAAGCCTGATGGTCACTTGGACTACCTTGAATTTTTTTTTTTTTCCCTCTGTAGCAACTGTAACAACTCGTTATCAGGGTGCAGTCTTGTGCTGCTTCCCGAATCTTTCCTGTTCTAGAACAGACAACATACGGCCTGGCTAACGAGTGATTTTTTTTTTTTTTTTTTAATTTTTTAAAATTTTTTTTATTTAGTATTGGGTAGTATGTGCCTTTGCTAACACAGTCCTTACGTACACTGGTCTTCTAGGCATATTGAGGTGCATGTGCACCAAAGTTCAGGGAAGAACTGTGTGAGAAGCCCTTGCCCTGATGGCCGGTGGCATGACTACTTGTGTATGGTGGTGGATGTAGTGCATGTGTACCAGGACACTGTCTGCCTTACTTAACCTTCCTTGGCACCTGTGTGCCCCTGAGGCACCTTGAACCACTTCCAAACAGTTAACTTGCGTGTGTGGCAGCATGTATGCAGCTAGGGTCATACAGCACAGCTGTACAGCCGCAGAACATCCAGATCTTCCACCTGCCAGCTTGATACAGACCAGTGGGAGGGTTGTGCTTGGTGTGTGAGGCATCCATGCTGGGGCCTGGGTCAGCAGAATTTCCTATACTCATACTTGCTCAAGGTGTAACATGTTACCTAAGTGTCTCACAACATCTATATAGTGATCTTATAGGAAGTATAATCCATATTCTATTAACCTAAAAACCAAAAAAACTGCCAGAGATCAGGCTAAAAGGTATTTATTTCATAATTATATGCCTTATAAAGATAAAGGAGAAAGTACCAGGAGAATGCATTAAAGGGGCAACATCTTTTAACATTGCCATAGTTTTAGTATTATTTGATATATTTTGGCTATATTATTGTGACTTTTTAGCAGAGATATTTTACCTCAAACTACTGAGTGGGGGAAGTGCACAAGAACCAGACACCCAAAACCACAAGCATCGCCGGGTGTTCTTCATGCAAGGTAGGAATTACCATGTGCAAAATGAGTAATTGTAACAGAGGCTCTTTCTTGTAGCCCTGTATGGTAAGGGACTATAGATTAATGGCCCATTTTGTATTTAACAAGTTCTGATCAAAAGGGCAGTGAGGCATCCAAGATACTGAAGTGGTTCCACAAAGTACTTCCAGACAGAAGGATACAACTTGATGCGTATTAGGTGAATGTGGCAGTTGCTTGAAGAACTTGGAATTCCTGCTTCATTGAAGCTTCTACCTTGTGTTCAGTGGTTAAAAGCAATGTTAATTCACAAAGTGCCAAGCAGTGCTGGAATAAAATATACTTCTAACTAAGAATCAAAGGACTCGGATCCAGAATTAGAATTCAGTCAGTGGCTCCGAGATTTCACTGAAGTGTCTTGAGGTCCTGGTATGGAATAGTTGAATCTAGCTAGGCTGCATGTACTGGGTGTGTGTGTGTGTGTGTGTGTGAAGATTCAGTGAAGCCCAATACACTTCTGTTCCTCGTTTAGAAAGAAGTAGCTTTTTCTGTACTGTTTGTCAAAATACCAGTAAGAGTTTCCACAAGATCAGGAGCTCAGGTTGATTGTGTCTGGAACTGATTTTTTGGTTCCTACTGGTCTTTGGTAGTGACTCTACGTTTGTAGTTGATCATAATCCATTGCAAGGCACTTCTGCTTTCATCATTGGAATCTGTGATCAAAACAAATGACACTTTGTACTGACATGATGAATAAGAACAAAGAGGATATTGGTCATTGTGACTCTTGAGCTATTCATAAAATTGCACTGTGGCTATGTTTCCTCAACACTTTTGTACTGTTCTGGACAGGAAGTTTTTAATGTGATTTTAGGGTTGTCCTTTAAAGTGCTGTTTGTACAGTGTATTTTTCAGATAGTGTTTGACCCAAGCTGAGACAAGAATATCCCTGAATACTGGTGTGGAAGGGAGCCAGGCTTAGGTGTCCTATTAGGTAGCTGTCAGAGTCCAGTACTCTCTGACCAGGTTCTTTCAGATGTTCCACAGAGGGTGTAATGTTTAATATTAAATTTGCTATTTGAAGATAGTTGATGTTGCAGAGGATTTCTGTTTTAGCAGAGTGATGCAAAATATACTGAAATCACAATACAAATGCAAGTTAAACTTAAAACATAGCAGTTGCAATATACGGTTCAAACACAATACCAATGTGATCCCCATTACTGGTGTCTAGAATATGCTCACTGTCATGATATTGGGCACCCCCAGTCACCAGGAAGGAGTACATAGGTTGAAGCCAGCTCAAGCCTGTTGCTCTTCCTGAAATTCCTTTGTTACTTAGTTTTTGTACTCTGTTGCACTGAGCCACATATCCACTCCCACATACTGGTCTAGCTAACTCAGGGAGACATTCACTTTTTTAATGAACTCAGGGAGAAACATTTACATGGCTAGTTGATTCACTCAACTGTAATGTAGTCAGTTGATCTGGTCAACTGATGTAGCTGTTTATCTAAAACAAAGGCCACCCTGTGGTCCCCTTTGTGCTGAGATAAAATCAGCTTCTTTGCAACAGCTGTGGTCAGTCACACCCTGCATTATTCCCTGAGCTTCATCGGCATGTTGCCCTTGCTCATCTTCACCGAGGTGCCTGCTGTTTTGGGGGTTTATAGGTCAGTCACTGTAGTGGAATGATCATCAAATACAGACTTGGGTGAATCTGCAGAAAAAACTCCGACTCATTGAATACAACAGACCCTGCTTAGTTGTGCTGGTTTTGGCTGGGATAGGAGTTAATTTTCTTTGTAGTAGCTGGTGTGGGGCTATGTTTTGGATTTGTGCTGAAAACGGTGTTGATAACCCAGGGATGTTTTCATTATTGCTGAGCAGTGCTCACACAGAGTCAAGGTCTTTTCTGCTTCTCACCCCACCCCACCAGAAGATAGGCTGGGGGTGCACAAGAAGCTGGGAGGGACACAGCTGGGACAGCTGACCCCAACAGATCCAAGGGGTGTTCCAGACCACATGATGTCATGCTCAGCATATAAAGCTGGGGGAAGAAGAGGGAAGGCGGTGGGGGGACATTTGGAGTGATGGCGTTTGTCTTCCTAAGTAACCCTTATGTGTGATGGACCCCTGCTTTCCTGAAGACCTGCCTGCCGATGGAAAGTAGTGAATTAATTCCTTGTTTTGCTTTGCTTTTGTGTGTGGCTTTTGCTTTACCTATTAAACTGTCTTTATCTCAACCCACAAGTTTTCTCTTTTATCCTTCTAATTCTCTCCCCCATCCCACAAGGGGTGAGTGTGCAAGTGGCTGTGTGGTGCTTAGCTGTCAGTTGGGGTTAAACCATGACATTAGTCGACATTTTCATTCTTTGGGCATGATGAATCTTTTAATCAGTATTTTTAGCTTGCTTTTTACTGTACAGAATGCATGGCATGAAGAGGTAGGAAGATACCACATAGTGTGTCCAGGCTTCAAGGTTGGCATAAATGCATGCTTAAGTATTTTATGCGTTGTATAAACCACTTTCCACATTTAATGCATTTCTGAGCACAAAAGTGGTTATTAAATTGAAGAGGAGAAACAGACTTGAAGTGAAAATTACTTAATGTAATTACATTTTTGTAATTGGATATACAGGGTATGCAGTGAAATCCGGTGACTCGCAGTGTGGTGACAGTCATTTCACATATCTAGCTATGTTGCTCTGAAGAGCTCTGCTGTTGATCACTTTCTGATATTGCTGTTTACTACTTATTTTGGTGTTAAGCAGAAGGGTGGTATAGCAAGCAAATTATTTAATTATTCTAGTGTTAGGATTTTCCAGTGTTTGTCTAAATGATACACTGGCCAAAATTGTTGCTGTGACTTTTCAGTGTTATGGGAGTGGTGACGCTTTTGTGGCTAATGCAGCTTTCAGAAGTACATTTTAAATGTTGCAAATTCTGGAATTTTAAAGTTCATAAATACTATTGTAATGCAGCAGTGGGTACAAAATTAACGTTGTGTGGACAGTTTTGTTACGATACAGGCTGACTGGCAGATGTTATATTTTGTAATCTGTTTCCTTTGCATGTAGTGTTTTTCTAAGCGATTTTCTACTTATTAAAAAAAAAATCCACCTTTTATTTGCCTCGTAGGAGTCTCTTCTCTGCAGGGTGGCCAATTTCAACAGGGAAGGGACAGAGTTCTCACAATTCTCATCACAGTTAGTAACCGGGTAGAAAAACAAAACCCAAATCAGTGCACCACCACTGTACCCTCCAGGTACAGTCCTCTAAGGTGTAAAATCTATCACGTAGTTGCCAGGCTCACCAATCCCATTTAGCCTGCTGTTAGGAGAATGAGCATGTGCTGTGTTCAGACAGCACAGGAGTAAGTGCCTGTCTGTCTGCTAGCCACTCAGAATGGGTGGGCAGATGCAGACAAAACTCATAATAGCTTAGCAAACAGGTAGCAAACTGGGGCTGTTATGTTAAGGGACCAAGGGTAAGGCTTGAGATAGTGCATTAGGAAATATGGGGGTGGGGGTGGCTGGTGGGAGGAGTTGCTAGGGTCTGTCTGGGTGCCTGTGGGTTATGTGAGACTAATCATTACGAAACTGGGCTTTAACCATGTTGCTTATAGAGGAATTAATTCATACTTGTTTATCTGAGGCAGCTCTGCCAACTCCATAGGCTTCTATGATATGCATAATTTCTTTTAAATAGCACCATCCAAATCCCTCCACCCCACGCCCAAACTTCAGTTTTTCCTTTTCCTTGGTCAGAAACACTTCTTTCCCAATTCTTCCTTTTGTTGCCCCCTGTTAGTATGGAGAAAGGGAACAACTGAAGTATATGTGAGACAAATGACAAATATATAACTTAGTTTAAGATTGTCTTTGTATGATACAGTTATGGGCCAGATAGTATGATGAAATTGTGCACAGTGTAAATTTTCCTTGTAATTACAGTGGTTTAAAAAAAATACAGATTTTTAAAGGGTGTGTTTCTTTCAGCAGGTAAGATGATTAAATTGTGACAAGTGTACCATTTTGAATGTTTGGAGGGCCTGAAACTGATTTTGGATTGTGATACTTCTGTCCTCTACTGCTACTACATAAATGAAAATTATGACACATCAGTTAGTTTTATTTCCTTGCTTTTCAGTTAAGTAAATGAAAAGGCTATAGGAAAGAGGCACGGGGAAGCTGGGCATTTGGAAATATTCCAGATGAGACAGTCTGAAGGGTGATTGAGATAGGAAAAGACAGGACAGAAGTGACACTTGCAAGCTAAAGATCAGTTTGTTTTTTTTTCCCTTTGTATGGTCTGTTAGGGTAATACCAGCTAAAATCTAAGTGCTATTAAGTGTATTTTTAGTGGAGGAAACACAATTGCAGTGTATGGGCTGGGAGTATAATGTTGAAGTGAAATGTAGTGTCTTCTGTACTGTCAATGAGACAGTCCCATCAGTTTTGTAAAAAAAACAAGCAAGAAAGGGTAGAATGTGTATGGCTGTTCTGAACCGCAGAAGTACAGTTCAGTGTAGTTCTGATGGGGACTATTAATGCCCTGAAATACCTAGAAGCTATAGCGTTTGACTGAAATTTGCAATGTGGCTCTCTTTCAGTTGCCCTCCTTTCTGTATTGCATTCTACAATGACACTTCAAAGTTACTGCCTTTTTTTGAGGATATTTTATTATTTAAATATTGCAGTTTCTTGCTTTTCAGGCTTGCTTATCTGACTTACCTGTTTTGGATCACTTGGAGATAGAGCTTTTTGGATTATGTTATTTCATTACATAGAGGTCTTAAGTATGAGATATTGTACTATTTTGTCTTGTGGTATTACTTAGTTACCTCTCACTTACCTTCTCCATTTATTTGCAGACTGTATAATAGTTCTGAGTTAAACTACAAACCTAAAGTGAATTTCATAAATAATAGCAACTTCAGAAAGTCATGCTTGTTATAAACATAGACCTATGAAAACTGATTTGTAATCATTATCACACTAGAGGGCACTAACATCTCATGAAACTTAAGCCCAAACCAATTTTTACTCTCTCTATAACACTTAGGTATTGGGTAGTCTTACTGTTCTTGTAGTAGATGCAAAAGGTTTCAATTTTTTATAACCTTTTCTCTGTGGAAATGAAAAGTAATAGTGTTCTTGCAAGGATGCTTTAAAAGTTAGTGTGTGGACTTTTCCTTTGTGTGTTGGTTTTTTTTTTTTTAATAAACAATAATTTGTGGAGAAAAGTGTCAGTTCTGCTTATACTTTTAAATTGCTTTTAACATGCTAATTTTCACTTAAATCTGGTGAATAGGCATCTAAGGAAATTATTGGATAACTTCTTATAAAAGTCTAATAGAGTTAACATCTGGAATATACTTTCTAAAGTTGGTAATCAAAAGAAAAGAATCATACGTGAACTGATGTTGTGGGCCTAACTTTAAGTTAGGGTTAATGTGTACATTTACATATCGATGCCTGTTAATGTAGAAGAAAGTAGGGAAAAGAATATGGAAGTCTATACCGCCAGTAAGTAATGGATCGCAGTGGAACCTTCAGTTGTTTATGTTGGGTTTAAGTAGGTAATTTTAGAATATGTGTTTGAATCTAAAGTTTGGACCTCAAAGTGGTGTGGCCATTTTGGAAGTACTTTATTTTTGTTACAGATTTTTAGATACTGAATCTTGTTTAAAACACATGAATAAAATGGTTTCTGTTTACTTTTTGCTCTTTGTAGGAATGGTTATTCACTTGCCTTGGAGATGATCCTGCAGCTGTAAATGTAGGGCTGAAGATTAATGGTGTGGGCAGTATGGACCTAATGAACGGACAGTTAAGCAGTGTTAATATTGCAGCTACTGCTTCAGAGGTAAGGATTACAAAATTGGATAGTTAAGACCATAAGTACTCAATTTTTTTAAAATGCACCAAAATGTAATTTTTTCTTTTAACAGATCTGGGGCAGCAGATTCTTGTTTTGTGTGTTCGTTTTCTGTGCCCCAGTTTAGATGTGAGTAACTTAAAAGTTCTGACCTTTGTATACCAAAATAGAACATGAACTAGCATTTACGACTTTGCCATAGCCAAAGCTGCCTTTTTAATGTTTTCTTCCATCACATCTAGACAAGAAAGCTTTTCTTTTCAAGTTTTAACAATAATAGATGCTCTTAGTGCAATAAGCTGGGCTGGCAAGGCCTGTGGGAAATGTTGTGTTCTTTGACAGGTGCTTGTGTGTTGAGGGGCGGTCTGACACAGTAGCACTAGAATAAGGTTGTTCCATTTGTCTCTTGGACTATATTCAGGCATTGGTATGTCTCTGCTCCTGCCCACCAGAGTGTCTGCCCACTAGAATTGAACAGCTCATGAGTTAAGAGTGTGTCTATCAGCCAAGCAATGGAGATTGGCCTCCTATGCTGATGTCTTACTTGGAAGTTAATATAGTTTTCCATTTGTCATCTACTTTTTAAGGAAAAGAAGGGGTGGGATGAAGTTAGTACCAGAACTTTTTGAGTTCTTTTTGCTAGGTTCATGTGAGGAGCTGTTGAGAGTTGTGACTGAATCCTAAATTCTTAGCAGAGTCGGAGGGTTTGCAAGACGTGGTTGGTTTTGAGGGTGTTTTGTTTTTTTTTTTTCTCCCCAAAACTCTTGCAAATCACTCCTCTTCAAGTTTTTGTTGGGTTTTTTTTGTTAATGCCTCAGAGAACTGGTATGAAGGGAACTGAAAGTCTGCCTTCAGTGTATATTGAGCGATCTTTCCAGATGTATTGGTTGTCTGTCGTCTTTAGGGTGACTGAATATAAGCTTTGGCTTGTACAGATGTATAACACTAATATAAACTTTCTGCTCAGGGGGGACAGTTACTTTATTGCTGATGCATGTTATTTTTATTGCTTTTGTCACAGTGTGAAACATGTTTTTACCATAGTGGATTTTGGTTTTTTGTTTTCTTTCATTCTTCATTTGTCTTTTGTTTAAAAGACAAAGTATTAAAGAATACTACAGTCAGTAGTGAAAAGAGCCACGAAGTCCTGAAAACACTTGCTTCCGTGAATGAATCTTTGGACCTTACTGAAGATGTTTGGTTTATTTATATATTTACACATGTGTTTTGATAGCAGAGCTGCATGTATGCTATGCACTTGCATGTGCATATGGAAATGGAAAGTAACACAAATGAGGTGAAAGAAAAATTGGAGTGTTATGATATCAAAAGGAATCAAATAATCTGCAGTACAATTTCACGAGTATTGTCAAGATTTAAACAAGAAAGCTGGCATCAATCTTGAAGACCATTGTTGGTTTTTATACAGATTCTTGTATTTCCCTTTTCGTTGTATTATGCATCATTGATTGACCGTTGATTGATCGTTGGCATGCAACTGAAAAAATTTTCTTGAGGGAAAGCTCTGTTTTTACTCAACAAAATAGTCTTGAATGTTTACATGATGTCTGATAAAACTGTGTAAAATATACTTTGGCAAAGTTACATGAATCTGCTTTCAGCAAGTGGTACTTTTTTCCCATCTTGACTAACTGGGAGGAGGGAGGACTTGTAACTGAAATGTTTCTGTATGTTGGTTACTGAAAATGCCCATCTGGTTTGGAGTTTCTGGTGATGTTTTCAAAGTCGGGTTTTTCAGAGGGATGGTACTGTTAGAAGAACCTAACTATAACCAGACATGATTATTAAATAAGTAATATTTTCTTTATACCTCCTTGTAACAGAAGTCCCTAAAAATGGTTAAGAGTTTATTTCAGCTGGCTGAATTCTCAAGGAATTTGAATATTCTTGTTTCTGTGAGTGGGAAACCCAAGGTCAAAATATATAGTGTAGCCCTAAAATATTGCCTTGCTAGGTTTTCAGGAGAAGACATTAGCACAGTAGAACTATTTACCCACATTAGTGATCATGTGCTATCTTCTGTCCTGTCATGACATTAGCAGACATGATGCAGGTGTTACTGAAAGTACAGTGTAACACTGCTGAAATTTGGCTTCCACCAGAAGTGATCTGATGGTCATTCATGTACGTGTTGTGTATATGACCCATATACATGGTCTTGAAAGCTTTCAACATCAGGAGTAAAATTACACAGGCTGTCAGAAGGTGCTTTCGTTATGTGGGCCAAAGTCTTAATTTTTTCAGCTTTCTAGGAGGTATGCCTCTGTGATGGTGGTTAGGATAGAGTGCTTAAGGGTACATTAGTCTCCAACATAAGACTAGGCAGGTCTTTGTGCTCAGTGTGTTTTGCCACAGCTGAGCTGGAGCTCCCAGCAATGGTGAAAATAAGCTTTGTGCACCAATATTAGTTTTCTTTTGAATCTCTCTAAACAAAGCATTGGGAAAACTGTTGTGGAAACTCTGTTAGTGCTTGCATCAAAGCTATGCTATTGTTGAAGCATGCAGGTGCCATACTGTACTTCAGGCAAGTATGCTATTTGCTGAAGAAGCCTTAAATTTGATACAGTTATTGACTGTAGTAACTCTGGTCCTTCATGGATTTTGTCCACAGGTCTCATCTTATTTCCTACTTTTTAGTCAAGAGTTTGCTTTACACCAGGTTTCTGAAAGTGAGAAGAAACTAAGAAGCAAGAAACACGCATAGTCTTTCAGGTCTTTAGGGGAGAGTGCGGGGGCAGCAAAGTGATTGCATGCTTTATGCATTCTGAAATAAGTATGCCTGGGGTTCAGATGTGAAATATACATGTGCATGTGACATCTCTATCTCCATGCAAAAACCGCCTTCTTTATTGTAATGAATCTCAGTTTGCATCTATATGTTAAAGGAAGTGATTACTCATAACACAGATGTATTGTTTTGATATGTTTCATATGAGACCAATATGGAGTGCTAATTTTTTGAACCATATTTGTATTTTGCAGGGAAGCTAAATCTTTGTTTTAGATAAAGAGTCCTAGACCAATATTCTAGGATCTGGTATTTTTTGGAAATGTGAATTACTAGCATTTAAAAAAACCCAAAACCTAAAATTGTTTATACTAAGTGTCTTCAACAGGAACACGTATGTAGCACACAGTGTAATTTTTGTATGTTTTAATGCTTCAAAGAGAAACAGGAAGAGATTGATGCTGTTCTTTGATGTTAACTATCCATTTGTGGCAAACCATGTCTTTTTCCTCACCTTAGTGGTATTTTTTTCTGTTTGAAATTCAGTGTGACTGTGTTGTTATTGCTGTTAATAACTTTCCTGTCAACGAAACTGGAATTTAATTATGCATTGAAATTTAACTGTTGTGCTTTGAGGAACACCTTTGAAATCCATTGAAGTCAGTTTGAGAGCATCTCATTTTAGCGGTCTTTGTCAGGAGAAAGTATGTCCTGTGACTGACTTTTAGTTGATAATTTGCCCAATAGAAAAATTCTGTGAACAGTGATGTTTGAACAGAAATTTTGCTTTTGGGAGTGTCAAAGCAAATAAAGGAGAGAACCAAAATATCATCAGTGGTTTTGTTTGTTTCTGCAGAAGAGTAGCAGCTCTGAATCCTTGAGTGACAAAGGTTCAGCTGAACTGAAGAAGAGCTTTGATGCAGTGGTATTTGATGTTCTAAAAGTTACACCAGAAGAATATGCGGTAAGTAATTCAAGTAATTTTTATTACTTTGTGTGAACCTTACAGGCAGCTTTCCATTTCGATGTTTTTTGCCTAACTTCTGTCATGCATGTGTTTCAAAAATGGATCCTGCACTATAGTTCTTCATTGTCTGTATTCTGTTTAATGTCAAGTGGTGTTTTTGGGCTATGCCATCCAGGCATTTTTCACGCTTTTATATGTAGCATAGACCAAAGATTCTTAAATCTGTATGATGCAACTTAATTCTGACATGCATATTTTAGTTGCAAGAATATACGTGATCTGTACATGTTTTTTCTGGATGTGTTGTAATTTTTAACTCTGTTAATACTTACATCTAGGGAGTGTTTTCTTCTTTGGGGTGCAGTGGTACAGAATGAGTTGGATATCCTGCAGAACCAAGAACAAATGAGTAAAAATGTTTAACCAAAACATTGGGTGATTATATTAATTTTTTAAAATATTTTTACACTACTTACAGAGGTTAAGACAACAGATGGTCCCCCTAAGTGATTCAAGTATGTTACTAGAAAGATAGCTAACAAGCTATTGCTCTTGCTGTATTTATAATTAAAGTGATGAGATTCATGATGAGTTGTCCTGGGGAGATTATCAAAATGTGGTAGTATGTATCACAAAATATTCCCATTAAGTTTGTTCTATTTATTAATCGTTAATAACTATTTTGGTTCATTATTAATGACTAAATTGATTTTAATGAGCATACTGAAAATTTAAAGCATCTGGAATATGAAGTAGTACTTGCACATTAAATTCTTCTTGGATGGTTAATGGAATTTATTCCTGATTGAGGTTCAAGTCATGTGGTTCAGGCTTTTTCTTTGCTCCGTTGTCAGGAACAGCTGGGCAATGAATCACCTGCTTTTCATGGGAAGATGTTTTTAGGCCTGGCTATCCTTTCAGTTTTATCTTATGATTTCTTTACATAAAGGACACCTAAGTACTTAGGGAATTTGGGGCTAGGGGCATGAATTCAAGTGGAATTATGCATTCAGGCCAGAATAGTTACAGGTTCCTTCGAATAGCTTTGCTATTTAGCCAGTGGTGGATACTGTTGAGGAGCAGCATGGATCACTTAATCTCTGTGGAGTCGCTGTCACTCATTTGGACAGCAAATATATATAAAGGTGCTTTGTCTTGTATTGCATTTCAGAATCCTTTTGCTTTACTGTCTTCTACTGTCTAATCCTTCATCTCTCATGTGCAGAAACCCTTTACTTTCATGGGTGTTCTAAATGTCATCTACTTGGTAAATCTTGGTTATATAAAAATCTTTATTAAAATCCAGTGGTTTTACTGTTTTCATATTATGCTTCAAACTGGGTAGAGTTCTACTCACAAACAGGAATCTTTTAATTAAGCATTTTACATTACAATTACAAACCTGTGGTTGTATTTTTGCTTTATACTACCTGGTACATTTTTGCTGTTTTCTCAATTCCCCAAAAGAAGACATCTTTACTCTTAGCATTTTCTCCCTTTTAAAGTATCTAGCTCTTCATGTAAGGTTTCATTTACTGTAAATGGATCTGAAATGTCTTAGAGATAGAATTCTGAATAATTGAGCAAAAGTGCTAGTAGTCAGTGTTCAGCCCTTTGGCAAGGTTATAATTAATTTCATTTCTTTTTCAAAGTTTCTGTGCACAGCTGCACTTTGTTAATGTTTGTTTCCCCAGGCAAATTTATCTGCTTTTCCAGTAGGGCTTGCTTGCTTTGAATGCTGTCTTTTTCTGATCATTCTTTCTGAAGGCTGTAGAAATAAGTAAATTTGTCAAAAACTTAGGTAACTTGGAGGAAAAGTACCTTTGACCCTTACACTTGTTTTTATTTTATTGCCCATTTCCTTATTCTTCCTGGTTTTAGTCCTACCATAACAGAGAAGTATAAAATCTTCATGTGGATTTCAGTGTTAATGTGAAGACTACCCGAGTGATGCAGTATGGCCAAGCTCTTGAGGATACCAGCACTGCTGAGAATGCAAAACTGTGTTACTAAGGTTTTCATTATAATAGTGGGTGTGTACCTCTCGGACTGGACTTGGATATGCTACCAATTGCTTTTTCAAAGTATGAGAAAACTTCTAGTTTGGTGATAGTTCTTGTAAAATGGATGCAGTGCAGACTACTGACATCTGTAACTTAATGAAGGCTGAATTTCATTACCAACTGTAGAATGAATACTCTTAAAAAAAAATTTTCTTGAAGTGGTAAACTGAGGAAATAATTTGTGGGCTAAGTCTGTTATTCATGGAGAGAAAAGATAATGTGATAAAGCCGGTAGAAGAGCAATAAAAGTAAGCTTCTGCACAAGAGCTAGTTAGACATCTGTCTAATTAATGATTAGGAAACCTTGGCTTGAATGAAAAAAATCCAGTGCATAGGTAGCATAAAGATGAGAGTTAACTGATAAAGTCAACTTCCCAACATCAACATTGGGAAGTCTCATCCTGTACCTCATATGATATGTTGCATTTTGATCAAAACGGGTCACTTTGTACAGCTGGGCCAATTACATTTATGCTGGAAGAGGAGCAAAAATCTGAAAGGTAATTAAGTTTGAGGGATACTGGAAATGGAGATTCATGCTAGTGGTTTCAGTATCAATGAGACACACACATGTCTTTTCAGTTCCCACTGTGTAAGAGACATGATTTTTATTTCAAAACTTGACCTGTTTAGTCATTTAGTGGGTCAGAGACAAGTTGGACTACAAAAGCTATTGCTTGTAATCCTGTATTTTCAAGAAGGTGCTTACCAAGCTAAAGAGAAGCCCAAGTGTAAATATTTTTGGTGATTTTATTTCCATATTCTTTCCTTTGGCAGTCACCTAACAGTATCCTGAATACACAGTTGGTGTGCCGTTTCATGTAATGGTCCTTTGTTCAGTCTTGCACTAACTTTCTAGCAAAAGTACACCAGCCCTTCAAGGGGTCTAGTTTGAACAGTAACAGAAATTATTATTGTAATATATGCGTAATAGTCTGGTTATATTTTTGTTACCAACCGGGTGTTGTAAGTTCTTTGTAAGATTGAAGGCCGCTTTAGAGAGGGCCAAGTTATAGCTGAAACAGGTGAGATCTTCAGGCGTAGCTGCTGCTGTTGCAAATTTATAGTTTGCTTTATCCCCCTGCAGCTTACAAAAACAGTTTCCGAGGGATGTATTGAATGCCTGAATGTATTGTAAATCTGGGCGAAAAAGAATCCTATTCAATGACTATGAAGTAGGTTACGTTTGTTTTCTGCTAAGGATTCTACAGACAGTTTTCTAGCTGTAACTAATAAGGAGACTGTCTCTGGTTTAAATACCTGCTTTTAGGCTGATCACTGCTCACTTCTTTATTAAATGGCTAAAAGCCACAAAACAAGTTGGTGCCAGGATTACCCACTGGTGTCTGGCCCTGCCGATGGAGCCGTTGTGTGTGTACAGGGTAGACACAGTTGCAGTGAATGCTGTCCATTTTCACTGAAGGGAGAAGTGTGGTTTCGAGTGTACAGGGCACAATTTGTGGGGGAGGGATATGTTAATGGTGCAGTGGCAGTAGAAAGGGGGGGCTGATGAGACTGAAAGAAAAAAGGAAAATGCTCGGGGACATGAGCTCCAAATTAAGATGCTGGCGAACCTCAGGTTGAAGAAATATTTATTTTTTGCTTTACAGTAAATTCTTATTCCTTAGACTGCTACTGTTCAATTATTTGACTGTTTATTACTTTTTGACTTGCTTTTCCATTTTGTACTTCAACTTAGCCACTGTGGTGTAAATATTTGAGGTAGAATTAAGAGAAGCGCAGCTGTATAAATCCATTGCTTTTTTTCCACCTAGTTATCTAAGAAGGATTCTTTATTCTTTTCCCTAGTCTCTGAAAGTTCTATGAAGTAAGCTCACACTAAGATATATGTGTATTCCTTTCTTTTTGATTCCAGTTAAGCTTTGTCAGCTGGACGTTGGAAAAGAGCATTGCTTATTTTGGAAACAATACACAAATTTATTTTTAAAAAGTTTAAACAAACAAATTTTTTTCAGAGGCATTCTTACGGCAGTTAAACACTAAGTTATCTATGTCTGAAGAAAAAGCATGAGAGTGAGTTTTGTAAAGGAAGGGGGTCCCAAGAGATCTGGAACTGCATTGTGTGTATAATAAAATGGCAGAAATAAGTTTTGAGATGTGAGGGGTTCAACAAACCCATTTTTTGCCCCTTTGAACAGAACAAAGATAACTTAAGCTGGCCCAAGGTTCCCCCCAGGAGAACTTTCTCTCTTGTGCAGGATTCTGGCACATTCACAGTCCACTCTGCGAGTTCCTGCGCAGCTACTGGTGTGAGATGCGCTACACGGTTCCTGGCAGTGATGTTGGTTTTGGCCTCTCCTGAGGCTGGTTGTCGGTGGATTAGGGAGTTTGAGGCAAGTCTGTCTGTCTGCATCTGAGTGCAGTTTGAATAAAGTAATGGGCCCTGGGAGCTTTTGATGAAAAAGGACTTCTGCTTGTATGTGTTCCTGTTAGCTTTATTTTACAGAAGGATATTAAAGAATAAGTATGTTCCCAATGAGAGCAAGAAGAAGCAACTTTATTATAGCGTGTAGAGGAACTATTGATGATACAAGTTTTGGAGTGAACTTTGTGAGAAAACAAGTAGAGTTTCAACACAGGAACTTTAATCCCCCAGTGTTCGTTTTGAACAGCAGAATTATTCTCCTACTGATGCAGTGTTT
Organism: Elanus axillaris; assembly: GCA_026212715.1. NCBI lineage: Eukaryota > Metazoa > Chordata > Aves > Accipitriformes > Accipitridae > Elanus > Elanus axillaris. Next base: position 32,677,295 of record JANZLQ010000095.1, read on the forward strand.
AAGCAAGGTTTAGCTATTTTTTCAGTGAGGAAAAGTATTCTGGCAGCCTGGAGAGACAGTGCTAAGCCAAGTTGGAAGGCTTAAATATAATTCCTTCTAAAAATTCAGATTAAGGAACAATTTATGAAGTGCTGCTTGAACCAACATGGCTTCAAGGAAAATCAGATTATGGCAGTGTTCTTCAGTAACCAAAATGGAGACATTTTTATTTTTTTCCATCTCAGACAGAAACTTAGTTTTTCTTTTCACAGTGAAGGTCTCTGTCCAGGAGCTCTGTGGGAAGTGCAGTGTCCTTACAGTAGGTACATGGCAGGAAAACTTGTAGTACAATAAGTAGCCTGATAGGAGGAGTTCGTGCTTGTGAAGGCCTAGGGACTAGAAAGGTGGGATTATAGCCCAGATCAAATGGGAACTTTCATATAGGAGTGTGGTGAGGAGCTCAATGCAGTGGTGTTAACTGCAACTGGAAGTTCTTAAGTTACAGGGTTTTATGGAAGGAGGGTGATCCATATGTATTCACAGAACAAGAGGAAGAGAATTGGGGAATATTTTAAAATTTCATTTCATTGAGCTTCAGCATATTCCTCAAAGAAGCAGCATACTGAATGTAGTTCTTAATCTCCTGGATGTAAAATTTCTGGCCTGACAGATCTCTCCGAGAGAGGAGTAAATCTCTTAATATGTATATGAAGCTGTGTGGTAATAACTTTAAGATTTTTCAGTACTTAATTGTTAACAAGTCCAACATCTCAACACTTAGGAGAGCTAAAATTTTTTTAAACTCAGCTGTTGGGGACTCTCCTCAGGCAAGGTCTTTCTACTACATGCAAAAGCTCCCATGGCTGTGCGGGGGGTGCGGGGGGGAATGATCTTCCAACTACCATTCCAGTGTGTTAATTGCAAGATGATAATTCACTGTTTTTAAAAGATGGTTTTCTCTTGTAGCATTCTTAAATTGGTTGAGAATTGGGAAATATATTAGTTGTACATTAAAAACATACCTCTAGTAATCATATTCTAGAATTGTTACTTGGTATCTAGGGCAAACATAAACACAAAGCTTCCATTCAGCTCTTTCATTGCCTGAGCAATGGCCAGGTTGGATGGGGCTTTGGTGTTAAAGGCCAGGTTGGACAGGGCTTTGAGCAGCCTGGTCTAGTTGAAGGTGCCCCTGCCCATGGCAGAACGGTTGGAACTGCATGATCTTTAAGGTCCCTTCCAACCAAAACCATTCTGTAATTCTAAATAAATGAACTTGATAGACATATCACTTCTGGAAAGGCAGAAAATATCGAGTTTCCCTATCTTTGTGTAATCAGAATCCTTATTTAAATGATAAGTAAGAATAAGTTCACAGTTTTGTACTGTACATGTAACCCTGTTTTGTTTGGGTTTTTTTTTTCCTTGTTAAAATCTATGCAGCTGACAACTCAGAAACCAGAGAGGTTATGGTTGGCTTGCTTCATGTAACAAATTGATGTGAACACTCTAGAATTTTTGATTTGAATATTAAAACATTAAACCACATTTAGGAAAGGGAGCTATCCAGGAATTTTTATTGGCTGTGTAAAGGAGCTGGAATGAGAAAAGTTAGTGCATTGTATCTCTTCCACTGCAGAAACCAAACTAGTGGCTTTGTTTATTGGGATTTAAATTCCCCTCAACTTGGTCATGGTAGAAGCTTGTTGTTGTTAGAGCTGAGCAGTGGCATCTACCATAAATATAATAAATTATTTTTGAAGTTCTGTCATTTCAAGTGCTATTAATTAGAATGCCAGCCTTTCAGTTTGCTTTATTTTTGACTTAGCAGTGAGCAAGCACCTTTAAATGGTAAAAATTCAGTTAAGTGTTAGACTTATAAATATGAATAAGTTAATGTTTAAAAAATTCTGTTTTGTCAAAGGTATTTTTAAACTCTTATGTGAGATACACTGATATCTCAAACTCAAATGTCTTCTTATCCATCAGCTTAGGTATTCAGCTATCAGTTGCTTGCCTCTTGAATAGTGAAAATTTTAAGTGCTTGGAACTCTTGATGGAAATTGCAAGCTCTCTAAGGAACCTCAGTAAGGGATGTTTCTTGAACAAGTGCTCATGTGATACAGTGTTACTGAAGATTGATACTGTGTTTAGTGAAAGCAGCAAGGTGTGTAAACCAAACAAGCAAAAAAAAAAAAAATCAGCCTAATATCAATGCTATACTAGAAGAAAGAAGTTTCTCTGTTAAAACTTACTGAGTTTTTTTAGTTGTCAGACTTGGGTTTTTTAATATTGTAAGGTAGTTAATAGCAATTTCAAATCTTTTTAGTAATGAACATTAATCCTGAACTTCAGCATTTGTGTGGTTTTTCAGTGTTAATATACTCATTTAATATCACTGTTTAAATGTGTGCATTTATTTTCATATGCAAATTATGGTGTGAAGTTATAACAACAGTCTTTGTTTCATAAATATTGGGTATTGATCCTGTCTTAAAGAACTGATTTGTTTAGGAGTCACTACTGAAGCAAGTTACAGTCTAATTTAGCTGAGGCAGCTCAGGTTAAGAGGACAAAGTGTGGAAGGGTGGGAAGAAAGACAAGATTTATTTTTAAGTATTATATTTTAAGTATTCTTTCTTCTATGTGAACAATGAATCAGTCTCCTGGCTCACTTTTATTGTGCCGTTGTTGTAATTTTGTTTTAGTGTGGAGGATTTGCAGTAAAATGTTAATGGCCATTGAAATGCCTGGGTCTTTTGTAAGGATATTTTAATATACCTTATATTCAAATTTTATTGAAATGCCCATTCTTTTGGTTTCACCTTCCCCACTCTAACCAATGTTCTAATTAATTTCCTTTATTGAGAAGCCTAGCGATACATTCAATCAGCCACATGTTTACCTTAAATAATAAATTTCTGAGGAAGCTTGATATGCTTTAGCAGACAAACAAGAAACTAGAGACTGAGTTCTATGACTGATGTTTCAGAACTGGGTTCTTCACCTTGGAAATGAAAAGGTAGACTTAACTCTGTTGTAACGTTTGACTGCTCTGTGGTCAAGGTTGTATCAGGTGAGAGAAATGAATCCACGCCTTCCTTCTGTCCCTGTGCCTTGAGTGTTCTCTGCAGATAAGAAAGTGTAATTCCTTGGTGATTGTGCCTGCACAGCCATGGATGCATGGTTAAGATGATTTACAGAACTGGGATAGATTTGCTCTTTCCTAGTGAGTGGGAAGTTTAGAAATAATGCCCCCCCCCCCCCAAGATCGGGCAAGTTTGTCTTACACAGTGGTACAGACTTTCTGTGCATTTATTAGTTAAGTGCTGCCCTCGTAGGGAAGCCCTTTTCTTAGGCATTCTCAATTTATCATCTTAAACTTTTAAGCAAAATTTAGAAATAAATATATAAACTTGTGCCTCAACTCCTTTTAGGATAAGTGTTCTCTGAATGCATCTTGATTATTAGCTTCAGGTCTATTTGTCTATTTTAACCCTAGAAATTAGTTAGCCAGATTTTCCCTGCCCCCTTCATAAATATCATGCTTTTGGAGAAAAATCTTGTTCCTCCTATTTGTTGGATGACTTTCCCTGCCCCAGTAAAGACATCCCTTGCCTGTTTGTTTCTTCAAAAGACCCTTATTTGTCGATACCTCAAATAAGAGGGCATACTGTTAAATTGTCAAGATCAAGCCATATTTGCTTACCCAAGTGCAGTGTAACATAACCCAGAATGACATCTGTGACATGTTTAGAAGTTTCTAAAGCCTTTCTGTGTGTAACTTAAAGATCCAGCTGTACCCTTCACCTATAGCAAAGTGTTGTGAAGCATGTTGTGACTTCTGGCAAGCTGGTACTCCTGTCACTGTCCAAGGGTCCTAGTCATTTCCCAGATAACCTGCTCAGGTTACAAAAAGGTGGGAAATAGCACGAAATTACCAGCATTGTCTGTGCATGCATTCAAATTCCTTCAAAAGCAAAGTACGACTGTTGGAATAGTTTGTTGTCTGGGTGCACTTTCAGATATTTTTCTGCTTCCCTTACCAGGAGTGGCTTGTTGCTGTCAGTACTTTTTGTGGCAAGATAAAACTACCCCTCCTGAAAAAAGGCTTTGTGTGAAGATTTCTGTATTTCTGACCTTGATGGTCTAAAAAAATAATGCTGAAGGAGCCTTTTATTTTAGCAAAATAAACCATTTCTATTTCTTCAAGAATAAGTCACTTTTTTGTAGGCCTCATAATAGAAGAATAGAATGGTTTCAGTTAGCAACATTGCTCTCTGTTTGAAAGGCATCTTTTATTTTCAGCAAAAGTTTATTATATATTTTTACCGTAGTTGCTATGGGTTCAAGGGAATAGAAGAGTTATATTGAAGGCAAAGAGTATTTTGGCCTACTCTATTCCTGAATTTCCATTCTGACTAATTGCTACTGCTTAAAACAAACTTTGCGAGGTATGTCTGTCTGATACCCTTGATTTCATCTAAATTTTTAAGGTACAGTATAATTTGTGCTTTTGAGACAGATGATGTAGCTGATGAATTGTTAAACCACATTTAAAAATGGTAGTTCGGGGTTTCATTTTTAAGCTGGCATTTAAGTAGTTTATCAATACTAATGAATGGTAGGTACAAATCATAGGCCTCATACCGCATGCGAGTGTTGGTCCTGTTGGTTATAGAACCAAGAACATATTGTTTATGTAAACTTGTACATGATTTCTTGCTACAAAGATGTTGAGACATGCATATTTGACTCTGTATTGTCTTGTTTGTAGCTGAGTATGTGGATTTGGTTAAAATGGTCTGATTCAATATCACTTTAGATCAAGACTAGAAAAATCTATTATGGCTATAAAATATCATTGTTTGGAGAAGGAGCAGCTGACTAAAGCAGAGCCCAGGAAAGAAAGTTTGTAAAAAGGAAACGCATAAAGGGCTTGTTACTTCTATGATGTTGTACCGCAAAATATCAGATGATTGCATCCAGTGTCTCGGTTACAGAAACTGGGACTGAGTGATATCATTTTTTTTATGGTCATGTTTGATTGCCAGAAGTCCTATTTAAAAATAGATTTAGATGTCAAGGAGATGTGCTAAAAAATGTAGATTTGGTCATCTTTAGCAAAACACATCACTTGTGGTCTCACTGGAACAAGTACTCTCATGAGAGCAGGTGTGTCTCTTTGTGCCTGCTTTCTTCAACTGGAGCATCCTAGTTAAAATTTTTCTGCAGGGTTGACTTGATCTGAGAAGCTATTCTGCTATCCAACAATGGCATTCTATGGCAGTTGCAGTTTGTGAGAGTGACAAACCTGTTGATGTGTACTGCAGAGTGTATAAATGGGGGAACAGCCGTTTTCAAGGAAATGGGAATAAAGCTATGCAGCTCACATCTGAGGACACCAAACAAGGTCCCCGGATTCATTGTTAAAAGGGTATTTGTGATATCTAACTTGGATGGCACTGGTATTTCTGGGCTACCTCATACTCTTTAAAAAAGAGCTGTTCTTTTTCTTTTGGATACAGAGGCAGACAGCAATCCTAAATTACATGCTTAAAATAAGGCTCTGTGAATATGTTTCAAAATGCAAAACCTGGTCTTTGACTCTGTGAGTTCCCCTTTACCCTTTTCAAAGCTAAAAGACATCCCAAAATGAAAATGTACTTACTGGTTCTGACTTACTGGAAGTAAGATTGCTATATTTAATTTTAAATGTTTCTCTGCAACTGAACAATTAGCTTAGTTATTCAAATATGGTTCAAGTATTGATTTAAAAATTTTAGGGCTGTTTTGGTAGAATGGTGTGACACCTAGGCTAAGATTCAGAGTTAGAAGAGAAACTGCCCTTGAACAGCTAAAGTTAGTTCCTTGTATTCTTGGGTAGCTTCTTTTACAGTGTTTTTGAGTTCAAGCTCTGACTTGCATATGTAACTGCAGGATTATGCTCCTGAGAATAATTTCTCATAACTTGTTTATTTTAATAAATGTAAAGTTTGGAGCACTTTATCTCTGGTTTTGCAGGACTGCTCTGTGGTAGGAGCTGAAACCTCTGAAATTAGGTACAAAATGAAAGTCAAATAATAAGAGGAAACAGCAAGTACAGTTCTTGTGCAGCACAGCAACGTAATGAAATGCTAGGTTAATTTTGAGCTTGACTTTTTTTTTTTTTTTTTTTAATTTCAGGGTCAGATAACACTAATGGATGTCCCTGTATTTAAAGCAATTCAGCCAGAGGTAAGTAGTTCCTTGGTTTTGTTTTCAAATCTAAATGAAAAAAAGTTATGCCAGTGTATAAATTCTGGAATTGCAAAGTGTAAGTATGTCAATAAATCTTAATTTTGTCCCAGTTCATACAGCTTTGAAGTAGATGGTTTCATGACACAAATATCTGGAACTAATAGTTTGTTTGAAGAATGAAGTATTGGTATTTAAATATGTTCAGCTAGTGCTAGAGATGAAGTAGCTGGGTTTTAACATTTCTGAATGATAAACATCTTGATTTGGCTATTCTGATGATAATGTTTCAGGTTTCAGCTCCTGATACCTCATGCCATACCTCATGCTGTCCTGTGTTTCCCTAACTGGTTCATATCTTTTCTGGAATAAGAAAAATGGTATCTTGTATTCAAGATGAGTGTGATCTATGGATATACCGGGATAATACATTGATGATTTGTGTTCTCTGTTTTGTTTTAATGTAATGCCATGTTACTTTTTGATTGCAGCCTGACTTGAACTGATGTTTTCAGAATCTTCACAGTGACTATAATAAATGATGAATTTCTTTATACTTATTTGTTTCAGTAGCATTTCCCTGTGGGTACTGTTTTGCACTTCTGAAGGTTTTTTTTCAGTTTGCCCACTTTATCAGTAGTGTGGGGTTTTTGGTTGGTTTTTGGGCATGTTGTGGGTTTGTGGGGTTTTTTTTGTTTTTTTTGTTCGGGGTTTTTTTGTTTGTTTATTTTGGTTTGGGTTTGTTGGTTTTTTTTTTAAATCCTTCAAAGAGCCTCCCATTTGATCTCTGGCTTTTTTTTCTTGGCATCCTTAAAGTCTTTTTGATTGGCAGAATGTTTATCCTGATCTTCTAATAGGATATATCTTTTTTTTTTTTAAAGCTCTTTTCCAAAACTTTAAACCATTTAACTCTTTTATCTGATTCTTTTAAATATTTTCCTCATGTGTGTGTTTGTGTACATCTTTTTCTGAAGTTAAGCATTACTGCTATGTAGGGTTGCCTCTGCCCCCAGATGTTGAAGATGAGTAAGCTCTGGGTGCTTTTACGCAGTGCCTAGTTATACTGAGCTTCAAAGGACTGGATATTGAAAAATTAAAATACCTATTTAACTAGTTAGGACTTTTCCTAATGATCTGCTGAGAAAGAAATTCCAGTGCTTGACTTGATGGTAGTTTATTCTTTGCAATCTGTTTCTAGCACTGCACAGGATAAACAGTCAGCTGTACAACAACCACAAGGAAGAAAGCAAGCAAGCTAGATATAATGGCAGTGATCCAGTACTGCATACCTCATAATTTGTAGCTCTTTTAATGCTACCTTTTGTATCTCAGATTATGTTGTGTGAGCAGATCTACAGAAAGTCTCTGGGAGATGAGAAATGTCAAGAAAGTACATTTAGTTTTGCTGGCTGTTCTAACTCATTAGAGTAGGCCATAAAGGGAAAAACCAGAGTAAAATAATGAAACTTATCTAAAAGAAGAAAAAAACCTGTGAGAGTAGGTGAATATATCTAAAAGATGTCCTTTTAAGAAATCTGTATGTACTACATAAGAAAAATTCATGTGATGCCTTCACTAGAATATATCCATACGAGGAAGGGTAGCTGTTTTGACACTTTTCAAGTGTTTGCACAAAAGCAGTTGAAGGCACTGACAGTATGCAAGTATTATCTGTCCATTAGTGCTTCTTCACAGGTAGGCTGAGGTCTGACATCTTGTATCTGATGTGCCTCTAAATTGTGTTTATTCCCTATGGAAAAGGGGCATACAGATTAACTGTCAGGTTAGAAGAAGCTAGACACAATTACAATGCTTTTCTCCTGTTTTGCAGAAGGGAAAAAAACCATGATGTACTTAGTTTGCCTAAAGGTGTCTTGACAGCACATGAATGAATTGTTGTAGGTTTCTAAGTTTCTCTGAAGTATGTATCAGACCATGTGCCATACCCATGTCTTGATTCAAGCTGGGAATCTTTACACATACCTTGACGTGTGCACTTGATCATCATTGAATTTGTAATTAGAAAACAGAACAAGTTGCACTGATTTCACCTGTATAATAGTACTTCTAAACTGAGGCTTTAGTGAGTGACTGAAAGGCATTGATAGAATTTGGGGGGGGTGTGGTTCTGTTAATGCTAGTAGGTACTCTATTCAGAATCAGATTTCACAGCTGTCATCCACATGCATTGTGGGACATGATGAACAACATCTTTCCCAGTGTGCCAAGATTTAAAAACTGGGTGCTTATTACAGATTATTGTAATTCACCAACAATTCTTTGTTATACAGGCTGTGAATCTTGGTCTGATTCCCAAACTCTGTAGAATGAAATATGAATGAGTATTTTCAGCATTTAATGTGTGTTCATTTATTTTTGCAAATAGGGGTTCTGAAAGATTTATTCCAAGATGCTTAATTTTTAAAAGAACTGGAGATTTTTACCATCTTTAGGAAGTATGTGAGCAGTATTCTTTATATAACATAGTTTTTCTTGACTATCTAAGTTATTGTGTTGCATCTTCATTATGTTGAAATCTTTTCTTAAAGTATTGTAGGTTTGTTTTTTCAAAAAGCAACATCAGAATTTTGTCTTGTTTATCTTAACAAAAACCAGAGCTGAATAACACTTTTCACAGCTATATATAGTAATTTTTCCTTTAGAGTCAAAGTCAGTTAACATCCTCATAGCACAGACTTGTATACTTCTCCAGCCTTTTGCCTCTATCTGTAGCAAAAAAATATAATTCTTTTGGCCTATATTCAAATTTACTACAGTTATCATGGGTTCACGTGTGTGCTAGAGTTCCTACACATCACCCACTACAGCTTCCTGTTTCATGCTCAGGAAAAATTGGGACAGGGAGCTTAGTGTAGCCCACAAACTCAGGATTAAGGTACAGTGGATCACTTCATGTTTAGGGTGAGCCAGAAGCATGGACTTGAACAGTTACCATGGCTTAGATAGTATATAGTGATACGATCCTCTGCCTGAGCTTCAAGCAGACTGTGATACAAGTGATACTGGAAACCACCTTTCTTCATCATTAAAAATGGCCTGCATGTTACTTCTGAGAAAAGAAAGTAGAAAGAATCACTGCTTCTTTGTTAATTAATAATTAGGGGGTGCGATATAAGAAATGAAGATAATAAAGAACATGCCTTGGCTACACAAACTTCTGTCTGTATGAAAGCAGCCAGTTGGCATTTTCATTTTTGGGAAGCAAAAAAAAAGATGGATTTTCCCAAGACAATCAATCACGTGATTTCAATCTATTCCCCATGAATGACAAGTGGTGTGTTTATTTTTTGTTTTCTTTTTCTTGTAGTGGTTGTGGCTTTCTAGAGAGCAGTGACTATAAAGCAAAAAGGTAGTCAAAGACTTGCTCAGTTGTGCTGCTGGTAGCTATGTTAACATTAAGTAAATGTTAGATGACCCCTTGCATTAACTTTTATTGGAAAATCTGATTATTTATTTTACATATCTTAATGCATTCTCCAAAATTATTTACCCATATATACTCACTTTTTGAAAATCTTTACTGGGTTATTGCCTTTAACTTCTTTATACCCTCTGCTTCACTAGACTAGGCAGTGAAAAAAAAATAATTTGCTTATTCAGTATTTACCTTTATTTGTTCTGAAGTTGTATAATGGTTCCACTATTAATTGTAGCTTTTCCTCTCCTCTTATTTTTGAAACTTTCACTTTGACCTGGATATAAGATTTTAATGATAAACACAATCTCTCACTCTGCCATGTAGTACAGGTTATAATTTACATGTTCCTGGAGTATTTTAGTAAGGAAAATAAAATTCTATAGATTCAAAAAGGAATTAAAATCAAAATGAGTTATGAAGTAAGTTTAGCTTTTGTATTCTTGATTCTAAATCTTTCAGTCTTGCACCTCATTTTAAATAAATTACACAAAAGAAGAAATTGGTAGTTATAGTAATGAAGCTCCTGTAATTAAGGTGACTGGCAGACTAAGGAAATAATCCTTGTGAATACTTCAAGTTTAAAACTCATGGCAGGAAAAAGTGCAATTCTAGAGGAAGATCGAAGAAAAGTGCCTGAATTAGAGTAATGGAATAAGAGGCACTATCTCTTTCATTAGTGAAGAATTGAGTATTTTTATAGAAGTGTAAGAATAGCTTCTGAATTCCAATTCAGCAAATTAGTGTGCTTTATTGCAGTAGTGTGAGCAGAGTCACGTCCATGCTCATTAGGACTGTATCATACTTCTCCTAGACTAAATGCGGTGAAGGCAAAAATCTTGACAGCCTCTCATCTGTTGATGGCATCATATATTGCCTATATACATTTCATCTGTTTGGCTTTAATGGTGGGGAAAAAATGCTAAAAACCTGCAGTAATGTTGAAGAACATTTTTTGTCCATTTTTTTTTTTTTTAACTTGTCAAACTTGTAGTTTCAGTCAGCCCTGGTGGGTTAGTCTGTATTCTTGACTGAACTAGAATTTCAGAGTTTTAAACAGTATATGATATGGTTAACAAGGTGCAATGAAGTTTTTGCCTTTTTGTGAGGCATGAAAATAGATTTCATTCCAAGGTAAGAATGATAATACAACCCTTATGTACAACCTTATAGCCAGCCTCAGGCCTAGGATTACAGATCTTAGGAGAATCTGCTAGGCATGTGTTCCAGGAGGTATTTCTGCTGCCTCATTGTTTAGAGTTCCATCTTATTTACCAAAACATTTATTCTCTACCAGTCATTGCTTTCTCTCTTCATTCAGATAGGGAAAAATCTCAAGGAAGATTTTTCTGGAGCAGAGGCTTCAGTTGTCTTCCGTCAAAACTGAGAAACTTCTTGTGAATAATAATAAAAATATATATACATCTATATGGTTCACGGTCTGAGACTCAGGTCTTGCATGTGTGCCCAACTGATATTAGACCTCTACTTTTGAGTGTATAAATATAAATTTGACCCTAACAGTTAAAACTGTTACTTCCATAGTATCTAAAGATTCTTGGTAATGTTTTTTACTTAAAAATTACCATTTCTGTTGCTAGTCACCTTAGTGCTAATCACCACCTAACCCAGGTATGCTTCTGATGCCTGTACTGTGTAAGCCCTTAGATGTAACGTGCCAGGGCAATGGATAACTTTGCCTGGAATCATCGCTGCTTTTTACTCAGTGATGAGAATCGAAACAGTACAAGGAAGTGCCCTGAATTATTAAGAATTTACCATGTTCTCTCTAAACCTGAGACAGCAACTAATTTTTTTCTGCTGTTAAGGAAGTGTAATTATCAGATGCCAGTATGGATGAATCACCTTGTATTCTCCTAACTGCACAGCTTGACTGTTATTCCAATGGAAACTGCAGCACTGGGAGTTGCTGAGGCGTAGAGAATGTAAACAAGTGTCTCTTGGATGGCATCCTTCTCCAATATCCCCCTCTCCTTTGCAACAGGAGCATCTCGGGGCTGGGTGGTTGTCTTGGTGCATAGTCATTGAAGTGCACCTATAAGGAGATGGACGTGTGCGTTCTTGTGCTGAACATGCTGGCGTTTTCCAGGATAGGTTTCGGTTGCAGAACTTCCTAGTGAAATTTGAAGGAATGGCCCTAAATACGAAGCTGGAGGCTCTACATTCTTCCCAGTGCCTGTGGACAGGAGCGTCTCTAGAGTCTTCTTTAACAAATACTAGCATGCCACAAACTTCAACAAGTGGAAGAATTTAAGGTCCCTCTTAACTGGCATAAGACTCTTTAGAAGCTCCTGATTAAAACAAACCAACCAACAAAAACACAACCCCCACCCCCCCTCCACCCAAACTTTAGAGCTTAGAATATCCAGATACCAAATTCTTTTAAACTATGACTGTCTTAAATGGTACAGTTATTGATTATGTATCGAATCATCTTGCCTACATTATATGGTAGCTGGATATACAGTATAGTACTGGTTTCAGTAAGTAATTTTCAATACGGTGATAAAACTGAGAGCACTTCAGAGTGTAAGATGTGGAAAGAAAGCATGAATAAATGAAAATGAAAGGCTGTACTTTGCTATTGTGCCACTCTAATAATTAAACTGTCTCTGTATTATTTTTCTTGGTAGTGCTGTGGAATAGGTTGTGTGCTGTATGCTGTATATATTCGCATCTATTCTGTATGCTATTGTACGCAAATAGAAGAGCTCATTAATACATTTAGGTTTTTATTATTTTAATTGAAACTGCTTTATTGCAATTAAGTGGTAGTAAGTACCAAGAAAGATGTAGTTGCCCAAAGTCTGAGTACGTTTTACAGACAAGTAAGAGGCATTGTAACTTGGTATTTGTAAAGCCTGAAAAAGCATTACTCTAATTTGTTAGATTGTTGAGGCCTACAGTTTTTAGGGTGACTTAAGTATAGGAGCTACATTATTCTATTTTTTAAGAAGGTCCCCTTGCTCCCTTTACTCTACAAAACTATTTGCTTAAGTGCTGAGTGTTGTTCAATGTAAAATAAAATTGGGTCCTTTGAAGAGAAAACTGGAAATAGTGCTTCTTTTATTGTTGCTGCAAAAGATGACAATCTTAGTATTTCTTTAATGCAACATGTCAAGTTAAAATTATGGGATGTGTCTAGATTGAGTTAACAAGGTGTATCTTCTTAATAAAAGTTAAAAATCTTCAGAAAGCAATTAAAAACAAAATAATATGCTGCTTTCCCTAGCTCAGACTCACATTTAAAGCAAGATTTTCTGTGGTAACAAAATGGATCTTGAATTATTTCACTGGTTTCCATGAGAGCTGAATTTTTTTTAAAAAGTCCCTAATCAACAAAAGATTAATTGTAAAAATCCAATCATTCAAAGCAATTCAGAAATGACACTTGTGGATTCTCAATTTACAGAAGAAATCAGAAGTGTAACTTTATATTTACTACTTCACTGTATTATTCCTCAGTTAAGTTATTTTGGAATTTTTAAGATCTTTTATGCTTTTGGCTCTGAACATGTGTTATGCATTAATTTAAAAAAGTAAAAAAAAAATTTAAAAATCATCCTTGTTCTTCCAGGAGCTGGCAAGCTGTGGCTGGAATAAAAGAGAGAAATACAGTTCTGCACCAAATGCTGTTGCTTTCACCAGAAGATTCAATCATGTGAGTTATTTTTTTTTTCCAGTGTCATTACATGTACAAGTTTAAAAAGTGTGGGGGATTAAGTGTTCTGGCATGTCCCTTTTATTACTTATCACAGCTGATTACTTGAAAACTTAAAGTATCTGCTATAAGGAATTCCTTAGCTTCAGGATATACAGAAAGACCAAAACAGTACTGAAGAAATATCTGTGGTTTTGTTTTAAGTAGCAGTTATTGATGAAATAGGAAAATATTAAGGGTTTGGTTCCCTCCGCCTTCCCCCTAATGCTGGCTGTCCTTTACATAAAGGCAGAATCATCATTACAGGTTAAAGGCTTACCATACAGGATTTCTGGAGTAGTAATTAGATGTAATTTCTTTCTGTATTAGTTGAGTGTCTTCTGTTCCATGTAGATGTGTTGTCCCTAGATATATGAGCCTTTTGTCAGTATGGTTACCTTTTTAAGGTGATTCTGGGCAAATTTTAAAAATTCCAAAGAATTTTACTGTACACAACTTGTTCTTTAGCTCTGCATTTGGCATGATTTTTCAGGTAGTGTGTTTGAGACATGACTTTCTTACTTAAAAATTTCTTTCTGTAAAATCAACTTTTAAAATAAGGTCAGAATTTTAGCTTTCTCCATAATTAAAGCTGTAGAACTCCAGCTATGTAGTTAGCTGACTGTCTCAAAACTGTGATTTTTTTTTTTATAATGCCATATTTTGTATTTCAGATTAAGTAATTCTATTACCCTCCTCTCTCCTCTTAGAAATGTTTAAAAAGGTCACAAACTTAGAAGCTCTATTCCAGACCTACTTTCTGTTCCCAGTCTCAGATCTATAGAAGTCTGTTAATCATCTAAAACTCAGATCAAATGTCTAACCTTTTCAGGTTGTCTTTTTTTTTCCCCTCTCAATTGTTGTATACTTTCTCACTTCCCATTATTGCTCACATTCAGGATATGACTAAATCCTATTACTTCTCATTGAGAACACTTAAAATATTTCTTAACTTTCTAATGACTGAAAATGCTTGTCTGGGCATGGGTTTTGGATACTTGCCTGATTTCTCTTCAGTCAAGAGGAGAAAAGTTATACCACAAACTTCTTTTGATGATACCATCTATGGAAATCTGGGGGGGGTTGGGTTGGGGTTCGGATTTTGTCAGGGTTTGTTGGGTTTGAGTGGGGTTTTTTTGGTTGCATTTAGTTGAAATTTTCTTGATCTAGCTTTTGAAGTTGCTTCTTTATTGGACTATATATCCAGCCTGAGGCTACTTTTACTCCAATACTTTTTTTTACACTAATCTCACTGATATGCCAGTGATTCCAACATTGTTTATTTGTGTAAGTTATCTCTTCAAAGAAACATTTTTGTTTTGCTGAATGTTCTGAAATGTTTTTGTAGTGAGGGCCATGTTAGGCAGTGTACCTCATCAAGAACCTCACTTCTTGTTTGTTATTGTATAATGTACTAAGAAATGCAGGAGTTGGCTAAACAGAAAGTCAACTTCAGACATACTAAAGCATTGGTAAAATACACTTAGTAGCAAGAAGGAAGGAGGGAAAACTTTATCGTGGGAATAAGCAATCAGCTGTCTGCAAACTGACAGTTTGTCATTACAAACCTGTTTAAAGATATTTAACCTGTAAAATATGTTAAGGACTGTCTGGTTTCAGCTGGGATAGAGTTAATTTTCTTCTTAGTAGCTGGTACAGTGTATTTTGGGTTTAGTGTGAGAATAATGCTGATAAACTGATGTTTTAGTTGTTGCTTAAGGATTTTTCAGTTTCCCATGCTCTGCCAGCAGGCAGGTGTGCAAGAAGCTGGGAGGGAGCATAACCAGGACAGCTGACCCAAATGAGCTGAAGGGATATTCCATACCATAGGACATCATGCTCAGTATGTTGGCTGGGATGGGGGGGGCAGATAGCTAATTGGGCATTGGTCAGCAGATGGTGACCAGTTGCATTGTGCATCACTTGTTTTTTCTTTGATTTTTTTAATTATTGTTTTATGGTATTCCTTTTCATTATAATGATTATTATATTTTTATTATTATTGTTAGTATTTTACTTCAGTTATTAAAATCGTTTTTATTTCAACCCACAAGTTTTACTTTTTCCTGATTCTCCTCCTCGTCCTACTGTGGAGGGAGGGAGTGAGCAAATGTGTGGTGCCTAGTTGCTGGCTGGGGTTAAACTACAACAAGGACAGAGGGAAGGAAGGTTTGCCTTGTACAGTTGGCCAGAACCAGGAGGAGATACCTGTACTTTAAAAGTAGCTGTTAAAGATCTTAATGTTGCTAAAATGCTAACTCTGTTGTTAAAAGAGTGTTTAGAAAACTTCTAAATACAGTATTTTAAGATTAACATATAGGAGTTCCATCATGCCAGCAAAATGCTATTAGTTTATTATTGTAACCCTATCTCAAGTCTTCTATTTTTATTAATCTTAATGACTTTTTGGTTTTGTGACCATTTCAGATTTTAAATTTTGAAAGAATGTTTCTGTATTTTATCTGTGGAACATTTGTCAAATCTGTTCACTGGATTATTAATCGATAGGTGATATTCTTGGTTTTATTCAGTCTTAGTTTTTATAAAAATCCATACAAAACTGGCTATATGCATACACAAAGACAATAAGGAGAATAAGACACTAGAAATACTTGCCTTTTAGTAATATATTCATAATAGTTGGTAGTCCTGTTTTCCTGGAAAGCATTGGTAGCTGCTAAAGGGAGCCTTACATATTTTCATTACCCTGGAGTGCATGTTAGATAGTTGTTGATATTCACTGGCTGTTTCATCTGTCTTAATTTCCTTTTTCTACTGTGCTTTGTTTCAAGGAACTGTTATTTTTGATTGAAAGACATGTTGATCTGAACAAAATTATAAACCAAAGTGACTTTCAAAGGACTATGGTGTCTTTGAGCTTGTTCAGTATGTTTCAGTGGACTAATAGACCTATGTTGCTGTCTATATTTTTTCAGTATGGTAAAGGAAAACCTTAAATAAAATGCAGCACTTGGTCAACTGCTCAAAGCCAGTCAATAGAATTTCTTGTACTGTTTCACTCCCTGCTACTTTCCCTTTGGCTTTGCATCTGAAGGCCTTGCTAGAAATGATGCAGTCAGAAAGGGACTAAGACTTATTTATGAACTCTCCTGTTCTGCAGCTTATTTTTGGGGGAAAGCTAGAAAATCAATAAACAAAGAAATGGAATATATTAGCTTTAAGATAGATGTCATGACAGGAGGTCTGTGGTTGTCTTTGGATGTCATTGTATTGACATTCCATATAGTGCTATATACAAAAATATAGTTTTAGTGGGCATGGGTGATGGTTGGACTCGATCATCTTGAAGGTCTTTTCCAACCTAAATGATTCTATGATTCTATAGCTATAAATTTTCTTGTCGTAAGGTTTAGGTTTGCAATTAAGCCTTACCCCTTTCTTGTGCTTTCTCTACAGCCATAAAAGTTGCATGTGCCCCTCTGTCAGCTGACAGGTTCCTTCACTAAGAATATCTTTGCTAATGATTTCTTAAGAGACTTCTTAATATCTTGAAAATTTTGTTTTCTGTCATCTTTAAGCTCCAGAGAAGACCTATCCATCTAACAGGACCTGTCCCTGACTTTTCATTTCCTTACTGGGTTTTAGATGTTGTATTGTCTGCTACAGAAGATTCTCTTGGATGCCTGTTACCACTGCTTTTAATGTCTAAAAGAAATACATTGCCAGTAATCTTGAATTGTCCTTGGGACACCCCTGAAACAAGAACAGTGGCAAAATCTAGAAGCCTGTCTTTACCATGTCACCGAGTTTTGTGGAGTCACCAGTGCAATCAAGACAGGCCAGTTAAGGACTCTATTCCATTGATGATATCCCAAGAAATTAAAAAAGGTCTTTTTTTCTCTCTTGCCAGCATCAATATAAGAGGCTTAACATATTTTCCTAGGGCTGGAGCTCCAGCCCGGCTGGGTTGTGCCTGGGGACTGTC
>JANZLQ010000095.1:32694713-32706005 GCA_026212715.1 Elanus axillaris
AGTAAATACTTGAAGCCTTTGCAATTCACCATTAAATCACCTGGAACAGGACAAGTGGCTTCTCTTTCTGTTTTACACATTGTCAGCACCATCACATTCAGATGTTGCAGTCCTTAGGCTATCTTTTGGACAGTATTTAAAGCCAAAAGATTTGGAGGCATTTCTACATCATCTTTCCTATTTCTTTTTTTCTCATTTTTTTCTGCTCTCTTTAAGGTGTCATCTGTAGGAAAAACTCTGCCCTGAAAAGTCAAAGAATAGGTAATAAAAAGGAAACAAGTCCAGCTATTTAACATCTGCTCAGATGCTGGGTTAGTTTGCCTCTAACCAGTTTCCTGAGAAGCTGCTGCATGCAGCTTTGGTGGCTGAGGAACATACCATTTGCAAGAAACTCTTCCAAGAAGTTTGCATCAGCCTTTATTCTGGCACCAAGGAAAGTCATCTGTTTTACTTTGGTATAGTGGGACTGAAGAGGGGAGGGAGAAAGGGCAAGTATTGTTTCAGTCACAGGTTCCTATTCATGTTAGTACCTCAACTTTCGACTTACTGAGACAGTACTTTGGATAACTTCTGGTGTGTTGTGGGTCTGCAGTTCCAAATGCATCATTGTGGATGACTTGCTCATTCCAATAGTAATGTTGCATTTAGATTCACCATCCTTCAGGAGCAGTGATACCCAAGAATTCCTATGGGATAGGCAGTGGCAGCTGGGAATAAGAGCAAGCAATGTTGGTCTTCCTTGCCTGGTTTGCCTTCTTGGTGTTCAGTTCTTGCCCCACGTGCTTGCTCAGCAGAGTGTAGTTCCTGTTGGGCACCTGCCCCACTTACCTGGGGGTTTCTAATGCTTAGACCTGAAGTAAGTAACGAGGAAAATCTTTGCAGCATTTGGCTTTATCAGGCATGAATACATTTCATCAAACCTGTTAACCTTTGAAATTTCACTGGGTTTAAATTATGCATTAAATGATGCTCTTTCCTTTTTCCCCCAACTTGCCAAAAGAAAACCATGAACAGCTCTCACTATGCAAGTAAAGAGAATATTAAATCACTAACAGCTGCTTCACAGCAAATTGATCTGCTGATAACGTTTTGGAAACAGTAGTGGCTATGTGCAGTTGATTGCAGTCCACTGAGAATGAAATGGTGTATTTCCAGCATTAGTTATGTGATAATTATATGTGGTGCCTGTAAAAACAGATCGAGTCCAAGGAAGAGGAATCAATTGAATCATTCTATGCCAGCATTCTTTTATTCTTGAAGAATACATTACTACATGGTACTCTGTAGATCTACACATCTATTAAGTTTTGTTCTTAAATATCTGATTTCTTTATGTAATTTTTTTAGAACTCTGATCTCTGCCTTTTTTCAGCTTTCTTCTGAAAGTTAGTTGCATACTTGCATACTACTGTTGTAACTGGTAAATCTGTCAGTACAAAATTGTCAAGTTTGTCTACTTACTAAACCATTGTTCTCTACCTTTTGAAAATAAGTTTTTGTCAAAAATTTCAAACGAGTTGTTTTTTTTTAAGATTGCTGTTAAGCATCGATATGAATGTTTCATAGTTTATGTAAAAGTAATAGTTGCTCTCCTGGTTGTATGATTATCTGTATAAAAACCTCTTTCTTGAGGTTTTTATTTAAATGGGAGTGGAACTGTGCTGCCACAGAGAAAGTATTAGAGAAACTTGTCAACTAGATTCCATATACTGGAACAACTTTACAGCAGATCCCACTTGAATGGCAAATTTTGTTTTATAGACTCTGTGAAACTGTTTGGTTTGGGGTTTGGTGGGTTTTTTTCAAACTAAATACAAACATGTAGGAGAGGAAGTTTGTCCAGAATGTTGTAGTGTTGCAGTAAAGTGTGATAGTGAAATTTTATTAGGATTATCAGAAATTAAAAAATGGAGTGGGGAAGAGGTTAGTGTGCTTCCTTTGGAAACAAACCAAAGACAGGGATTCTACCTTAGCTGTAATGATGCGAAGTCAGTACTGTCTGGTTTACATTACATGCTTTTTGTGTAGCATATCAGAATGTTTTTAACAGATATTTTTAAGAACGATCCAGAAACTCTATTTAAGAGAGAGTCTTGAATTTGCCTATCAACTAATTGGCACAATAAGCTCAATTAGTTTTGGAACCAATGACTATGAACTTAAAAGCACCAGTGTGACAAAATTAGTGTTTCAGATAAAGGAAACATGGGATAATTTAAAAAGCTTAAACTGTGATTCAGGAACAGGTACGTTCAAAAGTTAAGCATATTTTTCTAGGTTGACCTTAATAAGGAAGAATATAAATACACAAATATATGTCAAGGGTTAAATGCTGTCTTGGACTGGTATCAAAAGCATTGATGCCCAAAGGCTGTGGGTGATCTAACTGATCGATATTGGTGGGACAGTGTGAGAAATAGTAACATTAAATGCAGTGAGAGAGGACTTGAAGCAAAATAACCACAAAACATGTATGGAACAGATATGTATGATTTACAGGAAGAACAAACCTGGATAAAATAAAAATGTGGCCTATTGAAACAAAAGGGTTTATTAAAATTCTTTATTTTTTCAGTATTTGGAATATATTAGATTATGGTGCTAGAGATACCAGTGAATAGACAAGACCAGCCAAAAGCCAATGTTAATGCCAGTAAAAACACATCAAAGAGGACTGGAGGTGGTTGGAGTGGAAATGGTTAAGTGTGTTTAATTCTTTATCCCCTGCTTACTCTGTCACTGAAGGGACTGGATGGCTGTAAGCTTCAAAGAAAGTTTTGCATTTTGTTTTCGTTTGTTTTTTTTCCTGTAAGAGCTTGGAAGTGTTGACACTCAGTCTGGCTGGGACTGGGACAGAAACCAGGCTTCCTTAAGTAAACAAGAGTACTTGTGCGGCACAGTGCTTATGTCACTGTGATACTGATGAACTTTCATAGAAGTCAGAGCTAAACATAGTAAATTGTTCGGTTTTTTCATCCTTATGAAAATGAGCATTGCTCTGTATTTTGAGCAGGTGTTTCATAGTCTGGCCTACTGGAAGTAGTATCCTGTCTCATTGAAGTTCTGTTAACTGGAGACCGAAGAGATTTGGGATTTTAAGGCACAGCAATATGTGTGTTACCTCTACCTGATTTTTTTTATGATATGAAAATCTTATGTTAAAAATTTTAATTCTCTTGATCTTCAAAGCTAGAGCATCTCCTTAGAAACTTGTTCATCAGTAAAGGGAAAAGTTGATTTTTCTCAAGCTACAGCAGAACGTCAAACCGAGGTTTAACTTTTTTGATGATATTTTGAAGTATTGTCAAATACTTCAGTATTTATATATTCAGTAGTTATGTATTTTACAGTAATGCTGTTTGCACAGAACCATTTTTTTATTTGTCAAGGTAACAGTTTTTCTGGAGATACTTTGCTTTAAAAAAATAAAAAAGAAAGAAAAAGAAAGGAAGAAGAAAACTGTGCTCCCTGGCTAATATAGCCTTAGACAAACAGACCAAAGGAAAGCAGCTCTTAGGCAAGATATTTGTGGGGTTTCTTGTTGTGTTGTTTTTTTTTTTTTTTTAATTCTTCCACTTTCCAGTTCCAAAGAGCTGTTGTGTTTTGACATTCTAGTTCTCATCAGATCATTGTAACATCACTGAAAATGTAGTAATTTTGGAGGCACCGATCTTCTTATGCTATTCTGTATAAAGAGCTGTCATACTGTACAAAGTGAAACAGGATATTTCTTTTTTTTAATTGAAATTTTGGGCAGGAACCTGAATATATATGCAATGTTAGTTTACAGGTAGTTTAGTGTCACTCAGTATGACAGGTTGAAAGATGTTTACGTATGAGAGCATACATTTCTTCATACTCTGTTTTCAGTAGTTTTTTGTAAATAGCAGTCCTGCTCTATCTTCCTAATCGTTCATTTCTTTCCTAACTTGTAGTGAATACAAGAATAAAAACTACAGAATTTGTTACCATTTGCTAATTCTGGTTTATTACAGTTATGAATGTGTTTATTTTCTATCAGTCTTTGTGCTAAAGTATATGAAAGCAGAGGGCGTGGGACGAGCAGAGGAGAGAAAACATTAGATAGAATTTAGACATACTAACAAAACATTTTCAAAGTATAGCTTTTATGAGGCATTCATGTAACTGCAATGCACTAGCCATCCTTCATACCATACTGAATATAACAGTGATTTTTATACAACAGTGAAGTTAGTCCTATAAAACTTAACAAATGACTGTGGTAGTGTGCTGTATATTAGCAGGATATTGGCGTAACCAACAATAAGAGTACAAACTATAGACTCTAGGTTACAGCATAGGCTTCCTGCCTGTATTGGGTTTGTGTCGCAAGGTTTTGGTAGTGGGAGGCGTTACAGGGGTGACTTCTGTGAGAAGATGCTGGAAGCTTCCCCTGTGTTTGACAGCCAATACCAGCCAGCTGTAACATGGACCCGCCACTGGCCAAGGCTGAGCCAATCAGTGATAGTGGTAACGCCTCTGTGATAACATTTTTAAGAAGAAAAAAAGTTACGGGACAAAGAGAAACAGCAGCTGGAGAGAGAGTGAGAACATGTAAGAGAAACAGCCCTGCAGACACCAAGGTCAGTGCAGAGGAAGGGGGAGGACACGCTCCAGGCGCCGGAGCAGAGATTCCTCTGCAGCCCGTGGGGATGACCACGGTGAGGCAGGCTGTCCCCCTGCAGCCCATGGAGGTCCATGCCAGAGCAGATCTCCACCTGCAGCCCAGGAGGACCCCATGCCAGAGCAGGTGGGTGCCTGAAGGAGGCTGCAACCCTATGGGAAGCCCATGCTGGAGCAGGCTCCTGGCAGGACCTGTGGCCCCGTGGAGAGAGGAGCCCACACTGGAGCAGGTTTTCTGGCAGGACTTGTGACCCCGTGGGAGACCCATGCTGGAGCAGTGTGCTCCTGAAGGACTGCAGTCCTTGGAAGGGACCCATGCTGGAGCAGTTTGTGAAGAACTGCAGCCCGTGGGAAGGACCCGCATTGGAGCAGTTTGTGAAGAACTGCAGCCCGTGGGAAGGACCCGCATTGGAGCAGTTTGTGAAGAACTGCAGCCCGTGGGAAGGACCCGCATTGGAGCAGTTTGTGAAGAACTGCAGCCCCTGGCAAGGACCCGCATTGGAGCAGTTTGTGAAGAACTGCAGCCCCGGGGAAGGACCCGCATTGGAGCAGTGGAAGAGTGTGATGAGTCCTGCCCCTGAGGAGGATGAAGCGGCAGAGACAACCTGTGATGAACTGACCGTAAACCCCATTCCCCACCCCTCTATGCCACTGGGGGTGTAGGTAGAGAAGCCAGGAGTGAAGTTGTGCCTGGGAAGTAGGGAGTGGTGGAGGGAAGGTGTTTTGAGATTTGGTTTTATTTCTCAGTACCCTACTCTGGTTGATTGATAATAATTTGAGTAAATTTCCCCCAAGTTGAGTCTGTTTTGCCTGTGATGCCAATTGGTGAGTGATCTCTCCTGTCCTTATCTTGACCCATGAGCCCTTTGTTATATTTTCTCTCCCCTGTCCAGCTGAGGAGTGGGGAGTGATGGAGCAGCTTTGGTGGGCATCTGGCATCCAGCCAGGGTCAACCCACCACACTACCCTATGTTCCAGTTTTGTTCAGGTGATATCAGTCTCATTATTATGTTTATTCAGAGGTGTTGAGAATTTGGAAATGACAGTGAACTGTAGTTGAAGCTGTTCAACTTGTCTGAGAATTGTTTAGTGCAGCTTTTGAAGCTGTGGAGAAGCAAAACCAAAGGATATAACTCAATTTTAGGTTTTATATTCGTTTATTTCATAGACTCTCTTAATAAAATTTTGTCATGATTTTCTTTTCTTGGGAGAACTTTGACATTTGAAAGTTTTGCCACTAGCTTTATGTCTGTGAGATCTTACCCTCGAACTGAGCTTGAACACTAGTCTGTTTGCATAAATTGTGTAGAACTGATTCTGCTGAGGTTTTTTTGAGATGTACTGGCAGCAGAAGAGTTTTCCTCATTAGAAAAACGGATCCCAATATCTTTGTACACATCTAATGGATGTGACAGATTTTTTAAAGGCAAGTTCTAGCCACCCATACACTGAGAAAAGCAGGCACCAGGACATGTGTTCTCCAACAAAATACTGGAGTACGTGGCTACCAGTTATGAAATGGGGAAGGTGAAGAGAGTAACGAAGAGAGAAGATTCATTTCTAAACATAAGTTGGATTTATTAATTGGATTTAGGCAACTGCTTGACCATGTAATGGTAGAAGGTATCTTGGGCGAGAATGAGCAGAATAACAGAGTAAAACACTGTGAAGAAAGTTTTGGGGTTTTTTTTTATTAGTAGCTGGGTTATATTGGTTGAGATTTTATAAGCATTTGCATTCTCTAGTATATATTCAACTTTATAGATGGAAGTTGAAAGCTCTGAGACTTTTAATATATTACTCATGAAATAAAAATGTTAAAAATGTAATGTTGAAGCTGTATTTTAAAAAGGTAAATTTTCTTCTTTTTAGGTAAGCTTCTGGGTTGTTAGAGAGATTCTACATGCACAAACTTTAAAAATAAGAGCTGAGGTTTTGAGCCACTATATTAAAACTGCGAAGGTAAGAATTTGGATGGTGGTGGGTTAGAGGGTTGTGGGATTCACCATGATAAAAGTTCTTATACTTAAGTTGGTCAGTTCAAAAATACACATGGGTAAATATTTATCTGATACTTGATTTAGCTGTGGTTGTATCTGTTGACATGAATAGCTGTTTGGCTTATGCATATAACAAAGTTGTCAGAAATACTGACACTCCAAAATCCTGAAATGGAAGCCTTTGTTTACAAAAAAATAGATTAACTAAGGACATGCAAAGATGCCTTATTTCAAATAGTGTTTATTAGATAATATATTTACCAGATGTGTTTTCTAATGCTGGTTAAACCAAAGTGCTGTGTGTAGAATCTGTTCAAACAGTATCAGTCAGAACAGAAATAGTTTGCTTGCTTTCACTATTGGAAGGAAAGGATCTGTTATTTCTTATTCCAGTTATGGCATAAATAATATCAACTTAGTAGATACCATTCCAAAAATATACCTGAACTTGGAAAACATCTTAGAGCTTTCACCCTGTGATATCTTCCTGAAAGC
This sequence comes from Elanus axillaris, assembly GCA_026212715.1. Lineage (NCBI taxonomy): Eukaryota > Metazoa > Chordata > Aves > Accipitriformes > Accipitridae > Elanus > Elanus axillaris. Next base: position 32,701,853 of record JANZLQ010000095.1, read on the forward strand.
CTTTAGGACTGACATTCATATAAAAAGGGTCAGAAAATCTTGACTTAGATGTAGGTGAACCAGAGTCCTGTCCCTTCAAACAGAAGGAAACTTCTTCATTGTAGTGTGAAGAGAGGGATGTTTTTCAAGTTTTGCTGTCAGATGGTGACTGACTGTTACTACAGCTAACTTCTGTGACCACCTCAGTTTACCTGCAAAAAAAGATGCAAAATTTCTGTTAATTACCTTGGTATTAATTTTGCAAATGCATTCTTTGTCTTGATACACACATTTTAAATGAAATAATACTTCTATGGGATTTGACTATAAATTTGGGGCAAAGCAAGCTAATTTTGTAAGATTCCACAGGCTTTGCTCAGTCATGCTGTGGTCATCAACTGTTAAGGATCTCTCTTAATATCCTTTATCTGGTGAGTTAATGTCTCTTCATCTCATGTGTTTTTAAAGAGTGGTTCTTGGTTTTTTTTGGTTGAAATACAAACATACAAAAATTTGCCTCACGTTCTGTGTCCCTCCATAGAAGGGGGGAGGTTCACCTGTGTGGTCATTGTGAAGAACTGATCCTGGAAGGCAAGTGGGGTCAGGTTTCGTTAGTACTTGGATGGGACTTGCTAGTGCTGGGTGTTTTGGGCTCTGCTTTGGGTGCAGCACCCTGAAAGTGCCTGATCTCATCAGTGGACAGCAGATAGCAGTGTCTGCTGAAATGCTACTGGTTTTGAGACAGTTACGTGCTCTAACAATTAGTTGAGCTTTACTTACCTGTGAGTTGTAAAAATCATGATTACAAAAACCAATAAACTATATGTGGGGTGTTTTTTATATCTGTTAATTTACTTATGGTACCTATTATCTTGGCTTTGCTTACATATGGCTGCTAGCATGAAGTTACTGCAGTTAGTGCCATTTGAAGGATTTTCTATTCACACCAAGCTATTATCAAAGCAGCTTGGTGCCAGAGGTCACACTAATTAACTTTTCTTCAGAGAAGCTGTGAACCCACTCTACAGTGAATTCCTTGTGCTGACAACTATCTATTATATAGCTAGCAGACTTTTAATGGTATCTTATGCTATATTGCTTTATGCATGAACTAATTTGACTTAACAGTTGCATTCCGCTGAAGTTCCCAGACTATCCTGATCAGTTATGACTTCTGTTTCAATGCTGGCAGCAACTAGGGAAGAACTTTTTTTTTTTTAAATCAGCTACACAGTCCTGTGGGACAGTGAACTTTATTACCTTGTTTGGGCATGGGAGGGGTAAGGGTTATTGTGTAAGCAGAGGGTCAAACACCAGTAGTACTATTTGGAAGAATAGTAGGACTATAGTATGTGACAAATATCCATATCCTCTATCTCACCCCACAAAATACTGATTGCCCTTTACACACAGTTATTAAAGAATCCTCCCAAAAGAGGATAAGGAAAGTGAAACACTTCTTCAGTAGGTGTGGAAAAACTCTCATTCATCAGTAGGCATGCTAGAATCATAGGGTTCTGGGCACCCAGACTGAAATTGCTACTAGGATGACCTGACAGTAAGCATAAAATATGGCATTTCTGAGTAATACCTATGAGGACTTCATTCTATAAAAGGCTGTTAGTTTTCTGCCAGTGTGTTAAGAGGAGAGAGAAGAATTTGCCCTCCTCCGAAACTATTAGCCAGAAAACATCCTTTGCAGTATCACTTCCAGCCTTCCAAATGTAAAGCCTCCTCGGATATTCAGCGTTTATTCAGAATCAAATTAGTCTAAATTTTTTGTCCTGTTATCTCATGAAAGGCCTCCTAATCAAGAGAACTTGGGTAAGCTGAGTTTCAAGGAAGAAAAAAGATTTCCACCATTTCTTGAATAGAAGGGGTTCCTTATATTATTATTGTATTGTTTCTAGCTGGAATCCTAACTTACCTTGGTGAATTTTCCAAATGGGTTAAACGGGATTTGCAGTACTGTGATTGAGTGTCCATTTCTCTTTATCAAAGTCTTTTTGTTAGGGGTAAAACCTCAGTTTGTGTGCTCTCCACCAGAAATCCCTGAATGTAGTTCAGATCTCTGGGTGCTCATAGCTATCGGAATAATTGATATTGCAGAAGAGCTTAAGGAACAGCAATTCCTTCTGGACCATTTTTAAGCTTTTGTGACAGTAGTACCAGTAGTTAACTGGCCAAGGCAGACTGATGGTTTTGGAGACAGAGTGAAAGGAAAAAAAAAGAGGGGAGTGAAATTCCAAATATGTAAGAAAATGCACTTATGCGCAGTGTTTTGCAGAGAGTTTTTAAGAAAATTCTTTTACTCTGATGTCTTCTGTGTTCAATTTTGATTTTGTTGTTCTTCTCCACTAGTTAGTTTTAGTTGTCATACCCCAAAAATAGTCTTTCAGTGAGAGAGCTACTCCAGATATGTGGCTTCTGAAGTTTACCTGCTGGATTTCATCCTGCAACAATATTTTTTGGGTGCTTTGATGGAGCCTTGGTAGCTACATAAACCTGTGGTGCCAGATCTGTTTACAGTATTAAGTACTGCCATGATTACATCATTCACAATGGGGTTATCCTTTTTGGCATGTTGTTTTAAAATTCTGTTGAATGCTATGAGAGGAATTTCTTGGGTCTGAACATCAAAAAATTTCTGGCTCTTCTGATATATGTCCCAAGATGTATGCCTATATAGATTTTGTTTTTAATTTTATTTTTTCTGGAAGGGTTCTCTGTGGACTGTGAAAACGGCTAGTACCGTCTAATCCAAAACTGTATAGATGCGATAATGAAATATTAGGAGATGCCATAGAAGTGGTGTGGGTGCACAGCAGTTCACTGTAACTCTTAATTTTAGAACATGCAAGATTTCTTCATTTATATATTGTTAATGTAGTCATTATTGACAGCACTTGGAATGTTGTTTATTGTTATTGTATATATTTTTGTCCTCAGAAACTGTATGAGCTGAATAATCTGCATGCTCTTATGGCAGTTGTATCAGGCCTACAGAGTGCTCCAATCTTCAGGCTGACAAAAACATGGGCGGTAAGTGAGCAGCAGGACAATGGAGGGGTTTTAATTTACTCTTAGGAAAATAAAACATTCTGTAGCTTGTTTTTAAGGATGCAGTGATTATTACAGCTACTTTTAATCTTCTTGTACTGTGTATATATAACGTTTCTAGTACCTTTTAAGTCTATGGTTTCCTGTTGAATTTTTTTTTCCATTCTGGAATAGAAATATTTTCCTTTGAAAAATAGTTCCCTGCAGATTCTGCTAAATGCAGAGGCTTCTAATTTGGCCAGAAGCTATTTTGTATTTAGTTGCTGGAAAATTATGAATGCCAAAGTGGGTTATACTTTAATCGTTTAGGGGTTTATACTGTTGGAATTTTTTTTGCTATGGAGAGCAGATGTCCAGAAACTCTTGATTCAGTTTCCATAAAGAGATTTGTAGTTTCTCTGACTGATAACTGAATCTAGCAATTTGCCTCAGTTTTCAGAATTATTTTCATAGTTAAAGCAACTGCATTACACAGTATATTTGTAGGTCTGCTTTTGAACAGTTTTAAAGGAATGGTGTTCTTTAGAAACATTTTTATTTGGCATCTGGTTTTTGACTGGAAATAGTATAATTTTTGTGTAATTGTATCCTTGATCAGAAGAACATTAGGAATGACTTTTGCTTATTGATACCTCAGGGCTGAGAAAACACTTTGGTTGATTCAGCTATACATTGTGTAGTTATCCAGCTGTATAAACAGATGAACTGTGACATTTTGAAGTGTGATAGAAATAATCAGCTGACTAAAATACTCCTGTGTGAGGGATGCATATAAAAAGAGCTAAAAAACTTCCAGTGAAGACATGTCAACACATCCTCTCGTGTTACAAAAAGTGTTTCTTTGCTGAACTGAATGAGAATGTTGTTCAGTTGATAAATGTTACCAAAATTGAATATAATTCACCCCTGCTAAGATACTAATCTGGAATTCTGGGCACATTTTGAAAATGCACAATTAAGTAAGATATTGTTTCAAAATACAAAAAATCTCTCTAAATCTTAATGAAGTTAACACTTCAAAATAAACTTGAGGAGAACTTCTTGTTTTGCTGTGTTGATGAATTGATGCCTCAACAGTTTTACATTATTGTGATGCCAAATTGATTTTATTGGG
>JANZLQ010000095.1:32712247-32770446 GCA_026212715.1 Elanus axillaris
GGGAATGGGGGGGGGGGGGAATAGGGGGGGTATAACAATATTTTTCAGTTCCCTGCAGCAATAAGTGTGATGTGATGCCAGAGTTCTAGAAATGCAAGTGAGAGCAGCACATCGTCAGTATGGACTCACTAACTTGAATGTGAGTGGTGAGAGTTGTGCAACACCAATAAAAATGTTCAGCATTAGGTATTCATTATGCAATGTGTGCCAGTGTTGCATCACCTGACTAACTAAAATGGGAGCTGTATATGTGTTGTTACATTTCACCTTAGAATAAAACCCCATTCTCAAAGGGAGTCTTATCGTGGAGTTCTGAATAATTTTAGATTGCACAATGAAACAATTGAGGCATATCTTGAGAAGTAAGATTTTTATTTAACTAAGCAGTACTACCTTGTGAAATGTTTTCGTATAGCTGTCTTTCAGGAATTATATCCAGAAACAGAAAAGCTGAAAATGGGTTATTGAAGTATTCATCTCATGAATATTTAGCTTCTTCAGTGATAATGCTTGCAATAGACTTTGGAAATATATGTGAAAACTGTGTTTCAGGTTTAGCACAGGTTAAACTTTTTCAAGGTCTGCTTGGTTAAACTTGGACTGGTAGTACAGGAATGGCGAAAGCTATAGTCTTCATAGACAGACTAACTGCTTCTGAATGTCCAGTGCAATAAGCTTGAGGAATGCTGTTTTGAAAAATATTTCTAAAACATGTGTGAGAGAAAACATTGAACTTATCAAGTCATTTACCCTGCTTAGAAAATTCAACCCAAAAGCTAAGAACTGATAGTTACAAGCATTTGATAGTAAATTATTGTACAGAGTATGAACCAACCTGAAAAAGAGATGTTATGCTTTCTCTCCTTGTAATCTTAAATTGGCATCTTAAAATCAAGTCTTTCCTTTCAGAGAACAGCATTTGTACAGACTGAGCTTTCTTGGTATATTTTGTAATAATGTTTAGTTAATGTCACCTTGCTGCTTTAAACTGGGGAAGAATCACTTTTTAGATGTCTAATATATAAGATTTAATTTAAAGGCTGAGTGCAGGCTTATTTTACTTAGGGGTTTCTGCAAAGTACACCTTTCACTGACTGCACTGAATAAACAAACACTGTTTTTGTAGCAGGCAGGAGATTCTTGTTGTAAAATAAGATCTCTTCCAAGGAGAGGAAATCTGTTGGTTTAATGAACTAAAGCTGTCAGAAGTGTTCATTAAAGGAACATTTTGAGGGTGCATTTTCAGCTTTTAAATTTACCTCAACTGCTATTCTATCCAGCTACAACAGAAAAAAAAAAAAAGAATAGATAGTCTGAATTTTAAGCTTTTGCAGTTAAAAAGCATTTTATAGGACACTCAATCAACGAGGTCAGTACAATATTTGTAACAAACAAATATTCCTTATATGAAGAACAATTTCAAAGTTGTAATCTTAAACATTTGTGTCAGTTAATATTCTTGCAATTTGGGAATGGAATATGCTAGGACTGATTCCCCATCTACCCACCCACCCCTGTCAACCCCAATTAAATATGGTTGAAACTTGTTGACTTTGATCTCTGACCAAAGATTTAACTACAACCCTTGCAGCCATATATTATCAATGGAGCTTTATCTACTCCAGAGAACATGTTTTGAAAGCAGAATGCTATTTTCTGTCCTCAGAATTACAAATGAGGTTTTGCATAGCAATTGATAGAGACTGTTTTACATAACAATAATATTATTCTTTTAGCTATTGGGGTTTCTTATGTTAAATAGGGGCAAAGTTCCTTAAAATCCTGAAGGCACATATGAGGTACCAAAGAAATACATTGGTTACAGTTCTGAACAGCATATTTTGGTTTTGTGTAGTATCAAATTAAATTAGGTGAGCTGTATGGCTAAGTACAATTATGAAATAATTATATATACTAGGAGGAGAGCTTTAGTTTTGAAGACTGGTACCTAAAGTGAATGTTTTGTTGTTTCCAATTTTGGAAGTATCTTGTTTTGATGCAGTATGTTGTACGGCTTTTGTTAAAGGTTGGAAAAGTATTTCCTAATTAATTTCTTAAATTACATACTAATTCCAGTGGATATCTGTTATCTAGAAGGTAGAAAACTTCGTATAGACAGCATCAAAATTTGTATAAATGTAGCGGAAAGGAAATGTGTCTATTATAAGAGTAGTCCGAGTTTGGGGTGGCAGGGAGAATACAGACAGAGCTGATTTCTAATCTTTGTTTTACTATGTCAGGAGAAAGCTGTGTTGGAGAAAAACTTCTAATATTCAGAGAGTTGGTTCTTCTCTAAATTAGTATATGTGAGCACTTGTTCAGACCTCATCCCTCCTAATTGGAGCAGAGGAGGGGTCTCCAAGTGTCAAGTCATGATTTTTAATATCAGGACTTTTTGTTTTGCTATTGAAGCTCAAAGTATCAAGAAATTTTTTTGTTTTAATTAGAATGTTTGGATGCAGAAGTTGAAAGTAAAAAAACTACCAAGCAATTTGGTTATCCTAAGTGTATGAATAATTTCATACAATTATTTTTCTTGTTAGGAGCATTTTGCCTAAATGTTTTACAAAAGGTAGGATATGCAGACCTTAAGGAATTCTCTACACCGCTAAGAAATTTTATATTTTATGTTTAATTCACCACTTCATTTTGAAATAATTATTTGTTGCAAAAATCTCTCTCTGCTGGCAAAGCTAGGAAGTCTTCAATTTTTTGTGTAGCTTCTTAGAGTAAATCTTAAACAGTAATGTGAAGTCAGATTTTCATTGAAAGTAATACCAACATTTTTAAATAAATTGTTAAATAACTAATCAATTTCACATTAAAGCAAGACAATGTCATTTCACATATTTACATTTAAGGATTGAGCTAACCTGAAAAAGCATAAGCTTTTCAAGTGAAAAAGCTTATATCTTGTCATATATCTGGTTTTTTTACCAGCTTTAATGGCTGTTTACATAAAATATGTTGGGCTTGAACAAAGATAAATATGCTTTGCAAGCACAAACATCTGCTTTTGTGAATGTGTGTTTAAAAGACACCGTCTGTCACAGTAGAAAAGGTTTCTGAAAAAAAAACAAGGGGAACACAACAGGGGAAAAAAAGACAGGAAAACTGTAGACCTGCTTTTTGCAGGGGCAGATTGTGCAAAATAATGATTAAAAAGTAATATTTTATTTTTCTGGAACTCAAGCGCTGAGAACTATATGTGATCACTTGAGCACTGTGGGATTTTCTTCCTCAGTCTATAGGTCTTATCATCATTTGAACTGCTTTCAAGGAGTAGGAACCTCCACGGTACTCAGCCCAAAATATTCCATCCTGATACTTGCTCCTGTAGTGGCCTCCTCTGTACCACACCCCGTTAAGGTTAGAGTGGGCACATGCATTGTACCACCAGCCACCTTTGTGAAAATGAGCACAGTTTCCTGTGGAACAGAAAGAAATGGGTTAACTTCAATGTTGAAGAGGAGGAATGGAGATTAGCAAATGCTTCCATATTCTGGCTTGCTATTAGAGGGGGCTTTGAAGTACTTCATCGCTTGTTGTGGTCATAGCAATTGCTGCTTCTACTTAAATTATAAATTCTGTTATAACAGCAACCGTTGCCTGGAGCAGGGATTATTGACACAGTATTTAATGTGACAGCTGAAACTGAAGGAGACCAACTCTTCTCAGACTACCAGCAGTGCTTAACCATGAGCTAACATTCAAGGAACTTGGATTATGTGCTGTTTAGAATACTTCAATGGAAGCAATGTGAGTTGATACAGTCCCAAGCAGCATGCAGGGCCACAGTTCCACAAAGAGTTGCTTGTAACTTGTGTATTTACTGTTACAGGCTTGTTTAAGAGTTTTCAAGATTTGTCCAGCTTTATGGTTATTGACAGCTGAGAAAAAGCAGTTGAATTACTACACTCCCCGGCCTTTCTTTTACTGCTAAGGCTTTAAGGGGAAGACTGGAGGAAGAGAGTGGAAATGAACAAAAAAGTGTCCTTTAAGGAGAATGAAACGGTGATCTGCCTGTTTTTCAAGTATTGGTACATAGCTAAGCCTGAACACAATTGCAGTTCCCTTTCATGCTATTCAGAGGCTTTAGTTCATGGTGGTTATTGTTACATGGCCACAGTGCTATTCTGAAAGGTCACCTGGACAGGTATTCTGATTATAGAGTGTCACATGCCAAGTGATAAGGATGTCATTGAGCTAAATATAAAGCTTGCTAAAGTGTGCCTGCAATGAGAATTTGAATTTCTGAATGGTGCAGGGGCTTGAAGGGGGGCCCTGTCAACATGATTTTTATCATTATTGATTTGAAGCATCTTTCAATAGAGTTGTTTTATAAGAATTTAGATAATTTTTTTGTACTCTATTCTTTTTTAAAGGTGGTATCACTAATGGAATCTACTATATTCACTTTTCACATACATACTAGTTTCCTTACCTGAATACATATCCCTGTCTCTGTCCAGTGTTGTAAATTGCTTTCCGTTATGCCATATCATGGAATCGCCTGCGTTTCCTTGGTATGTTCCTAAGCGTAGCCTGTAGAATTCGTTTTCGGGTTCCAGGCGGAAACTGCTGTATTCTGCATAGACTTTCTTATTGCTCCAGTCCTCTAACTCAATCAATAGTCTGTAATTATCCTGATTGGTAAGCATGTAAATATTTTCTAGTCCCAGCCAGTACTCTCCATCAATGTTTCCAAAACCTTTCTGTACAAAAGAAGATCAGAAGGTGATGTTAGCTTAGTTTTTCTTGTTTGTCAAAAAACTCATTGGCAGGAGTATTATAAACCAGTGGAAGCTGGGTGCTCAAAGCCTTTAAGCTTCTGAATGACTGCTGAACCCATGCATTTAAATACTTTTTTTATTTTTGCGGCACTTGGCTATTTACTCAGTTGGACTGTTAGCCACAGGAGATACTACCAGAATCACTAAAGGTGGCAAAAGTATCTGTTTTCTGTGATGTCCTCTTCTTTTTAAGATAGAGAGGATAGGGAAACTGAAGCAATATATTTCTTCACAAAGCTAAGGGGATCTGTAAGAATGTGTGAATAATGAAATTTAAGGGGGTATATTTCTAGGTTGGAAATGGTATTTATGGACCAACAGTCCCAGTGTTCAAGGTAAATAACTTTTTGTTGCCTTTCAGATGCATCTAGTGTTGTCCTTTTACAATTAAGTTTAATCATGTAATTCATCTGTGCTTTTTACTAGATTTATTAGAAATGAAATACAAAGACTTCTTTCCTTTCACATCACAGACTACCAGTAGGGTAGATGTGAAGTGATACTTTGTATCTGCTGTCTCCTGTCCCTGAGTAAACCAGTGTTGTTAATGTTTGGAGCTGCTGCTAAGGTAGTAGGTACTTCACCAAGCATCTGTTACCCTTCCTAGTTTCTGAGGTCTTCCTACTCCCCTTCTCGGGCCGTTGATTATGTAGGACCTGTAGTTGACTTCGAAACACTTTCGGGGGGAAGTCTCTCTCCAGTAGATAAACAGTCTAGGGTCCTAACTCAAGCAGCAGTTTCACAAGTGTCATAAGTTGATCTAGCATCATGCCACTGCCAAAAGTGGTGGCAGTGTTTTTCTCCTGGCTCATGGCCACATTTGCAATACTTCCCTTGCATCAACATTGTAGCTGTGGAGCCACACAGAGGTTGGGAAGGATGTAGAAATGTGCCATGGGAGACATGTCTTTTGTCAGTGGTGCAGGCTTTAAAAACAATCACCGGCATCCACCTTCCAAGTACTTGAAGTTAGGTTAATAGGAATACTGTCTTCAGCCACTGCAATTTTAATGAGAGATCTCTTGGAAGCAAATTTGCCCAAGCTTGAGCCATTATTAGATACCAGTTATACACTGTTCTACATTTTCTTTGCATTATGTTCAAAATATATATGGTTACTTTATAAGGTGTTCCATAACTGCCTTGTAACATTAAAAAAAACCAACCACCTAAACCCCAACCACCTACTTTTCTGAGAAGACTTAAAATAACGGCTACTAAGGAATGATTAACATTTGAATCAAAAAATTCCAAGAATGCAAGAAGTGAAAATCATAGTAATTTTTTTGTCATTTCCATTTATATTTATGATACTATTTTTAGATTACTGATTGAGTTAAGTGTGGCTCAATTCTCTCTTCAGATACAACGCACGTGACAATTGTAGATCCATTTAAAGTGAGAACAGCACCATAGGGAAAAACTGTGTCCTATATGTATGAAGCCCACACATTGTTATTATTTAAAAAAAACCCAACCAGATGGATTTTCAGTTTTCCTGTCTAGCATGTAATTATTCCAAAGCAGCATGCATTTGTCATCCTAGGCATTATGGCTGCTACTGCATAATATCACAATAACACACAAGAATGTATTTCCCTACACCTTCAGATTTCTAACCTAATTTTAAAGGTAGAAATTATTCCCTTTAATTCATTATTAGGAATGTTTTTGAGTTGAGGCCCTGATCCTGCAAATCTATTAATGTGCTTAAATGAGTAATTCCACTGGCTGAGATTGTTTATTCATAAGGGAGACAATTAAGCTTTTCAAGTACTTACTGTAGTTCTCAGTGTGTTAATAAAAATCATGTGTTTAGTTAGGTCTTTGTAATAAAAGACTTCCCAGTCACTGTCTAGAATAACATGTGTCTCCCCAGTAGTTGTGTTGTGCATTACAAATGCAGGCTATTTCAGACAATAAGTTAGTTCATACAAAGTTAAGAAATGCACTGAGTGAAATAAGACATTCCCACTGAAATATGTTTGCCTCTGAGGGATGACCACTCTTTTCGGCTTTCTTTGTTCAGAAAATTAATTTCACTGTTTAATTCAAGCAGCTGTCTATTTCCAAATCCTCAGTGTTTATCATTCCATTTGCAATGAAGAATTGCATTGGGAATGTTTGCAGCATCTTGATTGTGATAGATAATGTCATAGCTGCACTGAAATGAAGCAGCTGGTTTTCTGCGTTACAGAATTTACCTTGTAACTGTCCCAGTTCCTGAAAAAGTTGACAGATCCATCTGTCCTTTTCTGAATAACTGCCCATCCTCCAGGGTCCAGGCTGTTCTCACACCATAGTTGCACTGGCTCATTACTGTTTTCAGGTTTGATCATATAAATCCCGCTGTTGGAATGCCCAGCTTCCTTGGCTTGTTGGCAGTCTTTGAATGGACCTTTTTGAAAAGAAATACTGTAAGCATTCAAGCTTGTCTATGCAGTGCACATTGTTCAAAAATAGTTTGTAATGGAAAGTCAGTAATTCAACTGAGGTAAATCTACCATGGAAAACAGTGTAAAAAGTTACTGTCTTAGATTAATTGTGTATGTATAAATAAATATGTCAATATCCTATATATATTTTTTTAAACAAAAACTTCATTTTGCTAAACAGATAGTAGACTTTGGTTGCCAACACCCAAATTTTAACTTTGTCTGCAGTGTCAAAGATCTATACTTTGACTCTTGATATTCAAGAAGAGCATTATGATTTTTATTAACTATTTTCTCCTCTACCACTCTTACAAAAGTAGACATCAATTTACTTCATTGTCCTAGTGCACCCATTTAAAACTGGTGGAAGTTCAAAGCAAATCCAAGACACCCAACCCCCCCCCCCCCACCTGAATACATAAATAGTTTGAGAGCTGCTGTAAGACATATTTATTGCCAAAGTCTACAGACATGGAATTTAGTGGAAGTCTATTCTTACACTGCATAACTTTTTAGCCTGTATATATTTATCCAGTTCTGGGATCAGCCTGTTAACAGTGGATAGGAATCTTTTACTTTTCATGTGTCAGCCTGGTATGATATGTGTAGATGGATACTGATGAAAATAAGCAAGCAGTGGAGGACACTTGAGCAGCTAAAAGGGCTTACATAATTGTTCTCAGGGCTAGGACTCTACAAAAATTCTGTTGCTGTTGATGGTGCTGCTTGAAAGCTCTATTTTAGACCACGTGGATAGTGGTTTTTATAAATACTACTTACAGAAGAGCATCTGGTTATTCTGTAAGAAGCATGCAGCTTACTTATCTCTGAAAACTCTGCCTAGTTTGCCTTTCAGTTTTTGGCATTATTATTATTTTCTACTTTTCTAAAAAGGTTTTATGTTCATGTATCATTATTTCAGTTTATCTAGAGAGACTGGTTATTTACTAATGAAAAGCAGGATATGTTCTGATGGCTAGTTAGTGGTGGATGTCCTAAAGGTATTTGAAAACTCATACTCCATAAATCTGAAAACAAATTACCTACAGCTTTCCGCTCATTTTCTTGAATGTACTTGGAATTTCAGAGAAAACTCATCAGTCACAGAAGAAGATAACGTGCAAAGAAGCATAGAAGACAGTTGAGGTTATTCTTTAATCAAAAGTATAGGTTGAGTGAAAGTTATCTTCATTGCAGATTAAGGTTGCGTGACAAAAGCAAATTGAAAGTTGTACTTTTTTTAGATTCTAAAGTAGTAGTTGCCTGTTGGATAAATGTGTAAATAGCAAGAAATACATAAAGGATTTCCTATTAATTAGAATGTAAAAAGCTTGTGTATCTATTAAAGGTGACTACTTGGAACTTCTGGCTGTGACACTGCTACCAATAATGCTGCAGATAATGAGCCATGGTTTTAAGTACAGCTGCATACTGTCGTGTCAGTATTTGACAAGGTTTTTGTCATTCTTGCAGTGGGTGCACTAGTAGCTTAGGAAATAAATACTGTCGCTTTGGTGTGTGAGTGCTTTCTCTCTTGTTCACAGTTAGAATTTCCATGTAGATTGTACATGATGCAAAGTCTGTCCAGTGGACAGAAAATTTCCTGGGCTAAGTTGGGTCTCATTACTTTTCCTTGAACTATCTGAAATAAATTTGAGTGCTGTATAACTGAATGGGGAGGTTGTTCTAGAAGCGTTATTGTAAAGCAATTATTGCATTAGAAAAAGTGTAAACAGTCAAGTAGAATATTTTGAAACATTAACTGAATATTAGGAATAGCTCAGTTAGATCTGCTGTGTATTATTTCATGTGATTTCTACTGGAGGAGGAATGGAGGACTCATTTTGCCATGAGAGACCCAAGCAGATGTTTGGAGTGATTTAAAGTAGCTTTTACGGCAGCCAGAATTGTACTAGTCTGTTTATATAATACACTTTGATCACTTCTGAAATTCAGCTGGCATTAAGGTCACAGCATGTAACTTGTCTGCCTTTTGATGCTCTGCTTTGTCTGTGTGCTTATCTAAAGTAATGTAGTAGAGGTAACAAGACTTCTGCTCTTAGTGTAAGGAAATCCAACAAATCCCATAACTTCTGGTATATATCCTTGAATTTTTGAGAGGTAAATTCTTTTTTACATGTAATTATTCTAAGTTCATGGCTTAAAAACTAATCCATTTCTTGTTTAGTGAAAATCCTGAGATTTGTGAAACAGTGTAAGATTCTCCACAGTGCTGGTGTGAGTGGAGGCTCTGGCTGATGAAAAAATCATAATTACTCTGTTTAAGATCTTGTAAGGAATAAGTATCGCATGCATATCTAGTCTTCTGTAACAATCTGCGTACACTAAGTTGCTGAGACAATTAGTTGTAAGTCAGAAATACTTAGAGAAGATGATCTGTTAAATATTTCACTTCTAAAATTGTGGTAAGATGTTCGATTTAGTACAGGTCATTCTGTTGTAAATTAGATGTACTAGAGGAGGAAAGTAATGAAATATTTTAAATTGGAAGCTTAATAAAATTGTAGCTGAATCCTATTTTAAGATGTTATCTTGATCAGATGATATAGAAGTTGTGCTTGTGCGAGCTTTATATAGAGAATTTTTTGGACAATAGTAGAGGAAAATTCCAAAATAAAATTGGGCACATATTAAAAAAAAAAAGTTACTGTGTTAACTGAGAGGTTTTAGCAGCAGAGTGGGTGGATGTGTGTAATTTTCAAGTATTCTGTGTACTTGAAGCTACTTGTTGCAACATAGTGGCAGTAAAATTTGGGGACACTGGTAGTTATTCCAAGGATTAAGATAATTGTGAAAACTAATTCACAGGAGCATTATTCTTTCTCAATTTTTAGAGTAATTTTTATCCAAATGAACCAAAATACTCTTCAGAAAATATGATCTCATCCTTCTGTTCCCCATGTATTTAGAATTTTACTCTCCACCCACAGTATTAAGATGCACGTTGACACTTCTGTAAAATTCTGCTGCATGCAAGTATTTTCATGCAAGTATTTGTTAGGTACAACTTAATCAGATACAGCAGGAGAAAGCTTCTACTTGTTTGTCCAGTTGTTTATTCTGTCAGAACCAAGTCATTGACAGTCTTATTTCTAAATGGGACTCTTTGGTTTTCATTGGTCTTTTTTAACATCTTCATACATTATAAATAGTAATCATCTTTTAACTGGAAAATTCGTTCTTTTGGTTCTGCGCACCTTAATTTAAAAAATCAGAGATAATAACTGGACATTGTGTTGCAATTTAGAAGTTTTGTTTCTGATGACTGATGCTCTACCATCTGTAGCAATTCTCAACCCGCATTTTCCCAAGGCACTGCAAGAAACACTTAAACTTCAAACTCAAGAATCTAGTATTAAATAAAGGAAGTTGAATAATGTTAAAATAAATTTCCCAAGATCCAAGATGGATTCAAACTCTGAACTTTTAGGGGTAAGGAGGTTAGTGGAAACCATGGCAGATAATTTAGAGGAAAATGTTTAGTGCTATAGCTTCCTATTGTATATACAGCAGAGAGAGAAAAAGATGCATTCATAACAAAAGCCTTGAAGCATGGGTCTTCTGGGAAACAGGAATTAGATTTTTTTTAAAATTATACTTTTGCTGTCTGACCAGACATTAATGTAATACTTTTTTATATTAGTTGTTTCCTTTGTGTCATGATGCGTGACTTAAATTCTCATGACATCTGGCATTTTACTTGGACTTGTGCTCGAATTTTCTGCAGACCCTGAATAAAAATAGTTATTCTTTACATCAGCAGTTAGTTGTTTACAATGCTGTAGAACAGTCACAAATAAATGTTTGTCTTCATCTTAGGAACCAAGCTGAACTTCCAACTGTGACTAAAGGAAATTCGAAAGCAAAAAAATCCCACAACAAAACCAAAGAACCCAAACACACAAAAAAAACCCCAATCAAACCCTTTTGCTGTGCAAGATTACAGAAGCCAAGAGCGAGTGTTTGAATGGATGTCTGAGGAACTTTTTCTGAATCCTTAATTTTTTTTAATCACAGTTCTACCAAATTTTAATAAAGGAGAATCATCACAGAATTGAGAGCAGCTCAGAAGTAGTTGATTTTCTTGTCACTGTTTTTGTTTCAAGTGATAAATTAATTTATCTAATGACCTGAAGAATCAAACACATGAAGATGTGATGCAGTCTCTTGAATGTATTTTCATAATATTTATGGCATTAGTTTAACTTGCCATCCCCTACTGACTTTAAATTACTGGGAATGCAGTTACTCATTTTAAATTTTCAAAGCTGCCTGCATTTAATTAGATGCAACCTTGACTCAGTTATCCTTTCAGACTTGTCTTACTCTCTTGAATATTTCAACCAAACACTTAGAGACTTGTTGCATTACTGTGTTGGTGGATTTAGATGTTCCTTTTAAAGCAGCTCAGAATAGGAGGAGTGAAATTCTTCTAGCAGCATTAACTTCTGGCAAATGTATGTGTCTAAGTATAAAGGACAACTACTTAAAATTTCTTCATTTATTTAAGATTAATTAACTTCTCTCATTCACCATTGCTAGTTACTGTAACATGCAGCTAGTAGGCATCTTCAAGGAAACAGGGCTAAATACTAGAAAGTATATGCTAATATTAATTTTTCATTCCCATAACTCAAACCCAGCTAGAGACAGAAACCCCAATACTTTGTGACTCAAAGGTGTAAAATCTTCAGATTAAATTTCTGAGTATCACGTATATCAACAAATTCTCTTATGCAGCTATAGCTTAAGATTTAGACTATTTGGCAAACTAAAGCTTCCCTTAATGGGGGCGGGGGGGGGCGGTGGGCAGCGATGGAGAAATTCAGAATCAGGAGGAAGGGCTAGCTGTACCAGATACTTTAAATTCTTCATTCTATGTCTGTAGCCAGAACAGTTTCCCTGTGAAATAGAGAAATCGTATAGATAAACAGTGATAGTTATAACTCACCTTCATTAATTAAAGCCAGTGGTGGTACTCTGAAAGGACTCTTTGTAGGAGAAGTAGCTGGATCAGGTGGTGGCCTTACATCTCTGTCTCTAGGATAACCCGGGTCTCGCTGTATCTCATTACCGCCCAGAAGAACGGGAGTGTATGGCTGGCTGTTAGGAATGTGCTGTGGCACAACTTGAACAAGAGGTGGAGACCCATGGGTGTCCTGTCGCGAGAAGATTCTCAAGCACTGCTCTTCTAGCAGTGAGATAGTCACAGACTGATTATTTACAAGATCAGTTAGTGCTGCATATTTTACTTCAAGCTCCTTGTATTTTGTTGCCATCTTCAGCATTTCTGTTGTAACATTAAGAACTTTGTTTTCCAATTGGGAAAGCTCAAGTGAATTATCACGCTTTCGAATTATCTCATGCAAGAGCTGCATATAGAGTTGGGTGACCCGAGAGTTCATGTTACGACTTTCTTTCCTCAGTAATTTTACTTCATTGACAATGTTTCCATCCACATCCACTACCAATTGCAAAATGTCAATCTCCCGCTTTTGCTTGGACAGCACATCCTTCAAGTTCTCTATGTCCATTCTTGTGACTTCATCTTTTCTGTTACCAGTACCTGGTCCATTAGTATTCACGCAAATTGGCCCTGTGATTTTTTGTTCTGGGACCAAGAATGTGTAACCACATTTTTTGCCTTCCTCTCCATTGTCTGCTGAACGAGGGTACCTCCGTTGGGATGTTTTATTAGGCGTGGATTGTTCTGTACAGCGCCCAATAGACAACAGCAGGAACAATAATACACCCAAAGTCCATTTAAATATCTTCATTTTAAAGCAAGTGTGATGGCTGTCAGAAGAGACTGTTGAACAGATAAAAGATAAAATAATTAAATTAGAGCCATAGCTAAGGCTCCTGTACTGCTTAAACTGCCTAAACTGATGGGTTTGCCATGCTTACATGTATGTAGAAAAGTCTTTGGAATATGTTACTTGGAGTTAGATTCCACTAGATTAGCTTCAAAAAATAGCTTTCTATTTTGAGCAGCAAACCCTAAAATTTAGATACTGCTTTTAGTAGAGAAGTTGTTGCAATGGATACATTTTCAGAAACAATGTTCTCCTTAGATTATGTATTATGCTTTCATTATAAAATTGACTGCTCAGATGTGTACTTAATGCAATTGAAAATCCAAGGTTATAGAACATAGAGTGCTTGCATAATATCTTCATGGAAGGGAGGTAGGGAGACAGTGATGGTATTTTCAAAAATATTTATACAGATTTTGCAATTGGGATTATATAAGCCTTTCTGGTCCTCTTTTAGCTTTATATATGATATGTGGATGTACAGTCTGTTAAATACTATATATGTATGTAGTAATATATACACACATTTTTCAAATTTCATATATTCACATATATATTGGACTTAAAAAATAAACACATATCTAACACTATTTTTGGACATTAGTGTTAGGAGATTAGCGTAAGATAGTTGTCTTAAACATTGAAAATCACATATTCAAGTAGCTTTACATTGGTAAGGAAGGCCTATAATGCTGTTTGCTCTGCATGTGTGTCCCTACTTAGTTGTGTTTTGACATGAACATTTAAAATTGTTGTCACACTTTTTTAATATTTGAGAATATTTTTGTCCAAATAACGCTGAAGTATCAGGTGTGTTATCACTATAAATACCATACTGAAGTGTTTCATTCACCTTTTCAAGAAAAAATGTATTTTTTTATCTTGGTGTAAAGAATTAAAATGCAATGATAAAGGCCTAAGAATGTTCTTAGACCTGTTTTTTAACTTTACTTTTTATATATTTGAGATGATAAACAAAGGTAGCACTTACATCAGGAAAAAACCCTCATGTTTCATGCTTTGTTTTGCTTTGTCAAGCAGATCACTCTTATCTCAGCTGTTGATCTGACTTTCCTTTCCATGCTACTATATAATGGTTGTACAAGGCCTTGTATAGTGGCCTTTGCATAGATATGAAAAGAAATAAAGTAAAACCAGAGAAAGTTAATATTCATGCTCTTCCTGTCAAGTTCAAGTTCAAGTGCATTTAGCGATCCTGAAACAGTCACCTTGAAGGAGATGCAGACCTGTGCTGCTTCCTTTACGTTCACGTTTACGAATGTTATCAAGTCTTTATTTTTTGGTTTCACTAAGAGTAGTGGTTGCAAACTTCAAACCATGCTGTACATGCAATCAAAAATTATATCTAGGAATCTTGATCAAATGTTCCACTGTTGCCTGAAAAGAACTTTTTCTTTAACTGACAGTTGTATTGCAAGTCCTGCTTCCGGGAGGGGAAGAAAACACTTGCTTTTAACATACATTGAAAATCATTTCTTTCCCTACATAAATGGAGGGCATACATAAAAGTTTGAGAAAGTTTGTATTTAAAAACTTATTTCTGTGTGTTTTACTGTTAGTATGTAGTCATAAGTATTTCGGTGTCTACTAGTAAATGTTTTTGTTTTTTTTCAGAACCAGAACTTGATTAAAAGTTTTGTTAATATTTTTCTGCTGAAAGTATAACTTCTGTTTTAAAAAAAAAAAAAAGGTAGGAAAAAGTATTACTTTTCTCCAGAGCTAATTGTGTAATTTTTGGGGGTAATTTCAGACATTTAAAATATTGATCACTTGAACAGTGCTCAGAGTTGGAAGTTCATTAGGTTAAATTTTCACATGGATCATGGGAAACACATGGGAAACAGGTCTGTGTGTGGTTTCTGACTTGACAAGGATGAGCTGAACTAAGTGGCTGAAGTTTGAAACCTCTTCACATCTCCTAAATTACTTTTCAGTGCATTTATGTTCAGTATTTGCAGATGCAGGGAAAGTGACTTCATGGCATATGGTTAAGGATGAAGCCATAGTACAAGTCCAGTATTTTACTATTTTCACAATATATAATAGCTACTTCATAGTTCGAAAAGGTGAATAACACTTTAGTTCTTGGTAGTTTTTAAAGACCTTATACAGTTACTTAAATAATGAATGGCTGGGGGTTTTCCCCACAGCAGCACATTTTTCCCCTGAAATACATTAAAACTTAAATGAATCTTTCAAAATGAAACATTTTGCACTGCAGCCCACTTTCTGAACGTGTATTCTGATGCAGTGTGCTTGCTGCTTTTCTTTTAATATTATATGTGTTCATTTTGAACTTTTACACTTATGAGGTAAAGTTAGAAGTTCTGTGTCTGCATGTGTGCTATCAGGCCGCAGAATGGTCTCATATAGCACAACCAAATGCAACAGCTGCATAAGATTATGGCCTAGAACTTTGAAATAATTCAAATGTCTTGTATTAAACTGAGACATTCAGATAAGCAGAGATGAGTTTCTTCTGAGAATCTACCTGGTAGGGAACATATATGCTTCCATGGAAATTGATATTGAAAAACTTAAACGTCTTACGATGTTGCTTGACATGTTTGAGCAGCTTAATGCCTAACTTGTTATACAATAATAGGTTCTGAGTAAGATATTTACCTGGAGTTTTAATCAGCTTAGAAGGAAATTAAAATACTGTTTCAGAAATTTCCTGATGTTCTGGGCAAGCAGCTTAAAAAAATATAAACTGTTTATCCAAAGTATCACAGAGTGATAACCTAATATGTAAGACGTAAAAATGACAAATATTAGAGTTGGGAAATACTTTTAGTTTTTTAATTGGACATAACATGTCACAAGTTCCCAGGTTTAGATGTTTAGGTAGTGTCACAGTTGTTATGAGATAAAGCAGTTGAGGCTCAAGGATCAGCTTAGACAAAACCACGGTCTCAAACCCTTTCTGCAAGTCTAGAGTTGCTTGTAGTGAGTGAGGCTGCTGAAATACTTGAATGCAGACCTTGGAAAAGAAGTCCGAAAGATCGAGATTACAGGTACTATTGCTTTAAAGTACATTATTTAACTCTTTATGAACTGTCTTTTTTTTTTAAATTAGGATAGACTGTCACTTCACTTGGTTCTGTCATGTTTCTGTGTCACCCAGTTTTGGGTCTCAGATTTCCGAAGAAGTTGTATTATGTATGTTCTGGCATGCTGATGTTTTATTGCTTCTACAGGAGAAAATGTGCATCTATTCACAGCAACACAAACTTTATCATCGTCTTGTCAAAAATACTCAAGAGCTGTGGATAGGGCTTCAATACCATTTTGCACTTAATGCCATTCCTTTTCTTATGCTTGCTTTATTTTTCTAGGCTGAACCCAATTTAAAAAAAACAACACCACCTTCTTTCCAAAGTTAGTTAATTTATTACTTTAAGTGTTCAAAGGAACAAAATTCCAATTTAAAAAAGCAAAATAAACCATTAACTACTATTTTAAAATTTCACTGACAAACTACTATAATGTGGGCTGTTACCTCCCAAAATATTGTATCACTTACAAATATTAGAGTTGCAGGGATAAGGAAGTGAGGAAGCTAGCATGTATTTAGCATTTTTTAACTTTCTACAGCAAACTATTTGTTCTTTGTACTGCTGTGACTCTCAGGTTCAGCAGGATGTCGAATTCAGAGACTCACAACACAAATTAGAATCTGTTCTTTCAGAGCTGACGAAGGCTGCTTCTCCTTGGGCAGTGTAGGTTGTTGTGACTGAATGTAATTGAAATGTTGTAGGTAAATGTGAATATAGGATTCCCTTTGTATGGTAAGCTCAGTATTAGTACATATCTTTATTCAGAATATTTATTAAAAGAATATGGTCAAATGATAAATACCAATGGTGCCCTCTCTTATAAACCTCCATTTATGAATGTGTAAAACAGGAAGAGAAACAGACAGGGTTTTTTGAGAAAGTAAATGATAATACTGAGAATAAAGATCCTCTGAACATAATACTAGTTAATCTGAAAGCTCTGTTATTGATGTTATTCATACTGCATTTTCTGTTAAGCTTTGTCTAAGCAGCTAAAAAAAAAAATCAATAAAACCATCTATGTCCCCCTATCTCTACAAAGAATAAGTAGAGATTTTTGTTGATTTTTTTTTTAAGCTTAAAACTGTGTCCGTAACATTAGAAGTAATACAGATGTGGGGAAGACACTCCTATTAGTTTCTCCTATAGAAATGTTCACATGGATTTTTGATACATCTGTGTAGTTCAGTAAGTAATTTCCCCTATATAAACAAGTGCTTTTCCAGCAAGACACTCTGCTGAAATAACAGGATTACTTTCAGTTGTATTGACTGGGATCCAGGAATAATACATTCTTGGTTTTTGTTAGTCAGAGATACATGATGTATTGAGTCACAGAAATCAGCTTCTCTGAGATTAGTGGGAATCTGATTACTTTTAGGAAAGGCAATCTAAAAATCTTTAGGGGTTTTCGAAGTAGTCATTGAAAATGTGTCACTTTTAAAAATTACAGTTTCTTAGAAATTCTCTGCAGAAGAGACTTGTAAATTTTGTCATGCTAGATACCCTGACAACACAGAAAAAATATAACATTTCCAGATTTCTTGGTGAAGGTGTTTTTGTGGGGTTTTTTGTGAGGGTTCTTTTACATTTTTTGTAGCCATTGTGTGTATTTACACCATTTTAACAGGCAGATACAATGGAGGGTTCATTTTGCATTTGGAAATGTGTTGTTTAGGGGCTCCAGTATTCTCTGTAAAACAGATACTGAAGAGATTAAGCATCTAGTGATGTTTGCTATGGGATATTTTGCTTCATTCATTGGTATATGAATTTTAAGGACCAGACTAAGAGGGTGCATTATGAAAAACAAACTAAGCCCAGTAAAACAATAATTAAGACCTGATAAAGCCATGTAGTTACTGGCAAAAGTTTAAAGGTTCAGAATTTCCATTCTTCAAAATAAATTCCTGTAAAACTTTAAATGGCATGTTTTTCCATCATACTTCAGACCTTTCTTGTGGCAACAGCATAATATTAGTATTCCATTATTTAAAGTAAGCATTTCAAAATTTGAACTCTGAAGTTGGAAGACAGCAAAGGAAAGAGAGTTGAAACCTTGTGCATAGCCAGTTTATTGCTTTCAAATTATTGACTCAGCTGTTTTCATTTGTGAAAGATTTAGGAATTGTTCTAAGCAGCATAAATCAAAACCTTGGCTAATCATGAATGAATGGAGACTGGTGTCCAAAGCACACAATGTAGGCTTCAAATGGGGTTTTTGTTGTTTAGATTGTTCTCTTTACTATGTAAAGAAGCACAAAAGGATAGTAAGAAAGAGGGCTCAAGAACTTGGAAAGGATCCATTTTTCTTGTTTGTCAAGACTACTTCAGAATTTTTTTCTTCCCATAGCTTCTAAATCTTAATTAAGTTTGTTTTCTGTAACACTTGGTCTCTTCTTTTAGCATCAACCTCTTCATTCTC
The DNA here is from genome assembly GCA_026212715.1 of Elanus axillaris. Lineage (NCBI taxonomy): Eukaryota > Metazoa > Chordata > Aves > Accipitriformes > Accipitridae > Elanus > Elanus axillaris. Next base: position 32,730,818 of record JANZLQ010000095.1, read on the forward strand.
TCTTAATGTGTCAGACATTTCTGAGAGTTTGCTAATACAAACAAATATAACTTAAATTCTTTTCCATTGTTCTGGATTATTCACCATATTTTAATTTCCAAGTCAGCATGAATAAAGGCAAAAAGTAGAAGACTATGTATTAGCAACTCTTTCTTGGTTTTTATCTGCACTTTTGTCTTCTGTTTGTAAACAACATTCTTGTTTTAATTCTTGACTTGGAACTGCATCCTTCCCCCTCCCTCCCCACACAGAACAACTGTAACAAAACCCTCTATTTTCCACTTCATGCAGTGTTGCATTTCATGTTTATGAAATTAATCTTTATTTAGAAACAAACTGCTGTTTAATTGAGGTACAGTTAACTTCCCCATCATTAAACAAATTGTTAAAGGAAGAGATTAGTGCCTGTTGCAACAACGTCTTCGGATTTTCAGCTGCACAATTGTTGTGCTACAAACTTGATTATATTCTGAATCAATGTATGACTCGGGTTTCTTGGTTTATTGTACAACTTGGACTACTTCTACTGCTCAGAAGTACCATAAATAAAAATTTAGTTGAAACAATATACAATGATTGCTACTTACAGATGTGCATTGATTTACGTGGGACTTTTTACAGGGGTTTTATTGAGGTATCCATTTTCTCGTCCTAGTAAGGCTAGGTCTACGCTCTGGTGTTGGGTGAAATCCAACTTCCCTGAAATTGATAGGATTTTTGGCTTTTGCTTTCTAGTAGGATCAGAATTTCACGTTAATATGTTGACAATACCCAAATTACTTGCATAGCAAAGAATCTGGTAGTACTAATTTTCTGTAACTGTTGATAACAAAATCTACAGGAAATTTACAGCTAAACAACTGAAACTTGTTCATCCTTACAACTGGAATGAGTTAGTATCTGCTCTTATGCAGAGTACTCTTTAATTCTTCCCAAGTTTCCAAAGTCTACCAAATGCCACAAAAGTGAGTTTTATATTTTAGTTGTCAAATTTTTCTCAGGCTGAGAGAGATTTGTTTCTTCACAATTGTATGTTGAGGGAGATGTCTGTAGAATTCACAAATAGCTCAAAATTAAGCTTGCAAGTAAGAATAACTTTTAAAACTTACCAAGAAAAAAAAAATCTTGCAGCTGTTTTGCTTCTGTGGTAGATGGAAAATCCAGAGGCCAAGTTGCTCTTTTCTTCTTATATTACCCGATGCTGTGGATTGTTAATCTGCAGTTGGAGTTGAAAACTGCTTTTGTCTTTCTCTGTTAGATCCAAGCTGTTTTGAGGAATTGGGTTTCTCCATACGATAACGAAGCTAACTAATCACTGAAAAAGAAGAAAAAGTAGTGTTCCAGTATGTGTTATTCCAGAAGAGAGAAAGAAATGTTTTTTGAAACTGCAGTGTTTTATGCTCACATGCAGAAGTGCACTAACTAGCTACAGCTGACCCAGATTCCATATACATCACTTTTGGACAGTTTTTTTTAAACACACACTCGACTTAGACGTTCAGCCCACCTATGATGTCACCGCGAACACACTGAGAGCAGAAGAAACTCCTCCTTCGGATTTCCTATCCATAACCTCCAGAAAAGGGGGGGGTAGGGAGGCTGAGAAGTTAGGAACAAGGAAAGATTGTTTGCCAGTAGAAGGGAGGGTACCATATGGCAACAGACTGTGCAAGAGTTCAGCAGGCAATTACAAATCAAACATTTTTACTACGCTGACTAAAGATGCCTTTCAAGTTATTACAGTACTGGGCTTCATTTAGAAGAAAGATTCTTTCAGGCTGATAAAACTCGAGTTGTGTTGCTGGGAATAAAAGGGGCAGCCTGGCTGGATGCAACAGGAAAAATGAACCATTTATAGTCTAGAAGAATGTTCAACAGAATGTCGCATTCAATTCTTGACGTTAACTTAATAAGAAACAGTTCTAGTTGTTAAATGCATGAAGTCTCCGATACATGTGGAAAATGTTAAAACTGTGTGTGTGATGGTTTTGGGTAGGTATCAGAATATTTGATAACATCTGACTGGTGTTAAAAGCAGCAAAAGCAACAGAGATTATGCTCTGTGAGGAATGCAGAATACTGTTTTTAGTTCTGTCAATAGTCAGCCAGCACTTAAGTGCATTCAATTTGCTTTCATTGATCTTTTTGGTTTCTTCACAAAGGATGTGCCAATTACATTTGAAAGAGAATTACCCTAGTATGCTTTCAATATTATTGTAGACTTCATAGAAATGCAATGAGTAAGTTTAGAGAACAGCTGTCTATAGAAGAGTTCTTGATTTAGCTAGAAAAAAAAAAAATCAGTGCTGAACTAGGACTGTCATTCAGAAAGATAATCCTACAAATACACTGGTTTATAAAATCCAGCGTAATATTGCAGATGACTGTTCATAGTGAATTTCCTTAATTATAATTAGTAAGCATGATTTACTACTTTCTGTGGAAGACAGAGCAGGTTTGGGATTTTTAAGGCCTGTTTGGACACTGCTTAGCAAAGTTAGGTTCAGGACAGCTTATGCAGTCTTGGTAGCATATCAGTTAAATGTGACTATCTTCTGTTTCTGATTATCCTTTCTATTTTTTAATAAACTGATTCTAGCAGAATAGAAAACTGTGAAATTTAGTAGTATATCAGGTCATGTGTAATACCCTTTTATTCACTTTTTTATATGTCACCTTTCAACCACAAGCATTTTAATTTGTTTCTGTGTGTGTGCACACACGCGTGTGTATGTGTTGATTTTGGAGTGATGCCCAGAGTTTCCCAACTTGCATTTGAGGACTGTACTGGTTAGGTGCTATACAAACACAACTGCTGTTCTTGTGAGGTTGTATTAATAGTCTTCCACCTGTAAAGTCAAACTTCTTGTTATGATTTTGGTTATACAAGGCTGAGAGGTGAAGCAAAATATAATTTTAGAAACTCCCTGTTACTGAAATAAGTTTCTTCATATTTTTAAGTTTGTATATTTTTTAATTCTGATATCTTGTGGAAGATGCAGAAGCGCAATTCCTTTTAATAGCAGAGTTGGTCAGGATATGTTTCATTTAGTTGAGACAAAAATTATTAGCCTTTGGGTGAGGTTCAAGAAATGGAATTGTTTTTAGAATTAAAATAAGGGGTTTATCTACAGCATTAGTACGTAAGGGGTTGAAAGAATAAGATTACTATGGTGGTAGGGAAGAAAGCAGGCAGAAGACTTGAAGAGATTTACCTATAAGGCTGCTGGGTCTTTGGAGTTGCAGTTAATGTGAACTGCGAGATTCATGCCACATTTCCATCTGAGTGTACTTTTTGCCTAGTCAACTTTTCCTATGTTGCTGCAAGTTGAGTTTGAGTTTCTATTTAACTTGAAGAGTTATAGATAATAAGATTTTTTTTTCTTCTGTTATTTTTTTAATTACTGAATTGGAGGAATGAAGTAGTAGACTTCCTAAAATCACTGGGAATTTTGATCATGTGTTTAGTATGCTTCATATTTGTCAAGGGAATAATTAATTGGCAATGTGGCAGAAGATGAGGTTCATGAATAGTTGTGTATGTCCTTGCAATTACTTTCAGATTTAGAAATAATGACACTGTTAAAGACAAAGTCAACTAGTACATGCCTAGTGCGATGCAGGAGGAAAGGATCCTCTCTGCCTCCCACTGCGATTTGTCATACAGAGAATGAAACCTTGCATACAGAAACCTAGCTGTACTCGTACCCTCAGCATCTGCAAATACAGCTGAGATAAAGTTGACAAAACTAAGGATTAAGTGATGGAGGAGAGTGCAAATTCAGTCCCAGACAAGGGTGGCACAGTGATATACTTTCCGTAAGTGCAAGCATTATTACTGTTTGAGGTCTGAAGGAAGGCTGTTGGAGATCTTGTCGAAATGATTTCTCAGGTAAATCCAAAATACTGTCCTGGGGTAATGCTGTAAGCCTGCATGCGTGTTAGTCAATGAAAGCCAGATTTCTTCAAAATATTGTTTTGTGAATTTTTCTGCTACATGTAAGACACTGAATAAAGAAACTTTTCATTCTAATCTTATTCAGGTATTTATCTGTCAGACTTGACGTATATTGACTCTGCCTACCCATCAACAGGAAGCATTCTGGAAAGTGAGCAAAGAACAAATTTAATGAACAATATTCTTCGAATTATCTCAGATCTACAGCAGTCTTGTGAATATGGTAAGCTAGTGTGTAAATACTGCAGTATTAAAATGAACAATTTTAAAAGCTTTAATATTTGTCTTCTGTAATGCAATATAGGTAAAGACTAACACATTTGAATGCCATTAGCACTCTCCCTCACCCTCTCAGCCCAAAAGTCTGGTTTATTCTGGTATTGTTGGTTATGACAGAGCATCTGCATGAGGAGACAGAATAAAACTGCCCTTTTCTTACAGCACACAAATTTTTGCAGTACTTATTTTCTGATGAAAAATATAGGATACGTTGTTCTTAACAGTAGTTTTACAAGTACGTTATAAACTTGTATCCCTGTGTTTCATAATTTTATGACTATGAACTCTAAAAATAGTAGGATTGCTTTTGGAGTAGTACTTTTACTGGAGATGATAAAATACATTCAGCTTGTCTTTTGGACGTTTATAGTTCTGTTCATAGATAATGTATATTTTCTTCAAAGGTGGTCTCCCTCACAGTTCTTGTAGTTGTAAGGCTGAGTTTGTGCTGATGTAATATGAATTAGCACAGGATTGTGGCTTCACTGAAAGGTCAATATAATGAGAATGTGGGCTGTGAAGGAGTCCTCAGATATAACCCTCCAGGTTCCAGGTTTGGGCCTTCGGTTTGGCCAGGGGTGTGCTCTCATTTTTCCTTTACACATGCTCTGATAAGCAGAGCAGCTCTAGGGGGATAAATACCTGGCTTTATGGATGTGGGGAATGTCAGCTCAACACATGAGAATTGCTATGAAGGACAAAAATTCCATCATTGGTACGGACTGTAGTTTGTACTTCCATCTTACAAAAAAGGCAAGAGATCTGATTCTGTTTACATAGTTTCTGGAAAATAACTTTGCTTACCAGTGAATGCTACAGTGGTAACGATTGTCATTTGTTCTCCAGATATTCCTCTGTTGCCTCATGTCCAAAAATATCTAAACTCAGTTCAGTACATAGAAGAACTACAAAAGTTTGTAGAAGATGACAATTACAAGTAAGTATGAAATGCTATAACTGACTGTAACTTGTTACAAGATAACTTTTATAACACAAAGCCTGCCACTTTTAAGATTGCACCTGTATCGGAGCATTATGTGTCCCAGATGCACCATTTCCAAGTAGTGAGGTTACAGCAGGGTCCTGTGCTCAAGGCAGTGTTCAGCATGCTGGGTGGCATATCTCCTTTTCCTATGCCTGACTGTAACAAGCCCTAGCTTTCAGTTGTGTTTGGTCGGTTTATTTGATCTGCAGACCTCTTTGAGTGTTCGCTAATGAAGACTCCATACTTCTGGCTCACATCTAACACAGTTCAGTCAATAAGATGGATCCTATGATTGGAGATAGCTTATGTTATTTTTCATCAGAAAAAAGTCATTTGTGTGTCCAGTCCCAACTTCTTACTGAGGGTGACTTAAGGCTTTTACTTTCATACATATTTCACTTTCAATTTATATTTTTCTCTTTGATTAGGTTATACAGTGTGAGTAAAATGTAAACACTTGATTTTTGAGAAGCAAGTTATTGTCCATCTGTGTCCCCGCGCATTCCTCCCAGCACACCACCCAAAACCAGAGTTTTCTACTTTCTTAATTAAAAGATAATTACTGTATTAAGTGATTTGTCATCCAGCAAAACTGGGGGATGGAAATCTCTGGCAAGAGACAGGAACAAGCCCTGAGGATAGGAGAAAAACCTAAAGCAAATCTGTTGCATATGAAGCAAGTTTTTGTTTGTTGGCTGATCTGCTTGCAGAGGTTCCCCACCTATTCCCATCTTGCACGCCCGGGAAGTTTGTCACCTCAGTTGTGTTGAATTGGTTGCTTGTGTAGCTACGTTTGAATGGTGGGAGGGCTGTACACACTAGAGGAACAGGTATGCTTTACCATTTAATAGCCCTACCTTGGATTTACTAAAAGGCAGCAAATGGGGACCTTCCAGTTTATGTCAGTTAATGAGGGCTTAGATGCTTGGCTTCCCTTCCAAGATTTGTAAATTGTTCTCTGCATGTTCATATGCAAGCATCCAGCTTTACCTTTTGGCGGAAACATTCTACAGCCTGATTTTGAAAGTACTGCTTGCTTATCACTGAAAGTACAGTTCTGTGGTCAAACATTTGAAGGAAAAAAAAAAACCCACAAACATCCCAAACCCAAGTTCCTTAACTGCAGTGTCTGCCTCTTGGTGGCGTATTGTTTTAATTAATTCCACACCCTGCCTTCCTCTGCCTTCATTAGGTAGGACTTACTATTAGTGGGAATTTTATTGCTGAAGGAGCTACAGTCTCTTAATCCTGTACAACCCCTGTTTTGATAGCAGGGAAATGAATGGAGACAATTGCATGTAATGCAGAAACATGGATGCTATTCAGATAGTCTATTTTTACACCTATAGGTTTTGTACATCTCCAAACTGAATTTTTTTATCAGGGAGGACTGTATTTTGAAGAACTATTCTTACTGTAAGTGATTACTTCTTATCCCCTAAGGTGTCTGTAGAAAGGCTGAAGTTGGAGAACAGCCATTGTGACTTGGAATACATTTTTTTCTTCCGAAAACTTTATTTTATTTTTTAAAAATAATTTTTGAAAATTGTAATGAATCACTGCTAAACTGTCTGGGGACGGGAGGGAGAAGAGCTGTCAAACATCAAAGTTTTTCTCCCTGAAATTAAATAGATGCTTTTCCAACCCTGCTAATTTCAAAGATTCTAGTTCTGCAAACTATGTGGACAAGATATGCTTGATCTTCATGGAGTTCTCTGCTCCTGGAGCCTGCCCTCTTTATGGTACTGTTGGAAATGACATTAAAAAGTGCCTGTTATAGAAAAAGCTTGAATTATGGATGCAGTCAAGTTGATAATGTATTTTCCAAAACGCTCAAGAAGGGTTTTGGCTTTTAGATGAATAAAGACAAAAGGCTTGGACTAGCACATCAGTGCACTTCATAGAAAAATTTAAAACTTTAAGTGTAGTAAGTATCAATATTTTAGCTGAAGTGGAGGGAGCAGTTGTATACTTTTTATTCTTCCCAGTTCCTATGGAATCGCCACTGAGTTTCATGTATCTGTTAGTAGTCCTACAGCCATTTAGGTCCTGATGTGTCCTGATGATGTGTGGCTGTTTTCTCTGGAGGGTGGTGCCAATGCAGAGCAATGGCCTTTTCTCCTGTTCCTTCCGCAGTGTGACTTAGCCACACCTTGTTAACAGCTCATGTTGAGCTTTTGCTCACAGAGGGTGAAGATGGCAACCGGTGGCTGTTTGGCTGCTTGTGGCTGGCTATGCCAGCTGTGTCAGGTTCCCCAATACAGAAGACATTGCAAGGCTGTGCTGTAGCCAAGGTTTTGCTGTTGAGTCTCATTCTCCTTCAGCGTAGTACTGCAAAACTGTCCTGGTCTATATGAACTAAAGCAATAGTCTGATTTACTACATTATGTGCTAGCACATAATTTTTTTGAATCGTGGGCTCTGTTGCAGTAGTAGGGTTTTTTCCACCCCAAAAAATAAAAGAAGAATGTTTGGAAATAGTTTGTGCTAAAGATAACTATGCACGGTTTGTATTAACTTTATAGTGTTTCTTGCAATTATAGAAGCAGGCAGCTTTCAGTTGTCAATTTAAAGAAATAATTTTTCAAAAACTTACTTTTGTATGCTTCTATTTCCTGATAAAGTAATTTTTAATGCTTCTTTAATGCAGACTTTCATTAAAGATAGAACCAGGGACCAGCACCCCCCACTCTGCTGCTTCCAGAGAAGATTTAGTAGGTAAATGCTTAATAAATGTGAGAAGACTGGAGGTTGTCAAATGCATTATTTTTGAGTTGCAAACGTGGAAAATATTTGCCTGAGGCTAATAAAGAAGTGTGAAGTATAAACACTGTATATTTGTAATAAAAAGTCTAAAGATGACCTGTAAAGAAATTCTTTCAAGGAATTGAGTCAGTTTTTTAGGTTCTTGTATGTATTGTAGCATTAACTTGTTAGTGTCATTTGGGGTGAAGAGCTATTAAATACTCATCCCTTGTGCTAGACAGAAGGGCCTTCATCTAAATTTTTCACAGGATAATATGCTTCCAAAAAAGTACATTATTTTTGATCAATGCCAAAAGCAGTTGAAGGCAGGAGTTTCAAAACGTAGAATCAGTGGAACCTGTTTAATGCCAATGTAGCTAATGCAACAACCTTTAAGACACAAACTACTTGTAACTAGATGGTCTATTTGAAATAAATGTGTGTATTTTTAAGCCTGTGCAAAAAACCTAAAGTACACGTTTTTATAATTACCCATATGAGTATATCAATGAGTTTTATTACAGGCTATATCTTACAAATTGAGTTTAGGAAATTTTGTGCAACTCTTCCACAATTTTCTGAGAAGTAACCCTGACAGTAATTTTAAAGTTAATTGGGAGTAATGTCTTTGTTTGTACACAGGCTCTGAAGTCGGAGCGTCTCCACAAAGTGGACGGAAAAATGTTTCAGCTGAAGGAGCCTTGCTACCACCAACACCCCCTTCGCCTAGGAACCTGATACCGCATGGACATAGGAAATGTCACAGTCTGGGATACAAGTCAGCATTTTATTTAACCTGAAAATCCTGAACTTTGGATGTATCATCTCTCAATACAAAAGCTTTGCTTTTAAAAGTAGCATGATTTCTACACAATATTTGCTTAGAGACCAATTTGTGGCAAAAGAGCAAGCTCAGAATTATAATGTTACTATCCCAACCAAAGAGAATTAGTCAAAATAGGAAGACTGTGCAGCTGTTATGATGATAAGAATAGCCGATGAGTTAGCCAGAATAGACTCTTTCTGAATGACAAAACTATCTCTTATTAGCAAGTCAATGCCAGTGTAATTGTTTAAAATTCAAACTGAAGTAATTCCTTTATTGGCATTTTTATAGTGACACCTCCTTTGTAGACTTTCATATAACTGTATAGTAATGGCTCAGGTTTTTTTCTATATAGGTGTACTTCTAATTAATATCTTGAACATTATGTCATCAATTCCCTTGTCATTTTTTTAAAATGCAAGATTGTAGCTATTCAGTAATTGATCTCTTAACTTATATTGCATAAGTTTACTTTTAATGAGCTAGAATGCATTTCTAAAGTTAATTATGTAAGTGTTACAGTAAGACAAAAATACCCTAGGATTTTGAAAATAATTTTTAAAGTACACCTGACTATCTCTTTGCTCCAGGAGTGCTGTACAGTTTTAAGACTAGCAATTCCTATAGATAATATAGTTTGTGTACAATTGCTTATGATTTGAGCCATGATTTAGTTCAGTATTCAGAACGCACTGCATACAATCCTTCAGGATGTTACAGCAACAACTTTTGAAGTCTGTCAAAGATAATGTTGTAACAGTTTTATCCTTGTTCGTTTCTAGTTTCATACACAAAATGAATACAGCTGAATTCAAAAGCGCAACATTCCCCAATGCAGGACCAAGACACCTATTGGATGACAGTGTCATGGAGCCTCATGTCCCATCCCGAGGGCAGGCAGAAAGCTCCACCCTTTCTAGTGGAATTTCAATAGGTAGGAACTGTAAACATACCTGTGCAGTACGTGCTCTTTTAATAAAGATTTTAACATTGTTAGCTGGTGATTTTATAAGCTTTGGGTACTATTCTGAAATACCAGTTCTATTTTAGAACAAATTTGAGAAATGTAGGTGGAGGGCGGCAGCATAATTTATACAGCATGAACTGACAAATTATTAAAAAGCACTTTTTTTTTAATATCCTCTTTAATGATACGGCCTCTAATACTCCTCCTTTTCCTTGATGGGGTTGGAGGGAAGTACAGGGCACCATTTCCTGTTCTGTTTTTTCCCCTCCCTAAATCAATCCAAATTAAAAATGTCTTGTGGTAGCCTTTCTATTTAAAATACCACATCAAATTGGCTGAGAGAACTGTAAATTGCTGACAGCCTTTAAGAACATAATCTCTAAATACTCCTGACTTTTGTCATGAGTAGATAGCAATTTAGCTTTCAGATACTTCAAAATGTCAGAATCTACTTCATTTTGGTAAGCTATACATCTTCAAATATTTAGACTATTCTTCTTTTGAGAACTTCTGCTTCCCAAGTTTCTTAATGTGATGGTAGTTGCTCTTTTTTCCTGTTGTGCACAGATTCTTAAAGCAGAGGGAGGGCAGGGCAAGTGCCTCTCACATCCACCTAACCGCATCCAGGGTTAAGAAAAGGAACTTCTATCAGTCCTTTTTCTCAAAACTATTAGATTGATAGAATTCAACAGTGTTCAGTTTTTATGCATTTATGGTAATAAAAGATTTTTGCAGTGTTATGCATTTCTTTGGATAACTTAATATTTAAAAAGTTTTGCTTTTTAGCCTTCATGGGAAGAAACAAGGTACACAGTTTCAAATTATGCTGTTTTTGGGAGCTGCTCGTGTATTTTCTTGAGGAGAAGGCCATATTCTGAACAAACATTAAATGTATTTTTCATGTGGAAAAAATCAAATATCTAAAAGCAATAATTTAAAAATACGTTAATAAGTACATTTGTGGAACTAGCTTAGACCAAAGAAGTTTCAACCTGTCCACATCAGACAGCTTCCACTATTAAATGTGCATTGCCTGTCTCTGTTTTCTACAGGTTCTCTGCTGTGGCAAAGTTTGCCATTTCAAAATCATCCAGCAGGAATGGTACTTCTCATCAGCATACAGCTTGCATTCTCAGGGATTGCACAGTATAGGAAAACCAAACTCTTGTCACCTTTGTTGAGATGTAGCATTGCGCTTTTCTCAGTGCAGTTTTTTACTAATGTTTTCTATCTAAATACCTAAGAAACTTATCTGCAGTTTATCCTTTTTTCCAGGGTAAATTATTTATTTATCTCCATTAGAGCCTATCAGGGAAGGTTTGCCAGAGCTGACATGCAGTTTTTTGTGGTACAACTAAGAACTAGTCACCATCTAGACATTTTAGAGAATACAGGGTTTTCCTACTTTGTCTCATCTCTGAATTTTTCAATTCTGTTCTCTTGCTTAGCTCAGACATGACCTTATTGACTTTATGTAATCGCCCTTAAAAGTTGGAACAAAATTGCCACTTCAGAAGACTTTTTTTATAAATCACTTGTAAAACAGCAACCTTACGCATTTTGTGTAAGATCAGGATTTGTGGTTAGAATGTCCCTTCTCCTATTCTATTCCACCTCCAGCCTCCCCGTACTCGGACACTTTAGTTTTATCACTGTTTTGACAGTCTAGCATCATTGTTATTTTTGCTGCTTCTTGATTATGAAAATTTCAGTGACGCAAAAGATTAGTAGAGGTGCTAAAATTACGTATGGAGAAGAGGGTAAGTTCTGGAGGCTTGCAGTGCTGTTACTGAAGAATTGTTGGAGATATAAGTTGTCTGACATTCTGTACTGCTGCTTCAGCAGGATTTAAGGAAGTTCATTGAAGCTGCTAAGTTCCTCCATCATGTTTAAAGTAGTCTGTTTACTCAGTGCTTGGAAATACTACAGTCACTGCAGCAGAGAAGAGATTTACAGTATTCTACAACACAACTTCAAAAGACGGTCAAGAAAATGTCTTCTGAATGTGTGTACTGAAAAGTGTTACTCCTCGCTTTGCCCATAAATGTGGATTTAAACCTGTTGCTCTAGAAACAGGACTCTCTTTTCTTGGATGTAAGCCTTATAGGACTTAACTGTTTGGATAAATGATCCCTCTTCAAAACATGGACAGTGTTTCTGATATGCCAGCACCTTGAATGTGACCCTAAAGATGACTCTAATACTACTTTAAGTCACTCTTGTGTTTTGAGGGCTCAGAGGTGTTCAGACCTTTCCAGTGCTTTCATATTGGAGGATCTGATACAATCTGTTTCTACAACAAATATCAAGCAAGTAGCAATGTAACAACAGTGTCTGTAGGATGTTTGTATGTGGCACTGTAACATTATGATGCTTTATCTAAATCGTTAGAGCACATGAGTTCATGCATGTTTTTAATCAGGCCTTGTGTCTGAGTTGCCTTTGCTGTTAACAGATTACTGTAGCCCATTTACAATTCAGTAAAGCAATTTATAAGCATGTTACAAAGATTCAGCAGAGTACTGTTTCTCTTCCCACTGGTGAACACACAAAACTTCTTCAGATACATCAGGACTCTTTCACTTGGATTTCTTCAGTTATCCCTGTGACAGAAGCTTTCAATCTGTGATAGAGATCAGTTAGAGTATCACCAGGTTTGAGATTCATGGCTGGATGAAATTCTGTTCTGCTTATAAGCACAAAAGTGAGCAGCTAATCCAGCAGTGCATGTGTCTGTAAACTAAAAACACACATTCAAGTGGTGATGGACGATTTTGATTGTGTTGTGTTGGGAAAGACTGATGATCCATTCTGGTAATAATGCATAGCATACCAAATTTTTTACATCAATGTACTTAATCTTTTATATATGAAGGATACACTAAGTGAGTTTTTGGTTTGGGCTTTTTTGCAATGAGTGATTCCTAAAGGAGCAGCAATGCAGAAAGTGACCCAGGTATGGGATTTCCTGAAAGTCGGTCTATCTGTAACATGACAGCCGTGGTCAGAGATCTTTACCAGTTTCTTTTCTTAATTTCAGGGTCTGGAGGCTGATTGTGTACATTCAATTCCTTCTGCAAAAACCTAGAACTCAAAAAAAATTAAAGATACAGCCCCTGTTATATTAATTTCTTGTGCTTGAGTCAAAAGAGTTCTTGTTCCTAGAACTGAGACTGTTCAGCAGATGGTTGTATATTATGCTAGAGTAAGGGAGATGTACATCTGGTTCTGCTGCTGTTTTACTTTATAACATAGATGCTTGTTATCTGAACAAAAGTGAGAAATCCAGCAGTACTAAGGCTATTCTAATTAGAAGGAAGAAACACTTGACCACTTGTATATACAATATCAGATGGGAAATTTTCTCTTGAATTCAGGAATGTAACGAGGAAATAGTCTCTTCTAAGTTTTAGATGTTTGTAATGTAGTCAGTTGCCTTTGGAACTCTTTATAAGTCATGTACAGAATTAAGACCTTCAAGGATATGATTCATCTTGGTTTTAGGTGGGTGACTAAAAAGAGGTTATAATGACTTGTGTTCTAAAACCCCACTTTATTTCTGCTGACTGCAAAGAGACTTTTGACAGGTAACAGATGAAAATACAGACTGATGGAATATTGCTGAAAATGTCTGTTTTGTGCAAAAAATCCAGAATATCGGCTTTTATTAAATTGGGACAGATGCTTCTACTTTGCAGTGAAAAAGTTCATTAAGAACCCCCACAACTTGCTATCAGTAAGTCTTAAAGCTACAAGATCATTTTGTTCTGTGATCCCTCTGTTTTGATGAGGTCACTGTATGCACTCTTTTGAAAGAGTAAGCTTGCCAGTCTGAGGTCTAAGCATTCCTCTTGGCTGGGTTGAAGGAACCACCTGCACACTCTTACCAGCTGTTCTGTATGTATTTGCCTGCTGTCACCTCCTCACCTAAAAGTAGGATAAATTAAGATGATTTTACTAGATGGTGGTTCCACTCAGAAATAGCAGGAAACTTTCTTTTAAGATATTTTTCTTAGGAATACATGGTTTTCTAATACTCCCTGATATTCTTACACTTTAAAAGTATTTTCTCTTAATACTCTTACATATCTTTGCAGCAGTCTTCAGCTTGCTTTGCTAATGTTCTCAGAAGTTTTGGATTTCTACCATTTCTGACGATTTGTCTCAGCTGCATTACTGAATTTCTTTTCTGAAGCTGAATTTGTTTATAATGGCTGATTGTCCACATAATTCTGCAGAGGTAAACAGACAGTGTAAAATTAGACTCCTCTTTTCATCTATTGCTTCTGTGTGGCTTTTCTCCTCTTACAGCACCTAATGTACAGGATGCAAAGTAATTTTGCTTAGGAGGTTTGTTTTCTTTAAGGGTGCAGTCTCACATGTATACCACTTAAGAATAGATGTCAAGGTCTGAACACAGAAATACTTAGCTGCGATTGAGAATGTAATTTTAGGTGTCTAAAAATTCAAAGAAAACACATTTATGGATTGTTTTTGTAGCAATGTTGAATGCAAATTCTGTTCTAACTTTGGAGTGCTTTCTTTCTCAAACTATGGATAAATGATCATTGGATAAATGATCCTCTTCAAAACATGGACAGTGTTTCTGATATGCCAGCACCTTGAATGTGACCCTAAAGATGACTGTAATACTACTTTAAATCACTCTTGGTTTTTTTTTTTTTTCCAATTATCTTTCCTAATCTACAATGATATGGATGAAAGCTCTGGCAAAACTAAGGCTCTTAAACATTTACCTTCATTTGTGTGTTCCAATCACTTGAAAATAACTTGAGCCTGTATTCTAATGCAATCAGAAAAATTAATGCTGCAGAGTCAAAGAAAGGGATTTTAAATCAATGTGAATTAATGTAAGAAAGTGTCTTTGTAAGAACAGTACATTTTCAAACCTAGACTGGCATAAAATGCATACAAGAATATAATCATTTTAATGAATTCCTCTATTAAGTCACTGTCTTGAAGTACTTGAATTCTACAAGAGATTGTATTTCTCTTTAAATAAATGAAGTATAGGTATACAGTGTATGCATTTACTTTCAAGATTTTGGCACCCTACACAGTAGGGAAGAACTCAACACAGCCACTGTTTGTTTGATTCCTTACCTAGTAGTATACTGTTCAGGTGTTTAGGACTCAGTCATCAGCATTCTACATCAGAAGATCAAAGTTTGGATAGGGTTTCAGGCAGAAGAAATATGTATTATTTTTTAAAATATTATATTTAAATGAGCATATAGATGCCTGTCCCTTACCCTAAATGTGGATACCCTGTTTTGCTACTGTGAACTACTACTTTATTTGTGGTAGGGTAAATAGAAAAGCTGTATAATACTTTAGGTTAAAAATGCATGTGTAGGTGCCTGGATCTGAGAGAAGGAGAGGGATATACGGGAATTGCAGCACCCCAAGTCTTCCCCAATCCTTATTAGTGTCATTTGGTCCAAGGCATGTCCTCTGGTTGGTTTGTGATTAATGCAGTTCTACAAACACCCTGTTTCTGCCCCACCTGTATCTATTTGGTTAATTGCCTGTGTTAGTTTTTCATGATGAAATTCATTATCGGTGATGGTATTAAAAGTTTTTGTCGATTCTCTGGCATCATATTGCTTGAGTTGTTTGCCAGTCTTTGCACCATTCTTATTTGGTTAACTAGCAAGCCAAAGTTGAGCTATTTAAACTTTACAATAGCTAAATGGTAATGAACTAGTTCAATATGTATGAGGATTTTCAGTATGGTCATAGACTCAACAAGGCAGAATATAACTTTTAGGGCATGGAGTCCATCTCCATGATGTTAGCTGGGCTGTATTGTGCTAGAGCAATTGATATTCAGGCCTCTTGACCAATTTTTTTGTGTTTTCATATTAGAATTTCAAGTTCTATCAGGCCAGTCACCAGCTTTAGTGACTAGAGCTCTGGAAACACTGTGTAACTGGAGCCAAGAGAGTGTCAGTTGCAGATTTGAGAAGGGGAAAGAATTTTTAGTCTGAATACTTTTTAAACTCTTTGGGGTTGGTTTGTTTATATTAACACCTGTTTAACTTTGGGGACTAACTTCTGGATAAAGGAAGCCTGTGTTAAATGTTCAATATCCTCAGACTTTCAGCAATGAGTGGATGCTGTGACGGGGGGAATGGGTATGCAATGGTATAGGCATTCCCTATCACATAACTAGGAACCTAGCCTCACGCTTTTTGTGTGGCTGTAGCATACACATACGTATATGCATGTCTACAAATGCAAACAGAAAATTTGTGTCTCTATTCAGCTGCAGTACTAGAGCTCTGTGTAAACAGTCCTGAAACTTTTCAGGTAGTCATCAGCACAGCGAAAAAAACATTTTGCCAATTGCTGTTTTTCCTATGATAGGAAAAAGGCTTCATGTTGCATAGTAAAGATAAACATAACTCTGATATTTGTTTTTTTAATCCTGTACAAGAAATTTTTAATTTTGTTAGCAATAAAGAAAACTAGGAAGATAGTGGTTTGTGTCAAGTGGCTTCTTGCATCCAAAACTTGTGTAGAACGTTACTTAATAGAAAAGACTTATATACTACCTAGGATTTGTTAAGTTTAACCTGCAAACCTGCTTGAGGTTGTTGGAAAAACTCAAATATTGAGTACATACTTGAGAAGAATTTAAGAAGGTGATATATTTTTAAAGTACTGAATGAATGAAATATTTCCAGTTGAGGTGATAGTCAAATAGTGCACTTAATGTTTAAACAGAATTTGGCTAGACATCTAACCTTTATTAAGTTAAAACAGTTCCTTTCACCTCTGTTCTGTTTTGGATGGAGGGATGTAATATATATTCTTTTGCTTTTCAGGAAAGGGTTTTTTACTATCAGAACTTCTTGTTGTGCAAAAAATCTCCCGGAGTTTTTCAGAATCTAGAAAATCCTGTTAGACATGTTTTTTATAGATATTAGAGGGCTAGTTAAACGCTAAAATTCAACCTTTTCCAGGTTTTTGTTACAATTTTTTTAAAACCTGTATGGACATCAATATAAATGTTAAATCAATAGCTGTGATGTTTGTCTTGCTTTTTTTCCAAATTAACATTGCTTTTTAAAGTGTAATCGGCAATGTCTGTATAGATTGAACATTATAAATTAAACTTTCTGTTCATGAATCCCCCAGATTGGTTTAACTTTTGTAACTATACTGATACTCTAACAAGGATTATCACTTTCTGAAAGATGACATTTCAGCTCTTTTGCTCTAGTTTGTTTTGCATTTTCAAAAAGCAACACTAGCTTTTAAATCTTTCTGTAGAGTACTTAGTACAGTGTTCGAAATATAACTTTCTTAGCAAACTTAATATAGTTGCCATCAAAATGTCATTTCAGATAAAATGTTAATGTATCAGCCTACTTTTAATATAAAAAAATTACTTCATAATACAGTATTGTTAGGGGGTTCTAATTATGTGGATTTCTATCATGTGAGCCTCAATCAAGTAGAACTCTATAGTCGTATTAAATTTGCACTTCTTGTTAATATAAAGCTAAATCTCTGCAGTAATAAGGAAATAAATAAGAATCTAAGTGTCCCTAAACTTCAGTGTTGGCTGAATGACTAAGGTAAACAGGAATTACTGCACAATTTTGCAGGACAGACTGCTCCCAGTAGCTACAAGGAGAATTTCAATTACATGCAAGGAAAACTTTTCACGTGCAAGTTGTGACACACAGTAACAGGTTGCTCAGAGAGACTGTAGACTGCCTCCTTGAAGAACATGACTAGATGAGGCTCTCAGCAATCTGGTCACCAAGTTAGGATTGTTTTGACTAGATTGTTGGACCTGATAACCTCCCAAGGTCCCTTCAAGCCAGAATTATTACAAAATTCCTAACTAGGCCAACCTATAGTAACAAATAGGAGAGACTTTGTGTTTAGACAGGTCTGGATCAGGCCTTCTTGGAAACAGTTCAGAGCCTGCTGTACTTGACTGTAACATTTGCTTAGAATCATACAGTTTGTGGCTTAGTTTGATGTGAGTGCACCTGGTAGTAGCATTGGTTATTCACTTCCTATTCATGCCATTCTCTCATTTGTGCACCTTGGTGTTTAGATGGCTCAGGAAAATTACTGTCGTCTTCAGCACAGTCTAGGATGCTGGATTCCCTTTCTTGAGAAGTCATCATACATGAAACCTACCTTCCTAATTGTCATTCCACCTGCTAAAAGGAGTACAGTACTTCAAGATCTTACTATATGGTACTCTACTATAAACAGTCTTCCTCAAAGATAGTCAGCTGGGAGGTCTTACCCACAATACCTGCTTAAAGCTGTCTCTGAATTCTATTACATCTGCCTCTTCATCCCCAAACCATGTTACCTGTTTATTTGAAGAGACTTTGTATATTGCCTTACAGAGGCTGCAGCTGTGTTTTTGTTTGGATGAAATAAATCATTGAGTTTTTCACTGTGATGTGGGTGTAGAATTTGCTGAAAATACTAAGTGACAGCTGTTTCTTCCAGGAAGCTATAAGTTTGCTTTGGGATTTTGCGAAGACTTCTACCATAACCTCAGGCTCCATCTGGATAGGTTACTCCAACTGGTTACTCTAGTCTTGCCTGGAATACGTCATGATCTGTCTGGCAGTATTCCTGTATGAAAGTGCATAGAACAATGTGGAGTTCAGCCCATGCGTTCTTTTACTTTTCTATGGTGCAGGTCAGATGTAAACAATGCTGAACAGAACTTCTGATTATGTCTATAGTCACTTTTTACTTACCTGCCTTGTGGTACCAGAATGACTGTTTGCTGATAG
Source organism: Elanus axillaris (assembly GCA_026212715.1). Lineage (NCBI taxonomy): Eukaryota > Metazoa > Chordata > Aves > Accipitriformes > Accipitridae > Elanus > Elanus axillaris. The sequence continues at coordinate 32,749,379 of JANZLQ010000095.1, forward strand.
ATTAAAATTGTGCAGTCAGTCACTTGAACATTTACTCAGCTGAAGTTACTGTGGCTCTTTCGTACATTGTCCTTGCAGCTACAGATGGAGTATAAGTAATTTTATCTTTCTTTTATGGACAAGCTATGTGCTGCTGTAGCCTTTTAGGCAGTTGAATGTTTAAGGATCAATGATCTGAGAATATAAATACTAAAATCTTAAAGACACTTCTAGAAAATAATAGTCATCTGTTGAGTATTGTACTCCCTTTCTTGCAGACCTTTATGCCTAGCTTAGGAGCAAGTAGCTCCACTAGAACATTGCTTTTATAGGTCTTTTATCTTCTTCCCCTGTACAAGTCCATTTTACTGTAATGTTCCTGTGAACTGGGTTAGGACCTTCCTTTAGGAAAAGTTCAGGATAAGCTGAGACCAAATTATCTAGTATCCCTTAGAGATCATGTTAATATGAGCAAGTTGAGCTAATGTTTGGAAAAGAGGCATCTAAGTTGAATTGGTCAAGAGGTGAAGGCATGTATTTTCTCTTGGATTTTGCACAGATAGGACTTCAGTCCATGCTGAGATTTTCATGGCTCTTGACTGGAATTATCCCTGCTGTGTGTGACTTCTTATTGTCTCACTCTTCACTCTGTGTTGACTCAGACTTAGCTTTGTACAGGTTACCTTTATTCTTCAGGGCACCACTGTTCCCTGCTGATTTTCTGTGTAAAATTACAGGGAACTTGTTCCCATTTTCAGCCTTTGTTTCTCTGTGGGAACCCTTAACTACGGTGCATTGATTCAGGTGGGGCATTTTAGGGGTTGGTTTGTTTGTCTGAAAATCATTGTAAATTAATTCATCCTTCTGTATATGGGTGTTAAGGAGGCAGAGCAAACAAGCTTTCAAGTTAGTGTGCCAAAAGGTGGGCTTTTAGCAGTTACTGACATTGAATTAGGCAGAAACTGAGGAGTTGGGATTGTCTGGAGCCAAAAACACACATTGGCTTGAAGTGGAGAGCAAGGATGGCAGCTGGTGTGGGAAGCTGGTCTGGTCTGAAAGGTAAAGAGCTAGCAAGACAACAGCTTGAAAATTGTTTATAGTATAGTTAGCAACTGAAGTTACTGAGTTCTGTTAACAGTATTTCTGTACTGATACATACATATTTACTGATTTTTAACAACATTACAGGTAACATTACCTTGTGTCTGTATTTAAATACTAATTTTCAGGCTGATGGAATTTACTAGAATTATAAAGTTAGTATGTTATTTATGGGGCTGCCATGAGTGGATGCATCAGATATTTGGATTTTGTGTTTTTCGTCTACTTTCAGTGTTTAAAATAAAATACTTGCAGTAACATTGGATTACTTTGTGAAGCACAGAAGGGAAAAATACTATTGTGATCTGATACAGTAAGTGGGAGATAGCTTTAAAAAGTTGTTTAAGGTTTCTCAGATCAGCAAAGACTTCTAATGTATTTGAGATTCAGGAATGAGTTTGCACTACTGCAAATTTGCACCTCTGTGTCATGACCATGTATGACTTCCTCAGTAATTATTTAAATAAGGTGACCTTTCTTTTTTAAATGCTTGTTGTGTTGATAGACAAATCCACGCTTAGGATGTTCTTTAAATTTTTAAAATGCCTTTCCCATTTATTAGCACTCCTTTTCTTCAAGTTCTTAATGTGCAGCTAGACCCCATCCCTTGAAATCTCTGCCTCAGTTTATGTGAAATTCCTGAAGCAAATTATAAAGTATTTTCATTGTAGTATTTTAGTGAAGTATTTTTTTACACATTTAATCTTTAATATTCTGAGGAGAAACAGACATAATTGAAATAGATGGATTGTAGATGATGAAATAAAGTATCATTCATTCTTTTTCAAGGTAGCAGTGATGGTTCTGAACTCAGTGAAGAGACCTCCTGGCCAGCATTTGAAAGGTAAGAAAAACTGCCACTCAAAACCTGCATTTCTCTATTCAGACATGTCTACTTACAGTCTCTCACTCAGTCCTGAAAATAATGCTTTGTTTTAGTGGTCTAGCGATCTTCCATATGTGAGAATATTAATAAACTGTAGTAAGTTCACTGGATCTGGTAAAGCATCAGAGAGGTACCTTCTGCTCACTAGTAGTTAGTAGGGCTTTTGTGTAATTGGGTGCTTACTCATTGCACACGTTCTTCTAAATAGCTCAACCAGAGTACCATTAAACCCCAAATGATTTTTCTGTGTTTATATGTTTTTATATCCTGTGTATGCTATTCCTGTGACCTATCTATCTGTTTTTCATTTTAACTTTCCATGAGATACTCCATCTATTCTTGGTCCCTTTGTTCTTGTCATTGATGTTGTCACATGTTTTGTCTCTCTCACCTACTCTTCATTTCATTGTTACTTGCCCTTGTGTTACATGGGAAAACACAAAAATGCCCCTTGCTAATGTCTGAGTTTTGTGGTCCAGAATTAACATGTTGCTCCTTACCCAATACCTGCAAATGCTCAGGTGACACTGACCACTTCAATGCTTTCCCATTTTGTGTTTGAGAATGTGGAAAAAGACTGTACTTCAATATAGTAAAAGGTGGAAATTTCATCTTCACATAGCTGAGTAAGATGCACAATACAGTGTGTAGTTTGCTTTCATTAACTGAATTTCAGGTAATCCATCAGCTTCAGAGTTGCCATGGATTACTTTTGCTACCACGTTTTGAAGACACATTTTGTAGAAATCCTTGTCAAATAACTGTCTCTTTATAGTTGGGCAACTGTTAACACAAAGCTTATATTTTGCTTGAATTCACTGAAGCAGTTGAAGTTCTGTGTTACTTTTTGGAACAAATCTTTGAAAATCTCTCTGTGCCAAAGGTGAACTCTTTGATATTTCATGCTATAAATATGATTACATACATGAGGAAATGCACTTCTGATTCCATTATGTAAGCAATAAGAACAATCCACATGAGAATAGAAAGAAAATCTCTTAACTTGTATGTGCTCTGTGATGCAACATTCAAAAGGTTTTCTTGCTTTTCCTTCTCTGCTGCCTTATGGAATTAATCAAGTTCAGGTTATTTCTCAAAGCTAAAAAGTTATGTGGAAAAGCCTTAGACCAAATGGTGAACTGAGTGCTTTTACCTCAAGTAGCATAAAAAGCTTAAAAATTTTAGTAAGCCTCAGGCTTAAGCTCATGGTAATACTCTCCTCAGAATTGTTTGGACTTCTGAGACAAAGCAGGGGTTTTTCATCCCTGTCTTAATGAGAACTGGCTGGCCCAGACACACACACACCCCCATTTAAAAGGTTTGCTCCAAGTCAGATAATTATATCGGAAGGTTCCTCCTCTTCTTCCAAATTCCACTTGCCTTCAGCACTTCTCTCCTGAGAGAGCTCTTTGAGAACTCTGAAGTTGCATGTTTTTCAGGGTGAGTTCTCCTGCCTACTTCCAGGGAGAGGGATTGGGTTCCTTACAGATATGCAAAACATCATGTGTGAAATTCTTAGAGATATGCAGCAACCTTGCATCTGTTCCTTGGTTTATAAGATGATGAAGCATGTTTTGGAATTTAATAGGTGATACACTGACATGCAAATGTCAAAATTTAAGGTAACTAGAGAGGGTATCTCGATCTGTCTAGTTTTGATCTGTACAGTGGGCTTCCGTTCTTACAAGAGTCTTCAAGTGGGGGAGAAGCATTAGTTGTCTGGAATTAACAGCTACTGGCAAAATTGGGATACATCCAGTGTTACTAATAACTACTTCCTATGCAGTGTGAGTGGGAATTCAGTATTTCCCAGTGATTTAGGAACAGGATCTTTGGGTAGGAGGGCTTAAATCTGCATCATATGCCTCACAGGAAGAAATGAGATACTTGACATGCATATTCCCCAGGTAACAGAAGGAATTGTAACAAATATTCTTGGTTTTCCTGGCCCTCTTGTAGTCTGTAAGTGGGAAACGCAGAAGGGATGAGAACTAGAGTCACTGATTGTTTTTAAGTGCAACAGAAACTTAGTTTGAAACTTGAGAAGGAGCTTTCAGCATTGGGGTATCCCTCTAGGTTAATCAGAATTACTTGAAGGACTTTTAATTCCAGGTCCTGACAGTTATATCACATTAAGGGCAGTATACTAAGTGGCAATTTAGTCTCATTGGTTGTCATCCTGAGTGTCTCTGAATAGATTTCCCCGAAATAGCTCGAATCCAAGAGTGATAGACTCCATGTTATGCAAAAAAAACAAGCTTAAAGGTAAGAAGAAAACGTATTTCATTTGCATGCACAATATATGTACACACAAATATACAACTCATTACGATTTTCTTTCCTTCATCTTAATTATTGTTTTATTTGTCTGTATCTTGAATGTTTGGGGGTTTTTTAAATCTTAAATTCAGTTATATTGGTTATATTGCAAAACACATGATGGCAAATTCTGGGATAGATTAGTAGATTAGTATCTTTATAGATTAGTATCTTTTTGATAATTCTTCTTGCAGCAAAAGCAATAGTTTGAGCTCGTTTAAAAAAAACCAACAAAAACTACAAAAACCCATTCTTGTTTAATGCTACTGCCCTTTTCTCTATCCCTTCTTTAAGCCTGTTTTGTTTGCGTGCTGTATGCTATTCTGAGTTCAGATTGACACATGACAATGCTACTTGTTTAGGCTTCCCATTCTGAGAAATACTGCCCTGTCCATATAAATGCAGCTTTCCAGCTAATGCAAAGCCCCTTTCACAGGTGATGGATCGTTAGATTTATACTATGTAGGAGATTTTGCCTATAAAATTCTCATAGGCTTGTACTTAACTGTTTGCTTCTGCAGAATTAGAGCTTATTTTCAGTCTTTCAGCATAATAGAAGCAACCACAAAAATGGATAAAAAACAGGAGGTGAGGACACAAAGTGCCTATCCTATGCTTCTACTGACTTAAATAGAATTCAGTTGACTAAGCAGTCTGATCCAGAAAAACAATGTTGCTGTGAAGCAAAGCAGTATTCAAAAGGCAGGTCTAGAACACAAGTCTTGACTAGGGATAACAATATAGATCAGGTTAAGGACTCTAAAATGTGAAGCTTATAGGTAAAGTGTAAAGCTTATATGAACTGGAGAATTGAAATACTGTTCATCTTCAATGTTACTTAATACAACAGTATTTTAAACAGTGCCAGGTATATTTTGAGAGTGCTTTTGATTCCTTTCAGCCCAACAGCTTGTATGTGTGCATACTTATAGAAGTTGAAACCATTTTTTATAGTAACATCTAAAGTCAGAATTTAAAGACAAGTTTTATTAACATGGTTCATTTACATTGATTTAATGTCTAAGAACTAAATGGAGACTTTGTTCTCAAAATGTGTTATTCTTCAGTGCCAATAAAACACTTCAGTATTATGAGTTCTGACAAAGAGAACATCTGATGAAATAAAAAAACATGGTATCTACCCATGCATGCATTTTTCTAAATAAAGTTGTCCTCCGTTTCTTGTGTGGACAAATTGGCTTTGTGATATGCACACAAAAAAAATACTATGCTGTTTTAGCAGTTGTGCTGTTTGTATGAATAAAAGTATATGTAATACATACAATTTATAATGGAATCCAACAGGAACAGGTTGTACCATTCTCTCGGTCCGGGGACAAGAGTGTCACGAAATGGCTATCGAGGCCGCATGAAGGCCAGCAGGTACAATCCCCACTGCACACAGAGGAGTCAAACTTTCCCTCTGGTGTTGGTGATTTGGTTTGGTTAATAATTAAGTGGGTGTTTTCTGATGTTATCTTTCTAACTTACGTGTCAAAATAAAGGTAGAGACCTTTTTCTTCAGACTTAAGTCTTTCCTCTTCTATGACTTAATCCGTATCACTATAAGGGCTTTTCTGGTCTGCAAATCCAAATTCTGAACTGTTGGCTCTTTATATCAAGGCTTAAAGATGTTTTACCAGAGGTAGCTTTTAACTGCCTGCCACTATGTAGCAGTGTTGGTAGCTCTCATGTGGACAACAAAGCTGCTTCTTGGGCTAATGGATGGCTTTCAAGATGTTTTCTTTGCTGGCAGTTCTGTACTGAATTTCTTTTCCCCTCTTCCCTGAAATCAGAAATATGCCTAAAATGAGTAATGCATTAAAATTGGCCCCAATTTATTATATACCGTATTATTTGCAAGCTGACAGAGTAATATAACTGATTATTATGATTAACTAGATACAAATTCAGTCTCCAGCTGTGTGGCACTGTAGTTGGGAAAGAGATGGCCATTAACTATGAAACACTTTTGATTTTAAGAAGCAAGCATTGTCTCACTGAATTAAACTCATGTTCACATCTGTCAATGTCCAAAATTGTCTCCATATCATCATCTTCAGTAGGTGCTGCAATGAAAATGTTTGCTGGATTTCCAATTCACCTTGAATGTTCATGATTGTTAGGATGGATGAAACAACAAACCCTGGCTTACTTCAAAATGAGTTTCAGGCACTGTTCAATTTCTTGGCTTTTCTAGAAAGCTGCTGGGTTCAGCATTTAGTTATGTGCTCTGATTGACATTTACTGAAATGATTCCTGTTGTAATTTTTTTCTGATTGAAAATGTTTTGTAAGCCAGTCAGCTTTGTAATTTTAATAAAGCTAAGTTTTCTTTTCACTGTGCTTTATCTGGCATTTATTTTGGTCCATTGCTTTTAGATTCTACATAGGGTAGATAATTAGTAGAGCACCAGATGCATTAAAACACCTTAAAGCTGTGGTTTGGGTTTCTACTCTTTATTACTGCTCCTGCCCACTCTTCCTGCCTTAAGATATTTTAAAGATTGCGCATGTTTGAGCTATGCTTCAGTTTTGATGTGCTAATGATTCCAGTGTTTCTAACAGAAAAGTAATCTTTCTTGCAAGGGCTGAAGGAGAGGTTTTAACACATACAGCAACTGTATGAGTGTACTTCAGACATTTGCTTTTTAAAATTAATTGTTCTTGTATTTTAGTTGTTTTCAGTTTTAATTTTTTTAATTAAGGGTTATCTGCTTGGCTAATTAATTTTTCTGATAACTTTTGCTGGTGAGTGTAAATTCCACAACAGCAGTTCCTTGTAACAGCCAAAGTTTTTTTCCACAATGAAGTCCAATAAATAAAAAATTGACATTTCTAAATTAAAATACAGCTGTTTGCATTAGTTTGTGGTAATGATTGGAAAACTACTTTAGGAAAATACTTTTTCACACAAGTCTTCACATGCTCCTTTCAGCTCCCTAGAATCTGAAGATTTGGCTGTTCATTTGTATCCAGGAGCAGTTACTATTCAAGGTGTTCTCAGGAGGAAGACTTTGTTGAAAGAAGGCAAAAAACCTACAGTAAGATTTTTGATTCATTTTCTCACCTTTTTCCTTTGCCCAGTTATAAATACAGTAAAATGGCCATTGCACAACTAAATCAAGTGTCTGAGATCTCTTCTGCATTGCTGATTAAGGCTTAGGGTCACTGCTAGGGTGTGCATTCTTCTGTTTGGTGGATTTATTCAGTTTATAAGGCCACACACATAATCTTAGGGAGTAGAAGTATAATGCTACAAAAAATGTCTTAAAATTACTGATGACTTTAAAGAGAGGAGCGTGCTTTGTCTTCCTGAATAGTAGGTGGATTCTAACAATTTATCCGTAGATAATAACCCTTAGTGTTTGCATTGCAAATGCTTGATTATGAATTATAAATCAAAATACCTATTCATGACAATGGGGGATACCTTATGACAGTACATAAAACGGAAAAGGGACATATGTACTCTAACTCAATGAAACATTCAATAAGGGTTGCAGAAAGTGTAGAGTAAGCTGCAGAAAATTTTTCTTGGATTAGTGAGGAAAGGCACATGTTCTTTCTGCTTTCTAGATTTTTTAGTGCATACATAAGCCTACATGAATAACATGGCTGATGGTTTGGCTGGACAGTTAGTGCTGTCATGTTCTTGCAGGATGATGCCTGCTATTTTACAGCTCAGTGTTATGAAATTTTTCACTTATCCATCTCACTTTTGGTTTTTTTCTCTTTTCTCTCTAGGTAGCATCTTGGACAAAATATTGGGTAGCACTGTGTGGAACCCAACTCTTTTACTACGCTGCAAAATCTCTGAAGGCTACAGAGAGAAAACATGTATGCAAAACAGACATATTCCAGTATCATCTGCCAAAATTAAAATGTGATTTCCTGATGTAAACACTGAGAGTAGTTCAGGACTTGCATGATTTCTAGTCAGCACTATCCTGTCTTCCAGTCAGTCAGTCACTTCATACGAATGTGCCCTATTGGAAATATCATGCACATTTATATGCTACACCAAGAACAATTGCTTTGCATGTGCCATGGGTTGAATTTGTTGGTCTGTAAGGAAGGGAGCTATGTCATTGGGTCTGTCTGCTTTTCTAAGGTAGAAGTCCTCTCTTGATGACCTCTGAGTCTTGCAACAGTTTGTTGCTACTTGAAATCCACGTAAGCATTGATGTGGAAAGACTGAGAAGTCACTACACAGGCCATTAAACATGTACTGATTTAATATATGGGGTAAAATTAGACTATTCTTTTTTTCTGTTTAAGCCTATAGTACGTTAACTACAACAGAGTACAAAGCACTTCATATGTTAAGCAGAGAGCTAGCATATCATATGATGCTGGCTTTCCTTTTGTTTGCTGCAACTTTATTGGAAAGAAGCTAAAAATATTTTGCTTATGTGGGGAAGTAATAAAAGGATTTTCTGTAGTTGTTCCAGGGATGTTATGCTGTGCGTAGTTCCTGTGTTCATTGGTTAATTATAATGAAAAAGGATGCGCCAGAGATTCTGTTAAGAAAATGGCTAAAATTTGAGATACTTGGATCTTGGATTTCAGAGTTCATTCACTACTCAGAACCATTACTAGTAGTTGCCTTGACTAGTGTTTCAGTTTAATTTATGATAACTGTCACTGAAAAACATTTGCTTTGCATAAAGCTTATATAATTTACAAACTGTGATGTGCTTCTAGAATCCTTATAAGGGGACTATCTTAGTTCTTTTTGGTACAAAATACTGTTTTTCCTATCCCGATGTTTTTTATGTTCAGAGGGTAGAGATTTGAAGATTTCTGATTAGCAGACAGACTCCTGGATATTTGAATTTTCTGTGTGGAACGTTTGTGTGTAGTGTTGTCTTAATCTACAAAAAAATAGAGTATTTTCCACTTTCATTAAAAATAGTTCATTAGGAAACAGTATTCTAATACTCAAAAGAGTTTAATAATAGTTAGTTTCTTGTAGAAATATTTGCATACTTTCTTTGCCATCATCCATCTGCCCCAGTCCTACTAGCTTTGATTGCTTAGGTGAAATTGAAACTGATCCTACTTAATTTGTTTTGCCAGTTAAGACAATACTAGCCCAGACCAAAGGCCTGTTAGCCAAGCAGCCTGTCTCCTGGGTATCTTTAGAGATGGGTATGTGTTTGGATGCATTTGCCTCTGGTATCAGTGAAAACCTTAGGGAAGGAGTCTGTCTCATTAAAAGTAAAGGTATTTGGAAAGAGCAGACTTGTAAACTGTTATGAGCAGAAATGCAAAGTATTAAAGCAAAAGAAGAAGAAAGAACCAAGAGAGAACTTGTGCTAGCATTATGTTACTAACAGTTAGTTGCTTGTTTTCTCTGGAAACGTTGAGAAATGGAGAAGATATTTTTTGTAATGTCAAACTTTGTGCTTTTGTTACTGATGTGATGCCTTTAGGCTTTATGCCAAAATTGCATTTTGTTTTTGTTTAAGAATAGAATATGCATTTGTGAGTATCTTGCCCACTGTCTGTCAAAGTACTGAATGATGGATGACTTCATCATACTTTTACCAATTCAATCAGAAGCTTTTTCAGTATTGTGTATAAATACTTTATAACAATCTCAGTGTACAGGTTTAGATAACTTGGAAAAAATTGCATAGCTGGAAATTAAGTATATTGAATTTTTACATGGTCCATTTGTTTATACATTTCCTTCAGAATAACAATTTTAATCATTTAAAAGGTCTTTCCCTTTCTTTAGGAAAAGTAAATTAAGTAAAAAGTTAACAAATGTAAACATCAAGTCTGGTATCTGATCCTCTCGAGCCTCTATTACTGCAAAAGCCTTTACGTTTGTCTTGAAATGCAGTCATATCCGTTTAGAGTGCTCTTTCAGAAATTATTTTCTGAACCTATTGAATTGACTTTTAATATTCCCCAAGTCATAGATGTGTTGTGATACCTACAAGAACTGAACTACTAGTGAACAGAGACTAGTGCCCAAGAAGCTAAAATCTGTCTTGCATCCTTATGTTCCCATGTTTATTTGTCCAAGGATTTGCCAGCAGACCAATAACAAAGTTTGCAGATGGAGGCTAGGAGATACTCAAGTCCATAATGCTGACAGGATTACCCATCAGAAGCCTGCCAGCATTATGGCTTGCAAATACTGGGCAGAGTTTGAGCAGTGCAGTTCCCGGGAAACGGAGGTGGAGGAGCAGTAGTAAAATGCAATGACTGCTACAGGACATCTATTTTTTTAATATTTGGCTCTATGAAATTGCACTAAACTATCCAGTGCAACCTTGGATTTGTCTGTACACAGCTGGTATCCTGATTTTAGCTTTTCAGGGCAGCAAACGTATTTTGTTCTGTTTGTGGATTCAGAGCCTGTTATGAAGCTCAGTTCTCTGATTTCGTTTCCCAGGTGGTCATGGTTAAAACAATGTAATACCCATTAGCTGCAGTTTGGATTGTCTTTTATTTAAACAAATAGTTCACAGTGAATGCACACATGCTTCTGCTCCAAAGGTCTTTAGAACAGAGGGTATAATCTCTATGCTGAAATTAAGGTGGAAAATAACCTGGTAACTGCTGTGGGAGACTGAGTTTGGGGGATTAGGGGGAGAGACTCCTGTTTATTAAACAGCCTAATAATAGGTGATCAGTAACTTTGTTCAGCTAGTCTACCTGTGTTGTACTTTTTGCCTAGCTATTGATGAGTTAGATTTCCATCCATTTCACTGCAGGGTTATTGTACAAAGCCTCAACTTTAGTTCTGGAGTTTGTGAAGTTGACTTGTCAAGTGTCATGCTTCAATTCACATTTGGTTCCATTTTCAGAAAGAAAGTTAATCAAGACAGAACAAACTGTAGATGGTCAACCATCTGTAGATAGCTAGTACATGAGTATGTATTCACTGCACAGATCCTGTCCAGTGATATTCCTAAGAGGTCCGTTCTGCAAAATAAAGACATGAGGCTAGATCAAGGTTTTGCTTTATTACTATCCAGATTAAATGGATAAAAAAGATGATGCTGTCTACTTTGAAGCAGGTTTCTTTTTGAAAGATTGATACATTTGAGATTTACCTAGGTAAATTATTCCAAGCATCTTTTGGAGCCATGTAAACATCTCTTTTCAGCTTTCTTTCTCAAGGCCTGTGTGACATGGAAAGGAACACTGGCAACGAAAAAGTCTGCTATATAAAGTTTCCTGGCTAGAGCTCTCATGGTAAATGTGTCTTGATTACAGGCATGCTTTTGACTGTTCTGCTGCTGCTATTGCTTCAGGCAGCTGAGACTGAGAACTTTGAATGTGTCGACACTCAAAGTTCTTCCAGGATTATAGTAGCCAACCTCTTTGGAAAATTACCTCATAAAAATCTTAGTGTAGTCCAGCAAAAAGGGCAAGAAATCCCTTCCCTTTTAGACATGGCAAACCACCTCTTCTTCTCATGCCTGTGGTCAAAGACAAAGGAGCACTCTAGTATAATGTGTGTTCTAGATGTGAATCTAGTCCAAAGGAAGAAGGTGCCGTAGATACCTGGATGGGACAAACTTTCTTGTGCTGCATCTACTAAGAAAGAGTACTAAATATAATGAGCTTTGTATTTTAAATAGTGAACAGGTTTCAGTTATTACTACAGTAATGGGAAATTGTCTGTAATGAGCATGTGAACTTTAGAGCCCAGAGATGTGATTCAGACGAATAAGAGGAATGTGTCTAGAAAGCTTAAGGTTTTATCTCATGTGCTGAAATGGTACCCACAAACAAGCCCCTGTGATAAAACTATAGCACTTGTGCACCTTTAGAAAAGGACAGTAGTAAAAATAGCAAACTTAAAATTAGTCTTAAAGAAAGCATTCACCCTGAAAAATGTGAATATACCCATAAAAAAACCTGCTTATAGTGATTGGGCTGGAAGAACCTTGCCAATTTCTGTGGCAACATAGCATGCATGAGAGATTTTTCCATGTTTGTAGGTACTTGGAAAAGCAACAGAAACTTCTTGAGGCTTTGTGCTTGAGCATGAACCCTCGTTCATTCCAAGCCTTCCATTGCATGTTATGTTCAGAATTAGACCCATTCACTGGTACTGTAGAAAACTTGGTAGATGTTGCTCAGGCACTTTAACTGAAATACCCTGATAAAGAATGCTGTCACTCTAGGAAGTATGTTCCGCCACTGAGAAAATGATTTGAATATTAGAAAGCTGTAAAATCTCAGCAAGAGATGAGGAGGAAGAGATTTGTAGGTGCCAAAAGGTTGGAGTGAAAAGTCTGTTCACAGATGAATTCAGAGGTTTTGATTCAAAGATTCATGTATAAATGCCTTTGAGCTCAGAACAACAACAACAAAATTTAGTTATGTGAAGCCTAGCACCAGAGCTGTGTAGTTTTCTGTGTGTATAGTAAGAGTGTCATTCCAGTGGTCTGTATAAAAAACGAAAGAGGAACCAGGGACATGAAATTACAATGAAGCTTTCATTCCCTTCATGTTAACAAAGCAGACTTGCTGTTAGCAAGGCTCTATGCATCAGTGGAGAATGAACTGCCCTGGGGGACTATGTAAACATGGAATACAAATCCAGCCCTGCGCAGGGATGGAAAACTGACATGGGTTTCAAGTGATGATGGATTGATGCTAGCAGGAAACACTTTTCTTGTGTGGAGCTTTTGACTTCTTGGAGAAGTACCATGATTAACTAATTATTCTGAATAAGCTGAAAAAACAAGCAAGCTCTAGCAGTTTTGATTGCATGGTAATTTCATGTATTGTATACCTACCGTTATGATATATAACTAAGATAGGAAACTGCAAATGTGCTGTTTTCATGAAACTCTAGAAATGAGTGCAGTTCAAGAGGTACATTTTTGATCTGTAACCTATTAAAACCACTTGGTGACTCAAATTTCCACCTCTGTGAAAACGACCTATTAATGCTTTGTAGGACTACTTGGAAACTTGCATTTTGCAGCTCAAGTTGTAGTCTGATTTTTCAAGGTAGTGTCTTCAGTGGGTCCATAGCAAGTCCTGAATATATACTTACTTTTTTTTGGTTTTAAGAACTCATGAGCTATATTCTTATTTTACTCCCTTTCCCCATCTTTATTCCTCCTTTCAGATAAAATTCGTTAATATTTTTCATTACTGACTGGAATCTTCAAAGAAATTTTAGCTTCTACTTGGAAAGAAGTTATGTTATCCAGCCCTCACTGTAATGAAATATTGTCTGATAGAGCTTTATAATTTGCTTCCTATTCTTATGAGGTGTTACCAAATCTGTCTACCTCCCAAAGGTAGTGGAGTTACTTAACTGCACTATATGTGGCTCTAGGGGTTTTATGAGGAGTGGTCTTTTCCCACAGTTTTATCCACAGTAATATCAAAAAAAGGGCATCCATTTTGAAATTTGGCAGGCAGGTCTTTCCTAAGAACAGTCATCATCACTCCTGTGCTTAAGCTATCTGTAAAAGCATCCCTTCAAAGTTTCCAAGCTTTTATATTTCCACTGATGTTACATAAATGTCAGCTGAACATGACTGGTAGGAACTTGTGATGGAATAGTTCCTGCAAGTGTAACTATAGCAACATAAAGAAGGCAGTACACAGATGACACATTCAAAACTTATTAAGATACAGAGAGACTGGACTCTCAGAATTTTTAACTTGGTTAAAATACTTTTGTTTCAAATACTGGTCCTAACATCTGTTCATTTAAAGTTCTCATGTATTTTTAAACTGAGGTTAAAAATGTAGCTTGTTGCACAAGTCCCAGACAGATCAACTTACCTGGACATTGAAGGTCTCCAGTTAATCTATGGCATAGATTAGAATAACTGACATTAGACTTGTGGTGGAATTTTATTTATAAAGTAATTGTACTCCCATATAGAGAATATTCTTACTTTGCTTATGATACCTTCAAACTTATTTGTAGTAACACTTACTTTTGCTGAATGAGAGTTCTAGATTTGTAATGGTAAAGCAGTATTTCTAAAATGAAAGAGAAGGCATTTGATGCTTAATGTTGTAAATCTGCTGTGTGGCATTAGTATGAAGAATAAAAGTGTTCCAGAACTATAAATTCATTTTAATGACTTAAAATATCCCTGAGATTGTTTTAACTTTACCATTTCTAATAATGTAATTGAAGAGAGGTCAAAAGTACTGTGCTAATAAAGAGGTTAGAATAGGGGTTTCACAAGATGGGAGGAAGACACATCTGATAAGGATAAGCATATAGCTGTTGGACCTTCTGGGCAGAGAAGGGAGGTAAAGCAACTGCAGAGGATAAGAGTGTTAGGATTGATGAAAAAAGGCTGCGTCAGACCCATGAATGTGGCAAGAGGAGATCTGACAGCTAAAGATTTGAGAGAAATTGAACAAATTGGATATTGGGGAGTGAATGGGACTGCCTGAGCAAGTAATGAGAGGTGAATTGTGAGGGTCTACTAATAGATAAGCAAGGACACCAGGGAGAAGGAAGCTTGTGGTTTAGAAATTAGTTGGATTTAATGGGCAAGTAGACTCGAATTGAGAGGAGAATCCTGAGAAGTAGAAAATAATACTGACCAGGTAAATGGAAAGGAGAGTGGGACCAAGGAGCTGTCATGAGAGGGGCTTGTGTAGCAGAGACAGGTATTGTGCTTAGAAGGGGCCTAAGTTATATGTCAGTGTGAGTAACACCTTGAACAGGAAAACCCCATAATTTTGAATATCTTGTCAATAGATGAGCACATTTTGTTCTGCGCACTTGTTTATTGAATCTATGCCCTCATTTGCTCCGTGCCATTCATCAAGTCATAATATTTAATTAAACACTTATGTCATCTTGTCCACAGAACTCATGTTATGTGTAATTACAGACTATTACAATAATTAATGCATATTAACTTTCAATAACTATGGCACAGACAAGTTTAATTCTTCTGTTTGTTAAAAGTGTAGGGATTAGCTTTGCATTTGTTAATGTACTATATTGTACAATATATACAATAATGCGGTGAGGAATGCTCTTGTATTCTTACAGTGCAGTTTAGATGCCTGTTGATACCTTTTGGGGGATTGTGATATTCCTTTTAATTTGTTTTGAATATCATTCATTGTGGTAAGTTCTGTTTTCACTGATTCCATATAAAATTCATAAAATTCTTAATTATATGAAGTTCTATGCTTCCTTTGAAGTTATTCTGTCATTAACAGTGTCACTGAGAACAACCACCCTGTTGCATACTTACTTTGTGCAGTGCAGTCAGTCTGGCTGAAGTTTCTTGTTTTACTTCAGTTTACATCTCTGCTTGTGTTTTCAGTTCAAATCCACACCAAGTAAGAATGTGTCAGTGGTGGGCTGGATGGTAATGATGGCAGATGACCCTGAGCATCCAGATCTCTTCTTATTGACTGATTCTGAGAAGGGTAAGCAATGCTAGCACCAAGAGTGCAGTGATTCCCAGTGTAAACATTTCCTTTGCTGAGGTATTCATTATTAGATGCTACTTTTCACTTACTCAACTCCTCTCTGACATGTCATCTTTGCCTTTAGAATGCAATGAGAACAGTTGTCCATGGAGAATCATTAGACTCTTCATTAAGTTCTAAGAACTCTCCAAACTCTTAACAACTCCACTTGTGATTTTTATTGGAAATATTCATCTGCGTTCTTTTAAACTGTATTTAGACCACTCAGAGGCATTTTCACATAAGTGAAAATGGAAGTAACAATTAAAAAAAAATAATTCAATATTCAGCTAACACTAGATGCTTGACCAGTCTTCTCTCTTCTCTCCAAATGAATAACAAAACACAAACCAAACCATCTGTTCAAATGTAGCACTATTAACAGGAGAAAAAAAAAAAAAACCTAAGATCTTGACTGTTTTGCAGAGAAGCCTTGATTTCCATTACCCCAAGGTAACAGCTTGGTTTCAGTTTAAACTGTGAAGAAATTGTTACTTTTCCATAGCACTTCAAACTATGCAGACGGACCATCATTGGAAGTTCTGATAAAGAAGCTTAACATTGTTTATTGCTTTGTCAGCTTCAAGTCTTAGTACATTTTCTTTCCAAGCATCTATTCTAGCACCACTGATAGATGGTGTAGATTGAGTGCTTGTCAGCTTAAACTCAGCAATGGCAGCCTGGAATGCTTTTGTGATACTTGGCCTTTCTGAACCCAGGCAAGCACTGTGTAACACCAGACACTGAAAATGCTAGTCTGAAATGTATCAATGTGTTTAGGAACAATTTTCAAATATTTTTAAATCTAGTGTTCTAGAGTGTATTTCTGTGCTGTCTCGCACTTGATTTACAAATTATGAAGTGGTATTATAAACAAATTGCATTAATGGCAATGAACAAAAACATTTTTGTTGTATGGTTCTGAGAAATGTTTTCTTCTTTCCTAGTTGACACTGGTGTTAGTTGAAATCTAGAATATTGGAAAGGAAGACAGACGAGTTGAATCTTATCTCACACTAGGTCAAACAATTAAATTGCACCTATTCCAGAAAAAGTGTAAAGTTATAGGAACCTTCTGCTATTAAATCTCTTCATAATGTTTTAATTTAGAGTTATTTGAATATGGGTAGTATAAGTGTATAGTATTGTTTGTGTTTCTTTATCATTTTTTTCTCCACCTTTCTCACTTAGGAAATTCATATAAATTTCAAGCTGGAAACAGAATGAATGCGATGCTCTGGTTTAAACACCTGAGTGCTGCCTGCCAAAGCAACAGACAACAGGTGAGAGCAAGATGTTGAAAAGGAGTGTGAAGTCTTAAGAGCTCAGAATTGATAGATCTCCCAAAATGACCAAACTGTAACTGATCACTTTATATGAAGAGCAATCTGTTCTGAGCAGCCTGTACATCAACTTCACATGCTTACCGATTTGCCTTAGCTTTCCCATTTGACCCATTGCAAACTAGTCCTTGGAGCTTCTTTGGTAATCAAGAAAGATTTGGGGCTATCTTGAGGCTAATTTAAAGCAACTGGGGAGAGGGAAGGAATGCTTTAAAGTATCTGAGTGGCAGTATTTTTGTCATTGCCCATTTTAAAAAAGCTATTTTATAGTTACATAAAAGGCTGTAAACCATAGCATTCAATGTCAAGTCCAGATAACTCTCCTGTAGTGCCATTTTTTCATTTCTTGTGCATTCATGTTTTCTGTTGTTTGTATGTATTTCTAAAATACATTTTAAAAATAGTTTAGTCCTGGGTACATTTGGCAAACTTTGAAAGCACAAGTAGAATTTTCCATGAGTCAAAAAGGAAGATAAGACTACTCCGACCCCTGTTAAATTCTTTTCCCATATAAGTTCTTGGTGACCTTTTTCATTAGCAAAATCCTTTTTAAGTTACCAGTTTATCTTCCTGAAACCTCCGCTTTCCTTTGCACGTTTGTTTATGGGGTACCCAGAGCAAAAATACTACTGAATTTCAAGGAGGGAAAGAGGACCTTTCCAGATCCTTCTGTGCTTTCTTGTTCAGTTCTGCTTTTGAGAGAAATCTAAAGAATAAGGAGGGTTGCAGAACCTCCCTTGAAAGTATTTGAGACTGTGCAAAGGAGAGGAAATAGTGTTCCTGGCTGGAGAATGTGGGAATAGTAGCAAATAGTGGCAAAGAGTTTGCAAGAAAGTGACTTCCAGGCAAGCCTGAAAACTGCCCTCTGAGGACAGCTTTTATTCAATAAGGCTTAACAATACTATTTAATGCAAACTTATTTAAAGCATTCAGCCCCTAACTTGTGCAAAAACAGCAGGCTTAAGGATCTTGGCGGGGCCTCCTGTGGAAAATATGACAGTAAGGTGAAGATAAGCATAGGAGATTTTAGCAGAAAAAAGAAGGGGAGGATTAATGAAAAAAAACTACCAATAAAAGGCCAAAACCCCTGCTACCATAATTCATTGCATATTTTCTGTTTCCTGGCATGTTGTGTAGTTTACTGTGTGGGTTCTTGCAGCATAGTTGCTCCCATAGAAGCAGCAGTGCTTCATACAAATATTGGGTTACAAAGATTGGTTTACCAAATGAGTAAAAAAAAAAAAAAATCCTCTAAAATTTTTCTCTTGATTGTTAGTTGGCTCCTGAGCAGTGCTTTCCCTAGAGAGATGCTTTATGGTACTGTTTAAAATGGAAGATCTTATTTGTTTTTTAACAGTATGACTTCCTAAGAAAGATGGAAGTTTAAATGTACTTTCAGTAGAGTATAGACACCTACCCAGTTGAATAATATTGGGAACTATTTTAATAGATATTATTTTTAATTTTAATGGTGGGACTTTAGCCCAGTTGATAATTCTTGCTTCTACAGGTAAATGATAAATGCAAAGCAGGAAATGCTTGCTTCAAATCTGACCAAACTGGGTATTTCTTGACAGTCATCAGGAATGTGGTGGCACTTTAATAACCTGAGTAAACAAGAGATGTTGCTGTTAGGCAAATTCCTGATGGGGAGAAAATGGGGATGTAAACTAATGTAATGCAAAATAGTTTTAATCTTCATGAAAGGGAGTGATGTCTACAGCAGGCATTCAGGTTCCCTATGGGAAAAGCCCAGGCAAGTGTTTATGCCTCGTTTTTTTTAAATTAGTCTTAAAAATACTAGAGGGCCTACATCAGTCACTGACCTGTGTGCCAAGAATTCTCTAGCTGGGACTCAAGTGAGAAGGTTCTGCTTGTGTAGTTTGGTGCTGAGATTTACTGTGTTAAGGTTCTTTTGCTGACAATTTAAATCTTAAATGTCATCAAAATTAGTAAGATCTATGGCCATATAATAAAATTATAAGCCGTGCAGCAGTTTAATATTTTGGTTATACCTTGGGTTTTCTACAGCTCTAAGTATATTTGTACTGCTGAATGATAGTTGCATTCCTCCTCCCCTTTTTTGGGGACAGAACGAGCGTTAACGATGTGCATTTAAACAGGTAGCTAGTCTGTGAAACAGTAGAATGTTAAGTAGCTACTACCCAAAGTAAAATCTGCTATCATTTATATTTTTTGTTTTCAGGTTCCTGCCAACTTGATGACCTTTGAATAATAATTCAAAACAAACAAACAAACAAAAATTTGAACCACCTCATAATAGAGAACAAGGTCCTGATGAAAAATGTGCCACCTGTATTCTGTGCCAGAACAGAGCCTGTCAACTCAATCACTGAACTCTGGAGCCCTGAACAAAACCACTAATGGTTGGGGAGTAGAGTCCCGCAAATTAAAAATGGAGTTGCAACATGAATTGCCGGACTATACTTCGTTATATTCTCTGAACTGACCTGTGGAAACCACTGCCTTAAAGAGTGAAAGGAAAAACAACATGAAACACCAAATAGTGTGTGTGAAACTTCTGGCGGTGCTGTGCTTGGGTTAAATAGATTGTAGCTAGTTTGAGTTTCTTTTAACTTTATACTAATTTTGAAAATAACTCACCTTTTTAGGCATTCTTAAGAAAACAAGTAAACTGGCATTTAAGAGTTGTATCAAAAGCTATGTATGCACTGGGTAAAAGAGGTACTACACATTCTGGAGATGTTGTTTAGACTATACCAGGAGTTCTCAATGGAAGCTTGTCCCAGGCACACTTAGCCTGCAGCAATGTTATTTCTCTGAGACCTGCAAGTATAAAAAATGTAACAACTGCAAGTTTAAAATAGCACTAAGCTTGCAAAGGTTGATACTGTATGGGGTCCATATTCCCCATGAGTGGCACAAAGGCTGAGTACTTACACACCAAAAATTTTTTTGGTACATTGTTACCTAATTCCTGGATAAAAACATAGTTCACGTGTTTTGGGTAGTCGGTGTGCGTGTGTGGAAGAGACAGAACTGAAAGCACTGTTGGGTCAGAACTGAGTGTTTTCTTCCCATTTGTTTCTACACCTGTTACTCTCCTACATAGAAAGGTTGAATGACAAAAAAATCCCACGTGGGTATAGCTCACTGAGACATTTTACTTCGATGTTTTACTTCTCAGTTATCAGTTAGGGACCACTGTTAGTGTATGGTGTTTCATAATATCACTTAAGATCTATGTTTTAAAAAGATAGAGGCACAATTTCAAACTTTCATGTTCTCATTTGGCAATAATTGATTTTAGTATCTGTCTTGGTCAAAGTAGTTGACATTGTGTGGTATTGATAACATGGCCTAAAGCAGACCTTACATACAGAAGTTCTTCTGATCTTCAGGCAAATAATTAATTAGAAGGTAGGATAACCTAAGGAGAGAAAAGGTGTGGGATTTATCAAAATACCATCCTTGACAGGAATAATTCTTGGTCACTGAAATTATACACTGAGAACAACATTATGGTTGTAAAAAGGGAGCCGTGCTTTATATGTGTGTTTTATGCTTAAGACTTGGATTCTTGCTTTATTTGGGTTTCCTTGGTGTCACCTAGATATAGTTTCCTGGATGATTAGTCTTTCTTTAATCTTCAAAAATACAATCTTTGTAAAGCAAGGAAACGTTGTCCAAAATATGATGACTCTGATATCAGAACTTTGAAGTCTGTGAAAAAGTAGTAACTGTTCCATTGACATTGTGGTTTAGTGGCCATAAATACGCTTGCAGATTCCACCATGAATACTCCTCTTTAAAAAGAAACAAGCTACCTACCAGTCTGTGGCAGAGTTCTCTGATTATCTAATAAAGGTTTCTACTAGTAGTTGTTATTTTGAAAATGTACAGTTTGTTTATTGCATCTGAGTAGAAGCCTATAAATTCACTTTTTGGGTTTTTTCCAGAGTCAAATTAATCTCTTAATGGAAATTATTAATTTCTTATTTGGGGGTGGGG
>JANZLQ010000095.1:32777065-32788598 GCA_026212715.1 Elanus axillaris
GTGTAGCAAAACACAGTAAGTCCAAGCCATTTTTTAAGCTAACTCGTACAAGAATACAGCCAGCAGCAAAGTGCTAATTAATCCTTCATTTTCTTTTCAGATAGGAAAATGTTTCACTTCCCTTATGGAAAAGGGATAAGGAGATTAACTGTTTTAAGGTCAAATAATATAGCTAAACGAATAATTCATTGCTTGTTGAAAATGCATGTTACAGTGAAGGGTAAACTGGCTGGTGTTGCTCACTACCTGACTGCAGAATTTCTTCAATGTTTTAGAGCAACTGTCTGGAATATAGAAAGCAGCTCATTCTGTAGGCGAAGATGTACGGAAATACACAGAGCAAACATGAGAAGAGGGAGCCATTGCCTCATACAGGAGAAATCCCAAAGCAGTAGCTTAGAGAAAAATTTATGGTATTGTGAGTAGATCAGTAGTGTTATGTGATAGAACTAGGAAAAGCGTATGCAAATTCTCAGTTGCCAATGCTGAAACAGCACTTTAATGAGTATAAACATGTATCTAAGGTTTAGTCAAAACAAGATGGTCTAAATGGGGTAATTATGATCTATTATATTTCTTGATTTGGGGATATTTGGTATTAGCAAGCATTTTATGAACTTTTGACTTGTGCTACATATTCAAAACACTGTGTATAGGCAGTTACTAAACCTGAGTTGCTCTCACCTCAGTAATCAGTTCCCCGTGAGTATGAAATCTAAAATGTTACACCAATACTGCTTTTGGTTCTGATACCTGTATCAGAGGAGAGAGTAAACCTACAGCATGCAGATGAATGTTTAGCAAGGTAAGTAACTGCTGACACTTAATGACTGGCTTAAGTGTTGAAAGCTTTATAGTTTCATTTATAGCTTTAATTTAACCTAGAGTCTTGCTTCTTTCTAGTAGTCTCTGAATACCACAGCTATAGAGAAATGAGAATCCATTCCTGGTGTCTCTGGCCTGCAGTACATGACCAAAGCTGTAGGAGTTTTGTGACTGTCAGCTGGAAGCAAGGTTGTACATAAAGCCTTTTGTATGAAGGTTACTTTTTTATAAATCCCAAAGTGTATGTGGGGAGTGGACAGAAGGAGGGGAGATGTGGTGCTTTTGGTCCCTGTTCTGGAAAGAATGTTTTTCAAAAAGGGGTTGAAGCTGTTGCATATAAGATGATAAAGAGCAGAACTGATGTGGCATGAACGCAGCAACTTGGAGCCAATGTGAAATGTGCCCTGGGCTTTGTGTTAAATTTTGGTTTACATCTTGTCAGAGACATCTGTATATTATTACTTATTTTTAGGAGTCAAAATACTTCATGTAATGTCTACACATAAGGTTATTGCACACAGCTTTGCATTTAATTTGTGAGGTGTTGGAATAAGGAAACTATTTCAGGATAAATGTATTAGCGGTTTGGTTATCTGAGAATATGTTAGCCATTATACAGAGACATAACATGCTTGCTACTATGGTATCTAATAAATATTTACTAAACAACATCTTGTTTAAATCATATTCCTTGTGCTGCTGTTCTTCCAGTCACATGTGCCCAAATGAGAGCTGTCAAATTAAGTAACTTGGTGGTTATAAGATTTCAGGGGAAACTGTTCCTCAGAAGTGCGGTGATGCCTTACTGCCCAATTCTTAATATCGGCAAGCAGTTAATACATCTGCTCTTACCATGGGATTCATCAGCCGGTCTCAGAGTGCCTTACCAAGGAAACTGGTATCATACTGTCTTTATGCTACAGATGGAGAAACAGGCACAGCAGAGTAGTAAGTGTTGTGTTCAGTGTGCGGCAGTAAGGGTGCCAGGCTGGAGATGAAGCCAGCTCTGCTGAGATTACATCCAGTGCACTTTCCAATAGGTCATAAATGCATAAAATAATCAAGCAAGAACTTGTCAGAGCACATCTGCTCCAGTGTTTCTGGCAAAAGTATATCTGTTATCCTGATTTAAATCATAGGTTTTGACACTGATTATGTGTGGAGGTAAACCCCATTGGTGGCCTGGCTGTGTCTCCCAGACAGTCAGACCAAGAAAAATGTTGGGCAAGCTAAATCATTTAAATCCTGGTACTGCCAGGGCTGTAGATGGTTATATGTGGAAGTGGAACCCCAGGGATTTCAGTGAGGCTCCAAGCAGCCAGAACAATCTCTTGCACTCAAGGAAGCTTATAATGTCAAAACTGCTATAAGAAAATAGTCTCTAGACAAAGCTTACTGAGCTGAAGACTTTCCAATAGCACATCAGGAAATGCTCCCAAGAAGTGGCTTGCTTCATCTTAATAATGCATCTGGATGACTATGAGATAGCCTACTGCTCCTGCTGAGTCTTCTGCCAGCCTCGGAAGGGGTAAGCCATTGGTCCTCTTGCCATTTTATTTGCATAAAAGTGGCCAGGGAAAACAGAGTAGAATAGTTTCAAATTAAAAAGGTAAGGAAAATATGATTGATTAGCCCCAAGTATAAAAAGGAAAGTACACAAACCTCTTAATTCACCCCCATATTATGGTCCTTTTCAAGACTAAAAGAGGTAACAAATTCTCTAAGGCTTATACTTTTATTATTTTCTATAACTCGGTGCTTTGTATTGCCTTTTGATCCTTAAGTGCTGCGTTTTCAGTGCTAAATGTAAACAAGTGAATACAGTGGGGGTTTTTCTTCCTGCTGTGCATGTATGAAGAGCTCCACAAAAGGAGGCTTTTGTGATGCATCATTCACCTTGAGCTCATTGAGTCCTTCAGTTAAGCATGAGTTCTTTAATATATTGTTCTGCCTGTCATTTCTAGTTAGATAATGACACTGAATGCTCTGATGATATCAGCCCAGCATTTGTTCCTTCAGTGTAAAAGATATGCAATGAAAATTTAATAGGCAGTTAGATTAAAGTAAAAATATGCTGCTAGCAAGGAAATAACAAATTGGATTAAGTCAATGCTGGTTTGAATGTTGGTAACTAGATGAATTTTAATTTCTCATGGTTCATTCTGAAGAGCTATTTAGGCACCCAACACTCCATATTTTAAGGTTATGTTACTGTTTTAAATCTATTTCCTAATTCACTCTAATATTTAAAAAATGTATTATTCCCACATTGTGAAACTTGAAGAGGCTCTTTACCCATATCCTGGAACACAAGAAATGGAAAAGAAACATCTACGGTAAGCGAAGATTGTCACATGAACAAATGTGCATAAACTGGCTATAAATAAAAGGTAGATTGCACACCATGGAGGAGGGAAAGTTTCTGCTGCAGCTTCTCAAAGGAACAGTGGGGAGCAAGCCCCTAACACGGGGGGGGGGGCTTAATCAGATCATAAAATAAATTATACTACTACTTAGATGTCTGCAATATGATGAGGCAGCACTTAGTGATGTAGGAAGTCTCTTCTGGGCTGTGGTCTCTTATAAGCAGTTTCAGAGACTTAAATATTGAAGGAAATGTCATCTTCTAAAGGTAATTTTTAAAATACCATATTAGCTCTAGTTTGTAAGCAGTACAAAATATTGATTTGAGTCCAACTGTACTGCAAGGACAAGTATGCCTGGCTAGAATGGTGTAACTCTTACTGAAATCTGCCATTTTCTGGGACCTCACAGGGTTAGCCCAGAATTTCATTAGGTTATGCCTTCTATCGAAATTCGAGTTTGTAAGGTGAAAATTTTGAAGTTATGTCTGAACATCAAAGAATTTGAGGTTTCAAATATCTATGAACCTCTGTTCATCTTAAATTAAGTTCTGTTTATCTTAATTTAAATTGTGGGGGTCTCAGCTACCCTGAAAATACATGTTTAACTGCTGCAACTTCTCCAGAGATGGACTCTGGTTCTTTTTAGTGTTAGAGGATTAATCAGAACAATGGATAAACAGATAATTAGTATATAAGTAATTACAAGCTATGAAAAAATGATCTTTTAATTTTCCCTTAAGACCAGCTAAAGATTTGAATTCATAACACATTTCTTGTGGTAACACAAATTAAGTCATGTGAAGGAAGAACTGTAAGGGTTCCATTAGCACACATGGAAAGTGGGATTGGATCTGTAAAAGTTTTGACAGTATGTCCCATTCTGAAGTACTATTTTCTTTTTATTAAAAATTAAAACCCTCAAGGGGCTTTAGTCAGTTGATAGTGCCAGCACACTTTAATTTCCATTGAAACTGATGTTGCCATGCTCTTCATCTTAAATGGAAATAGTGTTCTGCTGGTGTCACTAGTGAGCTTCATTTTCTCCCAGTAAAAATGTGTTTGTATTAGAGTGACTTTTGACAGGAAATCCTTGTGAATATGTTTGTCTGGGTGATCTGCTGCTGCTTTAGATGAAAATTGCCATACCAGTCAGCTTGTGGGAGGATAAAACTTTTTTTTTTTTTTTTAAATCCTGTCAATTTAAATCCTATGTATGCTGCTACACATTGGAATAAATGTGGTTTGTTTCCGCTTGGAAGCCTCTTCTGGGAAGAGGCATCTTATCCCAATGCACAAAGGCTGTTTCTCATTTTGCTGATTTTTTTTTTTAAAGCACTATCTATCTTTTCTGCTGGAACATGTCCATTAATATGTGTGTGTAAACAAATTCGGGAAATCCTCTCTTGTATCTCAGGCTTCTGCTTCTCTTGTTTCCTTCCCAGCACTCAAAGAAGTCGCACGGCTGTGCCAGGCTATGCTCTGGACTGCTTTGGGGATCCTTTTGGTCCCTATCTGATGCTCTGTAGTAGCAGCTACTGGATTCACATACAGCTTGTGCTCTGTCTTCATAAGCTTTTCAGCAGAGTGTTGGGCAGAGGCACTTATTCTAATCTACTTCAAACCCTGCCCCTTCCATCTGCCCTGTAGCAGCTCTTTAGGCAGAACCTCTCCAGGCATTTAGGGAAGAGGATAAAATCCATTTTTCTGCTATCATGAGACTAAATGCTTCATCAATGTGCAGTCATCCTCGGTAGGACCATTCAGGAAAATGTTGTTACCTGTGTTTTTCAGCATTGGAAGAAATGTTACTAATACTGGAGGGGAAAAAAAAAAATCAAGTTTACCTAAGGTGGAACGCTTTCTCAGTTGATTCATGAGAATTTAACACTTCAGTTGAGTAGAACAGTGATTTTTTTTTTTTCCTTGATACAGCTTTCATCCAAAAGGGATTGCCAAACAATTTACAGATCATACAGAAAAAGATAAATCATTTCTGGCAGCTATTGGATCAGCTAACAGTAAGCAACTAGTTTAGCCAACACTGAGTGACCAGTTTATCCAACTCATAAAATACAGAACCTTATTTTATTAGGACATGCAAATCAAGACTAAACCTATCTAGTTTAACTTGCCATTTAGCAAGTTCACCTCTGTTTTTGCAAAAATGACCAATGGATTTTTAGTTATTTCAATGGACATGTCTTAGTCATTTATATTTCTGCTGAAAGGTGGTGGTTCCCATGGTGTGTATTTCCATAGCACAGCATCAAAATTCAGTACTGATTATGCCTTTCTGTCAATGATTTAGAAAGTACCCGACTAGCAAAGCGTTTGGAGGAGAGGTGTATGTGTAAGAAAACCTTCCCTCACGCTGGAAGAGTTGGCAAGTACGAACTACAGAAATATACTTCCGTAATAGCTAGTTGGCATGCATGTCTGAATTGGTATAGGATTAAAACTCACACATGCTTTTTCTAGAGCTGCACTTTTGTAGCAGATGGCAAAATGACCTGTTTTTTCTTAATTTGAACTCTAGGAAAAGTAGTGACGTACTTCCAAGTGGGGTTTGTGCCAGTGAAATACAGCTTTTGTGGGATCTACTAGCTCTTCTCCAGGGGAAGGCTTTCTTTGCTGCCTTTTATTTGATCACCATTTCTCTTCCACTTTGAGCTCGCGGTGACCAAGCACAGCTTGCCACACATGGGTGGTGTAGCTGGTGCAGGGCAGTCGCCCAAGGTGGGCTTGTAATAGTCATGTCCCTGAAAACCCAGGCCAAACAGTTCTGTTTATTTATCTTTTCTTATATTTCTGCTTTCTACTCTCCTCCTCGTCTTTTTTTTTTTTTAAGGCTGACTTGATGTTGTCTCACTTCAGATTGACACAATTAAGCAAAATCCCACTGCAGATTCCTGATGATCCCTTCTCTGTTTGGTATTAACACTGAGAATTTTTTTTCTGTTTTGTTTGTGGTCGAGAGGCTCCCCCCGTGCTGCCCCCTGCCCCCCCCCCAAATTGTTCAAGAAATGTTGAACAGAGTGCTTAATGATTTCCAGTGCTTTCTCTTGACATTTTAGTTTTGGAGAATGAGCAATGCCTCCGCTGGGGACTTCCCTGGCAGATCCACGTCTGAACAGCCAGGGCTGGCTTCCAAGAACATTAAATTCCAGCTGCTTTTCCATCCAAGGCAAGGTTAGTTTAGTATCCCCCTTCCTCCCTGTGTCTTTACAGCAGGAGATATTCTAGCCAACGTATTCGTCATGTTTCTGAGCCTCCCTGCTGCTTGATTTATGCAGAGAGGGCTAGAGAGAGAGATTCCAGAGCTGTATACTGAGTGTGAACTACCTGCAGGTGTGCAGCAGGGTGCAATAGCCCGGCACGGCTTGGTCCATACATACTGGTTAGTCCCCACACGTAGATGAACAGAGCTGAGATTGTACACCACACGTTCAAACGCACAAAACGTGGCGGTGTCAGTGCTGTTTCAGTCCTGCAGATGAATCTTGTGAAATGCTGGAGACTTTGCTGCATGGGAGCAGCACAGAGAGGCTGAGATGGAGTGAGGGATGCTGAGACAGGGTTGATTCTTGCATCTGATGTCCCTTTCCTCATCTGTGAAAAGCAGCAGTGAAACAGTGCGGTGTGAAATACTAAGACTGTAGAGAACAGTATGTAAGGCTTCAAGAAAGTCCACGTTCTGTCTCCATAATGTTTCCTGTTATTTTTCCATGTTGTGCTGTTTATGCACTATGTGAGGTGAAGCAAGTGACTTATGCCTGGCTTTTAAAGATTGGTTATGCATATTTGGTGCCTGGCTTAACACTTCAAGGGACATAATTTTCAGTGGTAAAATGGACTGTTTGAGTCTCTCTTGTCAATTGGGAGTTTGAGTATGCGGTGTATTTGGAAATTTAGCCCATCCTGACCTAGCAACTGGCAAAGGAGAAATCCAAACCTCTCAGTTGCTGTTTAAACCTAAGATTTCTGCTTGCCTTTGTCTCATCTGAGCAGGATAAGATGTACCTCATGTGCTCTGCTTTCAAAGTTGGTTTCACATGTGCAGTCGCATGATGAAAGGCACCGCAGTGTTTTTAGAAACCCCAAAGGTAGCCAGTCTCCAGTTGGTAAAATTGTCATCGTTCACAGCCTAATTGAACTACGGAAATTTACCCAAGTAGAGGATCAGGTCCAGTGTACACAGCTGGGAACCAAGCTGAGCTCAGTAACTATCTGTGCTCAGTACTAAGCCCAAGCCAACTGGGTTGCACACAGATATTTCTCCTAGGTAGCAGTGCAAGGATCAATTGCCTCTTGTTCACTTGTATCCATGTCGTCCCCTGTTCTCCTTTCCCTTCAGGCTAAGCAATGCCTCACTGACTCCAAAAGGGGAGGGCATCGTAGATGAAAGCCAATCACCTTTTTCTGATGATTCAGAGAAAAACATTACTGCCTTTATGCTTTAACTTCTCCAACAGTGGTTATAATTTATGTACCTTTTCTTTCTTTGTGAAACAAGTACAAGTTATCCTTGGTACGAGTGGGGGAGAGAACAGTAATAGATAATTAAGGGTGGTTATTCTTCATTGATAGCACTATTGTAGGTGAGAAAACTTAAAGGAGGTTTTGCTTAGGTCTTCCATTTTTCATTCACCTCTGTGGTCATAATTTTTCCCAAAGCTTTGTTTACAGATCTGTACTGGGACCCAAACCACTAAAATGCTTTCAAGTCAATCCTTTTATGCCCCTGTGTATTCAGTTAGTATGGTAAAATGTTTTGGTTTTCGTTTTTTTTTTTTTTTTTCTCCCAGAGTCTATGAGATCATTCAAGTATGGAGACTTGGCAGCTTCTCTGTATGTACAAAGACGGCTGTTTGAATGTCGGACTGAGTGTCTTTCTGGCTAAGGATATATTACTTGGTGTGTTAAATGAGGATTTGTTGCTTTATCTGGCATGAATAAGGTTCATTTATTGTCAGCGTCCCATCATGATTTACACTGGACTGCAGTTTTCTATCTTTTGGTCTTTTTCAAGTTTTATTACATAAAAGCATAGGTATTTCTTTTCAATGATTTGGTAATAGAAAGGATTGTAGTAGCAAGTTAAGATGGTTGTAAGGCCAAGAAAAGGCATTGCAAAACAGAAAATAAACAGGAGTAAATACAAAAGTAATGATGGGATTGGAAAATCAAGGTGAATGTTTGCTTGGGCTTAACTAGTCATTTACATAGCAGTCTGTATAGAATTGAACAGTCCCTACAAACAGTGTAATCTCTCGAAAAGGTGACTAGGGAATTTGATAAACATGAGGGATTCTTGGTGAAGATAGAATTTACCCAAAAAAATTTAAAGAAAAACTGTTAGTACTGTTTAAATTCAGTTTTGGTATCCAGAATGCCTTGTAGCTCTCAATGGAGAGGAAAAAAACCCCTTGTGGTTACTGTCAGCTCAGAAAGTGGGTGCATTTTATATACACCAGTGCCTCCTGTTTCAGGGACCCTAGTCTGGAAGTCTCTGTCTTGGCTCGAGGAGGACCCATTTACAAAGAGATCCCCTGCTTGAACTCTGTTTCGTTGCCAGGGTCAAGTATGCCATGTGCACTCTCTGCAGAGGGTGGGTGCTTTGCCCTGCTGAACTGCTTGGAATGCTGAAGGGATGGAATAAATGCTTTTTTTTGCCTTTTTTTTTTTTTTGTAATTTAATGAGCATTACAGCTTGATTTACAACATCTGGGTCTAACTTTAAATAGTGTTACAAAAAGTAAAACATCTGTACACACAAGCCAGAAAAGATTAATAGAGGTTTATTTGCTTCTAAATCCTCCAGCACAGATTAACAACATATACCACCTCTCTCTCTTCATTTTTGCTTAAGTTACACAGGCAGCTAGTCCATCTCTAATGACATTTGTGATGCTATAAAACATAACTGCCCTGGTGTGGGCCCCTTTATTTGCACACAGTGCAAATGAGCATCAGTAGATATTCACCTACATTTCTTAAACTGGCAAATTGCTTTGTCTTTCACAGAGATTGTACACTCAGGGTGCAAGCCTGAGCTTTTATTTTGGGCAGTATTTGAGAAATGCTAAAAGCACAAGAATACGGTGAATATATATAGTTTCCACGTGCTGTTTGGTTATCTGGTTCCTTTATTCATGTCAAAAAGTCAAGAAACCAAGACATTACTGTTAATCGCAAGGTGGGATGCGTTGTTAAAGCCCTGTGCTTGCCAAAGGAAAAGCTGTTCATCCTTTGGCCGTGTTTCAAACCAGAAAATCAAAATGTCAAATCTGTGTAAAAGAGCCTTCTGCTCGAGAGACTTGCAGAGCTGACTTCACGCAAAGGCTTCACTTTCTTTTTCTGAACAGAGGGAGTAGAAAAGCATCTGGGTTAAGGTTAGAAAGGAATACAGCTCATAGGTTTGTGGTCATCCTCACCTTTTACAGGGGGCAGTTTCTCGACTGGGTTGGTCAACTGAAGGGTCCTGTCTCTGGTTCCTGTTTTCTCTCGCTGCAGCCCTTGTGCTGGCAGAGTAGAATAAAAAAGAGGTGCTACTGAGCTGAGCGTCCTTGGCTTGGGATTAGTAGGAGCCCTGAAGTTCAAGCCCAGGATTTCATTTTCTGTTTGCACAACCAGTGTTGTGATAAAGTGCTGGAGCAGTATCTTGGCCTGTATGTGTCTGTGTGTCAGGAGCTTGAGCTGCTGCCTTTTTTCTTTTTCCTTTTTTTTTTTTGCTTTTTTTTTTTTTTTATTTGAAGCAGCTGAAATTTCTTCAGCATTGCTGTGGATTAATTCCCAACATACAGAGCATTGCAATTAAGTCAATGTTGGAGGCTATAAGATGAAAGATAAGCGAGTGGGAGGGGAAGGAAAAATAGAGCAGTAACCAAGAGGGCTGCCAATAAGAACTAAAGAAACAACACCAAACGGTTGGCAAAGTACCCTGTGGCTTCTTTGATAGTCCCTCATCACAAGTAATAAAACACCTCTTGAGTTGTTCTTCACCTACTGGTTGTAAATCCTAATGTAAAGCTGCCTGTGTTTGCTGGAGTCCTGGGGACCTCACAAAAGCCTCTGCTCCCCCAGAGTCCAGCCTGCCCAGCACACGGAGGAGCAGAAATGAAGGTGGGAAAAGTGGGAATCGCTGAATTTCTTGTGCTCTCCTTAAGGGGAAGAAGGGGAGATTCCAGTGTTGTTGGAGGGCTCCTGCCCAAATGTGAAGTCTATAGGCTATATTTTAAAACAAAACACTAGCATATTCAATGTTCCTTACTTTTGCTCCACATCAGTGCAGCTGTGGTATGTATGAAGCTGTTACTGTTGTGTCTTTTTTAATGTGTTTTAAAATGCACCTGGAGGTTTGGGGAATTTCTTATTTCTTTTATTTGTATTTTTTTAATTCCTGCTGAAATGTTCTGCTGTTTATGTTTAAGCAAAACCTCCAGCAGGAATGAATAAAATCAAAGAGCATCATAATCTTGAAAGGCAGATCGGAGACTGACAGATAGGTCTGGCTGAAGGAGCCTTTTCATGAGGGATGGGGTAGGCAGGGGTTTCAGGAACAGAGCAGCCCCTTTCCCTTCCTATCTCGCTCTGCGCGCTCCTTCTCCCCCTCATCTCTCCTGCCCCACATCTATCTCCTGCGTGAAGTGCATATCAAAGCCAGGGTTTCAGCAACAGTGGCAAGTTTCAGCAGCATCCAAAAAAAGTGAGGCTTGTTCAGCTGGGCAAGCCTGTCCAGCCCCTTGGCTGCTGGTTCCCTCTCGCTCTCCAAGAGCAGCAGCGCTGTCTCGCACTTGGAGAAGCTGTTCCTTCTGTTTTCCAGTGGAATATCTGATGAGATTTCAGTTTCCACACTATAATGCTTTTTAATTGGAGTGCAATTCTTAGCAGCCTGTTTTCACTCAAGAGTATGAATAAACTCTGAGGGTTTGTTTTATTTTTTCCTTTTGTTAAACTCCCCACGTTGAGTGACCTGGTGTCACTTTGTTGGCCAGGGAAATGCTTTTGGCCACAAGTGCGTGGGGTTTGGTAGGAGTTCCTACCTTTATCCAGGAAAGAATCCAACAAAGCGAGGCTCGTTTCTCACTATGCCTTCTCTATGCCACTCTCTTCCAAAAAAAATGCAAGCCAGGCTGGGCGGCAGCGTTGCAGCAGGCCAGTCTCGCAACGCATCTGTGATGGGAACATTATGGAAAAAGAAGCTTCATCGCGAGGAAAAGCAGCTGGCAAAGGCAGAATAATGGGTTTGTGTTTTATTTTGCTTTCTTGCATTGTGCAGTGAAAACCCCATGTGAATTTTGCAGAGAGGAAAATAAAGGAAATGATAGGGGCTTTTTTTTTGG
>JANZLQ010000095.1:32788698-32801520 GCA_026212715.1 Elanus axillaris
GGTGTGTAAGATCCCAGGCTTTCTTGCCTTTTCAATCCTAGAAATTCAAACCCCTAGCTATCTGAGGGAACTCTGTAAAACTTTCCAGCTAATGTTACCCCCAGGTTAGTGGCGTTATTAGCATTAGCAGCAGCAGGGAGTCTGTGCTTAGAATGAGACCCTCCGTTTCTGGCATGTATTTACCATCTTGTCAAATAGTTTTAACTGACTGTAGAAAAAAAACCTACTGGGAGCTGCCAGGGCCTTATTTATTAAGGTCATCTACTGGTGCTGATCTACCAAGTGATTTTTTTGCACTAGGCATTTTCTTCTGCTCAAATTTACTGTGGTAAATGAGAGACATGGGTCATTTAATAACCTAGTCTTTAAATCAGGGACTAGAAATATGCCCCGTCGTTACTTTGGTCTGCAAAGCAAAAACGTCCTGCAAGGACAGTGGAGGAAAGAAGTCTTGATAGTCCTGCTGGTATGGGTTTAGATGGGGAGATGGGAAAGAGGAACACAAGCTCATTTACCTTCAATACACTGCATTTCTACCATCAGCCTGCTTGTGGTCTCTGCTCCTGTCCCAGGCCAAGCTAAAACTCTCTATCTGAAAACTTTCCTATATAAGCTTTGCTTACATGACTCTTTGGGCCAAAGATCAAGCCATTTTGCAAAAGCCTGTCTTCCAGGAATGGCTTACCATTGGCTTTTAGGCAGGTGTTCAGATATATAGCAGCAGACACCATTTTCTGATTTACAGTCTTTGTAGCATGCCTGCAAGATGGTATTTGGTTGGATTTTGAACATCTCTTAATGCTAGGAAATTAAGCACAGTTAGAGTTGGTTCTTTGAATTTTGTCCATGGTATTTGCATCTGGTAGTTTCAGCTGACATAGTGCTACTTATAAAACTGCTGAGGAACTATAGAGAAATACTTTTTTCCCTCATCTTTAAAGGTAGCTGTAGCCTGTAATATGCTGATAGATCTTCAAATTTTTTTTTGTCATGTTAGCTCATTACATTTTCAGTTTCAGGTGGCCTATATGTTGTTACTTCACAGTTTTTGAACAGCAAACAAAGCCAAGTGCACTCCTTAAAGGAATTATGTTATCCCAGGGCAGGGGAGAGGATAGAAGGCAGTGACCAGGGCAGGCCTTCTGTCTTGTATTGAAGTAAAGAATAATCATTATCCAAATTTCCTGCCCCTTTAAAAAAACAACCAACCAACCAACCAAACCCAAAAAACCTTCTCAACTGGTTTCACTAGTATACAAAAGACTGCAGTTGAATGCATTTCTAGGCAAAAATTTTAGTTGCCTTTGATACTGGACTCTGTCTTCCCTTTCTAGAGAATTATATAACTCTTCTAGTTCTCCAAATTGACAAGTGTGTGTGTGACGAACTATTTTGTCTTGTGTCAGAATGCCTTTTCTCTCAGTAGTGTTTGCTCTCTATATATCTGGCCATTAGATTAAACAAGGTGTGTCCATTATGCTTCTATTTTTTTCATTAATTCTGAAGGTGAAGTATATATACGAACAGCTGGTTTTACTGGCCTGAAGTTCCAAGCTGCCAAGGAACTTTCCTACTGATTTTAACTCTTGCAAGCTTTAGTTATTTCCAGAGTTCTTGTTCCATTGGGCTTATGTGATTGGGTTTTTTTCAGCTAGGAAAAAAAAAAAAAAGGAAAAAAACCCTGGAGCATCCCTTTTAGCTCAAGCAGAAAAACCAAATGGGAATGTCTGGGTTATTTCCGAACTCCACTAATGTGGACCTCCTTCATGAAAGAAAACATGATGTCATGTTCAGCAGTGTGGGAGAGGATCGGAGCATGCTCTTAACAATTCAGCATACCCCAGAGGTAATAGCTAATGGGGCTAATATCCCGTAAAAAGGCAAAGAACTACCTGATGCTTACTTTTTTGTATATAAGTGTGTGTCTGTGTGTATGTATTTGAAGAACTACTTTTACAGGGTCTTAGAAGAAAAGACTTTTTTAAGGGAGTTTTGGTTTCTTGTGAATTTCTTTTTTAATCTTTAATGAGTTCCCTTAGTGTTTTGCTGCAGAAGGTGAAGCTTTGGTCACAGGCTCGTTTGGAAGCTTTGTGCTTTGCTTTACTTTGTATTTCTAGTGTCTCAATGGATCAAAAAAAGCAAAAGCAGTAACACTGGACCTTCCAAAGCTGATAATGTCTTTTTTTATTTTACCCTTTTTTCTTGTCTTCTTAGGGTGAAGAAATAGTGTAAAACATTCAGCATTTGTTTCCAGGTGATCTGTTCTTTTTCATCCTTCTCCTTCTCTCCCTTGAGATGGAGGCCCCTGCCGTCCTTTGAGATGTCAGGAATTTTAGGAGAAGATTTATACAGCAGCATAAAAAGGCATTGGACCATGTAGCGAGGGTCAGACATATGGTAGCAATGATTGTACACCACAGTAAAGCAGCTTCCCTGCATATATTTGAAGACGTTATGAGAAATCTTTCCTGGATAGCAAAGTGCTTAAAGATATACTGTGTATTCTGATCTTATCAGGTACTCTGTGTGGAAAACATGTATGGAAACAAACATATAACTGTTTTTCTTGCCCAAACTAAGTTAAATACATTTCTGTGTGGAAATGAGATTAAAGTCCTCATTTTCTTTCTATCTTGACTCTAGCTGTTGAGCATAGCAGCCCCTCAGGTCTCTGGTAATGTAGTCTTCACCTCAAATAAGGATTCTAAAATATTTAAGCGCCTCTCTCATGAGGCTGCTTGTTCCCTATTTGTTTTTTGTTGCTAAGCAATGCATTTATACCCCCAAACTTAAAATTTACAACTCTCAAATTGTCCCTCAGCCTTATTCTCCAAACCTCACATCTGTAATGGGTTTTCCATCTGCCAGTTTTCCCAGGTCGCCCCATCCATCCTCAAGTCTGCAGAGGAAAAAGCCTTGTGGTTGAGGGTTGGGTTCCCCCCCTCCTTTTTTAGCCCCCATCTGTAATTAATTTCTTGCAAAGCCACATCTGTCTGTTTGGGGTAGGGGAAG
Organism: Elanus axillaris; assembly: GCA_026212715.1. Lineage (NCBI taxonomy): Eukaryota > Metazoa > Chordata > Aves > Accipitriformes > Accipitridae > Elanus > Elanus axillaris. The sequence continues at coordinate 32,791,711 of JANZLQ010000095.1, forward strand.
TGGGGAAGGGGAGGTAAAAAGTGAAGTCACTCTCTCCCTTTCCCAGTAAAATGCAGAACTTGGCAAGTGCAGTTGTAGTTCCTCGGGGCATTTCAGCCTCTCCCTTCCACCGTCTAACCCTCACCACCCCCTGCTCCCATGCACAGTCAAACATCTTACAGAAGGGTGAAGCGCTGTTGTTGCTCAGCTGGTAGTTCTCCCGCCCGTGTGGAGCTTGTGGGTTTGGTCTGTGCTACAGCCCACATCTGACGCCACAGTGTGTTTCTACTACTGGGGTTGCTGCAAAAACTGCTGGCATCCTTTGGAAAACTTCCTTCTGTCAATATTTGAATTTTCAAAAACCATACTAAATAGCTGCCATGATGTTTCTTTTTTAAAGACTTAAGAAATAGCCACAGCGGTCCCAGTCAATATTCCTTCTCTACCGTCATCTAGTGCAGCTGTTCCAAAATCTTTTGATGTTCTGCAGACCACCAGGTAGCTTCGAGCAGGAGCAGGGCTTGCTGTGAGGCTGGTAGCCTGCCTGGTGCCCTGCTTTGCTGTAGTAGGGTGAAAGCAGAAAGAACCAGCTGTCTTGGTCCAGCCAGGACAAACCCATAGTGCAAGGACTGCTCTGGAGTCTTGGTGAAGATCTGCAAGATGCTCTCTTGTTCTGGAGCTTCTTTGAGGCATGTGATGTTCCTCACTTTCCCCTTGAGAACTGCAGCTAGAGGGAATATCCTCCTCTCCTGCCTCTGTGCTGGAAAGAGTTGGCATTGGTCCCAGAGCTTGGCCTTCCATCAGGTCACCTGCCCAGTGCAAGGTCCTTGTCCCCTTGTGTGACCTGCCACCATCACACCCCAGCTCCTCCAGGTTCCTTCACATTGAAAAAGTAGTCATAATTTAGCCAAGGTAGTGTTCATCCTATAATCTTGTGTTCATCTGTAATCTTGTGAATGGCTGTCTGAGAGCTGCTTGAGCTTGTGAAGTGAGTATCAACTTGGAGATCAGGAGTCAGCTGCCTGTTCCCAAGCTCTGTGCTTGTCTGGCACAGATTCATTGGATAAAGTAAACTGGTTGCTTGTGTAGGAGGAACATGAAAACCCTGAAATCTATGGCAAATTGGATCCCTAGGTGGTTTTGGAGATCTTTGTTACTCTAATGCAGGTCAAGCTCCAGGGGTATAGATTGAACGTTGCTGTTGTCAACAGCGCTGATTTGAGTGTCCAGCGTCTCCTTCCCACCTGCCACTCTCCTGTGCTTGATCCTGGTGGCACAACTACTGTGCAGCCAGTCAGTGAATTAGATGGGATAATTAATCTGGGTTAAATATATACTTTCTTCCTTACTTTGTTGCCAGATTATTTTTAATCGAGGTAATTTCTGCAATTCAGTTTACTGCATGGTCTCACAGGCTATTTTGTTGGCACAACTGAAGGGCTGGCATAGCGATGGGAGGATAAATAGCAAGAAGCATGGCGGGGGCAACTTAAATTGGTGGTTCTGCTGAAAAAAGTAGTGTTTGTCAAAGTACTGCCTAATATCTAAGGCAGAGCGTGTCCTCTGGAGGGCTAAGTGCACAATATGCTGCCTGTTCATTGCCTGTCCCTATACAAGCACATTCTTGAGTATTGCTTTCAGAAAAAGTCCTGGAAGCAATGGGATGATGCCCTTAATATCAATGAGAAATGGCCCATTTTAGAGTAATGTGATAAAGAACTGAAATGCTGAGTAGTTAACTGTAGAAACTTCCAGGGCTCATCCCTCTCGGACATACAGCTGAGGTGTGTAACCACAATTACAGGTTAGAAGGAGAGCTATTGTACGAGTAGAAGTATTGCAGAAGGTAGGCTGGACCAGTGGCAACTAAGAAAGCCACCGAGAAAGAGTGTAGGTTCGGAGGGCATCCTAGCAGAGCCCCTGCAGAAGAACTGAAGCTGGCTTGTGCGGTCACATGCAGTACATGGGTCGGTGGGGATATTGTGTGTCACACCACACATCTGCCACAGCTGCCAGAATACAGTGGGACCTTGTTTCAGCACAGCCATATTAGTAACGTGTCTGGAAAATAATTTTTGGCAAGGGTCAACTTAAACAGCTTTATTCTGCCTCAGAGTCAGCTCTCAAATGGCTTTGAAATACAGAATGGGTTGCAGCAGTCTCTTGAAGTGCCAGAGATGCTCATTGTGGCTATGTATCTGTTAGGGAAAGGACGTACAGCCCCGGGTAGGTGCACTGAAAGAGTTCTGGATCACCTGCTGAAGAAGCATCACCCAGCAGGAACTGGGAATCCCACCAGCAAACTGGTAGCAGATTTGGAATGGTGAATGTCAACCCTGTTTCAAATCTCTGAAATCCTGCCGTTGTCCCCAGACCACCACGAGTATGTGTTTCTATCTCCCCATTTTAAGAAATTACATTTTAATACTGGCTATGAGAGGAAAGGGGGAGCTCTGTAACAAGCAGGCTGTGGTGGCAGCAGCTCTCTGAGGAGCAGACTCGTAAAAATAATGTGGTGAGAAAATTAGTCTGATTCCAGTGTAAAATCACCCAAATTTGAAATAACAGTGACACCCTGTGGAGATATATGGAGGGACAGTCTGCAGGTCTTGCTGATCCTTGCTCCTGATACTATAGGCCAGTAATTAGATTCCTTTGTGTCCCCTTTTAGAGAAAACTTTTTTCCCAGTGAAAAGTTTAATCTTTTTCCAAGTCCAATTAAAAAATAAAAATCCTTTATATCTTTTCTAGTAGAAATAATTTTTCCCCTTCCCCTAAACCCACAAAGCTGATTTGCCAAAAAGAGGAGGACAAGAAATATTCTACAGGATCTGAAGAAGGTACCTGTAACAGGCTGAGTTTCCCAAAGGACTTTCTTCTGCACAGCCAGGACCAATGGAGGGAGCTCCTCCATGCCAAGGTTAAGTCAGGATGCTAATCACTTCCCTTCCAGTCTGGACTATTGTTTAAAAATGCAAGAGCAAAGAGGTTTGTCTGACTGTAAATGTGCATTCTGAATATGCAGAGCTACAGCTTTGTGTTTTGCTTGTTCTTGCTGCAAGTCACTTAGTTGACTGTCTGGCTCTTAGGAGTGTGTTTTGAGATGCTTTACTGTGTTCGTATTCTGTATTTAATTCTAGGCAGAGAGCATCCCAATTAAAAAGGGATAAGTTTCCCATTTCACTCCAGTTGAGCACAGGATCCACATTTACACACAGGGTTAAAGATCAGAAATAAGAGGGTGCTTATTGAGGAGGCTCCTGGTGATGTGAGTGCAGCCAGGCATTGCATGCGAGATGACGGCAGTCTGAGAGCACTCCCATTTCTCATATGCTGTCTGAAAGACAGTGAACCTGAGCGCTGGAAGTGCGCTATTCACCTCGAGAATTGCCAGGTCTAATTAATCTCCTCTAAGGATGATAATGTATTTAATTCTCTTATGTTTGCATTGTCTGTAAAAGGGAAAACTGAGCCAGATTGGCTGAGCGGTGACAGAATATGCAGTAGAAATGAGTTGTCACATAAACTCAGTGGTTGTTACAGCTGTTTGCAAGGAGAAATTGATGTTTGGTTTTGCGGGTAAGCAAGGTTGGATACAGTTAGTGTTACGCTGTGTTCAGGAATCGTTTTCCCACTGAAGGAATGATGTTGATTGATTGGCCTTAGTGCTAGACCCTCGCTCCATCTCACTCCATCTTTGGAGTTGCCTTCCATCCTAGAGGAAGTTCGAGGGCTATAAAGATACCATCTCACTTCTCAAAATAATGGATATTTCAGGACCGTGGCCAAACTGCAGTATGGTTTTACTTAACTAGCCATGTCAACCCTCCCTTGAGCTCCATACTTTCATCTCTGCTGAGATCAGTATTTAATATGCCATGCAAAGCTGCGGCATGGGGGAGCAGTAAGCTGGCCAAGCAGTCGCTTTGTTTTCAAGCGGAAGCCCTATCTCAGTGATCGGGGAAGAGATTTCTGTGCAGACCCAGTATGTCTGTCTGCAAAAAAACTTTGAGATGAAAATTATTTATAGCTGTTTAAAAATTTCTTACGGATGGATCCAGCTTCCAAGACTGGCAACGCTCATGGAAATAGGATTAGGCTCGACATGTGAATAACTTAGCCCTAAAATGGCTGGGCTTGCTCTCTCCCTGTCCTCACCCCCCCCCCAAAACCCCTCCTGCTTGTGCTCCAGATGCAATACCCACAGCCCTGCCAGTTGCAGATGGGGTAATAATGCACGCTCCCCCTCCACCAAGACGACTCTGGCCCTGAGGGCTGCCATTTGCAGAAGTGTATTTCCTTTTGGCTGTCTCCTGAATTTACTGCCACTGAACAGTGCTACAGCCTTCTTCTGAATGGAAAGGGAGAAAGAAATTCACCCCGTATTCTCTAGCAGTCGCCTACAGCCCTGAAGGGAAACCATCAAGAGGGTTATCTGTAAGGAAGTGCATCAACTTGTAGCCATGGAGGACAAACAGCATCAGTCGCTCCTTTTAAATCAAGGTTAGGTGGGTTTGGGTGATGTCCTGTCTCACTAGGAGAGGAATTGGAAGCTTCTTGCATGAAAGCAACTCTCTCAGCCCCAGAATCGTAGCTGTTGTGTGAAAGCTGCCAAGTTGGGGTCACAATTAAATAACTTAAAAAGAAAAGTTACCAAGTCAGTTCTCAAGCCTGTGTTTAGGATTCTTGCCCTGACCTCTCTCAAAATGGCTGAGCACACATGCAAAAGGCTCATGTGAAGAATGAAGGACTTTCATACTGAGATTTGGATAAAACAGTCACACAGATAAAAAAATATCCACATGACTGTGCTGACAGCCTGAAAAAGGGATAGGAAGAATGGTAAGAGCCTCTGCACAACTTACTTGGTTTGCTCTAGAGTCAGCTAGTTATGATTTAAATATCTTGAATTATTTCAGGCTAATACACACATGCATGAGAAGAAGAAACAACATACAAAAAAGCCTGGCTGGCATGGTATGGTGGCACAATCTTGTTTCAACCTCTCAGCTGAACAGGGCTTGACTTATTATGAGAAGCCTGAGAATAGTATTGTTGTAATTCAGTATCTCTAACACTTCTATTATTTTTAGTGAGAAAGGGAAAATCTCTGCACTGTAGGTATTGCTCCTTTTTTTTTGGCACCATCTTGCTCTGTGGAGTTTGTTTTCCAAGCAAGGCAGCCCTTCTTCTCCCTTTCTTTTTCCCAGGCTCTGCTGAATCCTAATCTTTTAAACAAGGCTCAGAATAATGCACACAGCTTTTGTTCACTGTATTCTTCCTTCCAATAACTGATTTTGGCCACTGATGCTTCATGAAACAACCAAACCAGACTTGCAGTTTAATTTAAAAATACTCTGGGTCAAAAGAAAAGAAAAAAAAAAAAAGGAGTTTTAAATCTTTCATTCCTCTAATGCAAAACATGAAAGCAGAGAAAACCACCTTTAATTCCCTGGATTTTGTTTTTGCAGTGACTGGACTGAGCAATTTGAAGGGGCCACTCCAGTGCCATTGTCAGGTTTTCAGCATGTGTGCAGCTCTCATTAGATTTTAATGATTCCCAAGCTCTCTGTCTTTTCCCAGCACAGCCTCTGGTGGGAAGGATGCAGAGGGTAGTAGTTGCGCTCTGTGGGAAACCCACCCCAACCAACGTCTGGGCCTCGCTGAACTGCTTTTTGGTTTGTTCTTCCAAGGGACCAGGACTCTTCACCCCTCGCCATGAGGAGACTGGATCTCTAGTGAGCTGGCTGCTGCTCCACTGGAGGATGAGGCTGGGATTTGGCAACTCCCATGCAGGAAAACAGGCAGGAGCAGGCACGGGGCTGTCAAAGGTACACACAAACACACACACACACACAGGCACCCACGGGGAGGCAGGGAGTGTAAAATCGGCTTGTGCAATGCAAATTTGTATTGCTGCACCATTCCCTTATCGGCCTTCCTGCTCAGGTGGGGAGGTGATATCTTAGTGCTGCTTGTCAATTATACTGTAGTGACATTTTAAAGCAGTTAAGGAAGTTTAAATGTTAAATGTATGGGTTTGTCTTTCCAGTTAAACACAGTTTTGGAGAAAAAAGTCCCAAAGATTTAATTATAAAAATTACAATCTAATTGGATAAATAAGCCTGACACTACTATGAAAAGATTTTTTTATATCTTGTGTAACTGCTTTAAATTCACACTTAAGGGTGCAGTACTCTATTAAAATACTAACACATGTAGTTTCTTATTGTTACTCTTCGCAGCGTTGTCTAGGGAGCATTTGGGGTGTGCATTTCCTAATCTGCTTCAGGCAAAATCACCCAAGGTAGCTCTAAGAGCCTATACAAACTCACCCTGTTGACTTTTCCCTGAAGCAGATTAGGGAGGGATGATGCAGAACTTCTCAGAGGCTAGAAATCTGGTGCTAGTGACTTCATCTGCTGGTAGTGACCAACAGCTGGAGGGTGTAGTGTCTCGGGCTGGATCTGGACAGGGAGGTCTGTTGCTGTCCTTTCCTCTGGACAGGTCCAGGAGAGAGGAACAAGCCCTGCCTTGCCTGTCTGCTCCTTAGGTGCCAGCGAACCTGCTGTCAACTAGATTAGGTCACCTTGACCGAGTCATCATGTGTCACGCTTGCTTGGGAAGCTCCTGCATGCGTTACATATTGCCCAAAGCCTGGGTCCCATCCACCTGATCCCAGTACTAAGGATCTAGCCTTTTTGACCATACACTGAGGAGCCCCTTTGCTGCTTTCTAGTCACAGTGAAAGCTTTCTTGTGGCATCTTTCCACTGAACAATGACTTTATGCCTTTCCTTTTGCCTAAAGGTAACACCACAAGGAAGGTGTGGGGAGGCTGTCCATTATGTTGCGTTACCCACGATACTAACGTGATGGGATGCAGCTGAGCCTGGTAAGATGGAGAAGACCCTGTTGTACGTAAGTGCTCCTCAACGTACCTGCCCTGTCCTTCCCCAGGCTCTGTCTCATCTCTGCTGGTCCCGCTATTTCAGGTCCTTTCACCATTCCTGTTTCGCGATATCCAAGAACTCATCTTCAGTGGCAAGTCCCTCAAGGCATCGATACCTGTTCTTCCCACCACTGCCTCAGCAGGGAGAAATAGAGTTGGGGGCAGCACCTCTTTAGCTGAAGAGTTGCCATCCGAGAGCCTGTGCTTGACACCTCACCTCAGCGTCACCCTGTCTGAAATGATTTCTTTAACTTTCAGCTTCTTTTTTCCATTGGCACATGGTTTTATTTTATATAGATATATTCTGCAAAGCGACACTTAACATGCTTCGCTGGGTCTAAGTGGTGTTCTTCACTCAGGAATTTCTTTCGTATTGTATAAATCTGCTTTCAGTCTGTTGCCAGGATCACACACCTCTTTGAATAGGAAGATCTGTGCAGCATCTGGTGACAGTGTGTATGTTGATTTAAAGCTTTCTCCTTCTGAGCACGCAGAGATTTTCCTGGAGCAGATAGAATTATTTAGCAGTGTCTCTGGCTTCCTTCCCACACCAGCCCCAGCTTTTGAGACGGCTTTTTGATTGCTGTTCCCCAGTCAGACCTTGTTCTCCAGCCTGATACAGTCCTTGTTCCCATGACCTACAGATTTTTGTAGGCAGGCCCAGCTCCATCAGCTTGCTTTCTTGATCTTCCTGGAGTCCACTGTCTCCTTGGCAAGGGATAATGGAGCTTTTCTGCCTGTCGGCTTTGGAAGATGATGGCCCGTCGTGACTATCCTGTCTCCTCCTGGTGCCTCTGCTGTCTGCCAGCCCTAGCCCCATGGCTTGTCCATAACCTAATCCACTTGGCCACTTCTAGCTCTTCATGTTTCTGTAGTTGCAGTCAAGTGCCCAGCACTTAAATATTAATGTGCTAATTAATAATGAAAACCATAATTGTAGTTAGGTTTAAAATTTTAATTTGGTGAGGAGCTAGCAGAGATGCAGTCTGTAACAATGAAACTGTGTTATTAATATATGTATTTAAGTATCTTTCCCTCTAGCAGTAACATTGCACAAGAAACGTATCCTGTGTATGGATGTCTGTGAAGATGTTTGCTTGTGATGCTTGGAAGCTTGCAGCAGGAAGTCATAAAGTACTAGGTATGATATTTTTTTCAAGGGGGTTTGAGAAAGTCCCATTTAAAAAGGTTTTCATTCTGAGGCTTAAAAATGGAGGACGGGAGGGGAAAATTCCTGGAAAGGAATATATTTATTTTCCACTTCAGACAGGCCAGTCTGCAAATGCAGTATTTGTTGCTGTCTCAAAGTAGCTGAAGATACTGCATTCAACTATGTTTATAAAGTCACAGCGAGCCAATGATCTTAAAAATAGCGCTGTTAGGACACATGGTACCAAACAAATCCAGGATGCTCTGCATAGCACAGGTTAGATCCATGTGCAAGATGAAAATTTCCCCACCAAATTCTGCCTGTCTCTCTGTGAGGGATTGCTTTCCAGCACCACAGAAAGAAACGTTCTTTGGTTCAGGAAGGAGTCAGTGGGGGCCAGATGGATCAGGATGTAAGAGCAGTGTGTTTCTCAACAAGATCCCTTCTTCCCTGACAGCTGATTCCACGTCTGCATTCCCACCGTGCCTGGCATGAACTCCTTCCCTTGCAGCGTGGAGGAGGAGAGCTGAGGGATGGAGGTGCTGCGTAGCAGCCCGCTTCCTCCACCATGAACTTTGGCGATGGAAATCTTGTACTACTTCCATGCCCTGGTAACAGAGATCTGGTGCTCTCCATTTCGCACTTGGCCTTTGGACCTTCTTCATTCCCATCTCTCACTCAAGGGTATGGAGTGGGTTGTGTAGGAGACCATCTTCAAAGCTGATAGGTCAAGGAGCTCTCCTCCCTTTTCCCCTACCCAAGTTAAAGAAAAAAACACAATGTAGTGCCTAGTCTTCAGCAGTGATTTGTGCAATAAAAAGCAAGACACAGTCAAGGGAGACCCCTGGATGGTGGGTACTGGGGTGGTGAAGAACTACAGGAGGTGCCCTCCGGAGGTCTGAAGTAAGGGAGGGAGGGAGCTTCCATAGTTTGGCGGCCTGATTGCAGGAGTAAGTGGAAATAGTGTGGGCAAAAGGGACCAAAAACTGATCAGGAACAGCAAGCTGAGCAGCAACAATGGAGAAACTCTTCTGCTTGGGGAGGAGCGGACGTCTGGTGCCTGTGTCCCCTGGGTGGTACGCGTGCCCAGAATAGTTGTGCTTTGTCCACCCGCAGCTCTGCCGTGTTTCTTGCTGCAATATTTTTCCAAGGCTGTTTCCGTGCTGTTCAGCGGTGACTCCTGCTGCGATGGGTTGGCGTTGCACCAGCTGCGCCTTCGCTGCCAAACTTTGCGTAATGCCTGCTAAATTAAATCGGCACGGGAGTGTTACTTTTTTATTAGGAGAATTTGTAAACTTGGCGGGGGAAATTAAATTTATATACTGTTTGCAAGTAGCGCGGGCACAGATGTACAAATACTCAGTGCACGCAGTGAGAGCGAAGTCTTTTCTATGTACATTTTAAAAGACGTGCCCCTTTTCCTTGATTTCACCCTACCCTCTCCGCTCCTTCGCCCGCAGCAAGAGAACAGCCGCTGCCCGCCGGAGCGCCGTCCCGCTCCCCGCCGGGCAGGACGGGGTTAACCCCCGCTCCACCCCATTGGCCGGCGGGAGGCGGCGCTCCCTCCGCCGCTCCTATTGGAGGCGGGAGGCCGAAGGCGCTAGGAACCGGCCTATGGGAGGGGGCGCCGAGTCCCGTTGGCGAGGGAGAGGCGGCCGGCTCATTGGCGGGCGGGCGGGCGGCGAGCGGAGCAGGGGGGAGGCGGGGCGGCCGCCCATTGGCTGCGGGGC
>JANZLQ010000095.1:32802075-32831033 GCA_026212715.1 Elanus axillaris
GGGCCGCCCGGCGGGAGGGGAGGAGGAGGAGGAGGAGGAGGAGGAGGAGGAGGAGGGCGGCTGCGCCCCGCGCAGGGCTCCGGCATGTCTGGCCGCGCCCGGCGGCGCGGCGGGTGTGCGAGGTCGGCGTTAGCACCCCGCTGAAATCCGGCACGTAGGACTCGCTGGGTCTGAGCGGATCTGTCTCGCTGGAAATAGCTCTACGGTTTCCATACGTGGAAGGTCAGGTTCCCCAAATACCTCCCGGTTTCATCCGTGGTCAGTTAAGGACTTTGCGGACATTGCTATGGCAGATGTCAATGTTTATCTGCGCTCTGACGTTTCCTTCCTCTTCTGGATCCTTGCTTTCAGATGGGAAAAGAACCCCGCGCAGCTGTGGAGCCCGCTGCCTTTCTAACGATATCCACATGTCCGCACAACGGACTAGCTCACAAGAGTACCCTTTGCAGCTTAGCTAAGGCCGTTGTCCGGTTGTGAAAAATAAGATGTGTGTTGTTCAGCTGAAATGCTGACTGTAGTTGTCAAAGGCATGGGTTTAACATCTGTCTTTAGAGCCTTTCTCGATACAGATGTAAGCGGTGCAGCTGTTTTGGTTTATGCTAGCTGAGGCCCTGGTATTACAATACACCTATGTGCCTTCGGGTCTGAGCAAACAGAAAACTATAAAACGTAGATTCTAGTTTTGCAGTGAAATCCATGTGAATAGATCCCACCTGGTACTTATTACAGAACAGAGCATTAATACTGTGGTGGTATTTTAATTTAAAAATGATTCCGTGCACCCCTTATGTCTTTGTCTCACCTATATAGTTGCAACAAGATTTGTCTCCTTTTCCAGTACAAAATCTCAGGAGGGTGAGGTGGGTTTTGTTTCCTCACATGGAAACGAAGGTGACAGCTCAATTCTGGTGCCAAAATCTCTTGTTCTTTCGTTCATAGTCCACTGCCTTTCTTCTCAGGAGTGAGGGAAATTGATTGGTGCTATCTTATAGCTGAGACAGGCTTGTTGTTGCTAAATGTCAGATGGATATATAGACCCGGGTTAAATTTGTGGTGCCTGTCTTACATATGAGCTGAGTAAACATAAGATTATCAAGTTGAGAAGAAAAGCTACAGAATTTTCTCACTGTTTGGCTTCACTTCCAGGTTGAACAAGGCTCTCTAAAACACTTCCAGCTCAATTCATTGTTGGTGCGTATCTGCCCACAATGGTCAGGTGGAACTCTAGTAACTAGGACGGGGACAAGGTTGAGTTGTTCCCTTAGTAGTGAAACTGGCCTGTTTTCAGTTGTTTTCTGACCAGGTCCCAGCAGCCCCTGCTTCGGTACCCTCAGGTCCTGCCTGTGTCCAGTACCATTCCACTTTACAGTACTTCTGATTCCTTCTTTCTCATACAGTGTTCCCAGGTCCCTCCACGTACCAGCTGTGCGCACACTGGTTGCCCAGGTGGCCAAGGCGAACAGACAACTGTTGAGCTAGTGCTGCAGCCTTTCCCTCAGGGCTCTCCAGCTGCCAATTTCCAATAAACACATAAACTCTGTCTTCAAAACATCTACTGTTCTCTGAAATGTATTTGAAATTAGCCAGTGAATCTAAAACCTTACCAGTGAAAAGCGTGATTATATAAATTTTGTTTCCATAGGAAACCGTGCTTGAAGGAAAGTTGTTCTGTGAGGAGAATTAAGGAAGCCTGGTTTCCTGAGGACTTGTTTGCCACATTCTACCATAGGAACTCCTCCTGCCTGTCTCCTACCACCCTCAGTCCCCTGTAGCTTCTCTCTCCCCAGGACTGCACCCAGGTGTCTCCTGTGTCCTGACCTGCCCCATCTTTGTGCGTGCAGCCAGCTGAGTCAGGTGTTCCTGTTTGCTGAGTGGTGGCCAGCTGGCTGCTGCTAAAGATGGGGCATATATACTGAGTTGTCCTTGGCTTCTTGAGGCTTCTGACCTCCATCTGGCCAGTTGTTTTTCCTAAAACTTGGCAGAAATGTAGGCAATGGATTTGAATTTTATGAAGGAATATAATGGGGCAAGGCGGACAGACAGAGGGACAAAATTATTTTATTTCTTTCAGAAGATGTGTGGGATTATATGAGGCAGTTACTGATTTTTACAGTTGCAGGCACAGGTAACACAGTGGTTAAAATGCTTGTGGTCTTTTGTATTTGTCTATGTTCTGGCTCTCAACTGGGGATGCAGTTGTACATGTGGAAAGTTGGAGCGTAGAATGTCACAAAAATTTTGCTTATAGATAGCAGGGATTTTAACAGAAAAAGAGATGGAGAAATAGCAGAGAAATGAAGCCTTGTGCACTGGATTAATGAACTCTTACACAAACTAGGCAGCATACAGAGAGTGGAAGTGACAGAATGAGCCTGAAAAATATTGAGCAGAGGTCTGTGGGAGCCTGCCTCTGAAAACTGAAATAACAAGGCTTACACAGAGAGGAAAAGCAAGCATGAGCTACTGGGGAGTTGGCCAGAGAGGGGAGGATAGGAAGAAAGACGGATCTGGTGAGACTGAAGTACGTTTTGGGAAGAGGAAAATGTCACTACTGTATAGACCGTTTCTTCAAGGCATTTTCCGGGATCTACTGGACAACTTTTAAAGACCTTTTGATAGGAGATCCCAAGAGGTGTAGTGTATCTAGGAAGAGAAAACGTGCATTCAAGCAGAACTTAGGGCATACTTAACTATATTTATTTCAGATTGGCATCTGTTTGAGCTATGATTTTTTGCGTACTTGTGCTGACAAACTAAACCTTTGCCTGCCCTCAGACCTTATTTGTCATTTGGAGCATAACAAAATCCTTGCAAATTGTACACAAGTATTTTTGAGATAGTAGCTTTCTAGATTTATGTTATAAAAATAAGATTATGATATGTGGCATGGTGTTGATCTTGTGACTCCAATAAAAACAGTTTTCTGAGATGTGATCCTCTGCTAACTTTGTAGGCTGTTTATGGCAGCTGTGATTTTGCTGCTGTTTGTAACAGGCAAATTTCATGTTGCTTTTTGAACTGGGAGTAAGGTGGTATGATGTTGGTATTTAATGCTGGTAGGCATGCTTTAGTTCAGGCGTTTGTGTGCACAGTGACCCCACTCTGATATTTAGAAGACACTGTTATTTGGATACTGACTTGGAAGACTTGTTACTTGTGAGAATACAGACTTGATTGTGATGAGAGACAAAATTAATCAGAAAATATCCCAAAGAGGTAGTGAGAAACAAGAAGCGTTTCTTATGCAAACCTGCCAGTTGAGTACACTATTAAGAAGCTGGTATCATTGTTTATTTCTGACTGTTTTCTTTTCCAGGCTGATTGGGAGTATGTTAAAATTGTAGAGAGGGAAATTAGTTTTTCTTTACTTTTGTAACGTGGAGATGGGAGTTTGGGTGGTAAGGCAACAAAACTCTGGATTATGTCTTCTGTTTGGTAATGGTAGCTGGAGATAATGCTAAGCAGAAGCTCTGGAAAAAAAAGAGAAGAAAAAAAACCCACAAAAAAACCCCAAACAAACAACAGAACACTGTTAGAGTTACCTGACCTTGGTAAGACATCAGTGTCTGGTGCCCAACAGCAGGAGGGAATGTGTGTTGTTCTGGGACTGTAAGCACACAGGGATTACTCTGTCATTGTATCTTGTTACCTCTGGTCAGACACTTAAAATGTACTTGGCTTCTGAAAACTTTATTTGGGTTTTTCCTTCTCTGACGCCTTCTGCTTCAAAGAGCATCTACTGTTATTTTGTGCATCCCATATTCCCACAACTCTTAGGTAGAAGTAAGCAGCTACCCTGTCCATTTGCCTCTTTTTGTCAAGTGTGAAGACTCTTGCCTTACCATCTCACCCCTGCCAGTTTCTGGAACTATTTCCTTTTTGGGTCTCCTTCTGAGATTACCCCGGGTTTACTTTTGCCATTGTCCTAGACCCTTTTGCCCTTCATTCCACAGGGTTCTGCTCACAGCTCACCCTAATTTTCCCTTTTTAAAATTTTGGGGGTTTGTTATCATTTAATTTGGTTTTGTAGCCACCTTTCCCATCTCTATCCTCATTCCAGGACCAGCTTCACACTTCCTGAACTTTCGTAATCCTCTTTTCCAATCCAAGTCTTTTTCAAAGACTTGTCCTTTTCTTCAAATTATTTTCTTCCAAAACTTTGTAAATATTTTCTCACAACACCTCAACACTGTCACTCTTGCCATCTTCAATTTAAAGCCAGTAAAGTTTAAGTTTCTCTTTACGGTAAACTTCTTCATGAAGAGATTCATTTTTGTTGGCTTGTACAGCAAGGAGCATAATGTTGGCACCTAAGGTGTAATGTGCAGGCTCTGCAGCTAGCCTGTGAAATCCATTGCATAGCAACCTCAGGGGTGTTTTGTTGTTTATTGGAGAAAAGCAGCTGATGACTCATTTCCGCAGATGTCAGTAAAAAGTCAGAGCCTGCTCACCTGCTTAAAGCTACAGACAGCAAAAGGGGGTGTAATTGTGTAACTGGAGGAGAAATGTTTGGTGGGGATTGGTTGTTCACTTCAGGGAATTACTGAAGTGTCTTATAGCAAAAATTTAAAGTTTGGTTTGGTTTTTTTGTAACTTCAATCTACATGATTGGAGGGTTTCAGCCAAAATTAGTTTCAAAGCTGTCACAAAAAATAAACTAAGTAAATCACCTTTAATTTAAGTGGTGGCTCTAGTTATATTCTCCTCCCTCCCGCAAAAAGAATACCCTTAGAGAAATTCAGCATTCCTGAAAATTGGTCTAGGAAAGTGAGTACTCGGTTTGAGCTCCAAAGGTATGAAATGTTTCTGTCCTGTGCTTTAGCTGGCCAACGCTGGGCTGTGAGGCTTTCTTAAAATGTATGTGTACATGAATACGTATCTCATAATGAGGAATAACTGTTCTGAAAGGAACTGTGTTCTTCTGTGTAACTTCTTACAAACTCTAATGGATTTTAGAAATGAATGAAAGCAGATATTGATAACAGCAGCGTTCAAAGTCATTTAGAATTACTAGTGTGAAAGAAGTGAAATTATGAAGTTACAATGAGAGAGTACAGTGATAGCCTAATCTGTTCTGCTTGCTTTCTTAGATTTAAGAATAATATTATTATTTAGGGCTGTCTCTCTGAGTGATGGATTGTGTATTTGCAAGAATTAGGGCTCTCGGGTCAGGTGCATCTTCCTCGTCTGCGCTTCTCATTCTCATGCTTGCAGTGTGTAATAGGCAGATTGACGTGCTGTTTGGAAAAATACAGGCTGCCTAAACAGAACAAACATTTTAATATTTGTGTAAATGTGATTTGTTGTCTTCACTATTAGCACAAACACTTATTTTCCAATAGATTAAAATCAGTATTATGTAATTAACAGGGGACCATAGCACTAGTTTGAAGCATCATCCATGAGACTTGGTAGCCTTCTTTCACCCTACCCTCTACCCTTCATGAGGTTTTTATGTTGCTTTAAGTGGTTGCTATTAACATTAAACCTCTTGTTCACGTTTCAGTTTTAACTCATTGTCATTAGGAGTCTTTCACTTTCTTTCCTGCTTCAGTGGACAGGTTTTATAGGAAGTATTTAAGAGGCAAAATGTGTAGCTTGGGAAGGGCCACACTGATCTGAGCAGTCACGTGAGGTGGGACAATGATGGGGAAAAAAAATCAGATGGCAAACTGGACTAAAAGCCATGCTTTTGCATCATCAGAGCATGTCGCCTGTGATTCGAGTAGTGCTCAGCTTGGTTGCTGTGCTGAAAAGAGTGATTTTGAAAACAGGAAGATCTGACAGTTTGTTACTGAATTTCCTTGTCCCTCTTGGTGGGCTCTTCATTTCTAAGTGGTTCAGATGCCCTTTCTTTGTTGGGCTGGCCTGGGCCATAGTTTTACCTGCACATACGGTCACTAGTGCTGCTGCCAGGAGAAACACTTGGTTCTTGGCCTCGTGGTGTGCCCTCTTCAGATGCTTGTGAAACTATGTTGGAAACTAGATTTGGGGGAAGGAGGACTGAACCCAGAAATTAATAAATAAAAACGTTCAAGCTTTAACACCAATCAGGCCTTTCATGGAGTTCATTGCATGAAGATGGGAAGCACAGGGAGGGCAGGGCTGCTCTTTGGGTGACAGTACTGACCTGAGTAACTTAAGGTGCCCTTCAGTAGATAGGTAGGCTCTATAGACGCTTGATGGGTCATCTCCCATTGTTGGAGCTGCTGTGCCAGCCTCCCTTGTCTCTCGGACTTGCACCAGTAGTGAAGTTTTGTAGGCAGATGATAAACCATGCATTGGCTCAAAAACTAACAGTAGTAGGTGCTTCACACACAAACCAAAGAAGGTGGTTAACGTTTGGGTGGATCGGCAACCTGGATCATTGAACTACCTTGCGGCTGGGTTGCATGAATGCTAGTGCTGACACAGGAAGGTGGGAGAGCCATGCAGCTGGGAGGTAGGGTGGGTCCGCTATAGACCTAATGTAAATTTATTTATGGTGCTGTGGAATCCTTCTTGGGCTTGCATGTGCTTTTATACTAGTACTCTCATACTGTGCCAAACTTGAGTCTGCACTGATGACTTGCTCAAAGGATGTGCCTTACTGTCATCTGCTGTTTTCCACAGCCTTAATCTTCAGTGGCGATGACCCCAACGATATGCTCAGGCTCCTCGGAACCGTTGTATCCCTCTGTGACCTTTGCAGGCAGGGCACGGTGTCCACCCAGACACACTGAAGATGGCCATGATCTGTGTTTGGCCAGTAAGTCACATTCTGGCTGTCCTTTGGTTGATGCTGGTGAATTAAATTAGCCTGTGCAGCTTGGTTTTCCCGCGACACGATTAATAATGATGGGTTTATATGCTTATTGGTAAATTGCATCAGAAGGTTTTTCTATATTAGTCCTACCACAGCTCAGGGTGCCATTTGTGGTTTTCATGATGAGCATAGCTTGTGCAAAGAGAAATCTCTGTTGGCTCTGAGTGTTCCTCAGAGATGTGCCACAGTATCTGTTTCCATTTGGGTTTTGACTACATTCAACTAATATTATAAAGGTAATTTCTGTCCTTGAAATACAGGTGATTAACCGTGTTTTGTGGTCCTTACGTACTAACTCTGTACTGGAAAAGGCTTATTGAGGGGTGAGACATCTTGCAGCCCATTGTAAGTACCAAAACACAGATGTGACTTCAACTGTGTTGTAGGTGAGGTTTCTGAGAAGAGGCAGTATTAGTGTTTGGGGGTTCTTTTCTTGTTAGTTTGGTTTTGAGATTACAGATATTTTGTGGATTTTCTGTGGTTATTGGTTTTACAGTTGACTGCAGAGGATACATATTTAACCACAAGGAAGAAAAGATGTCGTCGTCGTCCCCCCTTTTTTTTTTTACTTTTTTTTTTTTTTTTTAAAGAATGGAAGAAAGATGGGTAAATAATAGTGGCAGCAAATGAAAGGCAGTAAACAAATTAAGTCTATTCTGTCCTTATGTCTTGTACCTTCAGGAAAGTAGGCTGTGCAGCTGTTCTCACCAGTTGTCAGATGTTGGGAAATTTACCTGGGAGCTCGCTCTTGACGGACAAATCTTTAGGAAACCAGAGGTCATAGGTTCTTTTACTAATGGGAAAGTGTTTGTGAAATTGGAGCCATCAACTTAAACTACAATTCTCTGCAAAAGTTTTGCCCATGGTAGTTATAGCTGTTATGATTTCAGCTGTGTAGAGATGCTATCAGGCAACTTCCCCTTCCGTGCAGATCACTGAAAGGCTACAGGAAGGCAGCAAACCCCATGTGTTTTAACAGAAACGTTTGGGCTTTAGGGTACAAGTGTACATAAATGCAAACTTGTGTTCCAAGAATAAACTTGATTTTGAGTTTGGTGGGATCTGCAGGAATGCGGTTTTGTAAGTTTGTGTTTTGTTAATTTTTAGGGGTACCAGAAGATGCTTCAGTGGTGATGGCTCTTTCACAATGCAAGTTATGAAGGAAATTCATTAACTAACATCCCCTTCCTCACCCTGATCTCCAATAGACTTCCTGTAACGCTTGGAAGAAAGGGTCAGGGGAGAAGGGTTGAAGGTAACCATGAAGCTAAAGCAGCGAGTTGTGCTGTTGGCCATCCTCCTTGTCATCTTCATTTTCACAAAAGTTTTCCTCATTGACAACTTGGACACCTCAGCTGCCAACCGGGAGGACCAGCGCGCCTTTCACCGTATGATGGCAAGTCTCCATGTAGAACTGGACCCCCGACTTGACCATACGTTGCAGTCCCCTTGGGAGATTGCATCCCAATGGGTGGTGCCCCGGGAGGTGTATCCTGAGGAGACGCCCGAGCTAGGGGCTGTTATGCATGCCATGACAACAAAGAAAATAATAAAAGCTGATGTGGGATACAAGGGGACCCAGCTGAAAGCTTTGCTAATACTTGAAGGAGGACAGAAGGTTGTTTTCAAACCCAAGAGGTAAATATTGCCTTCAATTACTGAATGAATAACTGCTTTATGTATATTTTTATTAATCTCCATGTTGTTAAGTTGCAAATTTACATGTAAATGGAAAGGCCATTCTGTTATTTGTGAGATAGTACAGAGCCTTGCTGGTGCTCTAGTAACATTAGGTTGCTGTGCTAACTGTCTCTCAGGCTGTATAGCTTTGATGTTCAAAACAGCCTGTCTTTAGGTTAAAAGAATAATCACTGTGATCAGTCCTGAGGGAATGTTGGTTAAACCTGATGTTTCTGAGCAGTATCTTCCTCATTGTGGAAGTGCAGGTTCTGGCAGGGTGGAGACAAGTCTTGCCTACTCTCTGAGTAAGGGTCATGTCAAACTGCCATGAGAGAATGCAGTTCAAGAACAGGGAGGGAGTGAAAGTTGACAGTGGTCTTAGAAGTAGATCTGGCTGTCTGGTGTAACTCCATGAAGTCTGTAAAAATGGCTTGGTAGGTCAGAGTGAAAGCCCCTGATTTTCCTCTCTACTGATAGTGACTAGTTGGAGGAGCAATGTAAGAATGGGTGGGTAGTGATACTTCGGTATGGCCTCTGTTTACGGTGATCCGCAGGGAAATTTGACATGATTGAACATTTATGAAGAGTCTTATGTATGTCTGTAAAGCTTTTTGAAATGTTTGCCTTCAGGGAAAAGAAGAAAGATGTAAAAAAGTAAGGCAGGTGTGTTCTATGGGAATGCAGTGCAAATGTAAAGTGTTCTCATCACAGAGTGAGTACATCTCTCTCCAAAGTACACTGGTTGAGCAAGCATGCAGTTTTTCTGTCATGTTAATGAATGATTAGAGAATGAGAAAAAAAATCTGCCCTCTGCTTCTTTGAATTCACAGTCCTGTTTCTGTATGGTCAATTACTGGTCTAGCTGGAGCTTGACTGTGGGTCTAGGCTGTGTTTAAACAGTGTGAACCTTGCACACAGATGTCTTGGTACAACAGCTGGCTCGTCCAATAAATGCAGTAACAAGACATGGTGTTTCTATAGTGCTTTCTGTATAAGTGAGTGCTGTAAAGCGTTTCACCAAGCATTAAATTACATTCCCATAATGGAATGTCTGTGCAGGCGAACACACTGACTGTGCTCTGTCAAGGACATGTGCAGCTGGGAATGTTTATAGGAGCACTAGACAGTTTATAGGAGTGCTAGACAGTATGGCCCTAGCCATATCAGTAGACCCATGTTCTGTTTGTGACTGCTAAATTGCTAGGCTTGTAGGTAAAGTCTTGTTTTGTCATTGCAAGATAGTCTATTTAACTAGCTTTTGACCTGAAAGATATGACAAAGTTACTGCTAAAAAACTTTCTGAGAAAACTTCCTGGTTGGGGAAGACTGAATTCTCTTGTTACCTTTGCTCTAGAAAGGACTAGATGCCTACCGTGCATGGAAGCAATAATTTAGTTTAATTTAGTTTTACCAATAGGTTTTATCTTTGCTGCTTTCAAAATGTGACCATGTTTTCAAAAACTTGCTGTAAGTACATCCAAAAGACTTGACTTAGAGGACATGTTCTGAGAGTTCCAGCCTAAGTTGCCATTGATTAATAGTTGCTACTGTACATGCCAAGTGGTATATGTGAAATAAGATGCTTGTTTGGTGTAAGTTCCAATTTGGCAGGAATCTGTCAGATATCCTCCCAAAAACTCCATACCATCCTGCACTGGCTATTTCTCTTTTGAGCTGCTTTGCAGAGAAACTAAAGCATTTTCTCAGACTGATGAAATGACTGTCACCTTGCCTCAGGTCTTCTCTGAGCGGGGTTAAAACATCAAAGTAGAGCACTGTGGCTTCTCTTACACTGTTGCTGCTACTGCTTGAAGCCCAAGTCTGTTGGAAATAATCCAGTTTACACAATTTGATACATAGATGGAAATGAGACAGTAGGTAATCCAATCTGGCCTTACTTTATTTGAAAATCTATTGCATTTCACCCTTTTGCTCAGTGTTGATTGTGACATTTTATACTTGTCTGAAGCATGCTGCTTAAGCAGTATCTAGATCTGATTCAAATGTCATGAATCTCAGAAATTTGTGTTTGCCTTCACAATTTAAGTAACATCTGTTAAGAAGAAAATGAGAAAAAAGCCCACCACTTCACCAAAATATGCCATTGTTGTTGTAATGAGTGTCTAATTTCTATTTCTTGCTGTTCATTACATCTTTTCTCCACCAGAATAAAGGGTCTTTTTATATCCAGTATTGTCCTCAGGTTCACGCTTGCTGATTTTCTAGCTACTAAAGATTGCATTTGGCATTTCTTCCACAATATCAGATTGTATTTTCATGTTAATCTACAATCCATTCTAACCCCAAAATCATTTGTGGAGTTGCTGCTTTCCAGTATAAATAGTCCCCTGTTCTGTAGCTGGGTCTGTGCTCTTTATTCTTAGATGTGACTTGGCATATGGTTGAATTAAAACTCATTAGTTTGAATGGGCACTGCTTCCCAAGCTCTTGAGACCACTGTATACTACTGACCTTTCCTCCTTATGTACTACTTCAACAGTCTGTATGCTATTTAATCTCATTAATATTTTTTCTCCTATTGGCAATCATTTTGAAAGTGACCCAGAGTCTGTTTAACATAGCACTGTTATTGCACTTGTTACTCTGAACATTAAAATTGACAGAAATCCTGCATGAATATTTGACTTACTTCAATTACAGATATGCCAGGGATTATGTAGTGGAAGGAGAACCATACGCTGGCTATGACAGACACAACGCAGAAGTGGCAGCCTTTCATTTGGATAGGTATGGAATTACTGGGTTACCTGGTTTTGTTGTCTCTGGTAAATGCTTTTTCAGAGTTGGGGAAAAAAGGAATTCCTTGAAGAGTACACCTTGGATGTAAGCTATTTCTAACCTGCCAATATACCGTATTGAAGGCAAAAGTAAAAATTAGCTTTTTTTGTGAAACTGCATGTCAAAGATCTGTGCAAGAGTCTAGCATTTAAGATTCTTTTGTGGAAAAAATTGAAAGGGAGAGTGAGCACTAAAACCACTGATACTTCATATTAAATGGAAGAAAGAGTTTAGCCAAATCCTGTGAAAGAGTCTGAAATGTTGAATGTATATGCTAAGTTAATGTCGAGTACACTGAAAAGTTAAGTCTAATGTCTAGATACGAATCAGTGCATCCTAGAGGAAAACCAGCTATTTGTGTATAGTAATTGTATTCAGGGGTACCCAGGTGGTTTTGTGGACCTGAGCTGGAGGTACAGTTACCAGAAGAAAAACAATGTTACAGGATGTATAAAGAATGGGACAGAAAATACCAAACACTGAATGTTGATAGTTAAGAAATACTGTTAGAGGTGCAGTTTCATCTAGAACAAACGAGCAGTCTTGGTCTCCTCATTATAAGAGGACTATGTTGGCACTTTTGAGAAGATCTCTGAAGATGATTAAAGATGTGAAAAATTCTTAAATAAGACTTAAAATCTTGGGAAAGGGAATAAGGAAGGACACATTTAAAAACAGAATGGTTGAACTTAAACTGAGGTTTCTCAGTGCATAAGAAGCTCATCACTGGGACTGACTTCATAGGTGGTAAAAGATATGTTTGTTAGTCCTAATTAATTCATCTGTGGAACTCATTGCACAGACAATGGAAATTAGCAATTCTAGGATGGTTTGGTTCTGTAATAGCCATTGCTGCTGTTGCAATCTTGAGGTGGTGGGCCAAAATCAGGGTATTTTAAGACCGAAAAAAGATAATGTAGCCAGATGTCTGTTGTCCATTTGTGCTTTCAAGAAACATACAGATTGCAGTTTCCCTGAAAAAGCAGTGATCAAACCTTGTAAAACCACAATTCAAAACCTCTGTCCAGTGTCCAATGCCCTTTTTCTTAGCTATTCCTTGCTGTCTATTTGGTTGTGGGTTTGTGTTTGTTTCTCTGGCCTTTCTCCTCTCTTTGTGAATATGCACCTCTATATTCTTCAGGAATACCTAGCAGAAGCTACCTGTCCACAGAACTTTAGCATGTGCCTTTGTTTGAATGGTGACACTTACATATTTTGTCTGAGGATGCCATTGTTTCAAGAAGGATCTGAATCATGTTGTATGTTTAACCCTAATGGAGAGGCTGTGCTATCCAGGATAGTGGCCTTTCAGCTGTGAGCCTGAAAATACAGGGACAGATCTAAGCTTTGTGCTTATTTACTTGGAACACACAATTTTCTCAAGCTGTACATAACAGTATGTATTAGCTATGAATTTTCTCTTTATGTATACATGATTTGCTCAGGCAGACATTTTATGTTGTCCTTTCTTAGAGGTATTTTATAATTCCAGAAGGGGACTTACTTGTTGAATATATAAAAAAAAAAAAAAAAAAAAAGACACTTTGCAGCTCTTAGAGTGACTCTCCCAGTATTTCTATGCAATGTAGATTGTCCCTTTTTCAGAAGGGACAGTCCCCTTTCAGTCTCTTTTTCTGAGATGCAAAGACTACCACCAGGGTATCAAAAGCACACTAAGAGAGTAGGGGCTGACATTGTACTGATGTTTGTATTCCTCCTTTAAGAGCTTCTAAAATTCCAGTAGAAATGCCCAAGTCATTTGTGGTCACAGAGAAAAGACTGTGGTAGACATGAAAGTGGAACCCGGATCTTGGGACTGCAAGTTTTATAATTATTTTTCCCACCTCTCTTTTTTTTCCCAGACATTTCAGGCATTCAGCTCTGTTCTACCACTCTCTCTTCCTCCCTGCTCATGCTAAACAAAATAACTCCTAGATTGTTTACTTTCAAGTATAATTGAATTGGGCTTAAACATAACATTTTAATAGATAGTAATTCCCACAAATTATAAATGATCTTTCCAGGTGACGAGCCCAAAGGCCATATGGTTACTGCTTCAGCCTGTACACAAGACCAGATGATGGATATTTCTGATATGAACGCTGATTTCTGAGAGTTGGAGCATGGTGCATCCTGTGTTGCTCTGCTGCAAGTGCTCTAATAAAGGAGTGTCACTCATGGCTTATAAAGCAAGTTTAACATCCAAGCATTTAAGAAAAATCAGTTTCCTTATTTTACCTTGGAGAATAGAGGAGTGCTGCAGGGTTCCAACTTTTATTCTTTGGTCTTAGTCATCTCAATTTCAGACAATGGCACAAATACTGTGGGTTTGTTTTGTTTGATTTAGAACTTCTGCCTGCGTTTCAAATTCTCATGTCATGTTTTTTCACCCCAAATTAGAATTCTAGGTTTCCGGCGAGCTCCACTGGTTGTTGGTAGGTTTGTGAATCTACGTACAGAGATCAAACCTGTAGCCACAGAGCAGCTTCTGGGTACCTTCATGACTGTGGGTAAGTGGATTCCATGGATTGTGCAGGCCAGTAAAGAAAAACATGTTTAATGGGGAAAAAGACCCATGGGGTTACAGAACTGTTAACTATGATACAGGAAGCTAGTAAGTCTCTTTCTGTGCCAAAAGAGGTCGTAATGCTTGTATAATCCTATTTGGCAGGGGAGGAGGACTTGATTTTCTCCAAGTAGTTCTTCCTCTGTAACTTCTCTGTGTTCTCTCATGCTGCTGTTACAGATGGGATTTTTTTTTGAGTAAGAATTTTCTCTCTGTTGTCAGAGGTGGTTAGAAAAGTCAATGATTAGACCTGAAAGGAAAAAAAATGGAATTGTATTTAATGCGAACACAGTGGTGATTTGGGATAATTTATAGAGCTGATGTGTCGGTTGGTATTAGATGTTGCTTGTGCTGCATCAGTCTGCTGAGCATTCATAACTACATGTGTCAGAACTTCCGTACATTGTTTACAATAATAATGCTGTGAAGGATACTTAATGGGAATTATTAATGTGAACTCCTACCAGGTGGTCATTAAGCACCAAGAAATGACTTATGCTGCAGCCTTAACTCCTTCAGGCTTTCATAAAATATGTAATTATTACTTTCTTTTTTTTTTTCCTAATAAGGCGACACTAGAGGTGATTGCTCATTACAGCTGGTAAATACGTGTGCCTGTGTATATTTCTATTATAAGCACTGTTGGTAATCTCACCTACTATGTTTGCCTAACACTTTCGGTTATAAGGTGTAACTCAGATGAGAATAGCTCTGCCTTGCCAAACTCTCTTTGCATTCAGATTGGGTGTCTGCCTCAGGCAGACTTTACTTTTTCTAATTTCAGCCAAGATAACTAAGCAGTTTTCTAGCAGAAATGCTGACTTGAAAAGTATGGCTCCAGAAATTTTCATTGCCTTTCCTTAGATTCCTTGGAACTGCCTGTTCTGCAGGGCATGAACCAAAGTAATGGGTGGATCTGGGGAGGTGGTTGTGATCTCTTGTCAACCCCAATTTGACTAAGTTTCTGAGGTTTTGAAGAAAAGATAATTCATGCATACTTAGTGCAGATTTGCTAGAGTTGCAGCTAGAATCTCAAAGAATTCTGTCTTTTGCTAGACCAGCTGCAGGCCATGGATAGGAAGAGAGACTTGCAGCACTTTCTTTACAAATAAGAGATCTGGTCTACTGCAAGCTCTATGCTGTTAATGATCATCTCTGATGTCCTCACATTGTCTGACTAGGGTAGTGGGAGCACAAGAGCTGGGTCTGGATGGAGGACTGCAAAGGAGCGCTGGTTGGCTAAGGGATTGTGATGTGTGAGGGTGGAAAGTGAAAAAGACATCTTTCAGTGCACTGAGCCTGGTTTGGGGAGGTTATTTGATGTAGAGCCAAAGGAAGAAAGGACAGGAAGTAGGTAGAATCACAAGGAAGTGATTCTAGTTGAATATTTCAGAAGAACATCTGTGAGTGTGGAACTGGAATTAACTTGGCAAGGTCCAAGGCAGGTTGGAAGGGTGAAATAGAAAAGCTTAAGCTAAAAATGCTTAGGCTACACAGATTACTTTAGGCTACAGGCTACATAGGCCTTAATGGACTAAAGACTGCAGGTTTTCATCATTCCTCTCTTGTCAGAAGACACTCATGAAACTTTTGACCAATCTGCATTCCTAGATCATACAGGAATGACAGCTTGTTTGCATTTCCCCTGCTCGGTCAGCTCAAGTAACTGAGCTGTGTGGCAGGTCTCAGGGCTTCAAATTAATCTGAGTTCTGCTTAGTCTTTTTTCACTTGTCTCCTTTTGGTCAACTTTTTCAAAAAAATGGGAAATCTGACACATGAAGTGCAAAATTTTAAAAAGCAAGCAGTGCTAAGGTTGCAAAGTCAAGGTCCTAAGGACTAGGAAGGGATCACAAAAACGTGTTGATAGTGCAATGTTTTATTAACTCTGTGTGATAAAACTGTTAGAAAATATAATTACTCTCTCCTTTGAATATTAGTCTTTAATGTTGCTTTGAATGAACAGATGTCTGTTTAATCTTTTCTGAGCCTCTCCCTCTGAAGAGATAGGAAGCATGAGGGCAAGTGCAGTGAAATCCTATTGCAGGGAAGGCTCTGCTGCAACAATATGCTCCTCCATTTAAGTTGGCATCTCTTTTTTTTAGTTCTGCTATTTTGATCCCTCCTTTTTTTTTTTTTTTTTTTTTTTCCCTAGGTAATAACACTTGCTTCTATGGGAAGTGCTACTATTGTCGGGAAACAGAACCAGCTTGTGCAGACGGGGACATCATGGAGGGGTCAGTGACTCTGTGGCTACCAGATGTCTGGCCTCTTCAGAAACATCGGCACCCATGGGGTAGGACTTACCGTGAAGGCAAACTTGCCAGGTATGAGAACATAATAAGGTTATTCTTTATACATGATAATTTCTGCTAGAATTACCCTTGCAATACAGTGGCTAATTAAGGAGCAAGTATTGTCAAAACCTAGAGTTTTGCTGACAGTTTTCTTGATGTGACAGTAGAAGTCAAGAAGTCTAGGATGAGATTTAAATTAAAATGAGCAAGAAAGAAATCTTCATTGTTTTCCACAATACTAAGTGCTGTACTTTTCCTACTTCTTGCCTGGAACAGTACTTCACCATGCAGTCACTCCAAGGTCTAAAAATCTTGGCTCTGGACAAACCAAGACTCTTGTGCCACTAGACCTTCTTTTGACACTGTGTCTCTCTGTGGCCCGCTAAAATATGGTAGTACTGTGCTATTTTCTGCCAGACCTGATTTCGTGGTCCTTGCAGTTTGTTTCAGGAGTTGTGGCGCTGGTTTAGCTTAAGTAGATAGGCACTGGAAAGTTCTTTGCTTTGGATACCATCAGTATTTGGTGACCATGCTCAGCATCTGAAGAATGCTTTCAGAGAAGGACAAACATGGGATCTAGCAATCTTGTACAACAGACATAACATTCTGAGTATTTGTGTTGGAGGAGTTTTTGCCATGACCGCAGCAAATGGGTTTGAGCTTAGTAAATTTTTCCAAGTCTGTGTCGTGGACAAGTGATAAGAAAGAGATTTTTTGTTCTTGATCTAAAATAGCCACTGATTTCCAGTGACGTGGTGGTTCTTGGAAAGAATCTCATCCAAAGGCTTCATTGAATTGTTTTAGAGTATTAAATGTACAGTTTGATTTTTGAGCAGCAGATGTTATCTCCTTTCCAACAGGTCAAAATCAGCTGTATTTAGTACATGGTAAATTGCAGTAATGAATGGACCGAATTTCTTGGATGTGTTTCTTTTTTTGAAAGATTGTTTTTCATCACAAACTGCCTGCTTACACAGGCGTTTACCCTGGTACCTATGCTGATTTGATATTCTCGGTATTTTAAACTTAGTTGCTCTTGTCTTGTTCAGATGCGATTGCATGGTTCTGTTTTGCACCTTGTTGTGTTGCACTTTTCATTTTGCAAGCTTCTGGGGAATTAAGCATTCTAGATGTCACACTCTCCTTTTTCTGTCTGGTAATTATGGAAAAATAACTCTGTAGGATTTTTTTCCTGATCTAGCTGCTGCTACTCTGTTCTGAGTTGACCTTTTGAATATAATTCATATAGTCACATTAGTGTACATAATTTTTAATGGACATGTAATAGGTAAAATGCCTGACCTTTGAAGTCCTATGCTAATACAATATAAATGATCATAAATAAATGTTGGAGAAAGGTCTATCTTGGAAGACTGAATGGAAAATGAGAAGAGAGAGCATAGTATATCTGAAAAATTGTTGCAAGGAGATTAAGTACTTATCTAAAGGAAAATGAGAGAAAGAGAAGCACTTGAGGGAGGGATGTAGCATAAAAGAAACTTATCCCGTACAAGGAAGAGTACATTCTGAGACTTTGCCTTGTGGATTTGTGCTGTAAGTTGAATGTGAGTTACACCTTGATGCAAAAGAAAGAAGGGACTGGGGACAGCATTTGAGGAGTGTGTGTAACGTGTCAACCAAAACATTGAGAAGATAAATTTTTGTCCACTCTGATTTGGGTAACTGGAGGAAGGATGGGATAGTAGGAGCTTAGGCTCCAGACCTCTAGAAGATGAGGCGGAGTATGTGGCAGTTCTAGTAGTTAAATTCTGATCTCCCTGCTTTTATGACTCTCTAATTTTAAGCATGTCAGCGAGTCTCTCCAGTTTGTGTTTCTTTGAGCTTTGTGTCTCTCCATTTCTGTTTCCAAGTCACAGATGGTTTAAGGCATTTCCAGCTTCTGTTTTGTGAAGGATTGTTTCAGTCCTTACATGGAAGATGTTATAGATGTACTTGCTATTTAGGTTGACAGATGGAAAGGGTATACACCAGAGATTTGGCTGTTTTGGTGGTGGTGTTGAACAGCTTTGAAAACTATAAAGAAGAAAATGAGAAAGTTAAAAATCCTGGCTTTGGAGAATTGAGACATGACATCCGTGCTGTAAGACCAGAAGTACATGCCTAGGTTACGTGTAGAAGGAGAGGAGAGAAAAGGGAAGCTTGAAATCTTGCCAATGGAGAAGGTGAGATACTCTGAAAGGAAAGTGGGGAGGAAAGAGACAAATGTGAATGAAGGAGAATGAGCACATATGAGGCCCTTCTGCTCAGGACAGAGGAGGTCTTTAGTAACTGTGATGAGGTTATTTGCATTAGAAAGAGAAAATGAAGAGGACTGCTGGAAGGCATGACTGATGGAAGCAGGTCAAGGCAATAGAAACAGACACCGTACTTGAAATCCTTAGTTAGGAAGTTAAGGGAGGCAAGTCAGGACAGTAATCTTGCTATGAGGCAGCCCAACCTCTGCTGACTTGTGAGCATTGAGGAAGCAAACTCAACATTCTTTTCTGTAGGAAGATGGTGTGTAACCTTGCACTGAAACTGTAGCTTGCTCCATACGCTACGGTGTTAATACAGGATTTACTCTTTTAATAAAACACTTTTGTAGCTCTTTCTTCTTTATATAGCCTTGGCTGCTGCGCTCACCTTTTCTTTATGCACTCGTAAGTGAATAAAAGGGCAGCTGTAAATACTGTTGTTGTGCAATGATGGAGTGTTCCTTGAAGATTTGATTTAGTTTCTTTTGACGGCCCGCAGGTGGGAGTATGATGAAAGCTACTGTGATGCTGTGAAGAAGACTTCACCGTATGACTCGGGCCCTCGTCTTCTTGATATAATTGACACCGCCATCTTTGACTATTTGATTGGGAATGCTGACCGGCATCACTATGAGAGTTTCCAGGATGATGAAGGAGCCAGTATGCTCATCCTCCTGGATAATGCCAAAAGGTGAGGGTAAGGGAAATCCTGGTGGCCAGGCAGTGGCAAGCACAAGGGCACACATTTATCTGCTCTGTATCTCTCTGTTTTCTTTCTCTCACTAATTTTTTCATTAATACCTTTTGTGCTAAAAATCCCAAGCTTTCCTTCTTATCAGAAGTTGCTCATAAATTATTAGGGTCCTTCAAAGGCTGTGGTGCTTACTCTGTGCTCTAAATACTATGACTGCTTTGGGCAAAGTCTTATTCAAACTACAGAAATCCCCAAATTAGCACAGTACATACAACCTTTTTTCCCAAGCAACTTTCAAAGGTTTGCTTCCCTCTCTCCTCCTATCCCCAGAAAAGCTCCTCTGTTTTATGCTTTTAATTAATGGAAGATTAAAAACTGGTGATTTATTATTTACCAGTGAGTATTAGTGTCATAGTAAAAGTAGATCTTTTCAAAATGTGTCTCTGAATAATTTGGCATTCCCTGCCTTCTGGATGTGTCTGCTCTGGCTTTAAAAGGTTAGAAGTTTGAAATGGAGATAGAACTGATACTGAGAGCAAATTATGATGGTGTCCTGAGTGTGGACATTAACTATTAGCAAAACAAAAATAAAGCATGTGGTAACTGAGAGGAGCTGATGAGAAGTCCTTCTTAAGGCCAAAGATGACTATCTGTATGTGTTTAAAATGTGAGTTGTTATCTTTGCAAGAGTTTTTTGTATATTGGCTGGTATAGTTTAAGATAAAAATCCTATTGAAGATACAGCCTTGTTTAAATCATAACAATTTGCTTAATTTCTCTTAAAACCAGAAATAACCTATTCCACTTTCTCATGATTTAGTCCGGAGACTCCCAAGTTTTTTTGCTGATGGGCACTACTACCTGCAGTGGCAGTGGTTTTCCCTTTCTGTGGATGGTTAAGCTCTGGCAGTTCCTGTGCCAGGCTCTGCTCTGCAGTGGCTTTGCATACAACTTGTACGAAGTGTACACAGCAATTGAGATCTCTGAGCTAGACAGATCCTTGGAAGTCTTGGAATTACTATTTCTTCCTCCATTTGCCTTTTGTGTAGTAGATTTCTTTAATTTGTCTGCAGTGGCTGAGTTGAGTATTTTGTCTTTACACATCAGCCCATTCAGTAATGCTCCTTCTGTTTTGTCAGCGGGATGCATTCCACCTTGGGACTGCTTAATTATTGCTGCTTTCAGACTGCTTTAGGTGAACTTGGCAAAAACTGTCTTTCTATAATGCTCTGGCAATGTGCTACGAGGAAACCACTAATCTGTTAGTCACTGGAAGTGAATATGGTAGTTGAAAGTCACGTCAGACCTTTCGTTATGGTACGTGCTTATAACGTTACAAAAACATTTCCAATGGGGCTTTGCAGGCCCAGAAGTAAATTGTTTTCTTGAAAGCTTAGGGAAAATTCTTTCAGCTCCTTTGAGATAAGGGATAGGGGGACAGTTTTTTCATAGAACCATAGAAGATCTCAAGTTGGAAGGGACCATAAGGATCATGGAGTCCAACTCCCTGCTCCTCGCAGAACTACCTAAAACTAAACCATGTGACTAAGAGCATCATCCAGATGCTCCTTGGTGCCATGACCACTTCCCTGAGGAGCCTGTTCCAGTTTTAAAGCTATTAATAACAGAATTACTTGAACAGAGTAATGCCAGACTCCTAGAGTAAGTTATCTTTATTAAGGGGAAAGTTCTTTGTTGAAAACAATATTATAAGGAGAGTGAAACTATTAAAAAAAAAAAAAAAAGATAAAGCTTGAAATACTATGAAATCCTTTTGGCAGGCCTCCCTTAGAAAGCGTGATCATGAAATGTTAAAGTTGGTCAGTTTGTTAGTTGAACTGTTGATCTAAGCTTGGCCATCTAAAACAGCACATGGCTGCTATTTCATTCATTCCCCATCCAGCTGTGTCAGACAAGCAAAGCTCCTGCTCTCTGTTTCCAGAATACCAATTATTCCTCTCCCGTGCTTCACAAGATGAGCTCAATTTCTACACTCCTCTGAAGTTCATTTCTAAGCTGCCTTGGTCTGATAAAGAACTAGGTATGCTGGTGTTGCTTCTGGTTACCTGGTACGTTAGGTGATGTTGTTGAGAGTTATATCTGTAATTGGTCATGGCCTGTTTATATTGTAATTTAAATTATTTGATCTGTTGGAGCATGAAATTACCTAGTATTGATTTTTTTAAAATTCTATACAAATCTCTTGGTGTTGAGCACATTAGGAGTTCAACTGGTTCACTTGGTTTTGATTTTGCTTTTCAGCTTTGGAAACCCTGCCCTGGATGAAAGAAGCATCTTGGCTCCTCTTTATCAGTGCTGCATGTAAGTGAAATGCAGGGATGCTGTTGGCTTTACTTATGCAATTACTGTCCTTAGGTTTGCAATATAATTAAGTTTGAAGCCTTCTGGCAACCAGAAAATCTTCTCTCAGGTACACAGTGATTTAATTTTTTGATGTACTATGTTTGTTTGATGTATTGTCACTGCTTAAGAAGCTGAGAAATACATTTTTATTAAGGTAGTAGATCAGACAGTGGACTATAGGAAGTAGTCTCACCTCCAGGTCACTGGTTCAAATCTATCCTTAGTATGACAGGTACTTTGCATCTGCAGCTGTCTCCATCCAGCTCCTGCTGAATAAAAGTTAACATCACAGTTTGAGTTCTCCATGATAGAAAGTAAGGACTCAATGCGTCTGGCAACTTAACTACCTTCATTTCCAAATGTTGTTTCTAAGTAAGACTGCAGCACTGTTCAGGGTGCTTCTTTCAAAGTGAAGTTTGTAGGTTTTTGCAGGATTTTGTTTCTGCTTTGGCATTGTGAGCTGTGGTTTTGTTAATTTTATTTTTAGAGGCTGTGACTTGTTAATTCCTTTTTTCTGTGGCTGCTCTATCACCAGGCCATTGCCACTTATCATTTAACAAATAGATAAAAGTACCAGGAAGAAAAATACTCATATATCAATTTCCTGTATCTGTTACTTCAAGATAACATTAACTCCTTTAAACCTCACAAAGTAAGCATTTGGTTGAGAGTTCCTTGAGCCTGTCCTTGTAGGGTTCTGGCTCCCAAATTACTTGGGGTCTGTGAAACCTGGAAACCCTGCAGAAGCCCTGAGCTCTTACTCCCTGCCTGCACTAAGCAAGGCTCTATGCATGCTGCAGTACACCTGGCCTCCATTTTGCAAGTTTCTTTAGAATCCATATGGAGAACAGCTAAACTAAATGATTTTCATAGTCTTTAGTTTTCCTACATTAGTTTTAAATGCGTGTTTAATTTCCTGCTTTATGAGGATCTTTTTGAGTCTTTCTCGCCTATACTCTCCCAAATGCAACCAGAAGAGAAGTTTATATTGGAGACTTTGCAGTTTCCTGCTTTTCAGATATCCTTTCTTTCTGATACCAGGTAAATGCCATATAAGAATTCATATGCATAATTGTTTTAACTATAGGTTTGTTACAACACTTGCTTATATTGCTGTTTTCTTTGGAGGCCATCAAAAACCAAGAGTTTAGACTGGTGGTGCTAAAACACAAAAGTTTGGGGGAGAATCCCAAGAGACTTCACAGAACAAGACAGTTGAGATGGGCTGACATGAACAAGCTTAATGGCCAATGAAGCAGAAAGATCATTGCTATGTTCACATTCTGTGGAAGTTCAGTCAACTGACTTTTGTCCTTTGTGATTAATTGTTGGTCAGTGATGCTCTTCCTGAGGTAACATGAGTTTTGATTTTTAATTAACAGCTAGACTGTTAGTTTTATTTCCTTTTCTAACTATGTCTGGGAGGCCTCAGGACTGAAGAACTTCCTTGCTAGCAGTTGAAAGTGTTCCTATGTAACATAATTCTTCTTCACCTTCAGTTTTCAAGTTTCACTTGGATATTGCATATAATGCAGTTATACCTGCGCCCTTCCATCCCCAAACCACGTTTGTGATAAGACTGTGTTCTGTTTAGATGAAATCATGATGTAACAGGCTCCCTCAAGAGGTTGGCTCTGGTATTGCTGATGGGACTTCAGCTGGACCGTGGTATGATGACGTGGTTTTTTCTTTCTTTTGCAGCATCCGGGTTTCTACCTGGAACAGACTCAATTATCTGAAGAATGGAGTACTGAAGTCTGCCTTAAAAAGTGCTATGTCGCATGACCCCATCTCACCAGTGCTTTCTGACCCTCATCTGGATGCCCTAGACCAGCGGCTTCTCAGCATTCTGGCTACAGTGAAGCAGTGCACAGACCAGTTTGGTCCAGATGTTGTGCTGGTGGAAGACAGGATGACTCTGTCTCATTTGTAATTGTAGTGGAACACAGATGAAACTCCTTTTTTAAAAACAAACAAACAAAAAAGTGATAGAAAAACAGCACAATCAGTTCAGGAAGGCTGTGGCCAAGATGGACTGAAATGGACAGGAAAGCTTCCGAGCCAGAGAAACAGAGGTGACGCTGGCTTTTACCTTGGGCTGACAGCAGTGAGAGGTGGGAAGTTGGAGCCTTGGATGGCTCAGTACCCATAATGGCATCTTGGCTGTTGTGGTGTGTCCATTGCCGGCAGTGGACATTGCACTGGATAAAATGGCTCTTGGTGTTGGTGGAAGTGTGTGGAATACAGACACTAATTTGTGAAATGAATCTAGAGGGAACAAATGGAGATGAACAGTACAATCCTCTCCCCTTCTCTCCCCCATGTATACTCTTGCGAGTTTTTGTCTGATTCAGGGTTGTACATAATCAGCCATGAGCTGGTTAGGCATTTTACTGCTTCTTTAGAGAAAGAGGAAGTGGTGAATAAAATAATTATTAGACTGAAGAGTTGTGCCACCCCCCTGGGGGCGGGATGTTCTTCTGAATGCCATTAGGGGTGGGAGAGGGGACCTCTGCTGCTCAGTTGACTTTTTCTCAATAAAAGGCTGGGAAAGGGGTTTGCCTCATATGTGATAATGCTTCAGTGTTTTTGCTGAAGTCCTATAAAAGATTTATCCACAGGGTTGGAGATTAGAGGAGGACAGGGTGGTTATACAGCACTTGTAATTAAGGGGTTAAAGTTAGTTTCCACATGTCCTGTCACTGTTTTCCATTTATAAGGAATCTGGCAAGGTCTGACTAGAGAAAATATCCCTGCAGTCCTGTGTCCATATTAATCAAATTTTCATTATATTGTAGCTGAGGAGGAGGACAGAATATGTCCTTGGAAGCAGGTTCCGTTTAGTGAGGTCATGCTGCTTACTGTATGCCCTTATTTAATGTGGGGAATCTGGGCGCATTGCACTGGGGAAAGAGAGGTGTGTTGCTGGGCTCTGCAGTAACCAAGAGCTGTGGGCAAGGCCCTGAAGGAATGGCAAGAACCCGGAGCTGAGCTCTTTCTTCTTCTCATTTGGAGAGAGCTTCCTGCTGCTCAATGTTGTAACCACAGCTCAGTGCTGCTGTTTTGTGGAATGCCAGCAGTTTTTCAGTCCCACTGTTTACCTGGCCTGGCTATTGTGGCTGAGCTCTGAAGCTGTGAGCACTTCCAGTAGGTTTTCTGCCTTCCCCAGCTGCTTCCTGCAACCCCCACTGTGATGTTCTGGGGTCCTTGCTCCTAAGGGGTTTGCCGTAGATAGGGGAGAGTAGGTCTAAGTTGGCTTTTCAGGGCAGACTTGTAGCATTTGTCTTGTGCTGGTTCTGTCATCCTTCAGCACTGCGTCAGCCTGCACTATGGATGAGCTTGTGGCCATAAAACTTATCACACTTGTGGTAGGTCTGAATCTCTGTGTCCAGAAGGCAAGCAGCTTCATCATTATGTTTCCAAATTTAACAGCTTTGCATTGATTTTCAGTTCAGACAGTATGGTCCTTAGAAGTAAGGAAAGAGCTCGCTTCCCAAAGTGATGATGCATTATTGGACTTGTGAGCAAGAGCAGCAAAATGTCAGTTGAAGACCTTTTCCTTGATTTTTTCTGTCAGAATCTTTCTAGCTCTGCAGCAATGTGGCGGGCAGATAAAGAGCTGTTTTCTCTTCTTGCTCCTGCTGCTGTACCTGATCAAAGAGGTGTTAGTGAGAGAGTTTGTTTTAAAAATGCAGTTTTATTTTGTTGGAGTCTTTTTTGTCATTGCATGAACAGAGTGTCTTGAAAGTAGAATGTGACTGTTTGCCTGAAATTGAATTTTATGTTCTTCTAGATCTCTTCTGGACTTGGCCACATCACAGACCCACCCCAGAGTCAGGATGAGGTCTGGAGTTATTTATTGGTGTTACTATTCAGGACTGTAACACACAGCCAGCTTTTAGGACACTGGTTTTAAGCTCGTGCCCGTTTATTGCTGTTCTTGGTAATATAACACATGCTTTAGAAGCCACGGTCCTTCGGTGAGTTTAACCCACCGTTGTGGGCTGTGCATTGCAGGTTCTCTTAGGGCAGAAGCGAGTGCGCTCAGCTGATGGTGGGCATGGGCAGGAACCACGCAGGGTCCAGGGCCCTCACTGGCTGAGCTGGCCTGTTGCTTGGCTGGCAGTCAGATTTCAGTGGTTGAGTGAGATATTTTTGGGAAGTACCGTCGGCAGCAGTTTGGTGGTTAGTGAATGCTTTTATTCTGAAGCAGAATAGGTTCATACTGAGGCATTTTGGCATAAACTGTTTCCCAGGAAATTTAAGATGATTTACATAAAGG
Source organism: Elanus axillaris (assembly GCA_026212715.1). Classification (NCBI taxonomy): domain Eukaryota; kingdom Metazoa; phylum Chordata; class Aves; order Accipitriformes; family Accipitridae; genus Elanus; species Elanus axillaris. The sequence continues at coordinate 32,827,816 of JANZLQ010000095.1, forward strand.
GGAGACAGTGAAGCACATGGTAGTGGCTTATAGCATTTTTAAAAGCCTGTTCTTCTCTTTGAGCTTAGTCATGAGCACTTAATATTTTGGGAGGGATCTACCAAAATTTGATGTTTTGATTTCTGAATGATCACTCTTGATCATTTATTTGATTTGATTTAATAATGGAATAAAAAAAAAATCTTTCTGTCTTTATGAATTAGTGTTCAGGACTTATGCATTGCTTGTTCGCAGGCCTCTAAGCTGAAGCCTTTGTCATCAGATGGAACCTGGGGATAAGTTTTTTCCTGGTATGAATGTCAAAGATTTAAAGCAGAGTATTGGTTTACTTGTGAACAAAGGGCATGAAGTCTGGCATTGTCATTAGGAGGAAGCAAGAAACGGTTGCTTTTTTTCTTCTTTTTTTTGGTCATATTGATGCTTCTGGTAACTGTAAACACCACTGGAGCTTGGTGTTCTGCAGCAGGAAAGAAGAATAAATTCCTTTCTTACCCAAAATCAAGAAGATCTGGCTTTGGCCTTGTAATAACCTCTGGCATTTTGGCAGTGATCATTGTTTTGCTTGCATACAGAAGCCTGAGCAATTTTAAATTGTAACCATTGCAAAGGAAATAAGAAGCAGCATTCACATACAAACAGGGTCTGCTTGAATCTCTGAAAAATAGTGTAATGTGTGAGGCAGGTGCTGTGCCCTGTTGATGAGGTTTTCATGACACCTTCTAATTCTTGTTCACTGTGCACACTGTAATCCGCTGGCTCCAGATGTTACAAAATGGTTGTGTTGTGGATATTAGTAATATCTGAGCGCTTGAAGCACAGAAATCAAGAACTAATTAAAAAGAGAGCATCATCAGCCATCTGCTATTTATCTCCTCCTTCCTAAGTCAGCAGCCGCACTGGAGGAGACACTGAAGTTGGCTCCTCTTCCAGCAGCTAATGAACTGGAGTGTGTCTTGCCAAACAAACTTCAACTGAAAAATACTAATTTATTGAGAAGGTAATTTATTTGCTGTGGCAGCTGGAGCAAGATGCTCGAAACAGACACCCCTCTTGGAGCTGTCAGAGGATTGCCCCTGGGATCAGCTGCACAAATGGAGGTTGCTAATAAGAAAACAGAATGCAATTGTGACTTTGTACTTGTATCCCCCGGGGTCAGATTCCGCATAAAGCAACATTGTGTGAATAAAGATTTTAATAAAGCAACATTGATGGATTGTTTAAGTCTCTCTCTCCTGTCTCTCTCTCTCTCTCTCGTTCCAACATGTGGTGAGCTGAATGTTTAAAGTGTTGTGTTAACTGATGTTTCATGCTTATTCTTCCACTAATAATTATAAGTGTCATTTATTCCAGTCAGGTATTTCCAAGGATGGGGTCAAAGGTGTAGGTTGCTTGCAAGAAAGAGCCTTGCTGGTGAGGAAAGATGTGTTTAAGAAGTGTCCCAAAGTGATACAGAAGAACACACCTAGCTTTAAGTGGTCTTCAGACAGCCTTTGAAAGTGCATCCTGTGGCCCAGCATCTGCCAAGCACCTAGGCTGATTTCTTGTTTCTGTCCCAGTAGGTTGGCTTTGTTACATGAGGCAAAGGATGTATATTGAACTGGCAAGAGTTGACAGGTGCTCATGGCTGGCTTTTCTAAGCTTTTATTGAAGCTGCTTTACCAGACGAGGCAAGTAGACAGCCACCAAAATCTGTTTGCACAGAACACAGGCATTTAGTTTGGCTCTATCAGAGCTTGTTTTCTTAATAACCCGCTGCAATGAGGTTTTCAGAGATGGGAGGTGATGCTCACAGTTCTGAATGTCAGGCATCTGGAAGCCAAGGAAGCCACTGAGAGCTGCTGTGTACTTCTGAGGACTGCGTGAGCTGCTGCCAGCCCCCATACGGCTCTTGGGGACAGGACACCGCAAAACCACCAAGGCACTGTGCCGTTCCTGGAAATGCAGAAATGGGCTTTGACCTGGCCTGTAGCATCAGCGTGGTGGTGTGAAATGACCAAAGGCACCTGCTTTTGTTTCTCAGTTGAAACTTTGGCATTGCTGAATTTTGTAAGAACTGTGTTGGGGGTTTTATTTTGGGAGTTTTGGGGGGGGTGTTCTGGCGTTTTCTTGGCTCCAGGCATTGTGTGGTGACAATTTTTCATATCCTTCATCTCTATTTTTGAGGAGCCAGTTTGCTCAGGGAGCAGGACAGGATTCTTGCTTGTGTATAAGCAGTTCAGGAACTTGCAGAAACTACAGATGCTTTTAATTTTTGAGAGGCTGAAATAGCTAGTTTTGAGAGCTGGTTTTACAAGCACCTTGCTGTATTACAGCTATATAATTTTGGAGTGGTTGGCCTTAGTAACAGGGTGAGGATTCATACAACTGGAAGATTTTAAAGTGTTTCTGATTATGTAGTGAACATAATGTTACAGAAGAATGAACAGAAACAACTTTGAGCCAATGGAGAGCCAAAGGGGTTTGAAAATCAGCGCTTGCCCTGAATTTTTTTCAGCTTATTTCCCTACAAATTTTTATTTATTCTGAAAATTAGAAATGAAAATAAGTTCTTAGTTCATATATCCCAAGTGTGGGACTGGTGCTCTGTTGTTTTTTATTTGTAGAGTCTGTCAACATTTTTAAAAGACTGGGCATAGGACTTTGTGGGGAAAAAAATGAAAGGAGGGAGGGGAAAGGACTCCCCTTATATCCTTTATCCCAGATCCTTTTATTTAATGATCTAATCCATAACTGTGTTATACTGAGCTGCTGGAGAGAGACTCTCCTCCTCCTTTGGCCTTCTGTCAGTTTATCTATGGATCTTCAGAAGGAATTGCTGTATGCAAACAAGAAAACCCATAAAAGGATGGGTGGATGGGATTTCCTGGTCCTGCAGATACAGCCTGTACTATAAAATCCAGGATTGCAAGGTTCCCCCTGTGTTTGTACTGAGTTGTGTTAGGGGTGCTGAATAAGCCAGATATAAGCACATTTTTGTGGTGCTGTTTTTCTTTCTTTTTAGATGATACCTGCACTGTAAGACCTGACTTGACCCGAAATCGTGGCTTTATAGCTGGGTGGTTGCTGCTCACCAGGAGTGCTTTGGAATAACCAGTCGTGAGGTGAAAAGCCATGCATCCAAGTATCTCCCTGCAGCTACCTTTTCCAGCAAGACTGTTAGCTGAGGATTAACAAATACTATAGTGAGTGCTTGAGATTTATCAGAGGAAGCCCCCCCC